>OZ010577.1:48850835-48908335 GCA_963932145.1 Acanthosepion lycidas | reverse complement strand
CGGTAAAATAACCGCCATAATAGAATACCCACAATGCACCACTAACCCGTATATATATAAATAGCCGAGAAAAATAACAGCATATGTGGCCTGACGATTGCATATAGCATCAAACAGACTGTCGCCTCTAAGTGTTGACTTCTATGTTCACTTTGATATATATATATATATATATATATATATATATATATATATATATGTATGTATGTATACAGAGTATATACCTGGTGTAAGAGCAACATTTTCCAAATCGTGTAACAGCATAGGATAATTGTCCATGCACCGACATTTTTAATATCTAAAAAACACTAAATTAATTGAGTACTTTTTTCAAGTTTTCAGATAAGATGTTTAGCCTCTTGACACCATTTGTCGTAAGAATCACTGAAAAACAGAACAGGTTAAAATTGTTTCGTGTCATCTATATCTTCCGAACTGAGAAATGGTGTGATAAAAAAGATCTTTCAGGACTTTATTAATTGAATGCACATTCATATTCTGGCTTCCCTTAAATCCCTTAAAGAACCATCAAGAGAACGGTGAAAAAAGGAACAGTGTAGAGGAAAAATGTATCAGGAGATCGCAACAGCAAGAGAGATCATCATTTCAACTTAGAGCGATTGTTCAAAGTAGAGTCCAATAGTGCTAGAAAAAACTTGGTGAATTCAAATAAAATATCTTTAATCATTTCAAGGGTTCAAAGCATAACTGGACACAATTTGGACAATTTTGCTGTTACACACGGGTTCTCTCTCTCTCTCTCTCTCACTGTCTATCTATCTATCTATCTATCTATTATATATATATATATATATATATATATATATATATATATATATATATATATATATATATATATATATATAATACAGGTAATAAATCCGTAGGTATATAATCCAGTCCGTCAATCAGTTACTTGCCATCCGTGATACAGGCGTAAGCAATCATCTATCTTTCGATACATGACTGATACGGACGAGCCAGTTTTTTTCCCGCAGTAGGTTGCTATTTCTTTCTGCGGTAGACCAGTTGCCATCCAAGGCTCTAGAAGCCTGTATATTTACTCATAATGAGCGGGAGATGAAGAAGATTCATACCCTTCCCCACGGTATTAGCAGGTAAGTGAATGTAATGGATTCGACGGGAATTCAAACTCGGTTCTCCTATTCTTCAATCCAAGCCACTATCCTTTACCCCACCGTGCCTCTATAATCCAAGTGGATCCTAATAATATAAAATATTACAAGTGATCCACAAAAAGAGATCAATGTATTTATTATAACGGAGCACACAACAGAGAAATCCCAAATTATTTCATGAGTATAGTCTATTTCAGCTGACGCCAAGTGAGTAGTCTTATTCATACAAGACGATGGACTGTATTCAATGTCTGAACTAGAGATATAAAGTTTAATAGTTAACAAAGACAGTTGAAAAATAGATACAGAGACTGCCCATATCGAAGACTCAGTAGGACAGACTGCGCCAATAGTGGTAAGGGTAGGGCGGAAGTTATCTGTCTTAAAATGAAAGAAGCTCTACACATCAACCAAGATATTAAGAACTTAAGATCCCAAATTCGGGTTATAAGAAAGATGAAATGAAACTAAAGGAACCCCGAAAAAAGGAGTTTTATAAAACGAAATTTGTAATTATTAATTATATAAAAAATTTGTTCCCACTAAAAATGCAAAAAATATTTTTACAAATAGGATGTTTAACAAGATTAACAATAAATCGTAGTTAGATATTTAATATTAAGAAAAAATATATAATTTTTTTAATATTATTAGTGAATAAAAATTTTAAAAATAATTTAACGATATATATATATATATATATATATATATATATATATATATATATATTGGTTACGTTTTGGTGCATTTCATGAATTATCGACTCTTTAATTTAATGTCGATTTAATTTTATAATATTTGAGTTGTTAAATAATCATTGACCAGGTTCATAAGTTCTATTTAAGGATCTACCTTCTCGGGGGATTTTCTCCTCTGTTCTTCAGCTGGAGCTGATACAGTTGTGCGTAATTCATACTCCAGCAAGAGTATATATATATATATATATATATATATATATATATATATATATATATATATGAAGTTGGATAAAAAAAAGTATCGGAATTGTTGCTATATAACGGAGTTAAAGTACGCAGAGTGAATCCATTTCCCACATATTGATTTTGAATTGTGTTACGTATGCTCACTGCCACAAGGTTCTTGCTCGCTTCCGTTGATTACGGTAGTTCTTGGAAGGAAAGTGTGTAGAGTGTGCTCGTCTCACAACGCTGTAGAGTTTCCACCAGTAAGCTATGTGCAGAAGTTTTGGCTAAACAAAACATTCCCTAGGTCAGACAACCAAACTTTCTCCAGATCTTGCTCCTTGTGACTTTTTTCCTCTTTTCAGAAAATCTAATCCCACTGGAAAGGAATAAGATTTCATACGTCGACGCGATACAAGAGAATGCGACGAGACAAACTGATCGCTATCCCCAAAACAAAGGAGTTCCAGAAATGTTTTCATCAATGGAAACGACGCTGGGTAAGATGTGCGGATTCAGAAAGGGGACAACTTCGAAGGAGATTAAATAGTGAAATATGTACTGTCATTGTTTTTTAAGCACCAGTCCCGATTCTTGTTGATCACCCTCGTATATATTTAATTATATATGCTTGCTTGTGTACGCGCATGCGAGACTGCGTATATATTAATAGCATCTATAATCCCATGATGTTTGTGATTAGAGTTGTATCTGTATTTGACTTTTTCCAGCAGGATTAACAGAGTAAATTTTTCAAGGGCGATCTTCAGATTTGCACGCGAACGAATTATAGATATCGATTAGATAATCGATTGTTCTGTTTGTAAATATGTGTTGTATGCATTTCTGTTTACGTGGAGCATCGATACTGAGACTGCTAATTCATTTAGACTGAATAACTACTGAATATAACTCGACCTCGAGAGAGCAACACTACGGAGATATGCGCGTCGATTATGTGCCTGCTAACGTTTCTATGTCGAAAGGTCTTACCTTTTTACCCCAGGAGAAATTATCAGGCACATATACATGCAAAGTATGCGAAATGTTCATTTCGAGTTTGAGAAAATTCTTTGCAATGACTCCGAATTTAAATGTGATCTAGCTGTATATTCATGTAAACACATGTACAAAAAAAAAGCAAAGCCAAGCTAAATAGATTATTTTGTACGGATATGGCCTTCATAATGAGCCACCAACAACTGGAATATGGTTTTGATTGTGTTATGCAGATGAACGGAAATACGGCTTTTATATTGAGAGATCCAGTTTGCAATATGGCCTTCATAATGAGCCACCAACAACTGGAATATGGTTTTGATTGTGTCATGGAGATGAACAGAAATACGGCTTTTATATTGAGGTTTTCCAGTTTGGAATATGGCCTTCATAATGAGCCACCAACAACTGGAATAAGATTTTGATTGTATTATGTAGATGAACAGAAATACGGCTTTTTTTATTGAGAGATCCAGTTTGGAATATGGCCTTCATAATGAGCCACCAACTACTGGAATACGGTTTTAATATTGAGAGGTGCAGATAAACACGGATATGACTTTCATACAGTGAGATCTAGATAGAAATATGGTCTTCATATTGAGCTACCAACAAGCGGAATACTGTTTTAATATTGAGATATTCAGATAAATACCAATACGGCTTTCATAATTTTAGATTTAGATAGGAGTATATCCTACATACTGAGCCACCAACAACTACAATACGCTTTTAGTATTGAGATATGTAGATAAAAAGGAATACGGCTTTCATATTGTGAGATCTATATAGAAATATGGCTTTTATATTGGCATATCTACTATATCATTCCTTGATTGATTCGTTTTCTATGTCTTATCAACCATTTGTACGACATTCAAAGCCAGGTTCTTAGATTTCAATATGACTGTTTCCTTTTTATTATTATTATTATCATTATTTTTGTTGTTGTTGTTGTTAATATTATTATTATTATTATTATTATTAATAGTAGTAGTAGTAGTAGTAGTAGTATTTGTTGAATTTTAATACCAGTAGCAACTGGTAGCTAAAACTGATGATAAAGTTACAGATAGGTTCATATATATATATATATATATATATATATATATATATATATATATATATATATATATATATATATATATATATATATATATATATACATATACCGGGTGCAACAGCAAAATTGTCCAAATCGTATAACAACATAATTATCCATCCCATAAAATGTTCAATGACTAAAAAGCATAAAACTAATTGATTTTTGTTTTGACAGGTTTTCAGGTTAGACATTTAGAAAGTTTGACATCATTTATCGCAAGAATCACTGAAGAACGCTTTGGGGTATACAGCTAAAAAAAACGAACAGGTTAAAATGTCTTCCCATATTCCCAGCAGTGCAATGTTGAGAGGAAAAAAGATCATTCGGGGCCTCAGTGATGGTAGCAATATTCACAATCTGGCTTTTATCTTCAAATTCATACGCAGACAGACTGTTTCTCTGTATCACGTCATCAGTGTGGCTAGACATCCGATTGTTTCAAGTCGGAACCGAAACCCGACCGATTTGAAATATTAAGATATTTTTAGTTAATAATGGTTTCGTGATGTAATATTTAATAATTAACCCATGGCTGCTGTGAGAATTGGTGGATTCATGCCTTCCCGAATGATATTTGCGAATAAATATGTATAGAAAACCGAACAGGAATTAGAACTCGGCTCTCCGATTAACAATTCCGAGCCATTATCTATCATACACCCATCTAAACTTACAACAGTTGGTATTCCCAATCAGTTACCCATCCAGTTACTGATCAGGCTCGGCGTTGCTTAACTTCAGTGAGCGTACGTCAACCGCTGTTTGAGCGTAACGTGTCTATCAGCTTTCAACTATATACGGTCTTTATATTAAGACATGTCCATCCTACTGAGATATCGACTTTGGAATACGGCCTTCATATTGAGAGGATGGGAATACTGGGACATTTAGATAGTAATTCTGTTTACATCTAGATAAATAGGAATATGGTTGTAATACTCAGCCATATCGATAGATAAAAACATAGTCTTAACATTGGGATATCTGTTGATAGTAGGCTGATCTTTATATTGGGATATCTCGATAGAAATATGTATTTTTTTCCTATACGGAACCTATTTTCAGAATGAAACATCTAGATAGGAATATGCTTTGCATATTGGGATATTTTTATGACTCCAAACATTTTTATAGTAGGCACCTAGTATTTGAAATAGGCGCCCCCATTTTTATTTATCAAACAGTGTGCATTTTATGTCTATCGACGAATCTTTGTTAAGAAAATGTGTTCCCGCCATTTCAAATAAGTTTCAACTATAGCTATTTACGAAGCGTAGCTTGTATGTGGCACAAGTTTGAATGTGTGCAGCGTCCAGTGAGTATCAGTTGTAACTGATCAAGCGAGACAAGCTTGCTAAACATTACACCACGTCGAAGTGTCCACTAAAATAACGTTTTAAATAATGAAAATATCGGATTAAAAATAAATCCATTAATTCTTTACATATTGGGACATCTAGATAGATTAGATAGAATATGGCTAACTTACTGAGATATCTAGTTGATTATGAATATGGCCTTCTGTTGGGTATTTTTTTAGTTAGGTATAAATGACGTTTCGAATTATTCGATACTGCATTTACGAAATTCAAATGTTCCATATCTTGATCGAATAATGACTTGCGTTAAGAAATCTTTTCTTTATGGCAATCATAGACGATCGACTCGGTGGCTTGATCATGACAAAGTACACAAACTTTTCAAAACCGAAGGTTATGTTGACTGCCTGGTGGACCACCATTGACCGTATCCATTACAGATTTTTGAGATCTAAGCAGATCATCACTGCCGAAGAATACTACCAGAAACTGGATGAAATGCACATTCAGTGAAGCCAAATGCAGCTGCGGTGTGGTTAATCGACGAAGTTTAATTCTGTTTCATGATTAATGTTCGGCCACATTTTACTAAGATTACACTTTCAAAAGCTCAAAGACTTGGAATACGAGACTTTGCCTCATCCACCGTATTCTACTGATCATTTGGCGACTGACTTCCACTTTTATAAACATCTTGATATTTCTTTAAGCAAAAAGCCTTTACGTTTTGAAGAATATTCAGAAACTGCATTCAAAAATTCCTTGTCGTCGAGACATTTAGATTTTTTATTTGTTTTGTTTTACGGCATATCAACATCTCAATGGGTTATTTAATGTCGACAAAATTTTTATTGCTGATAATGTTTTTCTTAAAAAATTTATTTCCTATAGCTGGTCATATTTTTCCAAAGAATGTATTGCTGGTATTTTTTTTAGAGTATTGCTGATAATAATTTTTCCTTCAAAAATTACTGTTGGTAATATTTCGTTTTTATTACAAAGTATTTCTGGTGTTAAAACCTATTTTTACGCAAGATTTGGTGTTAACTATTTCCCCATCGCTGGGATCCTAACAGATGCTACCACCTCCGGTTATGGTGGACTTGGGAACACCAGCAATTAAGAGATGGTTCCACGCTCCTCAAAACCTCCTGATCAGAGGCCTTGCTGTTGGACGTAGTATACCGTCTTACCCAGGACGCGGATGTAGTTTATCCTCATACCCAGTACGACTTAAGTGACTTTGTTGCTTTGCAATATATAGATATTCTGGGTTCCTATTTTGACTGATTAAACCAATGATTAAATACAATAATCCAGGAATAAAATTTTTCATTCTAAAATCGAAAATTATTTTCATAACACCTTTTGGCATTCATCTTTGGATATCTCGATAGAAATATCCTCTTCCTATCTGGACAACCATATAGATAATAATATGGTTATTAATATTTCATCATCTAGAAAAATGTTCTTCATATTTAAAGAGATAGATAGATAGATAGATATGAACAAACTGAAATAGGTAGATATGAACAGACTGCAAAAGATAGATAGATAGATAGATAGATAGATAGAAAAGACAGAGATAGATATTAGGTTGGTGCAAAAATAATGTCGTTTTTTGACGTTCAACTTCAAAAGGAAAAAGGACATTAATTTTGCACCAACCTAATATATAGATATGAAAAAAACGGAGATAGATAGACATACATAGACTGTAATAGATAGAGAGATAGATATAAAAAAAACTGAAATAGGTAGATATGAACAGACTGCAATAGATAGATAGATAGATAGATCGATAGATAGATAGATAGAAAAGACAGAGATAGATATTAGGTTGGTGCAAAAATAATGTCGTTTTTTGATGTTCAACTTCAAAAGGAAAAAGGACATTATTTTTGCCCCAACCTAATATATAGATATGAAAAAACGGAGATAGATAGACATACATAGCCTGTAATAGATTGAGAGATAGATATAAAAAAAAACTGAAATAGGTAGATATGAACAGACTGCAATAGATAGATAGATAGATAGATAGATAGATAGACCATACGTATTAACTCTAATGAGTATGTCCCAATCCTCATAAATACGTTAGTCAATATTGTAAGTGGGGGTAATATGCTGTCTAAGTAGTCCACCACTAGCAGTGGTTTACCTACTTTACGCCGCTGGCGAGTATTGTATTTTCTTGATGTTACCATTTATTTCCAGCCCCCCTCTTTCGTTATTCCTCATTCAGTAACCCTTTCTAGGTTACAACAGATAGATAGATAGATAGATAGATAGATAGATAGATAGATAGATAGATAGATAGATAGATATCTGCCATACTGGAACATCAACTTAATAAAGAACATAGTTTTCATATTGAGACATCTATAGATAGAAATATGGACTTCGGTTCTAGGACACTTACATATTGGACACTAGCGTGCTAGACAATTGCGTCCGTGGATATTTGAATTTCTAGACAAATTCTTCACTGGATAATTGCATAACTCTGATAATTTTTCGAAGTTTTTAAAGACAATTAACATAAATTTTGAAAAAAAGCAATAAAACGAAATAAAGGAATAACATATAAGTAATTAGAAGTTTATTTTTGTTTAAAATGCAATGACAGTTTAACAGTATTTGCAAGATCCCTCTCCACATCGCCAGTATGTTTTTGTTTCATCGGCTTTTTTCTAATGACTGTGATAGCTGTAATTTTCCTCGTTCACAAATATTTTTTCCAGATTTTAGGAACTTGATCATGGGTTCCAAATAAAAATAAATTTTATAAAATCCAGAATCTATTTGATGTTTGTGGTACGCACTGCTGGAGTGAATTGAAACTGCTAGCTTTATTTTCTCTTGCTATAATAAATAAATTTTTCTCACTTTTATATTTATGACAACAACTTTTTCTGGTTGTTTAAAGTAAGTAAAGGTACTGGTGTGCAAATTCTTAAATTAAAAAATTCTTAAAAAAAACGTAACTTCAAAAATTATCAGAGGTAAGCAATTATTCTGGCGGGCATTTGTCTAGAAACGCAAATGTCCAGAGATACTATTGTCTGGTACCCAATTGTTCGGGATGCAAATGCCCAGTATGCAACTGTCCGTTCACCATGGAATTTATATTGGGAAATCCAGATAGATATGAATGTATTCAACACATTGAGATATCTTGATCGATAAGAATATGTAAACTGCTAGTTGTAGAACGATGTTTCCTCTGCAGACCGTTGATAGTGAAATCATGCTTTAATTATAATACTAGTGCGGCATTTTCCCAATATGATTTCGATAAATGCTTAATAGTATTAAGTCTTCCTTCTCATCTCTTTTTGCTTGATTGTCTTTTTACTTTTTTTTTCCTTAGCTGGATTGCTTACTCGATAGCCATTTGTGAGAAGAAAAAAAAAAGCATACCAAATTACTAATTTTAATATTCTTTCTTTTTTTTGTTACCTTTTAAAAATATCTGGTGAGCAAAATAATGATCAAGGACTCTTCATTGTCCATGAAATTAGTCCCAAGCGAGTCGTAAAGTGCGTCGCACTAAATAAAATATTCACTAGTATTGTCATATTAATCCACATGATTAAACAGTTTTTCACTAATCTTTTATTCTAGCGTTTTCTTTGGAATATTCAGTCATGTGCCATGCGTGATACACGCTCAGGCGATCATGTATCTTTCGATAAATGACGGACGAAGCAGATTTTTATCCTGCAGTAGGTTGCCATCTCTTTTAGTGGGTAGACCAGTTTTCATCCAAAGCTATAGAACCAGGTCTGTCCTGATATTTATACATAGCTGGAAGGAGAAGAGGATTCATACTTTTCCCAAGTAAGTAAATGTAATGGATTCCACTGGATTTCGAACTCGGCTCTCTGATTCCTCAGTCCGAGCCGCTATCCTTTTTGCCTCCATTAAATAATCAAAATGACGAGATTTTATGAAAGTAATGTGTTCTCTTGTGGGCTTCTCTTCATTCTCTTGAACAGATATTCTTAAATAACATCATACAATGAATATTCTTTTGTATCCTAAATGTAATTAAAAATAACTAAGAGTGCATTTTTCCTTATAACAACTACTTTATGGAACTGAATCCTGCGTAGATGCTTTCTTGATCACTACAATGGTAACCTCTCCTGGTCAAGTGTTAATCGTTATTTATCCTCCTTATCCTCATAATCTTCATTTACTACCACCTCCTTCTTTATTCATATCACACGTTTCATTTGTCATAAGCATCTTACAAGTAACCGTCTACCTTGGGCGTCCTGGGTATGATGATAAACTACATTCGGCAGCAAGGCCTCTGATCGGAAGGTTTTTAGGGGCGAGAAACTACCTCTTAATTGCAGTTGTTCCCAGGTCCACATTGACCTGGGAACAAACTGTTGGGTTTCCCAGCTATGGGCAAATGCAGAACTAGGGTAAAAAAAAAAAAAAAAACTATGAAAGTATAAAATAGATATTTATAGTAAAAATACAAGCAATACAAATTTGAACAACAAAATACTGCCAACAATACATTTTTGGAAACAAAAATAGCCACAGTATATTTAAAAAAGAAAAAAAAAAAGAAGAAAATTAGCAGCAATACATTTTTGAAAAAGTATTACCAGCAATATATTTTTGAAATTTCGACAAAAAAACCCTCTGTACAAAAATACG
Organism: Acanthosepion lycidas; assembly: GCA_963932145.1. Taxonomy (NCBI): domain Eukaryota; kingdom Metazoa; phylum Mollusca; class Cephalopoda; order Sepiida; family Sepiidae; genus Acanthosepion; species Acanthosepion lycidas. The sequence goes on along the minus strand of OZ010577.1, from coordinate 48,898,164 downwards.
TAAATAAACCCGATTTACAAACTGATTTCTTAAGAAGACTACATATTTTTATCCTTACAAACCTGTGCTAAATATTGTCGGCATTAAATAACCCATTGAGATGTTGTAATGTCGTAAAAAACATGGACCAAACTAACCCAAACCGTCTACTTTCCTTGACTCTGGAGTCTTGTTGTGGGTGATTGTTAGTATTAGGTTGGTGCAAAAATAATTATTTTTGCACCAACCTAATATTTAAAATTCCACAATTTCGCTTTAATTTTTTTTTAACATTAGGCTTATCGCGATTCATTTTCATTAAATGAATGCTTGTGACTAAACTGCTCTTTTATTCTAACTTTGCTCAAATCAGCTCAACAAATGATTCTGATCAGGGAATATTTCACGTATCAAGAAGTCGTAAAGGTCACATTCGCATCGTTCGTATCACCGTATTTCTGTTGGATTGAAAAGCAACGGGTAAAATTCGGTTGATTATAGAGGGAAAGAAGTCGATTAAAACGTAACATTCGTTTTACCTATGGATTAGGGAATAGCGTTTTCTCCAGTTTGAAAGTGAATAAGATATTGGTAGATTAATAAGAATATTTGGGTTCGAATCAATGAATGTTCGTCCAGGTCTTCAGTTTAAATTTATTTATACGTGTTAAACTGTGTAGCATTCACGCAATATTTAAGATTGTCAAACAAGACAGCAACAAAAAACAAAAGAAGCAAAAAATCAATTTTCTTTGAGCTACAAAACTGTGATGTAATGATACAAAAAAAATAAAATGATGCTTCTCCGCAAATTCCAAATAGAAATACTTGTTTCCCTTTCTGAACACGATTACCGTTAGGACGGCCAAATAATTTACCTCAATTTCTTAAAGATTATTCCATTTTCCTTTTTTATATCCAAAGTGTTTCATTCAATTGTCTCTTCTAAAATTCAATAATGATTCGATCATTTTAGGTTTATTTTATCAATAACTGACGGCGAATCAATGCTTTCTACAAGGAATTTCATCCCATAGTATCCCTAATACAAACAAAAAAAAGTATGCAAACACATTTGTGCGCATGCGCAGTGCCGCAGCTTCTTAATATTGACTTCGTTTGATTGAAAAGTATTGGATAATAATGTGAAATCACTGTAACTTTTTTTCCTCAATAAAAGGAAGTAAAACGTCTTGCTCCGTTTGATTTTTTCCCGAGCGAAAAAAAAAGCGTGCATTGCAATAAGTTCATTACGTGTTCGTATTAGTTTGTCGTCAATCAAGGTGGAATTTGGAAAGTGACGAGTGGAGGTCAAATTGTTTTTTTTTTCCTGTTGTTTCTTACACGCCATAACTGACAGAAAAAAAAATCCAATCTTCTTGAGTTGCTGCAGGAATAAATAACAAAAAAATAAAATTAAAAGAGAACACGTTACTTTCAAAAGAAAGTCAGACGTATAAAAAAAAAGAAAAGGAAAATGAATAAAAAAAAAAATTATTTTATTTCTTCATGCTTTGTTCTTTTTGAGAACGGAAAAAAGCAATAAATACAGGGAGGATATAAAAAACATTAAAAAAAAAAAGAATACGATAAAGACGTTACGCAAAAAAAGAAGTAAAATTAAAAATAACTGATAAAAAAAATCATAACAAAAGTGGGCCACTTTCCTCGGGATAACTTTTTAGAAATTACCATTAATTTTATGCTGGGTTTGATCCTCACTGGGTGCTTCGTAAGATTATAATCTTGTTTTTTAGAAAATCTGTGATGAAAAGAAAGGATAGAAAAATGAATCGAGAATCAAAGAAGCTTTACTTATAAACAGAAAATGGAGGTAAATAAATGTCGGAAGAAGAATTATAAATTAACGAAAGATAAGAAAAGACTACTAGAATTGAAGAGAGTAACAGGGAAAAGGAAAGGGAAATAATAAGCGAAATATTTGGTGCAGTTAAAGAGATAAGAAGAACGTGTTGAAGAAACGAATATATTGAAGAATTAAATAGAAGAAAAGGAAAATTTTGAGACGGGTAATCAATTATGGAAAAAATTACATTGAAATAAAGAAAAGAACGAATACTGGCAATAAGATAAATATCAAAAAGAAAGAAAGATATGGTACGAAGTAAAAAGAAAGAAAAGAAGAAAAGAGAAAAGAAATAAGGGACGAAAGAATAAATATAGAAGATACACAAATGGAGTAGAAAAAATGAAGAAAAACAAAGAATAGAAAAGAATAAGAAGCGATAAAAAGAAAAAGAAGTCTAAAGAAAAGAAAAACAGATAAAAGAACTAACAGAGAAATGATGTGAATAAAGGAAGGAAGGAAGTAAAAAGAAAAAAAAAGAAAGGAACAAATGAAAGAAAGACGGGATAAAGAGAAAAGATAGAAAAAACAAATCAATAGGTATAGAAATAAAAAAATAAGGAAAGAACGAAAAGAAAGAAAGTAAGTAAGAAAGAAGCGACTATGAAGAAATAAAAAAGCTTAGCAACAAAGAAAAACCACAAATCAATAAGGGGAAAAAACAAAGAAAAAAAGGAAGGAAGAAAAAAACGACTATGAAGAAATAAAAAGAAAAGTTTAGCAACAAAGAAGAATAGCAATAAAACAATAACGGAAAGAAAGAAAGAATGAAAGAAAGAAAGAAAGAAAAAAGACAGAAAGAAGCGACTATGAAGAGATAAAATGAAAGAAGTTTAGCAACAAAGAAAAGACACAAATCAATAACAGAAAAAAAGAAAGAAAGAAAGAAAGAAAGAAAGAAAAAAGAAAGAAAGCCTGGATTTCAAAACGATTACGAATTCATAAAAACAAAGACGTTCAACAAGTAGAAAGAAATCAATAACAGAAATATATATATATATATATATATATATATATATATATATATATATATATATATATATATATATATATTCTGTTATTGTTGTTTCTGTTACATATATATTAGGTTGGTGCAAAAATAATGACGTAATAATGTCGTTTCTTCACGTTAAAAATACGTCAAAAAACGACATTATTACGTCATTATTTTTGCACCAACCTAATATATATATATATATATATATATATATATATATATATTTCTGTTATTGTTGTTTCTGTTTTATATATACATATATATATATATATATATATATATATATATATATAAAGGGAAAAAAGAAAGAATTATTCAAGTAAATAATAGAAAAAAGGGAAAAAAGTAAACAAAAGAATTTGGAATTAAAAAGGAAAAACATTTGATAAAGAAGGATGGCGAGAAAAGAAAAAGACCAAAAATCGAAATAAAAATATTCTAAAGCAAGAAAATAAAACATGAATTAAGTCGAGAAGACGAACTATAGAGAGAGGAAAGAAAATAAGTTAGGTAAAACAAAATTTAACAATGTGTTTCTCGTTTTTTTATCCACGTCAAATAAATACGAATAAAAATAAATGCCCAGAATTTATATTAGCTCAAGTCTTCCTTCTCGAAGTTCAGGTCACGAATTATTGGTCTTAAATATTCACCTATCGATAATTTGATGGCTTGGCGATCATTTGCAACATCCGTTTTCAACTTTCGATTAGCTCCCCTTAGTGTCCACGTGCCAATCTGAATATTCTAGCGAGCATAGGCAAAGTTTATCCGCCAAACGAAAACTTTTCAATCTGGACAGAATTGATTTTTGATAGCAAATGCCAACATCTCTTCCGATAATGCCAAGCCACGATCTCAGTCTACAAATATCTTGATCAATTTATAAAATTTGTAAAAAAAACAAACAGGGGGTAGGCTTGATAGCAGGTCGAAATGGCTGATTTTCGTTAATTGCAACACTTGATTCAGCGTTATGCATATATATGTATATATGCATGTATGTATGTACGTATGTATGTGTGTGCTTTTGTGTGGATCTCTGCGCATCTCTGCTAGATTGTTCATTTCTGTGTTTATCATAAAATGATCCATGATTAATATTAATTATTCTACTCAATAACATGATTTTCTTACAGATCGAAGCTCTAACATTTTATTCCTGCAGACAGATGATTTTGCATTAGATTCTTACATATAGAAGCGGTTACATTTTGTTCTTACAGACAGAAGCTTTTATACATTGTTCTTGAAGAAATATGACCTTATATTATATTCTTACATATAGATGCCTATAAATTTTTCTTACACACAAATGCTTTCATTTTTTTCTTACAGAAGGAAGCGGTTACATTTTGTTCTTACAGACAAATGCTTTTTACATTAGATTCTTACATATAAAAGATCTTACATGTTGTACTTACAGATAGGTGTGTAAAGATACAAAAGACGCTTATCTTCTTTTGGTGGAGATATGTCACATCACGGCAGCTTAATGACGTCATTCCATACAGCGACAAAAACAACGGTGAATTTTCAGTTCATTTTCAGCAGCCACAAGTTTGCATTCTTTAGATCTGCCTCCCAAGCAGCTTACAAGTACATGGTGACGTTTCCATTTGAGAATATATCTTTCCCAGATATAGTATAAAACTACAGTTCGCAGTCAAAAATTGGGGAAAACATAGACTCGCTGATTCCTGTTCAAGAAATAAGTCCTTGTCTGGGACAGAGATGAACCCTGTCTCTTTGAATCAGGAGCTCTAAAAATGAGTTTTCCAGCTACAGGTGTATCTCAATATTATATGTAAGACCCTTCCTTTTTCTTTCTTCTTATACTCTGCTTTGCTGTGTAGATATATATATATGATATAGTGTGCTCCGCGTTGGACACACACACACACACACATACACACACATATATATATATATATATATATATATATATATATATATATATGGTTTGTGGATATCTTAGTAATATTAAATGCTCTCTGAAAACAAAGCATATTTGCCATTCGTTTTCCTTTCCATCATTCTGTTCATTCCCTGAAATATCGTTATTATATCATGGATATAATAATACTCATAATGGGGAAAAATCGGAATGGAGAATAAATATTTCTTACCTATCTCTACCCCGTTACAGGTGCTTTTAAATAATGTGTCCAAGTGTATTGATATCAAAGTGGGGGGGCGGCTATACTGAAAAATAGGAGAACCTGTTTATCCCTCTCCTACTGGGTGAAGCTTAGACATATTCGAACAGCCCTCGTATGCACTTATTATTACGCGCTGACAGACGCATATGCACGACTGTTTCAATATTTAGGAAGCTGGCCAGGGACCATAAATAGAATTGGCAATATACTATGAATTATATGAACAAGTAACTTCACTTATATTGTGTTGATCGCCACATTATTACAGGCATGCTCTATAGCCTTCCGACTGTGATAAGAGAGAAAACTTATTGAGGTCAGATTTGAAAATCTGGGCAGCAATAACCGATTCTATCAACGCAGTACTGAACTATCAGGTTAGAAATAAAATCCTGTCTCATTTGAAGAAACAAATACTTTATTGCTCTCAATATATATATATATATCAACATAGCATGTTCCCATTGATCTGGGAGACTGTTAATCCTTTGAGTGTAAAATTCAAATTTTTATGCAAAGAAATGCTCACTATGAGAAAAAATGGCACTGTAGCAGAGTTATCTATGCACATTTGAGATCTCTCTTTTATATAGAGAGGGTTTTACGGATGATATGTACAGCTCCGAGCAAAGAAATTCTTTGTAGCTCTGAGTCGCTGATGTGTTCAGGAATTTGGCTGACATGATTTTCGGCATCCTTCTTTATCATACCCAACGTGCCTATCACAACAGATATTATTGTCGTTGTAATTTTCAACATTTTTGTTACATCGAGTTGCAGGTCCTAATAATGTGACAGGTTTTGAAATTCTATTTTAATTATTGTTATCTTTTCTTTTCTATTTAGTAAAATTCTTTACTGAGCCATTCCCCGAAAACATGAGTAAAGTAATTTGGTAACTACATACATTATATTTAAAAGTAATTCTGATGTTAAATGATACTCAACATATTCATTGTTTATATTTTCATTGTATAGGGTGAGTCCGATAGTCTTGTCATCTCTTCATAATATAATAAAGAGTTTAAAATTTATAGTGAGCGTTTCTTCAATAAACAATATACTAAAAGATGTTTGCAATAAAAAGAAGAAGAATAGTCAAATGGTGCCTGGTCAGGAGAGTAAGGAGGATGAAACAAAACTTCAATATTTAGTGCAGTAATCAGTTTGTAAATGACTCTAACTGTCGTAATTTTCCACATTTTTGTTACATCGATTTGCAGGTCCTAATAATGTGACAGGTTTTGAAATTCTATTATAATTATTATCTTTTGTTTTCTATTTAGTAAAATTCTTTCTGCATTTGCCCATAGCTGGGACATCCAACAGTTCTCCATTTTGAATTTTCCCCATTATGGGTATTATTGTATCCATGATATAATAACGATATTTCAGGACGGAACGGAATGGTTGAAAGGAAAGCGAATGGCAAATATGCTTTGTTCTCAGAGAGCATTTAATATTACTAAGTTCTTTCGTTATTCTGTAAATGAAATACGGCTTTACAATTAATCAATAATAAGCAAATTCTCTGTAAAACTTTGTGCACTGCTTCTATAGGACAACCATACTTCTCTGTAATAACTCTGTTGTTTGGTTTAGCAATTCATTATAGAATAAATCCTTCATATCCCACCTTGCTCTGGAGATGATTTCCCTGTTTCAGTCGTGATATGTTTAACACATACAAGATATACTGAAGGAAATGGAGACAGAAAAAAACGGCTAATAACCTACCTAACGAACTTCAAGCAAATGGTTGGTAGAACAGAAAATAAGGGAGATGGAAAAAACTAAGACCTACAAAGAACAGGGAGATGTGGATAACCGTGATCGTGCATGCCCTTAATGGACGGTACATATAAAAAGAAAGTTGTCGTTTTCGTTGGTTATGATTAAAGAGAACCATCTCTTTATCATTGTTGATGATTCTGCTAAGGAAATATTCTATTGCAAGGCAACATTGTGGTTAAGCAGAGAAGCAGTCAAATGATAAGAGAGCCATTGGTTAAGTTTAGACATATTTACGAGCTCATGAATGTGATATATGAGAGAAGTGTGGTTTCTATTGAACTGTTTTGCGAATTCTCCTGTAGTTACTTAGGATATTACACAACTACATTTTGCAGGAGCTTCATGCCCAGGGAAAATATTCAGTGAAAAAATTCCCGATCGAAATTAATCAAATCATCGTTTGCATGTTGGCATCTCCGGACTCTTAAAACTTAATTTCTAAAGTCACGAGCGACTATTTCTTGCTACTTTCGTTGCTGAAGTGTCCTCTTTGAATTCGTAATACATTTGAAGCGGATCTAATCTGAACTCATTTTAAATGTGTAAAACCGATACAAAATTTACCTACGCTGATATTAAATAGCGTACAAATAATGAAAGAACACCAGAATTCAGAGAATTAATGGATATTGTGTCGTGGGTTTTTAAAAACACATTCTCAAAGCAATCATATAAATAATTTGACAATTTTTTTTAGTCAAGCTAATAACTATTAGCAGTGCTGCCGACTCATGATAGTTTTCCCTTCACTAGTCAGACAACTGGGAATTACTCCACTGGAAAATATCTCTTCAGCAAATAATAAGAAAAGGGGAAAAAACAGAGTTAGTCTACCGAGAAGCGAGGACAAAGGTCAAGGGTGATAGTTCAGAGAATACAAAAATAGTTTTCTTGTTTGTTTTCCTTAGTCAGCAAGCAGAAAGTTTGCTGGGCCTATATTTTTGAGATAACATTGTGTGGGATGACCCACCTGAGAGACATGGGGTTCTACCTATTATTTCTGAGAATTGTCTGTCAACCTCAATTAAATATTGAACATCATCGAATGTTTTTCCCGCAACCCAATATTGACGTTTCGTTCACCAGTCCCTTATCTTCAAATTCGTTTTTTTTCCTTCATTGAAACAATGTGTCCCTTATAGATGGCTGCATTCTTCGGCACTATATCATCCCATATTTTTCTCAAAGCACCAATAATATTCTTACTATTCCAAACAGGTTTTAACATACATTTAAGTTCTTTCGGCAATTTTGACAGGAGTCATGAATCAAACCTATTTTCTCTATTTTTTTTTCTAACTGCCATATATTCTTTGATAATGTAGAAAATTAATAATTACTTTTTTCCTAATTTCCACTAACTACTTTGATAATGTAGAAAAATTATTAAATGAAGCTGCCATATATGGCTTGATAATGTAGAAAATTAATCAATGCCTTTTCTTAATTTTCCGTAACTATGATATAAATTTTCATAATGTAGAAAATTAATAAAGATTTTTTTTTAATTTCCCATAACTGCCATATATGGTTTTGGTAATGCCGAAAATTAATCAACATGCTTTCATCGTGTCACAAATTGATCAATATTTTTTTCTTAATTCCCCATAACGTATATGTTTGATAATGTCGAAAATTAATCAAGAATTTCTAGTTCATTTTCCCTGAAACTGGTGGTCATAATTGTTATTATGTATGCATGTTGAAACTGAAAATAGAAAAGAAAAATGTTGAAACTTGTCTAATGCATGGAATAATAATGCAACACAAAATGTACTTAGAACAAAATGTATTGAAACAAGAAAGTGTACACAATATTTACATATAGTCTTTTGTATATTCCTGGGAAGACCGTTCCTGGAATGTGTGTTGACCGAGTCGCAGTCGGGCAGAGTCTCTGGTTGAATCTCTTGATTCCTCCCACTCTGCAAATTAGGTGAATCCTACCACAACACTCCCCTCCCAAGCCTTGGAATCCCCTTTGGATTTCAAACTGGCTTCCTATATGGGTTGATGATTATGGCTAATTCTTTGTACATCCATTCGCATAATTTTAATATTTTTTCCGTTTTGGATTCACGTCCAATGGTTCCGTGAACTTTCGTTTCCTACCAGATCTTCTCGGTTCAGGAGTATTCTGCGGAGGTTCTACTTGAAACATATCATACATTACATCAACGGGATCTTCCTCCTCATCCGGTATACTCTCTTCATGCTCTAGAACGTAACATTTTTTAAGTTGGTTCTGGTGCCTTTTATGAGTATTCTTCGGCCCTTTAATTATGTAAATCAGGTCACCGATTCTCTTGGCTACTACGCCTCCCTCCCAGAATTCAACGTTGTTTTTGTAGCACTTGAAAAACACCTTCTCTCCGGCGGTGTATCTTTTTCTCGCTGTATACATAGTATTCTTTACTCTATTTTTTCCTGGCAAAAGCTTGTCAAACACTGACTTAACATTCCTAGAGAACATTAGTTCAGCTGGTGCCATGTTTGAGTGTGTTCTCTGTTTGGCGAAATTCTGTATACTTGTAGGAATTGCTGAAGCGCCTTTTCCGTTGGAACTCCTGAGGCTTTCTTCAGCGCGCGCTTTAAAGTATCGACAAATCTTTCTGCGAGTCCATTGGACCTCGGATGATACGGCGGCGTCGTTATGTGGTTAATTTGATATAACTCACAAAATTCCTTAAATTCTTCAGAAGTGAATTGTGTACCATTGTCACTCACAATACACTCTGGCACACCGAACCGTGCAAATAGTTCATGCAAAAAAGTTGTTGCGGTATTGGACGTAGGCTTTTTGCAGCGTAGTACTTCCGACCATTTTGTAAAACTATCTACCACTATTAAGTAGTAATAATCTTCTACTGGACCAGCGAAATCAATGTGTAACCTTGTCCACGGATGATCCGTCTTGGGCCATGGTTTGTGTACTATAGGTGGTGCCTTAGCTGCTAACGCACACCCTTTACATCGATGAACCATGTTTGCGATATCCACATCCATACCTTCCCAATATACAAAGCTTCGCATTAAGCTTTTTGTTCTATTACCCCCCGCGTGACGCATATGAAAGTCCCGTAGTATTCTTTTCTGCAACTTTTTTGGTACTACCACTCTCACCATATAATAAAAATCCGTCACAAATTTGATAAATCTCCTGCACTTTTTGGTCATTTGCTACCATTTTGCTTTTTATTTCTAAAATGAAATCATCGCTTTCAGCTTCTTTTTTGATTTCCTTTGATATAACCGGTAGCTCTCTTAAAATGTTGTTTACCATGCTTTTCACCTCATAATCTGCTCTGATATTTGCAATAATTGATTCTTCGAATCTTTCTTCTTGACTCGGTACGAGTCATGATAAACTATCCGCATGAATTATATTTTTGGATGATAGGTGCTTTATGTGAAAATCATAATTCAGAAGAATGGTTCCCCATCTCAACAGACGATTTGCTGTATAAACGGGTAACCCTTTCTTTGAACCAAAAATAGTGATCAGAGGTTTATGATCCGTTTCTAGCATAAAATGTCTGCCGTGGATGTATCTGTGAAATTTTGTTATGGCAAAAATGATACTCAGCGTCTCTTTTTCGATCTTTGAGTAACTTCTTTATCCTTGGAGTAAAGTTCTCGAAGTATGTGCAATTGGTTTTCTAGAACCATCTGGCATTATGTGTTGAATACACACTCCTATCCCGTATGAACTGGCGTCACTTGCCACTACAATATCAAGTTTTGGATTGTAATGGGTTAAAAAGAGGTCGGATGTAAGCATTTTCTTTATTTCATCAAAGGCTTTCTGACATTCTACTGTCCATTCCCATGCCTTGTCTTGTCTTTTTTTAGTAGTTCATTCAACGGAGCTCTTAGATTGTACATTCCTTTAATGAACGCTTGATAATAATTTGCGAGCCCCAGAAAACTCTGTAGCATCGGCACATTAGTGGGCGTCGGTATGTCTCTAATCGCAATGGACCTTTCCGGATCTGGAAATCTGCCACTTTTGTTGATTATGTGACCTAAATACTTAATTTCCTCCAAACCAAATTCACACGTTGACTCTTTGACTTTAAATCCAAAGTCCTGAATCTTTTTAAATACTTGACTGAGATGCTCTCGATGTTCGTCGACGGTTGCGCTCCTTACTATGATGTCGTCTAAGTAGGCACACGCAAAGTCTAAATCATTCAACATGACGTCCATAGCTTGTTGAAAAATGGCTGGTACCACTTTAATACCAAAAGGAAGCCTGTTGTACTTGAATAACCCTCTATGCGTGTTTATCCCTAGCAACTTCGAACGTCCCTCTTCGACGGGAATTTGGAGATAGGCATCTGATAAGTCGATTTTTGAAAATATAACTCCACCATTTAGCTTGTTAAAAATCTCCTCCGGACTCGGTAACGGGTAATGGTAGTCCTTGATTACCGAGTTCAACCCTGTCGAAAAATCAACACAGACTCTGATTTGGTTTGATTTCTTTTTTATGCACACAATCGGCGCAGTCCATGAATTAGATTCTACTTTTGAAATAATTCCCATTTTTTCCAACCTATCAAGTTCTTCGTTAATTTTCTCTACACTTGCGAAAGGCACGTTACGTTTCTTTTTAAAAATTGGCATAGTATTTTCCTTTAATTCAAATTTAGCTTCAAACTTGCTACATCTTCCAAGACCAGGTGTGAAGGTTTCCGGAAACTTTTCCTTTAATTCATCTTTAATGTCCTGTCTTGTTTGCGTATTACTTTCTACTTTTCTGCAGAATGAGTTTAACGGTTTATCCCATAATTCGAATGTCTCAATAAAATCTGTACCCATCAAGTTTTCTCCATTTTTCAGAATGAAAACCTTTATTTTTTTAACGATCCCGTTCAATTTCATGGGAAGTACAACCTCCCCTTCGAAGTTAATTTCCTTTCCAGTTAACGTTCGAGCGCGTTTCGTTGACTTCATTATTGTAGGCCTTTTTAAAATTTTCCATGTTTTATAGTTCATTATTGTTAAATCTTAACCCGAATCGAGTTGAAATTTGATATTCTTTTTAAATATTTCAGTCGTCACATATTTCCTCAAATCTCTATCTGATTTGATATTCGAATTTGTTTGTCTAATTCGGCTATTGAATTTTTTCGTTTTACAACACGATCCTTTGTGTCTCTTCTTGTGGCACACGAAACATTTCTTATTTCTATATGGGCAATTTACCTCCCAGTGTCTTTCGTTGCAACGTCTGCAATTATATGGTGGAACCTTTTTTTCCTCCTCGTTCTTATTTAATTTTTCTTGTCTATTTTTAAAATACGCCGAATTTTTACTCCAATTTTTTTCTGATGGGTAATTTGACTGTTTTTTTATTTTTTTAATATAAGCCATGCCAGCTTCTTCGATTTTTTGAGACTCTTTCTTTAAACTTACGGCCCGCTAACACTCCTCTGCTAACTTTTTCAGGGTAAGGTTTTGTTCAGATTCGAGTTTAGACAAAACTCTACGTCTTATTTCGGCACTCTTACTGGATATCAGTCTTTGAGCAAAAATTAAATACTTGAATTCTTCAACCGTAATCTCTGCCAATCTGAAGTTGTCACAATGTCTATTCACTATAGATGCATAAGTTAAGTAATCCTGATCGTCGAATTTAGCGACATTCATGCATAACCATCGCTTATGCCAAAGCGACATATTTGCTCCAAACAGCTCCTTTAGCAATTTCACTGTTTCCGAGAATCCCAATTCATTCGTTCTTCTCGGTAGAATAAAATCTACAAATTTGCTATGTTCTGATGTACCTAGCTTTCTTAGTAATAGACTGACTTTTCTTGAATTCGACCAGTTTTCACAGTCTGTGTAGAAAATATTTTCATATCGTTTAAAGTACGCTTCAAACGTTTTTTCTTCGTCTGGCACATAGTTGAAAGTTTCCAGCGAATTAAATATGGTGTTATTAGAATATGAAGAATTTCCCTCATTTGCCTGATTGTTGTTTAATTTCTCCAATGTTAACTTTTGAATTTCTAAAAGTCTTTCCTCTTGCTTTTCTTGAATTTCTAAAGTCTTTCCTCTTGCTTTTCTTGATATTTTTGCTGTGCTATCTGTTGTTCCCTGATTAATAAGGCAAACTGTTCATTTTGACGTTGCTGTCTCAACTGCTGGGATTTGAGTAATTCAGACTGACTCAACTGCTGGGATTTGAATAATTCAGACTGACTCAACTGCTGGGATTTGAATAATTCAGACTGACTCAACTGCTGGGATTTGAATAATTCAGACTGATTCAATTGCTGGGATTTGAATAATTCAGACTGACTCAACTGCTGGGATTTGAGTAATTCAGACTGACTCAACTGCTGGGATTTGAATAATTCAGACTGATTCAATTGCTGGGATTTGAATAATTCAGACTGACTCAACTGCTGGGATTTGAGTAATTCAGACTGACTCAACTGCTGGGATTTGAATAATTCAGACTGACTCAACTGCTGGGATTTGAGTAATTCAGACTGACTCAACTGCTGGGATTTGAATAATTCAGACTGATTCAATTGCTGGGATTTGAATAATTCAGACTGACTCAACTGCTGGGATTTGAGTAATTCAGACTGACTCAACTGCTGGGATTTGAATAATTCAGACCGATTCAATTGCTGGGATTTGAATAATTCTGACTGACTCAACTGCTGGGATTTGAGTAATTCAGACTGACTCAACTGCTGGGATTATAGATATGACTTTGGATAATTCATCCTTTTTTAGCTGATAGTGTTCATGCAACAACGAATATACCTTTAATTTGTGTATCTATGGATATAATATAAGCTGACCAGAAAAATCGAAACACTTACGACATTTTTATTTTATTGTCTTGCTTTTACATTCAAGCCCGTGATAATCAACTTTGGTATTTTTTTTATTACTTCTGTTCGCGTATTTCAATGACAAACTTCTGATTTTTATTATCAGAGGTAAATTCGTCACTATAAAATATTGTTGAGCAAACAAAAAAAGTTCGTTAACTTTCAAAATCGACAACGTGTATTTGTGTGCCTTTTAATTCCATGCACGTTTTTGTAGTCGGACAGTTTTTTTAACGGGTGTCTCGTTGTAGATAAGATTTTCAATTTAAAATCACCGTTATTCGTTTACGAAACCTTTCAAATTTTTCTGAGTGAACGTTCCTTATGCTTAGTCGTCCTTTAACGATTTCTAAATATCTAGAAATTCAGAATCCTTCGCCGTTCCGTTAGATGTTGGACTTTTAATTAATAATTTTTTTCCTTCAGCCTGGGTTCCTCAATGACTTGTCCCAATTGTTGAAGCTATCAATTATTAATTCTTTTTTTCTTTTTCCGTATGGTTTTTTCTACCTCGTCGCCATTGTTGAAACTTGACTAATGCATGGAATAATAATGCAACACAAAATGTACTTAGAACAAAATGTATTGAAACAAGAAAGTGTACACAATATTTACATATAGTCTTTTGTATATTCCCGGGAAGACTGTTCCTGAAGAATGTGTTGACTGAGTCGCAGTCGGGCGGAGTCTCTGGTTGAATCTCTTGATTCCTGTATTTATCAATCCACCCACGAGGATCGAATGTGGCACAATGCCGTTTTAATATGGGTATCCCCGAGCCCGTAGGCTCAGCCAAAAATATGGCCTTTCTGAACCCGCCTAGACGGATTCAGGCCCTGTCAACCTCCCCGGACGAAACCTGCCCTTCGGCAAAGCCTCGTCCGGGTTCCCCTCTGCTAATGCAGAGAGTTCGACAGTCGCCGAGAGTCTGTCTCTCGGTCTCAGAATCTCTTGATTCTTCCCACTCTCTTCCCGGTACCAACCATATTTATATGGTCGGTACTCCACTATGCAAATTAGGTGGATCCTACCACAACAAAAAAAATCTTAAAGATTTTTATAATTGTTTTCGAATCAGATAACAGTTATAATTAATAATTTTCAACAGCTAAATCACCTTCAAATTTTTTGATACATACATATATATATATATATATATATATATATATATATATATATATATATATATATACATACATACAAATATAGATAAATAGACTCGTCTCGAAAAACCCTGGAATTCTTGATTTGCCAATAATCAAATCAATCTCGAGGGAAAAAAAGGTTTTAAAAAAAGAAAGAGCTACAAGCATAAACTTCTACCGAAAAAATCGCACAGATGCAGGTCTGAAGCCCAAAGAAAAAACCCCGATACGAGTAAACAACTAACAAAAGTGCTCAATACAAACCGTAGAGCAGACCTAGATAAACCTAGTGAGCCAGACAAACCTACCCAGGTTTCGTCAGGGAAAGTATGGAGCCATACTTTCCCTGGTGATCCGTTAAGGTGAAACCTTGGTAGGTTTGTCTGGCTCACTAGGTTTATCTCTCTCTCTCTCTCTCTCTCTATATATATATATATATATATATATACACACAAAACAAACAAAAACATTCTGGTTTCTGATCTGAAAAGTTAATTTAATTTATTGCTTCTCTTATACTCAAAAATCACAAAAGTTTTTGCCTACACACAGTGTTGTCTTTGTTCTAACCTAGTCACGTGGGCATTTATACGTATATATTTGGAATCAGTTTCAGGAACATCTGATTCAATATACATTTTATCGTCAACTTGAGGAGCCGAAAAACACGTTACCTGTCTGCTTGCACGTGAAGATAAATAATAGCACACACTAAAAGTCGACAGAACCAAATATACAATAAATAAATATGCTTTTTGTCAGCAGTATAATAGAGATTTTAAAAGCCTTTCTGATTTTAATAATTATTAATGAACTAGTGGATGACCTGCAGAAGCGGATGTGTCATAATTAAGCAGTGATTGTTACCACCAAAACGAAGAGGAGAGCCACTGTACAAAGATATTCAGTAAGTCTTATATATTTAATTTCACCCTAAGCAAGGAGGAATAACACTAATACGCAGGGCGTTACAGAGAATGATAGTAAGAGAAAGACTGCGTAGAGTAGGGGATGAGGAAATGATAAAAGAGAAGCAAAATTCAAGAAGATAGAAGATGTCGATTGACGTTGCATTTAAATTTTTGAAGATTGAATTTATCAGGGAAGCGAGTAATCGGAAGGGAGTTTCACAGGTGGGAAGTGCGAGAAAAGAAATTGCTGGAGAAGAAGATGTGGTTACATTAAACAATTTCAGCAGTAAAATGGCGGAACCTCGATCCCAATCTAGCAGCACGTTTAAATTCAGCTAGTCGTTGCACTAGGGATAAAAAGTTCGTCAGAGATAAATATTTGTGGAAAAGACAGAGGGAAGCCAAGTCACGTCGGTGAGAGAGTGACTGAAGTCGAGATGCCAAGTTGGGATCGATTTCATTGCAGATCCTTCTTTGGATTTTGTCAAGAACCTCGAGATAAATAGCAGGACCAGCAAACCAGATATATCAGAAGTATTCAATGCACGGAAGAATGGTACATTTGTAAATGTGCTAGATTGACTCTGACGAGAAAAACCTTCTGGCACAACACAGTTAACCAACTTTCCTTGCAGTAGATAGAGATATTTATTAGATGTAGTCGTTCAATTTCAAGTCAGTTGAAAACGTGATAGCAAGAAGACAGAGTGTAGCTCTCCAACAGTCTAGCATCAGCAGTGCCGATGGCGGGCAGAAAAGTTCCTCTATGGCGGTTAAATGAGAGCAGTTTTGATTTGGAGCGTTAAAATTTACAAGTCATTGCCTGTTCCAGTTAACCACTGATTGGGGGTCCTTTTAAAAAGCAACATCCAGGGTAACTTTGTCACAGACAGGAGCAAATGGTAGTGTCACCTGCATAAATGCCTAAAAGGAAAAATATTATTTGAACGAAAATGGTTATTTCAATTTTTATTTCGTTTCATTTGGTAATATGTAGTTTTCTGGTGAACTTCATTCAAGCATTGTTGGACCACCGGTTAACCTTTGTGGCTAAAGTTTTTACCTTAATTTATTTATGCACGCACATACACACACGTACGCACACACACGAACATTCGTACACGTATACGAATAGACATACACAGGCATATGCACACGATCGCACAGACACACTCACATGCTCACACACACATGCACGCGCACACGAATGTTCATACACACACCCATATACACACGCATACACACACACCCACTCACGCACAAACGCTCACAAGCAACTATAATGATATCACGATAATTACCATATAAAAAAATTCTTAAAAAATGAAAAAAAAAATCCTCAGTAATTATGTTGTCGTCAAATGGTCTTCTTGTAATCAAATCAATCAATTTGCTTTTGCAGGTATTCTTTCAGACCGTCTAATGAAAGTTCTGATATTTAAAAAAGAAACAAAAAACAGGAAAAATTTCCTTCACGACTTAATGAAAACAAAATAATTCATTTTAAAAACTACAAAAGTTGGTTTCATTCTTAGGAGTTATTAATATTTTTTTTATATAAAAATCCACCTAATACAATGCTCGACAGTCCATCAATGCATAGGTCTTGTTTAATCATTTTTAACCCAGGCAAGTCAATGAAGCCACTAAGACCCAGGGAAAATTACTGGATATGAAAAAATATAAAAATAGGAGAAACATTATAGGAAGCGAGAACAATAAAAGAACAAGAATTAAGAAGACAAAAAATAACGACTGACATTGGATTTAATATCATCAAAGTTGATTGATTAGCAAGAAGCTGGAGGAGAGCTCCACGAGCGAGAAGTGCGATAGAATAAACTGTTGGCATAGAACATACGGTTACATCAAACCATTTAAACTATAAAATGTTGAGACCTGGCCACCAATCTAATACAGCGCTTAAATTCACAAAGTCTAGTTACGATAGTGGAAAGTTCATCAGAACAATTACTTTAAAAGTATTTATAGAAAATGCATAGAGAAGCTACATTACGACGGTGGGAAATTGACTGAAGCTGATATGTCAGGCCAGGACCAACATCAATGAAGATTCATTTTATCGAGGATATATAACAGAAGCACCAAATATGGCGGCAGTATTCAAGGCATTGATGAATGGTGGTCTTATAAATATGTAAGAATAGTTTCAGGCGAAAAAATGGTTTTATACAACACAGGTATTTTAGCAAGCAGATTTAGCAGTTGACGCAGTATAGCGTTTTTTTCCAAGTCAGCAGAAAAGGCTAGCCCGAGAAGGCACAATGAGTCGCTCTCCTGGACGTTATCACAATCCATTCTGATGAAAAAGAGAAAAGGTTCTCTCAGATGATTAATAGAGAACAGTTTCGTTTTGGAGGCGTTAAAATTAACGAACCATTCCTGGCTCCAGTTAATCTCAGACTCTAGGTTATTTTTTAGAACAGCTGCCAATTTGATCTAAATAGTAATAATGAATAAGATGCGTGATATTCTTGAAAGGGGAAGTGCTAGGAAGTAAAGATTATGAGGATAAGGAGGATAAATAATGATTTACTCTTGATTTGATGGGGTCAATTCGTAGAGTACAATGAAACAGCCACGAAGGAGTATGTTAAACAAAACAGGCAATACAGTACTCGATAGCTGTTTATAGAAATAATTATTGAATCATAATATTTATATATAGGTATGAACGAAGGCAAATAAATATATATATCTAATAAGACACAAATATATCACCTGACTTATGGGGATCTTCTAAGCGTATGTTAGATACGACACCAGGCCGAAAGTATGGGGCACAGATTTAAGATCGAATTGTAATTCAGGTTTAATTGATCTAGCGTGGCAGGCTTGCTGTTAACAAAGCGTCGAATTGCCTTCCTGCAGATGGATATTTGTGAAAAGTTCCAAGTTCCACTATAAACGTCTGTTCTCCGTCATTAGAAACAACACGCTTAGTTGACTGAAGGCATTCGTAGTGCCATAAAAAGCTGATTTGCTGTCGGCAATTGAGAATCTGTCAGCTGAATTATTTCCAAGTATGTTTCCCTTCAGCTGAATCCAAGAGCGGAATCAACCAAGAGTTTGGCGAAGAAAGTGTTAACCGATGGTTTTATGAGAAACACGCCAAGTTCCATCATTAACGAGACTCAATCTGCTGGACGACAAATGAATCTGGATAACAATGGATACCACTTAGCTATGAAAGCTAATCACAATATATTGAAACATATAACTGCAATCACGGAAGGCTATTCTCTCTATACACACACACACACACACACACAATAATTCTCTTTATACACACACACACACACAATTCTCTTTATACACACACACACACACACAATATATATATATATATATATATATATATATATATATATATATATATATATTGTTGTGAATTCCAAGATGAAATTCGGTCTCCAATGAATGACAAACGCAAAAATTAAATATAAGAAATTAAATGTATTTACACATTAATACAATGGGTAATACTGTTAGTAAATCCAGGAACGCCGTTAGTAGCATTAATATATATTAATATATATATATATATATATATATATATATATATATATATATATATATATATATATATATATATATATATATATATACTGTCTCGAAGTAGGTCTACGTGTTTGTAACTGACTTCTACAAGCGGTTCCCTCACACTGTTACTCTACCTCCAACTCAATCACAATCAGTGTCACTCTCTGCTCACTCTCTATATTCTGACTGACTCTGGGTATTTAACGGCAACAGTTCAACTAACACTCTGGTCGAGTCCACTTATATGAAAAAGGGGAGGACCCCATAGCATATATATATATATATATATATATATATATATATATATATATATATATATATATATATATATATATATATATTATAGTAAAAAAGAAAGAACAGTAAGATATATAATCCAGTGTCCTTATATTTTTATTTTTACAAAACAGTACTCAATGTAAATTTACAGAGCATAAATATTATAAATTAACCGATTCAAAAATATGGTTTAATCGCTACACAGGAATTACCATGTTTCAAAAATAGAACCTAAACACTTCAAATTCAATTATATAATTAACTTAAAAGCATTAGTTTTATTTCATCTTCAAGCGAATTTTGGAATAACTTATTTGGAAATTTACTGAGTTGTAAAAGCACATGCATTCATAATTTTTGTTTCCAAGTATACAGAGAAATTCAATCATTTAGACAGGGGCATAGGCGTGTTCTTTTTTTTATTATTAATTATTATTGCATCATTTACGAGTTACGTTCGAAAAGAGGTTAAGTCTGGGTAGGGCAGGTGTGCATTTTTCAACGAATCCGTTTAACGGATGTCGTCTGATTTTTTATCAACGGCAAAAGGTCTTTTGGCATTTTTTCCGTTAAATTCGTACTTGTATATATGAATATAATTTTAAAGGGGTGTTTGGATTAGAATAGGTTGTATTGAACTATAGTTATGTATATATATATAGTATATATATATATATATATATATATATATATATAGATAGATAGATAGATAGATAGATAGATAGATAGATAGATAGATAACGATATATATTTTGATTGATCAGTCGTGCATATCCAGTAGACAATATATCTGTCGTTTTTATCATCTGTTGATATGGGAATGTTTGCATATACATATTGTCTGTATTAGATAGGCATAATTAAGATTATTTAAGAATTGATTCAATAAAAGAAGGCGATGTAATATAATGTTTTAGAGGTGCGTTTATCGTTGGTAATAATGATATTTTTAAGTTTTAAAAGTATTTTCTCCTTAATGAAATAGGTTCTTTTTTCATGAGGGTTTCGCTATTAAAACAACAAAGCTGTAGCCTGTTTTGTATTACGAGTGAGTTTGAAAGATTGTCAAAACACAAATCTCTTTTGAGTTCGTAGATGCGGGTTTTTCGATCACGTGATGTCTCACTTACGTAAACATTTTTGCATTGTAAAAAAAAATAATTGGTAAATACCGGCAATTTAATTAGTGTTGAGTTCATTTTTCTTCCTCATTATTTCCCTGATTGTACTAGAAGAGGCGGTAAAGAACCTGGCCTTATGGATAACTAATTTGTTTATAGGTTTAGTAGAAAGCGTTTTGGGGGTAGGATTAGGAATTGTGTGTTATTTTTGTTTGAAGTGTTATTAGTGGTGTCTATTATTGTGAATTTTTTAAGCTCATCTTGAGGATGAAGTGATGTAGACAGTGAAGAACTCTGAACTTTTTTTTTCAATATATCTCTTTTCCTTAAGTTATTCTGGGCTACGTATCTTAAGGGATATAGGGTAGAATCCTATGACTAATCCTGATTATATTCTTTGATTGTGGTGGGAATAGAAATTAATTAGATCATTTTTATTAGTGTGTTTACAATAAACGTTAAAATGTAATTTCTTATTGTTACGTATTAATAAGATGTCAAGAAAGATATAAATTTGTTTCTTTCAAATTGGTGTGTGAATTCAATGATAGACTTGACCTTATTGAGTTTCATTACCCTAATAGATTTATATTATGGGGATATAATAAAAGAAAGTAATCTATATATGTTAGTTAATAGATCTTTTAAGTATGATGTGTTGAATTGAACCGGATTCAAAAAATTCTAGAAAAATGACAAGCAATAAGACGATTGATAAATGGCACCATAGGTAAGCCGAATTTTTGCTTATAGAAATTATTAGTGAAAGAGTAGAAGCATTAGTCAGAGATTAGCTTACATAGTTTTAGAATTTTGTGGAATGGTAGAGAAAGCTTTACTTTGAATCTTTTGAAGAGGTTTCTCAATATGTTGAGGCATTTTGTAACGGGTATATTTGTGTATAGTGACTTGATATCTAAGAACGTCATAAACATGTTTTCTATATTTAATTTTCATATTATCTGGATTATGTCATCAGAGTTTTTAATATGTGCTGGGTTGATGGTTTCTAGAAATGGAGCTAATATATTTGCAGTAGCTTTTTGCTCATTCGTTATTTCCGGATTCAATGCATAATATATGCATATAGTGTGTGCATGGTGAGGTTGTATTCTATTAATCTAGTATAGGATTTCTTTTCATTTTTTGATAGTTTCTTAATTGTTTTTGAACTTTTAAGTTTTACTGTTTGTTTTTATGTTGTAACATTTGGGTTTAATGTTTTTTTTTATGTTGTTTCGTATACAACACGATCGTTAAACGGTCAAGTTTTTCAAAGTTTGTCCCCTTACGCTCATAAAACTTTTACTTTTACTTAAGAAAAGTAATTTTTATTTAGTTTTTAAATTTTTAAAGTTCCTTTATTCTTTTTGTGAGTTATATTTTGATAAGAAAACCATTTAAACGGTAAGCCTTTATTTTATTTTAAACCTAATGTTCAGTTAAATTATTTTAATACTTTATTTCATTTAAATTTGAAATTCGTTTTCTTTTCTCATTTTACTAAGTCGTAAAAATGGATTTTTAAAAATGAAAAACTTTCTTGCAGCTTTAATTTTAGCTTTAATTGAAAGCTAAATGATTAAAAATAAACCTTTTACTATTTCCAGTAAGCAAAATACTCTGGTGCATTTCAAACAGAAATTATATATTGATTAGAATATTTTTGTCAGTAAAAAAACGATAAAAATCTTGCCAGTTTTGTAAACAAAAGTTAATTCTCGTTTGTAAAATTTATTCTAAAATAAAATATATTTTTTTTGGAAAAGTTATTTGAGGAAAATTAGCAAATATCAGGCAAAATTTATGGTGAACATAAACTAGAGTTATAATAGAAAATAACATGTATCCAATACTTATGCGTGTCACTGTATATAAATGTTCGCCATAAATTTACTGAAATGTAAAACAGTAGAAATATTTTAAGTAAATAATTTTGTTTTTGTCAAGTTGACAGCGTTTCCATTAGAATGTCATTGTGGGCTGAGGACGAATTTAAGTAAACCTAAAAATGTAAATAATGGAAGTGGACTTGAATCGGAATTTGGAAAACGACAAAAAAAGAAATTGCCGATTTGAAATAATTTTTCAACCAACACTTTTTTGACGGAAAAATTATTGTTTTGATAAAACGGTCATTTGCCGAAAAATGTGGAAACAAAGTTTATTGTTTTGAAATATCAAACCGCTTTTGTTTAGGGTAGATGTCATGTCTCCAGAGTTGAAGAATCTAATTAATTGAGGAATACGTAATGAGCTTTGAGGGGTAGTGAGAGTTGGATGAGATGCATATAAACCAAACGATCGGCTGAAAGTGGCAATAGGAGCTGCTGTTGTAGAAGACTGAGAAGAATCAACAGCGAACGAGAGTTACTGCTGTACCCCACATGACTTGCCGTCGAATTTGCCTTATCTCATGTGAATGTCTAACCCGCTCCGAGTTTTAGAAACAAGAGATACAGTGTCACGATAAAGAGTCGAACGGGGAGAGCTAATGTTGTATCAACAATTACATAAATCCATTGAAAATTAAACTAGGGGTCTTCTTCGTTATTTGTTATGATATTTGTGTTTTCACTTTTCTGTCAAATCGATTCAGCGCCTTTTTTTTTACCAAAATTACACAAACATTTCTTGAAATACTAAAGAGTAAATTTATTTTAAAAAATCGTCATTGTCTCCATCCAAGGATTCCAGACGACGTCGGAATCTCCTGCAACTCTTCTGGACGGTATCCTAGTTGGTGAATGCTGTCTTAAACATTACCTTCAGTTCATATTTGATGTTACAAAGAGTTTTGTTAGTCTCTCGCTCAACTGCACTCCATACATAATAATAGAGGTGTTTCAGTCTGGGGAGTTAGGTGGCCAGATGTAGGAGGTCATGTGGTCCCAGAAATTGTCTGACAGCTATGACTAGATTCTTCTGCTTGTATGGCATAGTACAGAGTCTCGTTGCCAGACATAGCACTTCCATTATCCGCCCACTTGACCCAAGGAAGCGATACGATCTCAAAGCACTTGATATTGGGCTCCGTATGGAGTGTTGGGTCCTCACCAGCAAATTCGGAAGTTCTTATCAGAACAATCAGAGTTAGTCGTATTTTCATAATCACTATTACACTCGTCCAACTTTTTCCGAATCCTATGTATTCAGATTGGCACCCAAACAATCTGAAATGTTCATATCAACGCTTCCATCTCTAATTCCCAGCAGTAGAGTATGCGGTTTACAAATTTCTGGCCGAGTGAATTGTGTCATGGCGCCCTTTTTCTCACAGACGGTGCCCAACTGACCTTACTTCTGTGTAGTCGACAAAATCATAAACAAACAACACGCTTGCGCGAAATTAAAAAAAATATAAATTTCGACATTTTACCCATCCCACCCTGCACCCTCACCTCCCATATATATATATATATATATATATATATATATATATATATATAATGGTTCATTGTTATATTTGGATTAAGTTTTTAGTGAGTTCGAGGCAAGAGAAGCATAAACAGAAAATAAAAAAATGGTGTATAACAAAAATATATGTCGACCATATGTCTGAATACACAAAATTGGTTCATGAACGTGTTTGCGTGTGTCTGTGTGTAATTATGTGTGTAAATATTTTTTATATGCGTGTATGTGTCGATGCATACGTTATAATGAATATATGTTTTAAGAGTGCATCTATGTGAGTGTATATGTAACTAACACAGTAAAATGGATGTCTGTGTATGTTTGCACATGTTTACGCTTCCGAAAACTTCTTGCAGCAATTAGCAATTCATTCAGTCACTTTTTCCTTTATTTGAAATATATTTTTGCCATTGGCAAAAAATATACCCTTTTTAGAATTGAGGTCTTGAATTAGCAACACTCGAGACAAAAAAGACCGAGTCGATACTTTATAATAATAATTAGTCATCAGAATATATTTCTCTCCACGTTTTCTTCCATATTGAACAACACCAAACCGCCATCTTTTTATAACTCTTCAACAGGCCAAAAAGAGTTGCTCAGCTATGGAATGTTAGTTTGAAATTAGTTTGATTCTCGATCTACCTAAGATCTCATCTCTCAGCATACTGTTTTATGTGCATTTGGATCAACAAATTTGTACTGAATTGTATTTAGTATGCAGTTGTGGAAATATTTTTAAATTAAAGGCACCAACGATCGATGAATGGGAGTTAGCACATTATTTGTTTAATTTAAAGCGTCTCCTTCCAATATCTACTTGTCAGCATCTTGTACACTGCCACCCAAATGTGCTCATAAAAATAAATTCGGATCTCAGAGCATAGGAGTATTTAAATTTTTTTTTTTAAATTTCTAGAATATGTTAATATCATCTCCATTCAGGACAAACAGGATCGATGCGGACATCTTGACTTGGTGTAATTGCTAACAAGCTTGTCACGCTAGAACAATTTAATGAATTCGATCCTCACTGGAGGAACCTATAATTTCGGTTTTGTGTGACATTTAAACTGCGCTTAAAAAGATTGCCATAGAGGATCGAGGCTCTCCATGTCTCTATTATTCGTGAATTGCCATAACTGCTGAGGAGATATGAGTGGAGTGTCTACCAATTACTTCTTTCAGGGTTTGGAATTCAGAATAAATTTTCTCATGTCACTCAAGGCTAGATAAGAAATCTAAACCGTTATTTAACCCATGGTTGGGAGTAGGGAAAAGACGTAGCCATACCAATCCATACGTTCTTTTGTTCAAAAGCGAACAGAAGAGATATTTATCTTTTTATCGGATACCTTATTTACCTTACACTGATGTATATATTTTTTATCCACACCTTGGTGTAACTTGATGTATTCAATTGTAATATGGTTTGAAGCTACGTCTCCTTCTCTGCGAATTTGATATTTATTATTTATCTCAGTCTCGTCTAATTCTTTTTTGATGTGGAATCATTTGATTTGGTTCAGTATGACAAATGATTCTGTTTCCTATTTATGAATCTTTTGCTTAACCATATCAAACGGTTATTTCATCTCATATCGTTATGGATAGGTTGTACATTATTTACATTATTCGGACTATTGTCTTCATCTTTGTCGCCATAATTATTACAACGTTTCGGCCGTTGTACGCTCCGGCCTTCTTCAGGTGGTTGGAATGTCGAACTGAACCCTTTATTTCGCTCACAGGGGTAGACTGTTCTAGTTCCACGTGCCATGTTTAATGGATGTCAGTTGTCAGTTATCTCCTGTTAATTTTCCCTCTGAAAGTTCTCCACTGTCTTAACCGGGTATTGAACTCAAACACTTTGGGTCGTGTCACTGGATCTAACCAACACCTTTATCCATTGTGCCATGTGTCTTCAAGTAGTTGGTTAGCTCCAGTGACAGGATACGAGCAGCTTAGTCCCTAGGAGCCGACAGCCCAGACACCAGTACATGTAATTTGATTATAGCAGAACCAACAACACATTTTGAAGGGCCGAATACCCTGTGCATTACGTGTCACAAGGTCCCCAAAAGACCCTCCACAGGTTTTGAATTCAGAGTTGTCCTTCTCCTAGACCAGTTGCCATCGAAGGCTATAGAACCCAGTCTGTCTTGCAATTTACCCATAGCTGGAGGGAGGATTAATACATTTCACAAGGGTATTAGGACGTAAGTGAATGTAATATATTCGACTGGAATTTTCGAACTCGGTATATATATATATATATATATATATATATATATATATATATATATATATATTCACATTTACATACTTATACAAAATTTACATACAAAGATTTATTTAGAATATCTATGTATATATCATCAGGTTTGGTATTGTATTCATACAAAAATGTTAATATATGCAGACGGATAAAGGTACATCCATACACATCTATTCATTATATACATATATATATATATTAGGTTGGTGCAAACATAATGTCGTTTTCTCACATATGTTACTGTGTGAGAAAATGAAATTATTTTTACACCAACCTAATATATATATAGATGATAAAACAAATCCAGAATAATGCTTTTGTTTAATCAAGTATCATGTCATATATATATATATATATATATATATATATATATATATATATATATATATATATATATATAATATTTGGTGCAGTTTAATTTATATTACAATGAATCATTCATACAAAAAAGTAGATTAGTAAAGTTAATGATATAAAATGGTGAAATCCTTTCGGAGACAAAATTTTAAAGGACGGAGAAGTTTGGGCGAAGATACATTTTTACATTTGTCTTTATTTTTATTCATATATATATATATATATATATATATATATATATATATATATATATATATATAAGGTATTTTTAAACAATATGTTTTAATCCAAACAAACGACAATGTTTGCCTGTTAATTTGTCTATTTTATTTTTTTAAATTTATCTGTTATTTTTACATTTCCACTCAAAACGTGTGACTGACAATCATATATATATATATATATATATATATATATATATATATGTTGTGTGTGTGTGTGTGTGTGTGTGTGTGTGTGTGTGTGTGTGTGTGTGTTTATATATGCTTACGTTTTTGTTTGTGTAACAACTGAAGAACGAGAAACAAGTAGACTCTGAAATTAGAGATTGAAACGACGGACTGTGTATGCTTACTCAGACTTTCAAATGTTTACACCCAAAATATTTTGATTATAATTTTGGTTTTAAATACTTAAAATTTATGAGGATAATATGCGGACATCTTTCCTTATGTGTTTATAAATTGTAATCTGTTCGATTATTAATGTTAACAAAGAACTATTTTAAATTACAAAATCGTACAATTGCAAAATTACTTACAATATATATTACTTATAATACATTCTTTCGTGTCGTCAATCTTGACGGCTCTAGTATACTATTTCACTATAATCCTCGCTGATTTAGTCTCCCGTGTAGAATTGTCAGACTCAGCAGGTCTCGGTGTAAAAAATATCTTTGTGGTAAAAGTCCTTGAAATGTTGGAGGGGTTCCTGTTGATTAGTATTGACTAGTGGCTATTACAATCAGTCTACGCCATCCTATTACAACATCTTGTTAAGGGGTTAATCAACGATTCGTCATATTCCTTCTCGTCAAAAAAGTGTTCTCTGAGTGTCTAATTCAACCATGCTACTTAACCTACATTTGAAGCGGGGTGCGGATTCAAGCCTCTTACAAAGGCATCAGTGCGTAAGCGAGCACAACAGACTAGCCCGATATTTGAATTCGGCACGCCAATTCTAATTTTCGCGCTAATAACCATTAGTTTATCCTCATATCCCAGTTTGCATCTCCTGATCTCTTTGAATATAAAACTGAATGTCTAAAAGTTTTGAATAAATAAGCTTCCATTATTGGTGCTATAAAGAAAACGATTTGAATATAATCTTTGGAAAATTTGATGCTATTATGTCGGAAAAGACGTGACTGAATGATGTACAGGGTGGTCCGAAAGTCTTGCCAACCCTGTATAATATAATTTACGGTGGAGTAATGGATAGCGGCTCGGTTTGACGAATCAGAGAGCCGAGATCGAATTCCAGTCACATGCATTACATTCACTTACATGCTAATACCCCCGGGAAAAGTATGGATCCTCCTCTTCTCTTCCTAGGTATGAGCAAATAGCAGGACAAACTTGGTTCTCTAGCCTTGGATGGCAATTGGTCTAACGCAGAAAGAAATGGCAACCTACTGCGGAAAAAAATCTGCCTAGTCAGTTATGTATCGAAAGATATATGATCGCCTAAGCGTGTATCACGAATGGCACATAACTGACTGACTTCTGATGGCCGACACGAGCCCCTACAAGAAAATGATTGTGTTCGTACAGACCTTGATGTGTGACAGCGTCAATGAAAGGAAATAAAATGAATCCATTACATGTGCTTTGTATTACTGTATTAATTTTACTTCTATTGTTCTCATTACTTTACGGTAAGGGGTGAAAGAACTTTAGAACCCTCCTAGAAAATGATGTTTGAAAAATGAAAATAACAGACTGATTACCTTCAAGAAACATTAAAGAATATGATAAAAAGAATTCAAAAACGTTCATGAAATGATAGAATACTATTCTTTTCCGGCTTGTGATTACGATGATGATGCTAATAATAATGATATTATTAGCCGTCTCCTTATAAGGAAACATTAAGTATTCAATAGCCAAGCAATCAGAAATACTGTCGGTTGAAATTAATGCCGTCTTTATATTAAAACAGCTTTTCGGGAAAATAGGTTTCTTAAGTTCAGTAACTGTTATTGTTCTTTCCAATATTGATGGGGGGTTTCCTTCCTAACTTTTTGTTTGACATAGTGCGGAACGTCAATATCTTAATTATCTCATTGTGTTATCTATTCTAGTTACATGTGCTATCCTATTTTAATGTTGAACATCTTCAAGTGATACAGTTTCTTTTAATTAATACTTGTCTTTATGATTTCATAGCGGCAGTTCACGAGGTTCAAGGACGTCTAAACTTCGCTAAGACCTATGGGCTTCATTCTCTCGAAGCTAATTTGAATCATTGATCTGAGAAAACGGTCGTATACAGTTTATATGTTTCCGAATGGGTTTGTCGCCATGCATGTCATTTATATGAAAATCTTGATCTGACGTGGCTATTTAAGAACATGACTCGAGTTTTTAGGTTAATGTTTTTGTTTTGTAGGAATTCGATGCTTTGGGCGAAACTACACATGCGCAGTCTATTTTATGTTCAATGTTTTTCTCTTACTTTTCTCCATTCTTCTTTTCTCACTGCAAAGTGGAAATTTCTGTAACACATCCAACCGAATTTGAAAGACATTCAATACGCCGGTTAAAAAAAACAACACACACATGCACGCACGCACAGTTACACACTTTCTGGCCGAGGTCAACCTAATGTACAGATCTTGTTTCCTTCTTGGTTTGTTGTTATTTGTTACCGTTGTCATTGTTGTTTGCCGTTACACAATCGAAAATTTCCGATGCTCGTTAAAAATCAATTTCTGTAATTTGAATCGTGGATGTCTGACTCGCAAATGAAGCGTCTGTGTTTTAATTATTGACATGCAGATGTAATTTCAGAGCCCTACATGCAACCAATATCTTTTTTTTTTCGATAATTTGTTTTTTATTCCAAGTGTCAACCAATCGCCGTATTGTTGGTCACATTGTATGTGTTATCTTGAGTAATTCCTGTGTACCATTTATTTGGGTCATATCCGACAAACACTTTACAACTATTAAATGAAACAATTTCGTTAGCTTTATAAATCTGTAATATAGACTGATTGATTTGATTGTTTAACGGCCATCAACTCCTTATGTGTCATTTAATGACGAAGTTTAATTTGCTTGGGTGTTTTGAATTTATAAAAAATATGATATGTTATTCTGCTTTCCCAACTGAATATAGGGTAGATGGTTGGTTAGTTGATTTTGTTTAATGGCATATAAACCTCTATGGGTTATTTAATACCGAAATCTAAATATTTTAACACAATTTTATGCCTTCAATTAAATATACTTTGAATGTAACTGAATTGCTTTAACTTAAGATAAAATATAGTGTTGGTCGTTTTGCGTTAGATAGGTATTGTCAGTAATTTTACTATAAATAGAAATTGTTGATAAATTTACTATAAATAGTATTTTTGGTGGGTTGAATTTGTTTAGCGCTGTATCAACCTCTATGAGTTATTTAATGCGAAAATCTAAACATTTTCCACGTTATAGGTCATTTAATATTCAAAGTTTATTTTCTGGTGAGCTTTGAAGTAATAAAAATATGTTTATCTGTTTTCACAATTGAATACATGGTAAATAATACGCAGCTTTTGTGCATATACATGTTTGTGCAGACATAATTACTAGAAGCGGTGATATATTTGTTCTATGTTGTAGCTTAGTTGAAGTTATATTTTGGAATACAGTTTGATATCTAAGAAATTGTATGATATTATTATAGATTGATGTCATGAAAGAATTATTAATTCACTTAATTGTAAAATCTAAAAAAAAATCATTTACATTTTATCCTTTACTGAAACAATTTTTTTTTTTTTTCATTTTTTGAAAATTTTATTATTCTTTGTTTATCGTTGAGGTAGAACTCTCACACTGTCTCGCCAAATCCGTAACTCCTACGTCTTTCTCAATGTTCTTATTTCCCGCTTAGCCTCAAACAGGTTTTGTCTTTTCACCACTGTTACTTATACTTACTTTCTCTGGATTCATGGTGTTACTAAAAGAATTTGGCAAAATAATGGCAAAAAAGACAGAGATCCAGCCAGAGTGAAGCTAGCATGTGTACTACGTGTAGTAATACACTCGAAGCTTGTCGCCTCTTTAACTGAAACGCGCTCGTATCTCAAAATTAGGGATATGCGCTGATTCTCCTAGACGTCCATTGTTCTTCCTGATCTAAACTTCATTCTACTGGGACTGATGACTTACCTTCCCTTCACGATCAACCATACCCGATTTCATTGTCTCAAGCATCACTACAGCTTTTTGATGTTCTTTCAGTCTTACTTTTACGGGCTTGTTTCATCCTTATATTCTCTGCCACAACTGCACCTGTAGGTTACCCAGATCAATATATACCTGAAGAAGGCCGGAGGACGCAGCAACCAAAACGTCGTCATAACAACAGCAAAGATGAGAAAAATAGTCAGAATATAAATAGCGTATATTATAATGTAAGTGTAACTCCTCATCACAGAAATTAAGAAATAATTTATTGAGGGTGTTAAACCATTCTTTCATGTTCTTTCGGATTAACTATTATTTGGTCTTTTTCAGGTCACTCTTCAGATAATTATACAATATATCCACAAGGATTTTTTTTAGATACTTCTATATTTTGTACTTTAAAATTCCCTTTTGATCAAAATTATCTTCGTACATTGCGTTAACGGAAGAATAAATCCATAATATAGCCGGGTTCTTAACTTAAACTTGGTATAATACAGAATGCGATAGAAATACCATCCACATATACCTCTCAGAGATATCTTCCACATGTCATTAACTAGATGGAGACACCATTGCCACTCAAATCTCGCCATTATGTACGAAGTATTTCTGGACGGTATATGTTTCAAGTATTTTTGTCTCCCCCTTCATAAGCAGATTATATGTTAATATAAAGAGCTAAGCTACATCTAATATAGTTATGTTGTTAAACTTTAATACTGAAATTCCTATTTGCTTCATGTAGACAATGCTTTTGCAAATTTAAAGGAAACAGTAAAGGGTCAAAGTTCATGACAAGCAAAGTGGTATTTAGCTACATGCATACAAAGATTTATGGACGCGTTGGACAGAGTTAGTAGAACATTCGGTTATCCGGCCCATGAAAACCGGGTTCGATTCTAATCTTGGTCGATTTGTCAGGATGATGACTTTTTGATGTTATCCTTTCTGGGCAGCAACCAAAACCAAGGCTGACCAAAGAAAATTAGAAGTAACTGTGCAAAAGCTGTCAACGATTGTGTAAGCAAGTCATCGTGAACGAGGGATTGAGGCTTCTCATCTCGTTCAAACTTACGATCACGAGAAATTATCCTCTCTCACTCTCTCTGTGTATATATATATATATATATATATATATATATATATATATATATATATATATATATATATATATATATATATGATATCTATATCTATGATTCTCAAAATGTGTATGTATTCGAATGTTGTTTATGCGTTTACAGTTTTCATCCGATTTCGATAAACTTTTTTTTGTTTGATAGATAATTCTTCGGTGCTGGTTTTGAGTCCAAATTAGCTGCAGAACTGACAAACTTGAAGGTGAAAAATCGAAAAACCTGATTTTTACATTTTGCGCAAAAATCAAATGCAAAAGTTAATGTCCGCAAAAACAGCATTGCAATCGATTCAGATTAGAATTATAAAAAAATATATATTATAAATAAAAATTATCGTGTATTATTATTATGACGGTCCATAGAAAAGAATTCTTCCTTGCCACATAGAGAAAGCAAAAACAGCCGTTTTCAGGGCCACCGCCCATTTAAATTGTTACCCCGACCACCACCACCATTTGGGGTTGTGTCTCAGTTGCATCTAATTGTTGTTACTAATATTGATTTTCGGGTGTGCTGACTTTAAATTTAAACTGCTTCAATTGAATGGCAAAAATTTCCAGTAATGAAATATACTGCTATTAGGTTGGTGCAAAAATAATGTCGTTTTCTAACATAAGTTAATATGTGAGAAAACGACATAATTTTTGCACCAACCTAATATAATATTATGATGTTACTATACTGCTTATACCTACCTACCTATCTATCTATCTATCTATCTATCTATCTATCTATCTATCTATCTATCTATCTGTGTGTGTGCGCCCGTGTGTGTCACTCCAATAAACTGTAATTAACGTCCGCTCTGTAAAGTTGCAGTATAAACAACAGGTGGGCTATCTGGTTGTTTAACAAACTCTAATGTTCATGCACAGACGCATATACTTGAAAACGAGTAATACTATATTAATTTCTCAAGAATTAGACTTTATATAAACTTTCCTTATGCCCTTGGCTTAGACAGATTAATTCTTCCACGTAATCTTGTGTTCCCCAAGCTCCATTGTATAGGTGCAGTTTTCATCGCTATCGCCATAATCAATTGTGTCCATTTTCTCCCAGGCCCTGTAGTACCCTGTAAGCAGTTTGTCGATTCAGATTACTGTTTAACGAAATATTGCAAATATTTATTTACTTGTCAGTTGTATGGATTTTACATCGTTTATTTCTTATTCGATTCGTTCTTGTTCGAATCAGTCCTGAAATGAAGGATTCCAATACCGTATTGCTTCTACTAAAGCCAAATAGTGTGCATAGTTATTACAGACAAAGTCTGAACATTGGAAAGGACAAATGCTCTTGCATAGTTAAATTTATCTAAACGTCTGTCATCTTGAATTAACTTCGGAAATTTAAAAAACAAAAAATCAAACAAACATTTTAAAAACTTGTTCATCCCAAACAAAACAATAACGCCGCTAAAAGTCAAGAGGTTACTGGGAGCTGAAAACAATGAGCAAAATTTAGTGAGAAGAAAGGGCAATAAAAGTAAAATGCACGAGAGCGATAACAGCTTCTTTTGAATTTCTGAAGATTGTAGTTTTTTTTGTTTTGTTTTTTTAAACAAAACACCCCAAGCAAGGTGGGAGTGCCACAAGCACGCAAGAGATTACAGAGAGTGAGAGTAAGTGTAAAGAGGGAGGGGTTACAGAGAGTGAGAGTAAGAGTAAAGAGGAGTGTTTAGGAAACGATAAAGAGAAGGACAGGGATCAAGGTCAAGGCATCAGAAGATGTCGATTGACATTGCATTTGAATATATGAAGATTGCAGCTATCAGGGAAACAAGTGATAGGAAGGGAGTTCCACTGACGGGAGGTGTGAGATATTAAGCTGTTGAAGTAGAAGTGATGGCTACATGTAGCCGCTTCGACAGTGAAAGGGTGGGACCGAGATTCCAACCTAGTAGCACGCTTCAATTCATGCAGTTTGGGAACCAGTGAAAGTAGCTCGTCGGAGCAGTTGCCATGAAAGTACCCGTAGAAAGGATATACGGAAATAACAGCATGTCTATGAGATAGTGACTGCTGACGGGACGCCAGATCAGGACCAATCACGTTGCATATCCGTATCTGGATTTTGTCGAGAACCATATATGGCAGCAGTATTCCATGCAAGGACGAATGGTTAGTTTGTAGATTTAAAGGATGACTCAGGCGAGAAAAACCTTCTGGCGCGACAAAAAGAACCAACTTTCCTTGCGATAGATGAAGCTATAGATTCAATGCAGTTGTTCCACTTCAGGTAAGTGGATAGGGCGAGAACAAGCAGGCGCAGAGAGGCGCGCTCGTGGAGTTCGGCATCAGCTATCCTGATGGGAGGCAGGGAGGGTTCTCCATGGCTTCGTTTTAGAGGCATTAAAATTTACAAGCCATTTCCTGCCCCAGTGAAATACAGAGAACCAAGAAAACGGATGAGATTTTCAGAGTGGAGGTGGATTTTTCTTATACAGCTTATCAACCTTTTGTAGGTTATTTTAAGCCAGAAGAATGCTTTGAAGATAATAATGATTTACTGATACAAATTCTACTAAATAATCCATAGCTCTGATGAAGTAGTGTATTCATACTATTCCCAACGTATGAATGCACCTGTTGTCTTAAGTGAGAATAACGAAGTCGACTTGAATTGTAAATCATCTCGGCGTCTTCCAATTCCGGGCCCTTACCCATTACGCCACCTGCATATTTGAGTTTACAGCACCTGCATATTTCCCTACAGTCACCCATCCAGGTATTGACCAGGTTCAACACAGCTGAAGTTCGCTGATCTTACGAGCTGTGAGACACCTGTGGTGAGAAGTGCCAGAAAGTCAGACACGATGAGACCTAGCAGCCAATCTATTCGTACGCTTAAATTCATGTGATAAAACGGGCCAAAGAAGATAGCTTATAAGAACAACTGGCATATAGGAATTCATCCACGAAGCTCTATCTATCTATCTATCTATCTATCTATCTATCTATATATATATATATATATATATATATATATATATATATATATATATAGCGAACAAACGTTATATATATATATACATATATATATATATATATATATATATATATATATATATATATATAAAGAAATATAGTCTTAAGATGTGCTATATTTATGGGATAAAGTGCTCAATATCAGAGATAGAGCGTGTGTAAATATAAAAGTGAACATAGAAGTCAACATTAGAGGCGACAGTCTGTTTCATGCTAGATGCAAACACTTGTGGCCTGACGATTGCATCTAGCATGAAACAGACTGTCGCCTCTAATGTTGACTTCTATGTTCACCTTTATACATACATACATACATACATACACACACACACGCACACACACACACACACACATATATATATATATATATATATATATATATATATATATATATATATATATATATAACGAACAAACGTTACACATCCTTAAATATGTCTATATTTTCTAAGCTGAGCTGATTATAACAGAAAAGGAAACGAAATATTGAGATGGTTTGGGAGAGTTCATCTATCTATCTATCTATCTATCTATCTATCTATATATATATATATATATATATATATATATATATTAGGTTGGTGCAAAAATAATGACGTAATAATGTCGTTTTTTGGCGTATTTTTTAACCTCAAAAAACGATATTATTACGTCATTACTTTTGCACCAACCTAATATATATATATATGTATATATATATATATATATATATATATATATATATATATATATATATATATATATATATATATATATAAATATAAGTGGAGCAAGAAATCATCGGAATAAGTTTAAACAATAATTTGTTTGGGGTTTAAAAAGGTCATTTAATTTCATTTATGTTTCAAATTTTCGAATCAGGTGTTATACATTTGGTTCATAATTATGTCAAAGTTCATGTATTGTTCAAATAATTTCGACCCTTAACAAATTCTAGTCATTGTTAGAATGGTAGACAAGTTTTTGTTAGCTATACGGTCGTATATTTTGAAAGTTCTGGAATTTGATTGTTATGGGCGAAAAGCATGAACAGTGAAAGAATGAAAAAAGTTTACAGTGGACAGACGATTTAAAAGTTAAATATTTGTAGTCAGAGGAGAGTGTATGGAGAAGAAAACCAACAGAAAGACTGATAAATGAATGTGTAGTACCAAACGTTAAGCATGATGGTGGGTCTGTTATGGTGTGGGGTGTTTTGGGGTAGAGGGTATTCAAAGCCTACTGGTCCTTTCATACTGTTCATTGAAATGAAAGGCTGGTCAGACGAGAAATTCAGACTGTGTTTGTTTGTGTGTGTGTTTGTGTGTTTGTGTGTGTGTGTGTATGTGTTTATGTGTGTGCAATGACACGTATCCAGGTAAAGATTTTTGTTAGACCGACTAGACAATCCCTGTTTTTTGAATCCTGCTCAGATACATTTTTCTTTGTTCAAAAACCACACCTGTAATTTAATACTGTAACTATCCTGAGCAGATCCAAGTTACAGTTTATTTTTATCAACAGTATGAACACGACTCGTAGTCTCAAAGCCTCGAATAAGGAAGAATAAATGCATAATATAACCGGGTCCTTAACTTAAACTTGGTATAATACAGAATGCGATAGAAATACCATCCACATATACCTCTCAGAGATATCTTCCACATGTCATTAACTAGATAGAGGCATCATTGCCACTAATATCTCGCCATTATATACGAAGTATTTTTGTCTCACCCTTTATAAACAGATTATATGTTAATATACAGAGCTAAGTTACATTTAATATAGTTATGTTGTTAAACTTTAATACTGAAATTCCTATTTGCTTCATGTAGAGAATGCTTTTGTAAATTTAAAGGAAACAGTAAATGGTCAAAGTTCATGACAAGCAAAGATGTATTTAGCTGCATGCATACAAAGATTTTTGGCTTTTGACCCGTTCCGCCTAGCCAGTTCCACTTACAAGGTTTGGATTAACCTGTGGTATGGTTTCCCGGCGATTTCTAATGATGTCTCAAGTTTGGATAACACCCTTCTACCAGCCAATAACATCCAGTAAGCATCTTTCTGACAATTCCACCAGGGTGATAATCAAAACCAGGTACTATGTTCTAACCACAAACCCTTTACTGCGCACATATGTGTGTGCGTGCCCACATATGTGTATGTTCATGTCTTAGCATTGCGTATTTCAAGAATCTTCTGATATATAAAGGAATTTATATTAAAGGTAAGCGAGAGGAATTAAATAAATAGAACCTCAGTTGTCAGAAGACATAATATATAGTAGTCAGGAAGAGTACAACATGCAGTGGAACTGCGAAAGAACCCTTGCAAAAAGTAAGCAAAGTATAAAGAATCAAGAAAATTTTGTTATAAACAAATAAAGGAGTATTAATCTGTTATGCAATATCCGTCCTCTTAGAAATTAAACTTATAGCTAGAATCAGGAGACATTTGTAATTTCTGGAGCACAAAGGACATTTTGAAACCAATAGAGACAGAGGAAAGAACTGAATAACCTACCTAACGAGTTTGTTTTGCAGAACGGGTTTAGGAAAGATATTAAAATCTTACTAAGCTTTACAAAAGAGATGAAGTTGTGGAAGACCGTGTTCGCCCCACATCCTGAACTCGTACGGCACATAGAAGAAGAAGAAGAAGAAGAAGAAGAAGAAGAAGAAGAAGAAGAAGAAGAAAGAAAAAAAGACAGAAAGAAAGAAAGAAATTTTAAAAGATACATCTTCAAGCTGAACAACCACACATACTACAGCATAACCCAGTCGCAAAAATCAATGTCGAATGTTTCAGTGTTTCAACCTAATGAGCTATATTATAATTCTTTTGTGATTTCTGGCTTATTTAGTTGCTGTCTAGAAAGAAAATCATATGCGTATGCATGAATGCAAATAATTCTATTACTAATATATATATATATATATTAACAGGTTGAGGCAGATATTGAACAATGTATATGTAAGAGGTTGAAAGAAAGTTCGTAAAATGAAAAGACAAATTTTGAAATAAGTTCATTATACATTATAATGATGTAGTCAACAAGTTTCAACCGTTACTGCAAATCTAATCAGCTCTGTGTTTTTTTTTTCTTTACCATGATTTTTTTTATTAAATCAAAATATCGGCGTTTTGTATGTAAAACTTTCAACGAAAAGACACATAATTGATTAATTTATTTACACTATGTTTATTAGGATTATTCTCCTCTTCTTTGTTGTAGTTATCACTTTGTACCCTCCCGTGTTCCTCAGGCGTATATCGTTCTGGGTAACCTAAAGGGAATTCTGAACTGAATGAATTATTATATACGGGATAAACAGTTCTCCTTCCAATTCTCATGCCTGGGGATATTATCTAGTTCTTATTCTATTTAGTTATGTCCACTTATTACTCGTCCGATTCCACTGAATGCAAGTACAGACTTCCCGACCCAGAGTTTGAAGTCACAACCACTGTGTCACTAAATTCACAAACCAAAGATTTAATCCACCAGGTCACGCCGTTTCATTATCTTACATTGAATAATATTCCAGTAATATAATGATCTCTCGCTACTAGACAGACGTCGGTAGAGAATCTTCTAAATTGAAACGAATATTTGTATTGAAGACTCCTTTTCTCTTTGTAAAAAGAAGATGAATTCAGCCAGCATGGCAGCAACCTTCAACACAAGGGCTGATTCTTTCATCGGTAGATATGAAAAGAAATGTTTTAAATTGGTTCCATGTGATTATTACAACCGTTTTCTGTATATAAGAACTATGCCTTATATATATGTTTTTGTGTATCTTTTTTTTAAATCTCTGAACCTCAAAATCACCCTACTGTCTAAATTGTGATGGTCAAGTTTGCAGACTGCAAAACTACTCAGGGAGGAACCGGAGATGTCGCTAGAAATGTTTTCCGTTTGAAAGCAAACAATTGATTCGAAAAGAACTAATCCCGGT
This sequence comes from Acanthosepion lycidas, assembly GCA_963932145.1. NCBI lineage: Eukaryota > Metazoa > Mollusca > Cephalopoda > Sepiida > Sepiidae > Acanthosepion > Acanthosepion lycidas. The sequence goes on along the minus strand of OZ010577.1, from coordinate 48,858,954 downwards.
TAAACCAAGAGAAAGTAGTGAGCAATTGAAGGTTTTTCTCCGAAGTTAGTTATCAAACGAGATAGAAAACATACTAATATTTTAATAACTATTGGTGAATTTGGATTCTTCTTCTAAATGACCTAACCCTTCACAGGCGATCATGCCCTCCACAACTTCGTATCCATTGGGGTTCTTAGCAGTGTTTTTTTCCATTGCCAAAATTCTTCCTGTCCTACTTATTTATTAAAAATATACGTGTTCTCCATGTGATCATCTTCCTTTTTGCTTAATCGCCCCCTATAGGGAATTCTCAGTATCCTTCAGTAGAACAACATTTTCTCTGGGGAGGTTGTTCTGTCATATATAAGAATGATTATCACTTATGAATCCAAAAGTCTCGGTTTCTAACGAAAAACTTCTTTGTACATTGTTTAGTGTTTGAAATTCAACTCATGCAAATACAATGCTCGTTCAGATTTGGGTGTCGAATTTTCCATCGTCTGATAAAACACCAGATATTTTAATATATATACTTGTTTGATACTGACATCTCCAATTCGTTGTTCGTATCTTGGAGGTCTTTCTCTTCTTGATGATTATACCTTGTCTCTTTTTGCCGTTGATGGATAATCCTTTTTCCTAGCTTTCCTCTACTAACTTCTCGAGGAAATCCTGTAGTCTTCTTTCCGTGTCAGCCATCGACGTTGATTGTGTAGCCTAACAAATAGGCCATAGGTTAGGAATCGGTGTTTGAAAGGGATAAATGATTTATTGCCTTTGTCTAGAATACCAATATAAAGAAACAAGATGGACGGAGTCGGTCGGTGTTCTGCCCACTAACAGGTCGCATTCGTACTGTTGTGAGAAGAAAGTCACGCTAGTTCACGAGATAACATGCCCGGTGAAGACAACGACCTTTCGTTGAACTTGCGACTCAAATTTCTATTCTGTGTCGATAATAGTTACGCTACTCGGATATCCAAGAAATGCTTATACAGTCTTAGAATAATTATCAGGGAATTGAAATAAAAACGCAGCAGATATAAGAAAGCAAACGATGCTATTATACAACAAATGGTTTAAAAGATTACAAGGATTCTCTATCGACAGTTACTTTGCATTATTTTTATGTACGTATATGTAATATATTCTATTCCCGACTGACTCTTATCGATGTGTTCAGACTGAGAAAACTGATAAAGAACTTAATTGAGAGTCAGTATTACCAATAATATCCTCTTGTGACATCTTATTACAGCATGATCATTACGATTTACGTTAGTAATTTGGAGTAAGTAATGCAATCACACATATCAGAAGCTGAAATATATGGTTTGCTATCACCTCCAGTTTCTAATCAACGACAAAGACAGCAAGATAAAACAGATGTTGAACGTAAGAATTGTTGCTTCTTATTAACAAATGTAACAAAGCGAAGACTAGAAAGTAAAACTACTGAATATGTCATTTTTCATATGAACATAGTGATGTATTTTTTAAATGATTTTATTCATACTACCCACTATATCTCATAAATAGTGCCATAGATTTTAGTGAAATTAAAAATTTTAATTTCATAAGCATATCGACAATAATCACTGGGGGGGGGTTAAACTAGTGCTAAACATTAACAAACGTACAGAAGAATAAGATCAATAAAGATAATAAAAATAAAATTATATATATATATATATATATATATATATATATATATATAAGTATTCCTAATAACTAACACACACACCTATATATATATATATTTCTGATACCACCTTCACTTTCTCTCTCTCTCTCTCTCTCTCTCTCTCTCTCTCTCTCTCTATATATATATATATATATATATATATATATATATATGGAGAGAGAGCGAGAGGGGGGAGAGAGTGATATCAAAATACTTTTTCAAATTTGGTGATGGCGGTATCGTCACACCAAATCAAGGACAAAATCTTAAACATGCCCTCAAATTCTTTTTTGAGTTATTAAGTTTAAAGAACATTTGATTATTCAAATCCCCCAAATGTCTATCACTTGTATATCCTAGCTTTTTTGCAACTTCTAATGTTCTAGGGTGAGCGGCTTGGGGAAAGAAGACGTGGGTCTTGGGACACAATCCGTTGGGTTAGGTATACTTGGATGAGTATCATTAACAGAATTTAGTGAGTAATCGGCGCTATATCGGTTCTAGTTAATTTATTTTTCGTCACAGAGGCCCGTGATATGATCCTTGCGTTGCAACGAAACGGCCCGGGTTCGATTATCGGTAGTGGATGCGCATTGCTGATGAATGCCAAATAGGACGAAACAACCCTCCAGTGCTTTCTGTATTCTGTTGAGGATTTTTCCAGACTCAATAAATTACAGAATTGTTCATAACCATTGATTCTCACCAGTGGAAGTACAATTAAATACACTGAAACGAAAGTGCATCTTTGTAGTGAGTAAATTGTTTTTGTCCATAGGAAAAAATTATAATAAATAATTATTTCTCTACTATCGGTATTGAGCCCTCTTTTGAATTGATGTTGTGAATGTTAGAATTTTTATATTAATTTCGTTCTCATTACATTCGTATATATATATATATATATATATATATATATATATATATATATATATATATATATATATATATTATTTCAAGACAACTTCAATCGGCAAAACATTTCATGCAATGTCATTTGCTATCTTTCATGTTCACCTGAATACTGTTTCTCTTCCTGCCCACGATTACTCTTACTATTCCTAATTCTTCCACACTCTGTAAGCCCTTGTGGCTTTACTTCCTTGCATAAGGTTATACAGATTAATCCAAGAAGGAATATATCATACATATATGTAATGTGTGTGTGTATGTTTGTGTGTATGTTTGTCTGTGTGTGTTCAAGACACCTTCAATCTGAAAAACTTTACATGCAATGTTTAGACAGATGGAACATGTTGAGCCATTTCGCTCGAGTGGTTTAGGATTAGTTGAGAGGGCCTGTTTTACTGCGTGCTACAAAACCACAGTGGCAGATAAGGCTATCATTGAGAGGAGCGGCATGCTGCCAACTTCCTTTGATATTTGCACGCAGTTAATCCCGATGTTCAAGTCGGCCTCGAATAAACCTTTGTATAGATCAGAAGCAGGACGGAAGCCAGATCCTTCGCACTGACACTTTATTTTCCAAGAAGAAAAGGGAATTTTGTATCGCTCCAGAGTTTGCCCTTGAAACGCAACAGTGGCCGTACAATTGACCTGCTTTTTAGAAGCTGTTCAAAATGGAGTTGTTTTGGAAGTTACCTATCACTCATACAATAAATATATGCTGCCCACCTTGTTGGATTTTCATCAGGGCGGATTCAATACATGTTAGAACTTTACTATTTCTAATGGGATTACCCAGGTACGTAGGTAATGTATGTGGAAGTTATCAAGTGTCGTCGGTACAGGGTCCAAGATTCTGACCCATAAATTAAGGATGTTCTTACTACTGATTTTTACAGGTCAATTTTTAATCACCATGCATATTTCAAAGCGTGTGATAAAGATTAACGGATGAAAAACTAGATTTTCCATTCCTGTACTCAATTACTCTGTCCACTGTTGGATAAATGGGGCCACGAGAGATGAAAGTGAAAAAGGTTTTCTAGATCCTTCCCCGCAATATAAACAGTGGGGTCAATAGCTGGGGGATGGTTGTCGATAAGCTGATTGACAAATACCTTGTTTTATACCGGTGGCCAAACCGAAAGTTTTTGTTACACGAGATAATTTGTTAACGATTTATTTCATATCCTGAAGGGTGTGGGCTAAAAATACGGAATCGTCTGCGAAGAGAAGGTCACGGAATGTTAATGAAGTCATCTTAGTTTTTGTTTTGAAGCGTTTTTAGTTGAATAACCCACCACTTGTCCGAAACTCAAATCTCTCATTTTCTTTAATATTGTCAAATGCTGTTTTTCCTGCATGACAGAGAAATAAAAAAAATAAACAATAGAGGTGCAAGGACACAACTTCGTTTTGTTCCATTAGCATCTAACTGAGGCCATCGTACCAAACATTATGAAACTGAGAATTCTTCCAGGAAAACTTAGCTTCCTAAGGACGATCTAAAGAGCATCGCTTGAAGCGGTATTAAAGGGGTTCGTGAGATCAAGGAAATAACAAATAAATCCTTGTCATTCTCTCATACTATTCCTTTATTTGTCTTAAACAGAAAATTATGGCCACAGTGCTTCCACCAGATCGAAAGTCACACTGAGTTGGAGACAAGACTAAATTGACCAGAAAAGACTTGAGTCTGTCCAAGATTATAAGGATACAACAACCACATTTATATATATATATATATATATATATATATATATATATATATATATATATATATATGTATATATATATATATATATATGTGTGTGTGTGTGTGTGTGTGTGTGTGTGTAAAAATGAACATAGAAGTCAACATTAGAGGCAACAGTCTGTTTCATGCTATATGCAATTGTCAGGCTACGATTGCATCTAGCATGAAACAGACTGTCGCCTCTAAGCGTTGACTTCTATGTTCACTTTTATATTTACACATCTCTGATATTGAGCACTTTATACCATAAATATAGCACATCTTAAGACTATATTTCTTTATATGTATATATATATATGTATATATATATATATATATATATATATATATATATATATGTAACGTTTGTTCGCTATATATATATATATATATATATATATATATATATATATATATATATATATATATATATATATATATATATATTTGTGTGTGGATATAAACCAAATAATGAGCTATTAGCCACTGTATATGGTTTTAAAAACCAATTGTAATAAATGGTTCGTTCGCCATTCGTGCTTGATGACTTGGGGAACTATGGCAAGTTTATATATATAAACTTCCGACAATGACCCACAATGCCACGTACATTGTAGCAAACCACCCTCATTCCATTTGTACAGGATTTGTGAGATGTAGATTCCACACGTGTCACTTCGCTGCCCTGAGGAACCGACTTCCAGGTGGGTGTTTGATCCGATCGCTAAAATGTTATCCTGTTCAGCTTGATGGTTAATCGTCATGTTCCTCACATATCCGAATAAACTGTGCCTCTTACTCTGTAACACTCTAGGCCGAGTATCTCCCAGGCCTTATACAGGAAACGTCACTATAATATATATATATATATATATATATATATATATATATATATATATATATATATATATATATATATAAATATATAGATATATGTGTGTTTGTGTGTGTGTATGTATGTGTGTATTTATATATATATATTGTGCTTGCGTGTGTGTGTGTGTATATATTCTTCTCGGAAAATTGGAAAATGTTAAAATGAGCGCTGAGATTTAACGAAGCATATACAAACATGAAAGGAATGCAGTAGATAGTTTCGCAATTCTCGGGGGCTTGAAAATAAATATTTTGAATAAGAAACTTTATTTCTCAAAACATCTTGGACTCTCTTTGTCAAGTGTTTTAGTCATTTCTTTAAGATTTTTTTTTTTAAAGACAAGAATTCTGCTACTGGTTCGCAGGTGTTTAGACAGAGTGAAGATGAGAGAAAAACTCCATAGAGAAATGAGGAAAGACTAAAAGATGAATGAGGTTCGAAACATCAGAAGATTGCGATTGACGTCGCGTTTAAAGTTTTGAAGATTTTACTTATCAAAATAGCGAGTAAACCGAAGTGTGTTCCACACGTAAGAAGTGCGAGAAAAGAAGCTGTTGGTGTAGAAATGGCGGTTAAGTTAAATTATTTCAACAGTAAAGTGGTGGGACGTAGATGCTAGTCTTGCAGCACGCTTAAATTTAAGTAGTCGAGGTATCAGTAAAAACCTCGACAGAACAGTTGCCATGAAAATGGTTGTTGAAAAGGCGCCTGAAAAGTGACTGGAGTAGAAATACCAATTCAGTATCTATTACATTGCAGTTCGTGATTTGGATTTTGTCGTGAACCTCGAGATGAACAGCTGGGGCACAAGAGCTGCCATGGCAACAGTATTCAATGCACGGAAGAATGATAGATTTGAAGGATGGACTCCGACGAGAGAAAAACCTTCTGGCTTACAGTGAGCCAAATTTCCTTGCAGTGGATGCAGCTTTTGATTAAATGTAGTTATTCCACTTCGAATCATTCGAAAGCGTGAGGCTAGGAAAGCATTGTGAGACTCATTCCTGAAGTCTAGCATCAACCATGCTAATGGCGGACAGGGAATTATCTCTGAGACGACTAAATGAGAGCAGTTTTGTTTTGGAGGCATTAAGTAATCTTCTGGAATAGTTTCCCAGTCATCTTGAAGGACATTCAAGAACATTTCTTTGGATGTTGAATGTCTTTTGTTTAACTCTATGTCATGCTGATCTCAACCAGGGGTAAATTTACCCCTAGGGGGTAAAAAATTATATAGTCGGGGGTAAATAATTGAAGTAATTGATAATTTCAAAAATAATTCAATTAAATTTAATTTTGTAAAATGAGAGAGAGAGAGAGAGAGAGAATGCAAAGAAAGTGTGTGGTGGGGAGAGAGGGACAAAGGGAGATTGTCTGTCAATCTTGTTCAGTCCTGTTTGGGCATGCTCACTGTTCACCCACCAGTAACACGACTGTTCCGAATTTCAGTTGATCTCAAGCGCAGTATTTTGACTAAAAAAAACCCTAGTATTTTGAATGAAAAAATCATTCATTCATTTAGTCACGAAATTGTACATCAATGCTTTATGATGGCTCTGAATTTTTTGTAGGGTGTAGGTGGGGGTAAATGAAGAAATACATAAAGCCGAGTGGGGTTAATGAGGGAGGAAAGGTTGAGAATGGCTGGTCTATGTCATGATCAACTCAGACTGCATTCAAAAATGTTAAAGCCTTAGCACTGGGAAGGCGAATCCATTACTGATAGTTCCATCATTTAGAACAGCACCAGTAACGTTGTTTGGGATTGGTATGCTGAAAAACAAATCCGTAACCAGTCGAAGACTTTCTAAATGATATTCATGGTGTATCAAAACGTGACGGTAATCTTTTATAATTCCATCATGCTTGACAAAATCTCATACATTAGAGAAATACAAGATTCAAGATCTATGCCTCTACTGCGTTTTACAGATTGATTTATATGCTCAATGTTGGACTTCTATTCTGACCACTGACCATCTGAGGTCGATTTGCATTCATCGCCTCATTATAGCATAACGTTGTCAGTGATTATTGTTACAGGTTTTCTCTTTGTTTCCTTTCCTTAGCAATGGCTTCTTGATAGCCACACTTCCATTCTGATCCTATCTAAGGTGGCTCCGGCGAACAGATAGGTCAGATTCTTCTCTGAGGCCCTGGGTCAGGACTTTACTTTTATGAATTTTTCCGTCTTTCTAAAAGACAAGAGGTACAAACATTGTTTATCCGCTGTAGAATTTTAAACCTTCATTTCTTATTGTTCTTCAGTTTCCCCAAGCATCTAGAGCAACACTTCCACCATGCAAGCATATGGCATGTTTTCGTCACTTTGGGAATCACATTGTTGGTTCAGCGTTTCTAATTTATGTCTGTCACACTACGCTGTCTTTGATATATTTTGAAAAAAACAACGCTGGCAAAGAAAGGGGAAAAATTGCTGTGTGCCTAAAGAAACAGATAAAAATAAGAACAATGTCCTTAAAGTTAAAATTTAAAAGTAGTCCTTTACTAGGTCCTAACATCCAACTACAGCGATAATATCCATATAAAAAGAGGAGTAACACCTTGAGAGAACCTTTCCTCGAGGTGTTTACATCTTGCGTACAAGACGTCATCATTTTCAAAGTCAACTTTGGGGCAAAGTTTATCAACGTAGCTGGTAAACTCCTCCGCCACCTACATTTCGGTGATGACATCATACCTCACAGTGATTGCGGGGTGGAGATGCATAATGCTGTCCACACTGAAAGCCAACCATTAGGCATTAACACGCATCTCGGGAAAACCAAGGCGACGTTTTACAGTCACGTTAAACCATCACCATTTATTGTAGATGGAAAACCGTATATCGGAAAGAAGATTTCAAGATGGTGCTCTACTTCCCGGGGCCAGAAAAAAGATTTGTTCTTGGCTGGGCGGCTTTTGAAAGCAATTT
>OZ010577.1:48783335-48848335 GCA_963932145.1 Acanthosepion lycidas | reverse complement strand
TCCACACAACCTTTCTTAATTTCGTGTTTGGATCTGAAAGGCAAAACGTGTAATGAAATTTATTTATTAATGCAACAAATTTTGCCACTGAAGCGTTATTTCTAATGTATATCGATATTTGGCTGGAATCTCCGTTTATTTATTAAACACTAGATCTTTTACCCATGATGTCCATGAAAGCAAAATTCGGCACTGCACTATCGGTGAGAGCTTTCGTGGCCAATTTGTTCTAAAGCACGTCGGATCTAACGAACGTTTCCCCTGCGAGGAGAACAAAGGCTCGAATCCTGTCGGAGGGCAAATCTTATTCTTAATAAGATTTCTCGAATATTCAGACCAGTAATAAAGAAATACACTGCTTAATAAATAAACGGTGCGTCTACTGAAATATGTGTATCAACTAAAAAGTTTAAGTGATGACATCTGTTGGGTTCATAAATAAAAAAATCCACCACTTCTTTAAAAATTGCTTTTCTTTTACCACAGGATACGAAACTGAGCAGATATAAATGTTTTGAGAATTAAAGTTCATATTCGGCTTTGCTCTGTCGGCGAAATCCTTCGTAGCTGAATCAGACTAAAGTGCGATGATTCTAACAATGCTTTCTCCTGCTTGGTTTGAATCTGGAGGGCGCATCTTTTGTTTAATAAGATTTCTTGAATATTCAGACTAGCTGATGAATACATATATATATATATATATATATATATATATATATATATATATATATATATATATATATATATATATATATATACATATGCATCTGTGTGTGCGCGTGAGTTTATGTGTGTGTATTTAATATCGACAAATTCTTTATTAACTTTCTCAAATCTTGAAATTACATTTTTATATCATCGTAAAATTTAGCAAAGTTCATTTGTTCTTCCTTGAGTGACTTGTAATTGGTCCCACCAAACAAAAGGACGCCGGATTCAACCAAAAACATCTACATGACCAGACAAAAAACGAAATCTTTGAAAACAAATGTAACAGCATTCGAAAGCATTCGTGAAAAAAACGAAATAAAAATGAACCTCGCTAGAATTATCGATCATATGAATCATATAATACGGAAATTTGAAAAAATGTTAATAAAAAATTGGATGGACTGACAGAACACCTCGATATTTTTCAACAAAACATTTTTCAAATAATTCTTGCTGCCTAAATACACTTTCGAGCATACTAAATTTGTACAATAACTTAGTCATCTTAATATATTAGGTTGGTGCCAAAATAATGACGTAATAATGTCGTTTTTTGACGTTAAAAATACGTTAAAAAACGACATTATTACGTCATTATTTTGGCACCAACCTAATATTTGCAGTATGAAACAAAAAAACAAAAAATTGTCATTCGGCGTATGCAGTAGTATTTGTCTGGTTGCCCTAGTAGACGAGAATATTCCAAAACGACTCGCGTTAGCATCACACACAAACATACACATATATATATATATATATATATATATATATATATATATATATATATATATATATATATATATATATATATTAATATTATTTTACATATACATATATTATTATATATAATCATATATATATTATTATACATACATATTATATATATGTATGCATAATTTACATACACAAAAATATATATGTTATATATATAAAGAAAACGATTAATATATATATATATATATATATATATATATATACGGAAATATAAATGTATGCAGATACATATTATATATATGTACATATATATACAAACGTGCATAGACAAATACATATATATGCATAAATATATATGCATATACATATACATATATATATATATAAACCATGTATACACAAATATATATTTATATGTGTGTGTGTATATATATATATATATATGTGTGTGTGTATGTGTGAAGTAGGCGATGAATATCAAACAAACGTTAATCAATATTTTATATACATGTGCACGAAGATTTAATTAAGAGTAACAACCAAGATATTAGCGTGAAGCTAATGTCCCCCAACAAAAGAAAAATAAAAAACATACAAATCTGAAAACTGCATTCACAAATTAAGGGAAAAAAAACGTGATGGTAGCATAATCGTGGTGTTAGAAAACGGAATAAATTGTGAGGTAAAAAAAGTAAAATCGAAACTACGAAATTTAGCAGAAGGGAGAAATCAGTGGAACCATTAGAAAATGCACCGAAGAATCAGAAAGCATAAAAAGCATAGAAATTAACGAGAAAATAGGGAAGACGAATTAGAGAATTGGAAACGTAATAAGAAGCAAAGACAAAGTAGGAATAAAACAAAAATAATACATAGTTGGAAGAAGGGATTAAACAACGGGAAAAGTAATATATATATATATATATATATATATATATATCCTTGTGCAGGTATGCAGAAAATAGAAAAGAACACGTTGGGTGCATAATCCGGGGTTCCTTAGTATTTTTGTTTTTATTTTTAAAAAACAGTGCTCCATACAGAAGTAGAGCTTATATTATAATAATATTTTTTGTTTAAAAATATGATTCCTTCGCTACATAAGAGTTCTCATGTTTCAAAAACGTGAGCCGAAATCATCCAAATAATTAATAAAATTAAGTTGGATTGAGGTGTTTAGTCACGTTTCATCTTCAAGCGAAATTTTAGGAATCTAAAATTATGGATTCCTAAAATTTCGCTTGAAGATGAAACGTGACTAAACACCTCAATCCAACTTAATTTTATTAATTATTTGGATGATTTCGGCTCACGTTTTTGAAACATGAGAACTCTTATGTAGCGAAGGAATCACATTTTTAAACAAAAAATATTATTATAATATATATATATATATATATATATATATATGTGTGTGTGTGTGTGTGTGAGTGTGTGTGTAGAAACAATAGATAATAGGAAGTCAGTATTAAAGAATTGAAAGAAAAATCGAAAGGGGAATGAGCCAAATAATGCATACATATGAGAAGGAAATTAACAGAATTGAAAGAGGAATTAAGAAACACAGACAGCGTTAGGAGTGAAACGGGCTTAATTGGGAAGGAAAGAAAACGAATAAAAAAAAAAAAAAAAGATTAACGGAGAAAAAGTGGGAAGGAAAAAAATCGCTGGAAACTGGAGCAGAGAAGATGGCAACGAATGAATAAGGCGCAGAATAAACTAAACAGGGAGAAAGTAGAAACAAAAAAAAAAGCAAAGAAAAAAAGTAAATCTAGAGAAAGAGGGAAGGAAAGAAAAGGCAAAGAAAAAACAAATCTAGAGAAAGAGGGATGGTAAGAAAAGGCAAAGAAAAAAGAAATCTAGAGAAAGAGGGAAGGAAAGAAAAGGCAAAGAAAAACGAATCTAGAGAAAGAGAGAAGGAAAGAAAAGGCAAAGAAAAAACAAATCTAGAGAAAGAGGGAAGGAAAGAAAAGGCAAAGAAAAACAAATCTAGAGAAAGAGGGAAGGAAAGAAAAGGCAAAGAAAAAACAAATCTAGAGAAAGAGGGAAGGAAAGAAAAGGCAAAGAAAAACAAATCTAGAGAAAGAGGGAAGGAAAGAAAAGGCAAAGAAAAAACAAATCTAGAGAAAGAGGGAAGGAAAGAAAAGGCAAAGAAAAACAAATCTAGAGAAAGAGGGAAGGAAAGAAAAGGCAAAGAAAAACAAATCTAGAGAAAGAGGGAAGGAAAGAAAAGGCAAAGAAAAAACAAATCTAGAGAAAGAGGGAAGGAAAGAAAAGGCAAAGAAAAACAAATCTAGAGAAAGAGGGAAGGAAAGAAAAGGCAAAGAAAAACAAATCTAGAGAAAGAGGGAAGGAAAGAAAAGGCAAAGAAAAACAAATCTAGAGAAAGAGGGAAGGAAAGAAAAGGCAAAGAAAAACAAATCTAGAGAAAGAGGGAAGGAAAGAAAAGGCAAAGAAAAACAAATCTAGAGAAAGAGGGAAGGAAAGAAAAGGCAAAGAAAAACAAATCTAGAGAAAGAGGGAAGGAAAGAAAAGGCAAAGAAAAAACAAATCTAGAGAAAGAGGGAAGGAAAGAAAAGGCAAAGAAAAAACAAATCTAGAGAAAGAGGGAAGGAAAGAAAAGGCAAAGAAAAAACAAATCTAGAGAAAGAGGGAAGGAAAGAAAAGGCAAAGAAAAACAAATCTAGAGAAAGAGGGAAGGAAAGAAAAGGCAAAGAAAAAACAAATCTAGAGAAAGAGGGAAGGAAAGAAAAGGCAAAGAAAAAACAAATCTAGAGAAAGAGGGAAGGAAAGAAAAGGCAAAGAAAAAACAAATCTAGAGAAAGAGGGAAGGATAGAAAAGGCAAAGAAAAAACAAATCTAGAGAAAGAGGGAAGGAAAGAAAAGGCAAAGAAAAAACAAATCTAGAGAAAGAGGGAAGGAAAGAAAAGGCAAAGAAAAACAAATCTAGAGAAAGAGGGAAGGAAAGAAAAGGAAAAGAAAAAACAAATCTAGAGAAAGAGGGAAGGAAAGAAAAGGCAAAGAAAAACAAATCTAGAGAAAGAGGGAAGGAAAGAAAAGGCAAAGAAAAAACAAATCTAGAGAAAGAGGGAAGGAAAGAAAAGGCAAAGAAAAAACAAATCTAGAGAAAGAGGGAAGGATAGAAAAGGCAAAGAAAAAACAAATCTAGTGAAAGAGGGATGGAAAGAAAAGACAAAGAAAAAACAAATCTAGAGAAAGAGGGAAGGAAAGAAAAGGCAAAGAAAACAATGACAGTCTGAGCTATAAATAGGCAAATGAGAAAAAACAAATCTCTAGAGCAAAGAGCAGGGAAGCCGAAGAGAAAAGAGCCTAAGAAAACAAATCTAGAGAAAGAGGGAAGGAAAAGGCAAAGAAAACAAATCTAGAGAAAGAGGGAAGGAAAGAAAAGGCAAAGAAAAAACAAATCTAGAGAAAGAGGGAAGGAAAGAAAAGGCAAAGAAAAACAAATCTAGAGAAAGAGGGAAGGAAAGAAAAGGCAAAGAAAAACAAATCTAGAGAAAGAGGGAAGGAAAGAAAAGGCAAAGAAAAACAAATCTAGAGAAAGAGGGAAGGAAAGAAAAGGCAAAGAAAAAACAAATCTAGAGAAAGAGGGAAGGAAAGAAAAGGTGAAGAAAAACAAATCTAGAGAAAGAGGGAAGGAAAGAAAAGGCAAAGAAAAACAAATCTAGAGAAAGAGGGAAGGAAAGAAAAGGCAAAGAAAAAACAAATCTATTGAAAAAGGGAAGGAAAGAAAAGGCAAAGAAAAAACAAATCTAGAGAAAGAGGGATGGTAAGAAAAGGCAAAGAAAAAAGAAATCTAGAGAAAGAGGGAAGGAAAGAAAAGGCAAAGAAAAACGAATCTAGAGAAAGAGAGAAGGAAAGAAAAGGCAAAGAAAAAACAAATCTAGAGAAAGAGGGAAGGAAAGAAAAGGCAAAGAAAAACAAATCTAGAGAAAGAGGGAAGGAAAGAAAAGGCAAAGAAAAAACAAATCTAGAGAAAGAGGGAAGGAAAGAAAAGGCAAAGAAAAACAAATCTAGAGAAAGAGGGAAGGAAAGAAAAGGCAAAGAAAAAACAAATCTAGAGAAAGAGGGAAGGAAAGAAAAGGCAAAGAAAAACAAATCTAGAGAAAGAGGGAAGGAAAGAAAAGGCAAAGAAAAACAAATCTAGAGAAAGAGGGAAGGAAAGAAAAGGCAAAGAAAAAACAAATCTAGAGAAAGAGGGAAGGAAAGAAAAGGCAAAGAAAAACAAATCTAGAGAAAGAGGGAAGGAAAGAAAAGGCAAAGAAAAACAAATCTAGAGAAAGAGGGAAGGAAAGAAAAGGCAAAGAAAAACAAATCTAGAGAAAGAGGGAAGGAAAGAAAAGGCAAAGAAAAAACAAATCTAGAGAAAGAGGGAAGGAAAGAAAAGGCAAAGAAAAACAAATCTAGAGAAAGAGGGAAGGAAAGAAAAGGCAAAGAAAAACAAATCTAGAGAAAGAGGGAAGGAAAGAAAAGGCAAAGAAAAACAAATCTAGAGAAAGAGGGAAGGAAAGAAAAGGCAAAGAAAAAACAAATCTAGAGAAAGAGGGAAGGAAAGAAAAGGCAAAGAAAAAACAAATCTAGAGAAAGAGGGAAGGAAAGAAAAGGCAAAGAAAAAACAAATCTAGAGAAAGAGGGAAGGAAAGAAAAGGCAAAGAAAAACAAATCTAGAGAAAGAGGGAAGGAAAGAAAAGGCAAAGAAAAAACAAATCTAGAGAAAGAGGGAAGGAAAGAAAAGGCAAAGAAAAAACAAATCTAGAGAAAGAGGGAAGGAAAGAAAAGGCAAAGAAAAAACAAATCTAGTGAAAGAGGGATGGAAAGAAAAGACAAAGAAAAAACAAATCTAGAGAAAGAGGGAAGGAAAGAAAAGGCAAAGAAAAACAAATCTAGTGAAAGAGGGAAGGAAAGAAAAGGCAAAGAAAAAACAAATCTAGAGAAAGAGGGAAGGAAAGAAAAGGCAAAGAAAAACAAATCTAGAGAAAGAAAGATGGAAAGAAAAGGCAAAGAAAAACAAATCTAGAGAAAGAGGGAAGGAAAGAAAAGGCAAAGAAAAAACAAATCTAGAGAAAGAGGGAAGGAAAGAAAAGGCAAAGAAAAAACAAATCTAGAGAAAGAGGGAAGGAAAGAAAAGGCAAAGAAAAACAAATCTAGAGAAAGAGGGAAGGAAAGAAAAGGCAAAGAAAAAACAAATCTAGAGAAAGAGGGAAGGAAAGAAAAGGCAAAGAAAAAACAAATCTAGAGAAAGAGGGAAGGAAAGAAAAGGCAAAGAAAAACAAATCTAGAGAAAGAGGGAAGGAAAGAAAAGGAAAAGAAAAAACAAATCTAGAGAAAGAGGGAAGGAAAGAAAAGGCAAAGAAAAACAAATCTAGTGAAAGAGGGATGGAAAGAAAAGACAAAGAAAAAACAAATCTAGAGAAAGAGGGAAGGAAAGAAAAGGCAAAGAAAAACAAATCTAGAGAAAGAGGGATGGAAAGAAAAGGCAAAGAAAAAAGAAATCTAGAGAAAGAGGGAAGGAAAGAAAAGGCAAAGAAAAACAAAGCTTCAACTCATGCAAATAAAGTAAACCCTTCTGTCCTTTCTTCATGTTTAATTTGAGGTGTAGACAATGTTTTAAGTTATATTTTGAAATAGATTGACATAAAATTAAGAAAGATATATACTATGCGTGATACACGCTTAGGCGATCATGTATCTTTCGATACATGACTGGCGAGGCAGATTTTTTAGGTTGTCATTTCTTACTGCGGTAGACCAGTTGCCATCCAAAGCTATACAACCCGTTCTGTCCTGCTATTTATCCATCGCTGGTGGGGAAGAAGAGGATTCTTACCTTTCCCATGGGTATTAGCACGTAAATGAATGTAATGGATTCGACTGGAAATCGAACTCAGCTCTCCGATTCATCAATCGGAGTCACTATTCACCGTTCGTGTAACTATTGTAATAATATATTAGAGTAAAAGGTTTATTCTAAAATCGAGCATCTTTTTCGGAACAACCTATTAAAATGATTAAATAAATGGAGTAGGAACAAATAGCAAGAATATTTGGCGAATCAGATACTGATAAAGAGAGATCATCTATATAGAGTATCCGTTCAGAACGTGAGCGATAAAGGCTCTCCACAACTTCTGTCCTTTGTAATACTTAGTAAAGTTTGTCTTTTTGCTATATAGCATAAAAACTATTATGTCAACATTGACACAAGATCGTGATGTATGTTAAGATATGCTTTCCTTTGTCCTTTGTCCTACTTACCTTCAGTATGCGCCCTAGAAATTGCAAATGTCTCCTTCAGATCCTACGTAAAATTGTCCGTATTGTTTCCTAAAATTTCATCGTTGCTAATGTGTTCGCGTCCACGGTATTCGGAAAAATGATTCGGAAAAATTAATTACAAAAGAAAAATTATATTCAATAGGATCTTCTCATATTCACGGACAAACTTCTTAGTAACCTTATTAAAAGAGAAAAAATAACATGCTGATACATATTCATTTATTGGATATTACCTAGGTGACATATTTCTTTTGCTGGCTACTTTAGGTATTAGTGATACACTAATCGCTTACTCGTTGTAGACTTAGAAATTGAGAATCGTGTCTTAGCTTCATATATCTGTCTATAGCATAGAATCCATAAGGTGTACTTCATCGTGGTGTAATGTTTTGCAAACTTGTCTCGCTAGGACAATTTAGACTGAATAGTGAGTTCCTCACTGGGTTTCCCATACTTTCGGCCTTGGACCACATATAAGATATGCTTATAAAAACAATATAGTATCAAGGCAATGTAGGATTTATTTTGCTGCACGTGTATATATACAAAAGCAAGGATGATATTGGTTTAGCAAGGCTTTTAAATTCGAGAACTTTTACGAATGTTCATGAGGTAGTTGAAAGATCAGTCAAAATATGTGGCGGACACAGAGTGTCATAGTTCAAAATCTGGCAAAAGGTAAGTGAAGATTCATGGACGTTCTCAGTTTTGAAAGCCTTGATAAACCAATGACATCCTAGCTTGTGCATATAAACACGAGCAAAAAAAAATCCCATATTCCATGATAAAGTCCCTCAGATGATGTAAAGCGTCGGCTAAGAAAAGTTTTTTCCTCTTGTCTCTTTTTATTGATTTTGTTCAAATACAGATACGCTCTATCTCAAAATAATTGACATTTTATATCTATCTATCTATCTATCTATCTATCTATCTATATATATATATATATATATATATATATATATATATATATATATACACGTTACAGGAGATTAAATGGGTTAATGTGGAAATGTATTTACCAACTGAATCAGCATCGAATGTATCAAAGAAAATGCAGTAATCGATTTTTCGTATCATTCATTGATTAATTCTGTGGTTGGTGTACACTTTCTCGTCAGGAACACGAGTTGCTACGTGAAATAATCACCTCCGAATCAAATTATCCTGTAAATGTTTTCCACTATCAAGTTTCTTTTCATTTCGTGTTACCATATTTAACAAATTTAAATAGTTTTCCCCATATTATTTAAGTAGAAAAATAGCATTGTCTTTGGCTAGTTTTTCTAGAATTATAATATTAAACATTCCTGTTAATATAGGTAACTAGACTTACCATAAATGGCCTCTCTTTGATTCATCAGGGTTACGACTCGAATTATGAGCGATTCTTGTGTCGTTGAAAAAAGTTTTGACCTTCAATATCTGATAACCGATGATAGCAAATGAAACATCAGTTGACGATGCCTCGTTAATAGATTTTAATTTCGCTTCTACATTATCCTTTAAAACACATAAATCGGTTGTTGTCATTTGAAAGGACACTAAACAATACACAGTTTCTTAGAATTTTTCATTGCAGAAGACTTTGGTAATAATATTATAATTTCAATTCATTATTAGTTGCACCTTGTAGAAATACAAATTTTGTTTCAACGAACATCAACTATCAGTTGTCTGAAACGTCATAATATTTTCAATATAACGGTCTCAGATCTCAACCATGAATTACAATTCTAAATAGCCGTGCCGTATCGACCTTGTTCGGCAAAAACCAAGATAATAACAATTTGGATATGAGAAAAGAAATCGATAAATTAATGAAATGCAACCTCACCGCAAAACGAGATTTAAAATTCGAAACGAGATTTCATTCAGTCGTTTAAGCATCTTCGCTCGATCTCACTCTGGCGGCCATTGTCAACTTCGTCGTCAAATGAAGTAAATAAACGCCGACGTAAATGCATTATGAAATCCTAAATTGCCTGAAAAATTCGATTGGAAAAAGAAAATCGATTTTGCGTCTTAATGAGAAAATTCAATCCCAAAGATACTTAACTTTATCCGGTTGGCTGTATCTGGTTTATGTCGATTTGGCGCTCGATAAAAGATAACGGATACGTTCACGCATGCGCTTCAGTGCCCGTATCATTATCTTCATTTCGTAGTTCATCTGCAGAAAAATATATCAGCATTATTATGTGTATAAAGATGTCAGTTAGTAAATATAGGGCTTACTTGTTTGCGAATATAAGTGAATTGAGTTAGTACGAATATATATATATATATATATATATATATATATATATATGTGTGTGTGTGTGTGTGTGTGTGTGTTTGAATTCGTATCAAATTCAGAACAAATATGGATCCGACAGAATGATAGATTAAAGTACAAATGGGAAACGTTTGTAAGTCTAACATGTTTCCCTTTAATTAAAGATTCATCAGAGAAAATATGGGAAAAATTAGAGTTTAGCGGACATCAGGAGAGTTATCTTCTCAAGCAGCATTCGTGTGTTTAATTTATGTGTGTACTCGTACCATAAATCTTGTTTGCCTATGCCTAACTTCCCCAACAGCAACCCCCTTGATTATTATCTGTGAGGCGCCGGTGTAACACCAAAGATGAATTGAAGGCAAGGATTATGGCAGTATTCACCATTTTAAACATGGAGACAACCAGAAGAGTTAAGCAGATTCTGAAGCCGTCTAAAGCCGTGATTGAAGCTAATGACGATATTATTGAATAAATTTACTCTTTAATATTTGAAGATATGTTTGTGTAATGTCGGCAAATATACCTGTTAAAATGAGATGCCAGGGTTATTTTCATTTTTCCGCAATTTAGACGACAGTTCATACATTGCACCATATATATATATATATATATATATATATATATATATATATATATATATATTAGATTTTGTATTTTTCTGTTGAAATATAGAAAGTGCAGTCTATTATAAGCTAGTGGAACATCTCAGGGCCATCATTTAGCAACATTACCGGGTAAATAAAGCCTTACGTCGAAAGTATAAACAGTTAAGTTCATATTTCCTATCAACGGCACACAACAAAACAAAACGAAGAGAAAGTAAGACCATTTTATACTTTTACACAGCAGAAATATTCGACAAATCTTAATAAAGAAAATGTGTAAGATATATCGAATACGGAAGCTTATTGGCGTGATATACAGCCTTTAAAAATCAAAGTAAAAACAGTCGTTCCCTGCCGGAAAATATATTTTCGTATCAAGATTTCATGAATACTCAGGCCAATAGACATAATACACAATATTTACAAATATATTCGCCCTATAACAAGGCTCAAGAACCTCTCAAGGTACAGGGTTGCAGAGTAAGGTATGTGAGGAAGATAAACGGTTATCCCAGACTTAAAGAAGTTAAGACTGAAATGAAAGTGGAAGCATCGTCTTGGGAGTCGATTCCTCAGATCAGCAGTTCGTGGAAAAGAGCTACTGGACAGGAAATTGCATAATACATTACCAATAGAATACAAAAGGAATGGCGATGGTTCACTACAATTATGGGGTACCTATTTAAGACATTATAATAACATTTGAAGTCATTCAAAATAAACATTTGTCAGAAATGGCTGGAGAGTAAATATATTTCCTATCGCGGTCGGGTGCCAAGGTTTTATTACGAATTCAACCTCGTCATATCTGACTAATCTTAGACTTACACCATCAGACAAGAGGAAATGTATGAAAAAATAGATCCAGAATAAGGCCCTATCAGCATGCATATGGCAATCAGAGAGAATGATGACAATCCAACAAAACCTGGGGGTATCGTGAGGTACTGCTGAGGTGCTCTGGGTTAATGGCAATGATGCTTCGGCCTCGAAACCATGCCTGAACCTAGTCAGCATCTGATGGAGGCTTTGTTGGAAGCGACACTGCTGTGCAAGCAGCGGTCATTGTATAATTTTATTTATACACTCTCACACATACACATATACATTACGCGCGTTCTCTCTCTTTCGCTCTCTCGCACTCTCTCTCTCTCTCTCTCTCTCTCTCTCTCCATATATATATATATATATATATATATATATATATATATATAAAAGAAAGAGGTTGTAGTGATTCCAACGAGAGAAAAGTATGTATATTAAAAAGAAAGAGAAGGGAGGTGCCGTAAACGTTTTTGGTTGTAATGTGGATTTATTTAGAAAAAAAATATTATGCTTTGTTTAAATAATTAAGGTTGGTCCAAGCGAAATGATGAATTAATAATAATAATTATAATTCATCATTTCGCTTGGACCAAACTTAATTGTTTTATGACCCTTCGCGCAGAACTCTTCATTGCCAATTCAAGAAAGAAATTCGGATTACAGAACACAGAAAAGAAATGTCTCATATCGAGAATATTTAACATTGAAAAACAAAAGAAAAAATTAATTATTTTTAATAATATGTGGAAATCTCCGCTTTTACCTGAAGACGGTCACTAGACCAGAAACGCGTGTAGTAAAATTATGGAAAACAAAGCATAATATTTTTTCTAAATAAATCCACATTACAACCAAAAACGTTTACGGCACCTCTCTTCTCTTCTTTTTAATATATATATATATATGATTATTTTTTAAATGCTATGGCTATTCAAGGAGTATCCAATCTTGACGATTCACATATTTATTTTAATATCTGTGTACTGCCATGCAATCTTCGAAAAGATGACGGACTTTCTTCCTCATGGTTTAGAAATCAGAATTTTCCTTCTCTTAACCTGGTTGCCAGAAAATCTAGAGGACACAATCTACCTTACTATTTAACGGCACATCTGTACCTTCCTAAAGAGGTCATTTTTGCGAAAGCGAACGTAAGAGACTACTCCTGGATTTGAACCCGGCTCGCCGCTTTCGCCTGTCCCGCATATCACATACCAAATGCATATCACATAGATATAGTATATAGAATATAGTAAATATGTGTATATATGTCTAAATAACCGGATGAGCTCTTCGCTATGGTACCTAGACTTTTTGAATTTAAGCGCAGTACTAGACTGGCGTCGAGATCTCATCAATTTACAATTGAATTCGCTAAATGTAGCCGCAAGTTCTACGCAAACAGTTTCTTCTATCGGACTTGTCGATTGTGGAACTCCCTTCTGGCTTCATGATTTCCAGTCAACTTTAATCATCAAAAACTTAAAGGCAATGTCAATCGCTATCTGATGTCTTCCTGATTACTCTTCTTTTGTTCCTTAGTAACGTTTCTGCTTTCTAATTCTTCCACAGCCAGTAACCCCATTGTTTCTAAGTTGCTTTACTGCATTGCATGGGGTGAACTTGCTTAAACAAAAAAAATAAATAAATAAATAAAAAAATAAAGACCTGTATAGTCTTGCTCCATAGGTTATAAAAGAGCTGCTTCCTCAGTTGCAATAAATCATTACAAATCAGTCAGTCATATGCTATGCGTGATACAAACTTAGGCAATCGTGTATCTTTTGATGCATGACTGACGACGCAGATTTTTTTCCCCGCAATAAGTTGCCATTTTTTTCTGCAGTAGACCAGTTACAATCCAAGGCTTTAGAACCCGGTCTTTCCTGTCTTACCCATAGCTGGGGGGGAAAGAGTATTCATACCTTTCCCGCAGCTATCGGCACATAAGTGAAAGTAATGGATTTGACTGAAATATCGAACTCGGCTCTCCGATTTCTCAACCTGAGTCGCTATCCATTACTCCACCGTAATGTATATATAAATGAATAAAATATTATTTAGTTTATTTGTAAAGAATAAATCTGAATGGTTTATTATTAGTGTGAATGCAAGTTTTGAATGTATTTGCTTGCTAAAACCAACCAGCGCTATGATAGATTAGATAAACACCGCATTTCTTATAAAATAAGTCAACTTTAATAGGAATATAATGTCTGTTAGGCTGCATTACTTTTGGCAAGAGTTATGAGAGAATTTGGCAGTATCCCGATGTGTTAATCTAAGCACCTTTTTCTTCTGTTAAATTATGATAATGAGCGCTTTTGTCTTCTACGACGGGGCAGTGTACTTAACCTAAGAGTGAATAAATTGCGTTGAAGAACGCGACGTTCATCGCTTCATAACTGGATATTCAGTCGCTACAGAGTGCGAATCTGTGGACAAAGAGAAACTTCTGGCTTCTTTTCCAAAAGGTGTAGAATAAATAGATCTACCCTGTGTTACACACACACACAGACACATACACTCTCGAAACACACAGACACACACACACACACACAAACATATATATAAATATATATATATATATATATATATATATATATATATATATATATATATATGATTAATGTAAATTTCCTTTATACCAATTTGTCTTGTCCACAGAATTGGTCTGGGAATTTAACTGCACTGTCGACATGTAAAAAAAAATCTCGTAGTATAAAAGAAATTTACATTAACCAGAAAAAAGGGTTAGACAGAAGCGGCTATCTTTTTAAATTTGGATTTTTTAATGTAACTATAACAATAGAGGCATTTCGAATTCATTTTTGTCTTGAAAAAGTCGGAAGACGAAACGCGTCGGCAAAATCTAAGATTTATTTCCAATTCTCATTTTATACCATATATATATATATATATATATATATATATATATATATATATATATTACTCTCGATACTCCATAACATATATATATATATATATATATATATATATATATATATATATATATATATATATATATATATATATATATGAAGAAATATAGTCTTATGGTGTGCTATATTTATGGGATAAAGTGCTCAATATCAGAGATAGAGCGTGTGTAAATATAAAAGGGAACATTGAAGTCAACACTTAGAGGCGACATATCCTCTCTAAGTGTTGACTTCAATGTTCACCTTATATATATATATATATATATATATATATATATATATATATATATATATATATATATATATGTGGGGGGGAAAGTGTGTGTATATAAATATAAATAAATATATATATATGAATAATTATTTATATATTATATGCGCGGTACTTTTTAGAAAGCGCTCAATATCAGAGATAGAGCTAACATATAATGTCGTTTTTTGATGTTATACTTCAAAATACGACATTATTACGTCATTATTTTTGCACCAACCATATATATATATATATATATATATATATATATATATATATATATATATATATATATATATATATGAGTAAAGCTTAGGTGTTTGATGTCACCTTTCAACACTAGACTTTCATAGATGGACCTATCCGTCCACCCTTCAGTGGATATAAGCAATTTACTGCTTATATTTTTTTAAGTTTTTCTTTATTTTTACACTTACAGATTGGTGTAATTTTTCACCTATTTTTGTGTTCACATGTGCATTTGTGCAAATGCGCCCACGCGCCCGTCTGATCGGATGTGCGTTTGCGCGCGTGCGCCCGTCTGCGCGCATGTATGTACGTTTTGGGTGGCCATTTGCCCCTTTCTCCGTTTTTTTCATTTACTTTAATAGCTGAAAATGCTGCGTAAAATACCTGAAACAAAATAGATTTTAAAATTATTTAAATTAATGATATATTTTTCAAGCAACTTAGAGGAAAATATTATCGAATAAAACAATTTTGAAGAAAAAAAAAAAAAGATATTGCAATTTGCATTAGTATTAGGTTGGTGCAAAAATAATGACGTAATAATGTTGTTTTTTGACGTATTATTTAACGTCAAAAACGACATTATTACGTCATTATTTTTGCACCAACCTAATAATACAAGCAGAACAGTAGATATGCAAATCGGTACAGTCAGAAGAGAATTCTTGTAGAATGATCGGCCAATGTAAACATGGTAACTGGTCATCAAAAGGAACTCCAATAAGTGGTAAAACAAGAAGTTTGGCATTGATAATTGAAAGGAAACATGGCCCAAACGAAATAACAGTTTTCTAAAATAATGGAAAATATTGTAATCTCATTGAAGAAAGCGATCCCATTGGAGTGTGACGAAATACATTGGTTTTTCCCAGTCAGCTGTGTGTAAAATTTGGTGCAAATATAAAACAAATGGGATAATTAAAAAAAGAAAATGTACCAACAGACCATAAAAAACACCAAAATGTTTAAAAAAAAACTCAAAGCATTATGCATTGAAAATAGAGTCGTAATAAAACAAATGAAAGACAAATGAACAGAAATAAGTAAATTTTAGAATGTTCAGCTACTGAATAAAACTTATTTGGTATCTGTTATTAGCTATATTTAACCTGAGATAAAAATGTAAGGGAACAACCTCTAAGTTTGCTGAAGAGTTGTCAGGTGTTTTATTGAATTTGTGGCCATTTTATGCTTTTCATCACTACAGTTCACAACTATGCATTCATGCAGATAACACTACGTTTTACTTCTGTCTCAGTAGCAAATCCGAATGATCGGTCAATGTAAACATAGTAACTTCTTATCAAAAGGAACTTCAATAAGTG
Organism: Acanthosepion lycidas; assembly: GCA_963932145.1. Lineage (NCBI taxonomy): Eukaryota > Metazoa > Mollusca > Cephalopoda > Sepiida > Sepiidae > Acanthosepion > Acanthosepion lycidas. The sequence continues at coordinate 48,832,133 of OZ010577.1, read as the reverse complement.
ATTAAATGTGTTAAAGAAATGACTTGTAAATCAAAACTGCTTTCATTCAGTCACAACAGAGAAACATTTCTGCCTGCCATCAGCATTCCTGATGTTAAAAACCACAAGACCAACGCCTTCTTGACCTCGCGTTTTCCACTGACATGAAATGGAGAGATTTTACAAATCAGTTGCTTCGTCTACTGCAAGGAAAGTTTATTCCCTGTGTCGTGCCGGAAATTTTTTTTCTCGTCAGAATCCATGTTGTACATTTATAAATCTAACATTTGTCCGGGCATTGAATACTGTTGTTATATCTCGTCTGGTGCTTGTCGGAGTTATCTCCTCCTTCGCTCCTGAACCCTTTTACCAGGGGTCTCTCTTCCCTGGCTATAAATACTCGCTGACCCTTCGACTATTCCTCTTTTTGCCTCAGGCTTTCAGCCTTAACACCTCGCAGATGTGAACGCTCACAGATACAGCGTTTCCCAAATGCTGGGAACACGCTAAGAACAATACACGTACGTACGAACACTCACCACAACACACATATAATATTCACCAGACGCACTCTGTCCATGTAACTGTCCATATAACTTGTAACCTTTCTTGTTATTAATACATATATTTGTTTACATATATTTATCGGTCTTGTGTTTGTTTTTTCCTTGTCTTCTTTGGACTTAATTAAAGTCCGACTTTCTCATGTAGTTGGAGCGGCTAGCTGGAAAATCTTAACTCACGTGTGTTCTAATTCTACACAACATCGCCAATACGGTCTTCTACATGCTTCTTTTGTACATTTTTAGATTCTTGACAAAATTCAAAAAATGATCTGTAATTATAATCAATCCTGACCAGGTATCTCGGTTTCAGACACTTTCTCAACGACATGACGTTGCTTCCCTTTGTCTTTTCTAAATTTATTTTCATAGCATCTGCTCTGATGAGAAGTGATAAATACACCGTCAATCGCCGTCTACTTTTTTCGGAAAAGATGTTCCGTTTTTATCCTTTCCTAAATCCTTTTCATTCTCAGTCTTCTTATTCTTCTATACTTTTACTCCTTCTAACTGTCTGCGTTCTAGTGGTATTATTCTTCCTCTGGATGAAGTGATTAAAAAAAAAAAATCCACCACACGCACGCACGCACGCACGCATATATATATATATATATATATATATATATATATATATATATATATATATATATGTCATGGGTCCTTACCTATAACTAACTACAGAATGAACTCTATGTATACTACGCCTCTCAAGAGAGAGGGTCGAATCGAGTCGAGCCGATAGTAGTTCATTGCAAAGCTGACTGACAGTCATACTAAAACCTTCCACACCTTGTATTATTATTTCGTGTAATATACCTTCGTTATTTCTACACTTGTGTTCGTGTTGTTCTTCCCTGGTCCTAACCTGGATCCTAACAATATATATATATATATATATATATATATATATATATATATATATATATATATATATATATATATATATTGTCATCCCCAGAAAAACTGTTTCGCTGTATCACAGCTCATCATTGTGGCTAAAAATCCGATTGTCTCAAGCCAGGATCGAAACCCGACTGATTTGATATCAGTTAGAATTGATTTTTCCCTTAAGCTATCAGCTCCTGGCAGAAATAAAGGGGAATTTCTGCGCATTTGTTTTGAATAAACATGCTAGTGACTCAGAGTGCTCGATTCATAGAAGAGCTTTGCATTATCAGCATTAGCAATCACTGTTTAAAAATTTACCCCACCCCCTTAAGTGCTCGACCGAATTTTATGTTTTAGGGGCATATATATATATATATATATATATATATATATATATATATATATATATATATATATAGATATATATATATATATATATATATATATATATATATATATATATATATATGGTCAAGAATGTAAAATAATTTATTTTCTCGTTTTCGATACTATGATTAAGTACCATGTCTTTGTGTAATGGAACGCTTGCATCTAGGATTCAGAGAGCCATACATAAGTAAGTATATCAATGAGTAGGAGTCATAAACATCCTTAGGGAAACAAACTCAGTGTCGAAAAACTAAAGCGGGTAACTCCGCTCTAACTTCACATATATATAAGCAAACTTCAACAGACTATCTTTTCTTGGTACGCAGTGATCGATAGTGGATTATCAGCCACCCGGTCAACTACAGCAGTGACCACTAATATTGAATCGTACTTGCAAAGTAAGATTGACTCCTAATGATAAACAGTGTGAATGGTCAATTTAATTTTTCATACTACATTGAGAGGACAAATAAAAAAAAAAAACCTACTTAATGGTGTTTAAGTTCGCTTCTCGATTTTGTCTCACCATCTCTATTTTGATTCGTTTCTTCTTTTAAATAATTGTTTTACATCGATTCTTTAGATTTAATCGACTTTGTTTCATTTTTTCTAAAGTTTTTTTCACATTTATCTATTCTTCACTTTTGTTTCTATTTCTGTCTTACAATTCTTTGATCTGTAGACAATAGACATTGTAACCGCGCATGCGTCGTATTATAATCAGCGGGTGCGCCATTTTCGTCCATTTTCACAGTCTTTCTGATGTGTTCGTATTTACGTTATAAAAACAGGGAAAACGCTGCAAAATATCACACATTTCTTAAATCTTTGGATCCAGGTTTGATTTTTTTTTTTTGTTGACTTTTTTTATTCTTGCTTTGAATTTGCAATTCCACATATCATTCAGCTATATCTACATGGTTAATTTAGAATTGGGTTCATTGTGGAAACTGAAAAAAAGACAAGAAAAAGAAAACAATCTTGAATAAAAGTGTTGCTTACAGTATTAGTCATTGTTGTTATATTGTCATTTTTTTAAATATATCACTCCAGATATTTGGTACCAACGAATACTAAGAATACAATGGACAACATGTTCAGGAAAATAGAAACTATATAGAAGTTTATATATACAAAGTTGGTTGGTGAGTTCATTATTTTTTTTATGGCATATCAACCTCAGTTGGTAATGGCAACAAAATTTTGAAATAGATTCAGAGCGATAGTTTGGTAAAAAAGATGTGTATGTATACATATATATTGGAACCGTTTTTCAATTACTCATATTTTTGAGTACAATCCAACTTCTTTTAGGAAATTTACACTCTTGGACGGTTTTATTTTTGTAAAAAAATATTTTAAATTACTTAGTTGGTTTGGCTTGGTTGTTTTGTCCCATGGCACATCGACCCCAATCAGCTACTTAATGCCGACAACTTATTTTCCTGGTAATATTTTGTTTTGTCAAAAATTTATTTCTGGTAATAAAAAAAATGGATGTATGGCTGGTAATATAATTTAAAAAATCTATTGCTGCTAATATTTTTTTTCAAAAACGTACTGCTGGAAATATTTTTTCCAAAAATATATTGCTGGTAATAGTTTTTTTCTTTCTTCACTAATTTATTTCTAGTAATAATATCTACAAAGTATTTCTGGTATTAAAACCTATTTTTTACACTTTCATAATGCTTTTTACTTCTGTTTCGGGGTTATCTGTTTGCTGGGACCCTAACAGGTGCTACCACCCCGGGTCAGGGTGGACCTGGGAACACCAGCAATTAAAAGGTGGTTCCATGATTCTCAAAACATCCTGATCAGAGGCCTTGCTTTATGGCGTAGTCTATCGCCTTACCTTGGACGCGGATGTAGTCTATCGTCATACCCAGGAAGGTATATACAAAGAGAAACAATTAAAATTTCTGTCACACACACAAAAATAGATGGCCAAGAGAATCGGGGGAAATATCGAGTAAAATATTTCACGGGATTGTGTGAATGGATGGCTAAAAAGCGACAATGAGGTGAGGGAGGGCCATCAGTTTATCAGAGCAACGGAAACTTGAGAAGAACTACGATCGCCCACATTATTGAAAGTAGGTTTGTCTATATTTCTGAGATGAGGTATTATGTACAGTATTTACATTATGCGGACTATTGTCCTCATCTTTTTCGCCATATTTGTCACAACGTTTCGGCCGTTGTACGCTCCGGCCTTCTTCAGGTGGTTGGAATTTCGGACTGAACCCTTTATTTCGATCCCTGGGGTAGACTGTTCTAGTTCCACGTGCCATGTTTAATGGATGTCAGTTATCAGTTATCTCCTGTTAATTCTCCACTGCCTTAACCGGGTATTGAACTCACACTCTTTGGGTCTTGTCACTGGATCTAACCAACGCCTTTATCCTTGAGTATGAATTTCTGGGTATTATAAACCTAATGTTTTCAGTAACCATTTTTACCAGTGCTCATATTGCAATTTTGCTGTTATCATTGCATGTTTTTACCAGAGCTCATATTGCAACTTTGTTATCATTGCTTTTCTCTGGCACTCATATTATTACTAGTTAACGCAGTGCAAAACTTTGAGAGGGAAAATTAGCAGGCGATAACTGATAAATGACATCCATTAAACATGGCACGTGGAACTAGAACAGTCTACCCCGGGGATCGAAATAAAGGGTTCAGTTCGAAATTTCAACCACCTGAAGAAGGCCGGAGCGTACATTGTGACAAATATGGCGACAAAGATGAGGACAATAGTCCGCATAATGTAAATACTGAAAGTAGGTTGTTTAAAGAAGAATGAAAGAATTCAAAAGCAAGTAATCCCATCCAGATCTTGCTGAGTTATTCTGATGGTTACGGATAACACAATTAATTTTATGTTTTTTAAAAATCAAAACAAAATTAATAACTCTATTTAAAAACTGAGAATACTTGTAAAATCGGGGATTTTTTAATAATTACTTGCAAGCTATTAATTACAGTACGTATGTGTCACGTAATGGCTATCAACGCAGATAGATAAATCAGCATGCAGTACAAAATCTGTTCCGCTCACTTTGCAGTAATGTCCATAAGAAAAATATAAATATAGTTTCTGCTAAATAGCATGGAGAGCCGAGTCCTTGTCTTGGTTGGCATTCTAACAGAAGGAAACGTCTTCATTTAAATGCTTATAAGAGAGTAAATTTGTTTTTTTTTTTTTTAGCTTTGAAAGTAAACTAATCTGTCCAAAAAGAATTCAAAGCCATCCTGAAGAGAAAATAGTTTCTTCGGTGAATACTTTTTTGACCAACAGGATAAACAGTCTTCTTTGAACACTCAAATGCCAGTTTGCCTTGGAAGAAACAATGCAGCGATTAATAAAAAGATTTAAGATTAATGCATCTAAGATTTCACAACTCTAGCATAACACCTCCATAGCCTATGAACTTTTGAGCCTCTTACCTTCATAAAGACACAGCTACTGATATAAAAATTTCCCAGTGAAAGTAATAGTTCATCGATAGGAAAGACTTTTAATAAAATTCTTATATACAAGAAGGCCGTGACCCGAAGTTAAGAAATAAATGCTTAATTTTAGTAATGTCACTGCTTATAAAAATCTCTATGTTTACGTGAACGAAATCTAAGAATTCCAATGACATTATATTGGAAATAGTTTACTCATATCAGAAGTATCTTCTCACATAAAGATCTTAGTGTTATGAGTCCTTTATCTTTCATATTATTCCTGTTGCTTTTTTATCACTAGTTTTAAACCATTATTTTACGTTTCTTTATTGCATAGATATGATATAAAGTATAAAACTTTGAACTCATTGACGACATATATCTTTAGTGAGAAGACTTTGAAGGTTTCACCAATAAGAACTGTTCAAATAAGCAATAATGTTGATTTTGGTTTAGGGAGTTTGCAATATATAAACCCAGTTTGTTTATTGGATGTTGAAATCCGCGTTTTAAAGTATTAGGTTGGTGCAAAAATAATGTCGTTTTCTCACATATGTGAGAAAATGACTTTATTTTTGCACCAACCTAATAAATATTAGTCCGAACGTAAACATTGATCGTGCTTATGCTTGAACTTATAAGTAAATAATAGTCTTTTTTATAATTGAATTCTTTGTCGTAGTCATACTTGAATCTAACATATTTTATATTTGAATGTTTTGTTATGCATTTGGGTTTATTAATACTTTTGTTTATGATCAAGAATTGGTCGATTTTATATTTGAATCTATAGATAAACATTTTTTGTGCGCCTTTAGTGTATAGGTAAACAAAGGTGGGGTTTATTTTTTAGTTTATAAATAAACATTGGTCATGTTTATGCTTGAGTAAATAAGTATATAGATGTCGGGTTTATACTTGAATCCTCAGATAAAATATGGTCGCGCTCAGACTTGAGTTTGGAGCTAATCATTAATTTCTTTACACTTGAGTGTATAGAAGAATGTTTTATTTTATACTTGTGTCTATAGGTAAATATTGGTCATGGTTATAAATGGGTCTATAATAAAACGTGTTTATACATGATTTTATAGGCCGTGTTAATACTCTTGACTTTAGGCAAACAATAATTAGTTTTACTTATATGTAGACGTAAAGAAAATTTAGGATTATACATAATGTATACATGTAAATGTTTTTATTATTTCTTTTACAGTGGTGTTCTTCCTATGCAAGGGCCGAGGACCACTTGAGGTAGATGGTTACAGAGTAAGAGGCACCACGAACAGGTTAATATATTAGCGATAGAAGAAGTAATCTGGTTCCACAAGGTAGTGGTCTGTGGTAAGAAGCTGCTTGAGTGAAACTTGTATCTCACCAGGTGTATACGAAAGGAATGAGGGTGGTTTGCTACAATTTGCGTGGCATGGCAGGTCTTAACCGAAAAAGTTAGGATTTGTGGAACTAAGGAGTGTAGTTCATCTGAACACTCTCCATGGAAATAACGATATATCAGGGAGAGGCTTGTGACGTCTAATCTGAGAGAAAGGTACTGCAGAGTGGGAAATAATTCGTCCCCTACGAGAACGCGGAGACTCTTTTGGATTCTATCGAGGGTCGGAAGTGGATATTGGGCAGATCCTACCGATATATGACAACAGTACTCCATTCTCGGTCTGAGCTGGTGTATAGGATAGCAGCAAAAGTGAGATACTTGCTGGAGCGGTACAGGGAACTGACCCTTTTTCCGGCATCTTTAGTGATAGAAGGTATGTACGAGTTCCACTTGAGGACTGGGTTGACTTTAAATCCCAATACACGCTCAAGGTATACGGTCTCCTTCAGGGAACTTTTTCTCATCACGATTTGCGAAAGCTCTGGATGTGATCAGCGATGGCGGATGGTCATTTGTTTGATTTTTGAATGTAACCAGCTAGTTTTTCACGCACTGAGATGCTAAAGGTAGATCATAGGTGAGATCAGCTGCTGAAAATTTCTAGTCCTCATATGTTTTAGATGTGCACCCATATATCGTTGTATTATCAGCTTATATATTCACAAATAATTGGTGTGTAGAGGAATAACCGTGCTAAAATCGAAATCGAAAGAAACGATTACAAAGATCCTCGCGAAAAAAATCACAGAAATATATTTTTAAAGTTATTTCTTTACAATACAAAAGAATCAATTGCGTTAGTATGAAAGAAGAAATAGAATGTCTCTACATAAGAATAGTGTCATGTATTTACGTTGTTTTATGAATGAGTGTAATCTTCTAACAGTCACTATGTCTGTGTTATAACTAATATTTATATATTGTTTATATATCTCCGTTTGTATATTTCAAGTATGCATAAGTTACTTTTAAATCTCGAATTTTACTCGATAAAATATGTGAAATTTTGTGTAATTAATTATAATAAAAGTTTGAGTAATCAGCTGTGTATGCCTCTGATCAAAGGTTTGCCGAAAAAAAAAAAAAACGAAAATTGAATACTAACATAGCGAATTTATGAGATCGTATTTATAACAGAGAAATAGCCTCCAGGGATCTAAAATCAGATATACTAAACACAGAAATTATATTGGTTAATACATATTTTACCAAATTTTTAAATATCTATATTTAGTAGTGAATATATTGTTGATCATTTTCTATAGTGAGCTCTCAATTTTTGTGCGCAGGAAACGAAAGTCTGAAATTTCAGAGCCTTCCTTCAACGCATTTGAAATGTCGTCGCTGATTGTTTAAATGTATACGAATGTGGAAATTTAAATCATAGCCGATGTTATGCACAAAAATGTGATTTTATTGATAGTACTTATTGAGTATTCAATATATCTATAACTTTTTTAACAGGGTTCCACAGGTGTATAAACTTATGGAGATCATTTGTCTAGAGGGATAAAGGGTTGGGCACATTATTTTATAGGCCAGTAATAGTCGTCCATACCCGAAACTGCTATCCCCCATCAACTAGGCGACCTCTCTTGTTGGGCTCTTACTCCTCGTATTTTTGTCTCAGAGAACCTGTCACCTGTCTATATATATTTACTTTTCAGACTTTTAGAACGATGGCTGAATGTTGCGATTTTCTTTCTTATATTACTAATTAGTTGTCATCACATTCCAAAGATAAGCTTTATTATGACTGTTCATTTTTGATAATAGAAATAAGAAGACAGTTAAACTCGACAGGAATATTAATGATGACAATGTGTTATCTAAGAAATTCAGGATATCTAAAAATTACATGTTATTACGCTTAGGTAAAAAAAAAAGAAGGAAGAAAAATAAGACTAAAATAAAATGAATGAAAGCTATGTACATATTTTGTTTACTGGTTTGCATGTATAAACGATACACGTCTTTACATAGGATGAAGGTCTACTATTTATTTGATCTTTGATCTTTTGGGGTTACGGTTTCTGGCCTAGACACCTACATAACCATAGTAAGTGAATGGGAAATGGTAAATATAGGGGGTTAAAAAGATAGAGGAAAACGTAAATAAAAGTATCGAGAAAAGAAAGAAAATAGAGAGAATTATGATAACAAAATAATGGCAAAGAGATAAAGGGTTGCTGTTTGGATAACAATTTAAAACCGTGACACATTGAAAATGGACAATATAGGGAAAGGTATAGAACTCCCGATTCTTATTTTCTATGTGTCCTGTTCCTTCAGGGCGTAGGCGATCATGGCCCTCCATATCTACCTGTCTCTTGTATTAGGTTGGTGCAAAAATAATGACGTAATAATGTCGTTTTTTGACGTATTTTTTCACGTCAAAAAACGACATTATTACGTCATTATTTTTGCACCAACCTATACTTTTTTTTGCTATTTCGCCCAAACCCTCTTCTATGATAAATTCAATCCCATCAAGTATGTCACGCGCTTTTTTCCTGTATTCCCCTTTCCTTTAATTTGTCCTGTGAACATCATATTTTCAAAGCTCTTACGTGCTAAAGAAATTTCAACTGTTGCCTCCTTTTGTATCCTTTTTATTTCAATTTTCTCTAAATTTCGTCGTTGCTCACATGTGTAGTCCATAGTATCCGCATCTTTCTGTAGAACTACATTCTTATTGGGTATGACGATAAACTACATCCGGCAGCAAGGCTTCTGACCATAAAAATTTGAGGTTTCGAGGAGCATAGAACCATCTACTGTTCTACAGATTACTGTTCCTCTTCAGGTCCACCCTGACCCGTAGTTCTATCACCTGTTAGGGTCCCAGTTATAGTCAAATAGTGAACCTCCAAAAGGAAAACAAAACACTATGAAAAAAATCGCTATTTATAGTAAACATTACCAGCAATATATTTTATCTGTAGTTGAAGGAATGCAATTACATTAAAGATATTTAGATTTCAGCATTAAATAACCGATAGAGGTTGATATGCCGCTAAAGAAAATCACACAAACAACATTTCTGTTGCTTCAAGTCTCTTCTAAGCTGTTTTGCCATCGATTTACTCAAGCTCAATAATATGCGTGGTTTTTCTCCTGCTTTCAATCTGTTCTGTGTTTATAAGATTTTCCAAGCACTATTATGTGCTCTAGAAAGTTCAACTATTTCTTCCTGATGTTAAGTAAAATTTTCCTTTTTGTTTCCATTTTCTCTAAAACTTGTTTGTACTCACATTCGGACCAGGGTACCACCAGTGACCTACAGTAAAACCACATTTCGGTCGCATCAAGTCTCTTCTTCATCTTTGAGGAGATTGTCTAGCATTCACTGACATGTAAGATGATTGACATTACGCAAAATTTCAGTTCTTTTCTTTGTTTCTAACGAAGTGTTCGTGTTTCTTTATACTCTGCTTAGTTTTTGGAATACGATGCATTAATTTCTGGTTTTTAGGCAGAGGTAAGCTAAGAGAAAGAAAGAAAAAAGTGGGGGTTCAACAGAAAGTGTTTTTATATTCCTTTCTCGCATATGACTCTTGCATAAGACTCTAATCTATAGTTGCATGACATATAGATAAAAACAAGGAGGCATAACTGTCGTAACATACATACCTACGGGCGATAATGTGTATGTCGTCATGCATATAAATGCAGTAGTAAATACTGTGTGTTGGTCTGTAGTTGAAGATTCGCCTCCAGCTGTGCTGGTCAAACTCTCTGCCGCCGGGCAGAGTGGATCCCCAGACGAGGCTATGTGGAATGGCAGAGTTTTATACGGGATCTACGGTGGATTTTTGGCCGAGTCTAAGGGTCGGATACCCCACGGCCTTGTGCCACATCTGACGGTGTAGGGCGGTTGGTAGATATCCAGCAGTTGGAAATTTCTCTTCTGCTGTGCTGGTCAAACTTTGCCACTAGGCAAATAGTATCCCCTGACGAGGCTATGTCAAAGAGCAGAGTCTCGTCTCGGGAAACCTGATCCCATTTTATACGGTGTCTATGGGGAATTTTTGACGGAGTCTACAGGCTCGGATACCCCACATTAAATTCGGCCTTGGTGGCACATCTGACCGCGTGGGGCGGTCGGTAGATATTCTGCAGTTGGAGATTCGTCTCCGCCTGTGCCGGTCATACTCTCTACTTCCGGGCTCATAGGATCCCCAAACGAGGCTTTGTCAAAGGACAGAGTCTCGTCTCGAAAAACAGTTACCCGACCCCGTTTTATACGGGGTCTACGCGGAATTTTTGGCCGAATCTACGGGCTCGGATACCTCATATTAAATTCGGCTTTGTGACACATCTGACCACGTGAGGCGGTTGACAGATATCCAGAATTTGGAGATTCATTGTGGAATTCACATGACTCACTTCTAGCAGTTGACTACTTCTTCTATGCACTGCTGGCGAATCTTTTTATGCGTTGTTCTTGTCCTAAGTATTATCATTCATTAACAAACTTCGTGCGATTATTCTATTCAGTAATCCATCCTTGGTTACAACAGGTAAAGTCTATAAAACCTTGTATATTTTCTTTATTCACATCGTGTGATGCTTCCATGGGGTCAGCTAGTTTAAAATAATTCTAATATTTTACCCGAGAAATTCATGGAAACTTTACAGATCAAATCTTAAAAGAGAGCAAACCCGACCAAATATTTAAACCTTAAAAATATGAGAATAATGTAAAATATTCTCGAAATAAACAATTAATTTTCTCAGTGTCTCTCGTTTATTCGAACACATTTTTGACAGTGTTGTCTCTGCTGTTCCAAGTCGAATATTACTCTGAAAGGGAATCCGCCCTCTAGAGCGCTCTGGTGTCACTGTATTTGGAATCTAATTATTTTTACTTCTGCCATCTGTGCTTGATTTTCCAATTGACCGATGGACTTGGGAGTGGGAAAACATGCCCTGTTGAATCCAAAGTTAAAACTTAATCACTTATCTCCTGCTCAATTTGCTTATCCAGTCTTGTGTGCACATAGTGTACACCATTAATTCTCTACTAATGTTTCCTTTTAATTATTTTGGCCGGTATCATACCCTGACTCTTTATTCATGGTCACCCATCTTGAAATTGTCTCGACAGATTACAGCTTGGTAGATTCCTATGTCTTATTTCTGGGCGAATTTCACTGGTACAATGGCTTGAAAGCATTTCTTGGTCTATTTTCATTCTATTAGGTGATATAGTCTGATATAGTTTAGTGTCTGCATAGTGAGAGACCACAAAGTACACTGAGATCAACACCAAGCGGCAACAGGCCATGAACATTTCGTTCAACCATGAAACAGACTGTTGCCGCTTGCTGTTGACTTCAATGCCCCATTTTTTATTTATATTTACATACGCTCTGTCTCTAATAATGATCACTTTTACCCATAAATATAGCATACCTTAAAACTATATGTCATATATATATATATATATATATATATATATATATATATATATATATATATATATATATCCTTGAGAAAATTAATTGAAACAAAACGAATAACTACGTTATTTACTTTTTATTCGTATTTTTACAATGGAACATGCCCCAGATTATCGATTAGATTTAAATCAGAAGAGTTTCCTGGCCAGTAAGACTTTCCAGTGTGTTCATGCAGCTCTACAATGACCGTTGGACAGCTAATCGGCAGTCGAGACAATAGTGTCTGGGCGTGATAAAAATCTGATGCAATCACGGATGGCGCAATATTTTTAGTATCAAACAAATTACATCAAACACACCAAAAATAGATTCATATTACTGCACACTACTGCAAATGGCCTAATCTGAGAAAAAATAGAAATCGACCACGCCCTGTCACTCCACTGGCCGTGTGGTGAAAGAAATGGAAACTAAAGCGTTTTTATTTTTTCAATTAATTTTCACAAAGGTATATATATATATATATATATATATATATATATAGTTTTAAGTTATGCCGTATTTATTGGCTCAATTTGCTCAATATCCGTGGTAGAGAATATACAAATATAAGTAGTGTGGACACAGAGTTCAACAACGAATGGTGACAGTCTGTTTTAACGCAAGCTTCTGCGCTTCAAAAAGGGATTTTATTATATCTTTCCTATTTTATAGAAAAATTTCGCACAGTTAATTTAATTGAATTTATGTGTGTGTTAACTGACTAAAAATTCTTCCTTCTTTTCCTCCACCTATGGGTTAAAAGTGAGATCTACCTATGGAAAAATAGGTGTAATTCTCAAAAAAAAATGTTAACGCAATATTCATTCGTAATAACAATAACTATTATTTTTGCAACTCCCAAAATATCTTTTTGCTTTAATAACCTACAAAATGTTGATAAGCAAAAAAAAAAAAAAAAAAAATCAATCAATACATCAACTTCCATCATTTCTTAACTAAATTTGCAAAAAAAAAGTCAAAGACATATTTATTAATCTTCAAAAGATTTTCTTTAAATTCATTGCGACGAGGTTCGAGATGTTTTCTCATTCCATCACGACAAAACAATTCGCGTTTCGACGCATTAAAGTTTCAGTTACATTTTAAACATGAAAGACATCATAAATTTTCGTCTAGATTAGAAATTATGTATTAATCGAAGCAAATAGTAATGAGATTGAGAAAATTCTCCATACCAAAAATTACCATAGCAAACACATTATCGTTTTGGCGATGGTGGATAGACAAATCAGATAATTATTGTCATGCAAAAACATATATTTCCGTTTCCTATGAACTTATTCATCAATTACAACCTTCAGACTTCGAAGATGACTAGCTAATGCGTGCAACAATGCGTCCTATTTTAGTGCACTGCAAAGAGATCGTTGAGCAAAGTTTATTGGCGAATGGCTTCGGGAACGAGCTTACTATATCGTTACATAGAAGTTCGCTATTTGAAAACATATTTATTAATCATTAAGGCATTTTTCTTGAATTCATTATGAAAATATCCGGGATATTTTCGAAGATTTGGAGTTTCTCGCTTAGACGCAATAATGTTTGAATGTAATTATGAACATCAAAGATATCGTTATATTTTTTTTCCAGGAATTCTGCATTGATACGTGTAAATGGTTATTCGCAGGAGGAAAGATTTTTCATACCGACTGAATTATAGTTTGAGGTAAGATGTCAACAAATCAAGCGCCATACATCTGCTCTCATGCAGCAATATGGCTTTTCCTTTTTTTCTCTCACTGATAAATAGACATATTCTTCCATAGAAACTTTCAGACTGAGAGGGGCCAACTGTAACGATATGTGATGCAAATAAAGCATTGGACACGTTACACTATCAAATACAGGGAGTGATTGGTAAATCGTCGACATTTTATATTTTTAATTTCGCGCATGCGCGTTGTTTTTGATTATGACGATTGCAGGTACAGTATTGTCACTTTGGAACCGTCTGTCAGTTAATAGGACAACGACGCAATTCACTCCGCGCGAAAGTTGGAAACAACGCTTTACTGATTAGCATTAGCGCTGTAGCTCCAATACGAACAGTTTAGATAGTTTAGGATCAATCTGAGTGTTTGATGAGTGTAATGGTAATTACAAAGGTTTTAGTGATGGTGACATTATGCCTGCATCCATCTTCCCACAGGGCGTCAAACGCAAAGCGGAATGCCTTGATGGGATACTTCTGCCATAGATAAAGAGGGTAGCTGCCGGAATACACTATATCTGGAAACAGGACTTTGCACTGTCCCAAACAAGTAGGAGAACCACGTCAATCTTTGCTACCACAATATCACTTGCATCTGGTTACCTAACTTCCAAGACTGCAACTCTTTGATTATTATTTTGAAACCAACAAAACTCATTGTAACAACAAAGATGAATTTACAGCAATGACTATGGCAGCATTCAGCAATCTTAACCAGAAGACCGTCCAGAAGAGTTCCAGGAGATTCCGAAGTCGCCTAGAGGACGTGGTTGAAGCCAGTGGCAATTTTATTGAATAAATCTACTCTTTAGTATATCAAGATAATTTTTGTGTAACTTTGGTAAGTATATATTTTAAAATGATATATCAGTGTTATTTTAATTTTTGCATAATTTAGACGACAGTTTATCCATCGCACGCTGTTGTTGCGGAATCAACCTTGCGAACTATATACGGAGCTGTTCGATTTTTACACATTCCAACATAAAATAGTTAAGTACCTATAGTGTTTGAATTAATCTCAATCTTTCCCGCATATAAAATAAGTCTTACAGAGAAAGCTCAAATGTTTTATTTTGATAAAATAATATTTTTTTTTTGTTCATGTGTTGGCTTCTTATCCTTCGTATGTCACTTTCGAAATATAAAAGGTTATAGATCTTTTTTATTGGCGTTTTGTTTTTCCATTGTACTTATAAAGAATTTCTTATACATTTTTTGTCCTTTGGATTTTTATTCAGTAGAAAGAGAATTCACTGTTTTTTTTATTCTAAGCAAAAGAATTTGCAAGCTTCCCACCTGCATTTGCTATCTTTAAACTCCAACATTATGCATCAAAGCGATGTAAGTTGTTATTATGTAAGTCAATATTTTCATAAAACTTGTATTAAAATACACATATTAATAAGTTTTTCAGAATATTCATTTATATATATATATATATATATATATATATATATATATATATATATTATAAATTAATTGATTTAAAATATGGTTTTTCCGCTACACAGTTCTAACCATTTTTCAAAAATGGAAGGTCCGAATTTAATTTTGTAATTAAATTAAAGACATTATTTCCATTTCATCCTCAAGCGAATTTTAGAGTAACTTTTAAAATTACTGGGTTTTAAAGACAAAGCTAAAATCATAAGATCATTTTGTCTTTATTTTGATGTATCCGTTATTAGCTACAAAATGAACACGCAAACACCCCTGTCTAGTGGAAGTGAATTCATCTGTAACCTTGGAAACGTGAATACATATTAACGGCTTTCTTACAAAGTCGCACAATTTAATACTTTTCTTTTATTGCGAAAGGCTCCAGCTTAGCAAAAAGAATACTGATGATTTAATATTTAAACATACACACAGATATAGACATACATCAGTATATTTTTAACAACAACCAGAAAATTGTAAAGAAAAGATACAGAATAAATATTAATGGCTTTCTTACAAATTCGCACAATTTCATTCATTTCTTTTATCGCAAAAGGCACCCGCTTTGCAGAAAGAATACTAATTATTTAATATTTAATCATTTCATTCTTTTCTTTTATCATAAGATGTACAAGGCTTAGTGAAAGAAGAATGATTTATTATTTATGCATACGCACAAATATACACCTGCATACTTATTTCTTTTGTTTTTCATCCAAAGTAGCAAAACGCATAATCTAAGCTAGTTTCATTGAAATTATTTTCCATTTGTCATGAGTGTACAATATATAAAACGAGTTTAACACTGTCAAAAATGAATGATCGGTTAAGTAGTAAAATGAAATAATGTCAGAATTTCGGAAGATTGTCTGATTCAGACTAGTTATCAAAATCTGTACAAAAAAAGAATAGTTTCCAAGCTGAGCATATAAAGTAGAATGCAGTTGATTAAAACTTATATTTAGTTAATAATTTTAATAATTTAGGAGAGAAAAAATATTTTCGTGTCTTCAGTTGTTTTCTAAAGATCATCGACAAGCGAAAGAAAATGAAACTTCTTATTTCTAAGCTTCTCATTGGTCAGAAATTAGACAATTGAAATTTTCATTTTTCTGGAGCATTATTTTACACAATGAAATGACATCTTCATTCCTGTATGAAAAATGCATAAGATTTGTTTCAAGTTACAACGATTGCTTTTCAAATCCCTGCTGCTCATATCGAATTATTATTATCGAAATCTCAACGAAGAAGGATCTTTTTAAAAACGTTATTTGAGTTTAACTTGACAAATAAAAAATAACGCTTGTTAAATTAAGAAAAGTCGATTATAAAATTTTAAAAAGGAACTAAAAGATTAGAGTTAGTAATTTCAATTTAAACCACGTTTTTATATAGCTTCGGTTTAAAGAAAGGATTTTTCATCAGTTTCAGTTTGAACATTAAATCAAAAGTGGTTTTCAATTTTCTTTTAATACCTTTTATTTTCTAACGTTTTTTTTTTTTTTTTTTTTTTTTTTAATTTAACACGCTGGTCCTTCTACGCAGAAACTCCAACGGTAAATCACTTATTTTTTCGCACGTATCTCTGTGAGCTTTATTGACCAACTGCGTTGATAAAAAAAAGATCAATTTTGAAATTGATTTTCGTTTAATGCAATAGATTTGCAAAGAAAAGTAGCCGTAGTGATTTACTTTACCTTAAACTATGTTAGACTTCAATAATGGATGTCCGGCTAGATATCAACTCAAAAGATCTCCGGAGCTGGTTTTCACTGCTTTTATTGAATAGAAGTTTGCTCGTATTTCAAGAGAACCGTTATCAGTTTATATTGCAAAGAAGTAACACATTTTGTAAGAGCAGCACATCAAGCAACGAGGATTTTTTTTTTCTTTTTTACTTTGGTTTTGAAATCTGGGTTTTTGTATTATGTTGTTTACTATCCCCAAGCAATACCGGAAATCAAACCAACAATTTTCTGATGAATGAAAGTAGCCATCTTTTTTCTTTTTCTTTTGGCACGTATGTGTTGAGATCTGTTTAGCTGCTATCTGAGTGTCGCGATTCCAAAAATTTAACAACAGCAACACATTTTTTAAATGGAACATAAATTGGCTTATTTTCTGAAGGAAAAGTAAAAACAGAACGTCGGTTGAAATAACATTTATATATTCGTCTCAGAAATATACAATAACAATAAAATGTTTAATTTTCTTTGCAGTGAGGTTTGTTTTATCAAGTAATTAAGTGTTCTTATTTTGTTGTCAGACATGTGGACAGATTTATTTTATGACGGTCAGCCTAATGTTTCTGTCATTGAATGTCCAAGGCCTTAGTCGGCGGCTACTTGCTGTCCATCCCTTCCGTTTTATGCTTGTGCGTAGTAGGCGTGTTAATCAAATATGCCACCGAAATTATTTTGAACCTCGAGAAGGAGTATGCTTGTATTTTTATATCCGTAAGGGAGATCCAAAATCTAATTCCACATATAGGTGTGAACTTTTGTATACATTAGTTAGAAAAGTTCACATTGACTCGAGAAAATCATTTTCTCTAATTTGTGGTAGAAAACATAACTCACTTTAACACGAAGAGAGTTATTAGTGTTATCTTCTAAATGATCCAAAAATAATCCGTTTACAAATACGTCACAATTATGTTTGGCAGTATTTTTCCATGTGAACTTTCTGATATGATTTTCTTGGTTGAAAAATATTTACAGGATTTTATATAGATGCAGAAAGTCTATTCTACTCAAGAAATTTCGCATAGAAAAACGTCACTCTCACATCAAAACATCTTGTAATTTTTTACGGCTTATCAATAATTCACGGATTATTTAAAGCCGAGCAGTATTTCGGATTGTACGATTAATTATTTCTTGCAAGTGAATATTGGATTAACAATTTTTCAGGAATAACAATTATTTTTCCAGATACAAGTGTTACTATTTAGTCAAATAAGACACTTGAAGTTTTCTTATTTTATTAAACACACACACACACATTGATATAATAGGAAAGAACTGTTAGGTTGATGATTCGAATTTCCTTAGTATTTTTGTTTTTATTTTTGAAAACAGTGTTCGATACACAAGTAGAGCATAGATTATAATTATTTTTTTAAAAAAATATGATTCCATCTTGACACTGATGTTATTATGTATTGAAACTGGTCAGCAGTATTCAGATTTAATTTCAGTATTAAACCGTAACTACCGGGTGGCAGTCTCATCCTCAGGCTATGTTTGGAATAACTATGTTACGGAATATTTATACATTTACACTTTTGAAATGGAGGTGTGTTCTAGGGTTTGTTTTTCATTATCAAGGAGTCACTGCTTTGATTGAAGTAGGGGTCTTTGTTATATGTCAAGTTTTTGGAGTCATGTGAAGTTGGGTTGGGTTTTATTTTTGTCTGGCTACAATGGCTAATCTTATCCAACTCCCTGCTAAACCTTTAACTGAGTGATGTTGTAGTTGTTGTAGATTTTGGTGTTTATTTTTTGTTTTGTTGTTGATGATTTCTTAAAGAGGCTTTAAGATTATGATTGGGTCGTGTTTTTAAAACCATTGTTTTAATTGTACTTGTTAATAGGCACGTGCATATATGATGATATTAACAAGGAAATATTTGGCATTTATTGACGGAGTAGCCAATAAAATTTTCCTATAAAATCCTCCACTTAAAAAAATATTTCAGGAAAATAGGTTTTGAAGTCTATATGCTGCTATATCACATAGGAGTTTTGATAGGGGTTTCCTTCCTAACCTTTTATTTGAAGTAATATGGAATGTCAGCATCTTCATTATGTCATTATATTCTCCTTATGTTATATGTGCTATCCGTTTTAGTTGTTGCTGCTGTTGGAAGTCCTCAAGTGACGCGGTTTATGTTATTTGGTTCATTTCTTCGTTTGTGCTTCTTTATTGCCAGTATACAATATTCAAATATAGTCATATTTATGTATAAAACATTCAGATAGGTGCATGCATATATTGAGAGAGAGAAAAAGGGAGATAGACATAGATATTGACATTTAGATATATGAATATATCTAAATGTCTATATATATGTCTATCTCCCTAGAAAATACACACAGACACACACACACACACACACGCACACACACACACACACACATATATATATATATATATATATATATATATATATATATATATAGAGAGAGAGAGAGAGAGAGGAGGGAGTTTTTACGGCTTATCAACCCTTTGTGGGTTATTTGAAGTGGAAGCATATTTTGGAGTATAAGAATGATTCTTTTTTTGCGAGTAAATATGGCATTAACATATTTGAGAATAAAAATCATTTTTCTACATACATGTACTAATCATCATTTTCTTACAAAAAATGACACGTAGCGAGCCGCGGGTAATTCACCTAGTATATATATATATATATATATATATATATATATATATATATATATATATATATATATATATATATATATATTCCCCTAGATATGAGTTAATTAGTAAAGCTTGTATCTCTAAACCATTATTATTTCCAACCTCACCCCAAGTCTTATAATCTAAAAATATTTTCTGGCTTTAAATAACCTCCAAAGGGTCGATAAGCCGTAAAAAACGAATCAGTCAATCAATCAAATACTGATTACGTACATAAACATTTCTTTAGAATTATTTATATTCACTTGAATATAAATGTACAGAAATTACTGTGACCAAAAATGAGGGATCAGTTCATATTTTAACAGTAATAAATAATTGATCCCCCACTTTAAAGCCACATTATAATTTCTTGTTTGTATATCAAATACTGATTAGGTATGAATCCATCTAATCCGTCCCAGTTATAGGTTAATTAGTAAGAATTGTATCCCTAAACCGTTATTATCTCTACACCCCAAATTTTACAGTCTAAAAATATTTTCTGGCTTTAAATAACCTGGGATGGGTTGATAAGCCGTAGAAAAAGAATCAGTCAATCAATCAATCAAAACATTTGACGATATTTTTTACATATATTTTAGGATGTAAATGTTGTCTGGAAACGGAAAAAAACGGCCAATGATATAATCTTGATTTAAGAAAATGATAAAAAAGGATTATCACAAGATTTATTAAATCAGCGTGAATAATAACTGTGTCTATACTGATGCAACTTTCCCCCACGATTGATTTGATGTGAAGACATAAATCTTAGAAAAATGCTACGTTTTATTTCAATACAGACTGACAACGTAATCAAAACAAGCCAACATAACAACATATATTATTAATATCATTGAACGAGAGACTTACAAAGTGACGCAGGTTTAAAACTATGCAAAGCCTAGTACACACATAATGTCATGGAATCTGATAAGTGTGTATTAGGCGCATGCATCATTGCCAAATTATACGCCGTATGGTGAGAGGTTTTGATAAACTTGTGGGTCGGGCCAAGTAAGAAATACATTCACGTCGCGTAACCCGATCTACTCAGACGGTATCGAGATTAAAAAAAAAATTCCTAAGTCGCCTTCACTACCTCATACTTTAACCTTTAAATGTACGCATCTCGCTACTTGGCATGATACCCCCCACCAAATACACCTAGCTTATGATCAGAAGTCTCAAGTGGATATTAGCCTGGTTTTGGTCAAGTAATGACAATGGTAATATTAACCGTTTCCTTAAAAGGAAATATCCGGCACTCATTGACCAAGCAGTAAGTCAGTAAGTGTGACTACCAGTTGAAATTTATAAAATATTCCTCTTGAGACAATGTTTCAGGAAAATAGGTTTTCGTTATCTTGAACATTGATGGGGTCTTCCGTGCTAACGTTTTGTTTGTGTGGAATGTCAACATATTGACCATTTCATAATTTTCTCTTTGAGTCATATGTGCTATCGATTATGCACGTTGCTGTTCTTGGAAGTCCTCAAGTGATGTGAATTTAGTTACTTCGTACAGTTCTTTGTTTGTGATTCTGTAGCGCCAGACAAGGTTCATCTAAGAATTGTCCTCCTGAAACCTACAGATTAAATTTCTGCAGTTCATTTTTAAGCACTGATCGGAGAAAACAGTTACATGCCGCAGATAATTCAGTTTGACGCCATGCATGTCATCTGCATGAAAGGTCCGATCTGTCGAGGCTATTGAAGAACACTTCAGGTTTTAGGTCTGAAAGTAATTTGCGTTGTTGGGCGAAATTTCTTTCTTCTATCCTATGTTAAACTTGTTATAAGTGATACATACACCGAAGTATTTGAAATGTTTAGTATTACGGACGCCATATATTGAACTATTATGATGCATTCAGTGTAAGTCCACTAGTTTATAACATTTTCAGGTCGTAGCTTCTATTTCGGGAAGGCTGACACTGAGTCCTCTGTCTTGGAGTCAGTTATGTGCCATGCATGATACACTTTTAGGCGATCATGTGTCTTTCGATACATGACTGCCGAGGCAGATTTTTCCCGCACTAGATTGCCATTTCTTTCTGAGATAGACCAGTCGCCATCCAAGGCCATAGATCTCGGTCTGTCCTGATATTTACCCATATCTGGGGGAGAAGAAGAAGAGTCATACCTTACTATTATTAGCACGTAAGTGAATGTAATGGATTCGAGTGGCTCTCCGATTCCACAATCCAGGCCTCTATCCATTACTCCACAGTACTTGATAAAGAATGTCGATTTTTTTGGCTCAAGAATATCATTCCAACTATTTATACCAATATCATCATTATCTACTCCTCATAAACAGTAAAAAAAAATATGAGCGTATATCAAGCAAAAGCAACACAGCCAAATGAACGATCAACGAGCTATGATTGAGGGTGTTCCAAATTATTTATATTTGAAACCTAAGTTGCCTTATAGGTTCATCTTTGAAAGTTTAAAGGAACCCAACCCTCTTGCAGCTCTCTACTATTTACACTAAAGAACACAAAATCACAGCGAGTCAACAGCTGGTGAGCACGCATGAATGGTTAAAGAAGAAATTATGTCTTTTTAAATTGCCCCTAGAACAGCTATTAATCCACCTCTTCTCTCCAAACTATGGATTAAACAGTAGGACCTGGAGCTGGAAAAGTCGTTGTTGCAGGTACAAGTTATTTTCAACTCTTCCAAGATGCCCTGAGCCAGCAGGGAAAATGGAAACCACATGACAATGCCAAAATAAAACCTGCTTAAGAGTTGAGTCACGTGAGTACACATTCTGATGTTAGCGAGAGAGAATGTACTACGATGATAATTAATAGGGATATTTATTAATTCACCGAGAAAAACATACATATTTACACATCCAATCAGTTAAGATCCGAAGCCATCAAAGACATGTTTGGTTTGCATCAGTGCATTAATTATTATTATTATTATTATTATTTCGATTTTTGCTTTCGTTACACTACCTATCTGCTGGAAGCCATAAGGCAGGTAATAATGTGTTGCTATGCCTACATTTCATGGTTTGTTTTTCTAACTTCCATAACATCACTAGCGTTACATGGACAAAATTCTTCTTAGTATGTGGACTGTACTTATCAAGACAACTTTTGTATTTCTCTTAAACCGGGATTTCCAGAGATTCTTTCAATGTACTGTTGTGTTCCTTCTTTTATCATTCCAAGCGCACCCACTATGACTGGAACTATTCTTGTTTTCAATTTCTACTTTTTCTATTTCTATTTTCATGTCTTCATAATTCGATAGTTTTTCAAATTCCTTGGTTGCTATTTTACTGTCCGCTGGGCAAGGCATATCAATTAGTTGGCAAGTTTTTTTTTCTTTTCGGTTTTTGACAATTATATCGGGCCTACTTGTTTCGTGTTTTCCTGTCTATAAAGATATTGTAATCCTATAGAATTGTGATGTTTTCTATTTCTGTAACCGGTGCTGGGTGATGTTTATACCAGATAATATCTTTTCGAAAGTGTTTGCACATTGTCCAGTGTAAATATTGCCCGCCTCAATCGTGACGATTTTTATATTCGTTTAGCGAAAGTACAGAACAACCTGAGATTAGAGGGTCAATGGTTTCCTGATATTTGTCGCAGAACCTGTATTTTGGATTCACACTATTATGTATTATATTTTCCTTAAAGTTCTTAATGAAAAGACTCTAGTCTTGTGCTGCACGAATAAATTCTTCCATTTCAGCCATTAATCCAAATGCTCGTAACCATCGATGAGTGTTAACTTTATCAACATCCTCTTTGTTAGCACGTTCTGGATATTGTCCATGCAGAGGTTTGCTTTGCCAGCGTTCTTCCATCTGTTCAACAGCTTTATCCTTGGCTTTCTTTTTTCTATTTTTTGCTGCAACAGTTGGTCCTTGGGTTCTGTTTTGTTTTCTACAGAATCAACTAAATGTAAATCTTGTTTGTATTTACAACCTTATTTCATGATTGAATATTTTTCTTTTTGTTTTTGTATTGTTTGACTAATTATATCATCCAGTCCTTTGTTGTTTCCATGTATGTTAGTAAGCCAATAATTGTCGATTTGTATGACAATTATATCTAAATAATACCTCATTCACATTCTATCCGTGGTATGTATAGAAAGTCGGCATCAACCTTTGAATGATGCATGCTATGCTTAGAAAGAAGCTTTCTTGTTTTAGAATCTATTCGTCTGATTTCATTTAGAGATCAGTTCAAGATGTTGAAACTATATTGAACCATTGGGATCGAAAGACTATTAATGGCCATAATTCTGTTCTGAGAATTCAGTTCGGTTCTTAATATCAGTTAAGCATTCTATAGTACTATTTTCGTACTATTTCTTTCATTTTTATGGTGAATTCCTTCATCCTCATTTACACCAAAGTACTTATAAGTTCCATTTTTCTCTGAAGCTTTGATTATAACCCCAGGTTCTAAACTAATAGATTTATTTGTTGTAATAATTCTCGTGTCGATGAGCATTAATTTTATTAACATCGGCTTTATTAGCCTCGTTCTGGATATTGGCCATGCAGATGTTTGTTTTGCCAGCGTTATTTCATCTGTTCACGAGATTTATTCTTGGCTTTCTTTTTCATAATTGTTGCTGCATATTTCCTGGGTTTTACTTTTGTTTTCTACAGAATCTACTAAATGTAAATCTCGTTTGTATTTACAAACTTCTTTCATGATTGAATTTTTTTCCTTTCTATTTTTGTGTTGTTTGCCTAATTCTATCATGCAGTCCCTTTGTTGTTTCCATGTCTGTTAGTTGTCTTGTATGGCAATTCTAGTTGAATTAAATGACTTCCACCTTCTTTCCGGGGTATGTATAGAAGGTCTGCATCTGCCAAAGGCTGATGCATGTTATGCTTAGAAAGAAGCTTTTTTTTCTTAAAATCCATTCGTCTGATGACGTTTAAAATCCAGTTGAAGATGTTAAAATGATATTCAACCCCTGCGATCGAAAAACTATTAATGGCCATAATTCTGTTCTGGGAATTCAATTCGGTTCTTAAAATCATGTGAACCATTCTAAAGTACACTTTTCACACTATTTATTGCATTTTTATTGTGAATTCCTTTACCCTCATTTACACCAATGTATTTATAAACTTCTTCTTGCTCTAAACCAAGGGTCGGCAACCTACGAGCCGGATTCGGCCCGCGAAGGCATTTTGACCGGCCCGCGAGCCTGATTACCAATGACTCTATTTTTAACATGAGAGACGACCTTCAAATGAAATTTGTTATATGTAATTTTCCATAGAAAGTCTACACATCTCAGTGCACTAAAATATTAAACTATCTGCCAGTTATCTTTCATGAGACTTATTTTATCAAGTTGCGTTGCCTACGTTTAATGTCAAATAATGGCTACATATTTGTTATGACCCTTGGCTACATTAAAAGATAACAGAAGTGAAAGACACGATAAAGTGAAAGAGGCCAGGGAGGGACTGACATGCGAGGTAGCAGAAATCTAAAGACAGTTAAACATACGCGCATTATACATACATGCCTCATGAATGTGTGGATGATACCGCATGTTTGAAACTATTTGTACTCGTATGTATGGGTATATGTGCTTCGTTTTTGTTTGATGTGTGTGTGTGTGTGGTTCCTTTATGGAACAATTTTCAATAACAGTTTCAAACCTACACGTCATAATTCCATCCGTTTCACTTCGGTTGATTTTTTTCACTTTGAAGTATTTTGACGTTCCTTGAGGAAAAGTAATTTTTGTTAGGTGTTTTTTTTTTTAATTTTAGATTTTCTTTTGTTTTTTTCTGATTTCTCAATGTTTGTTTTCATTATGGTTTTAAATATTTAGGTTGACAGGGGGCTGCATATGTAATTTTCCTTAAGTTTTCATTAATGGCCTTTGTCCGGCCCGCGACCCGTCATTATAACACGATCCGGCCCGCGGGGTCGAATGAGTTGTCGACCCCTGCTCTAAACCTTTGAGTGTTACCCAGGGTGTAACCTAATAAAGGTAAAGGGGGTTTGTTTTTGAGTAGTGCTCTAGAGCATTTATCCAAACCCAATTCCATCCCGATGTCATCACTGAAACATTTTACTGTAAATTAGATGGCTTATTTTCTTTTGGGTTATCTTATAGCCATATTCCATCCTGTTAAATTCGCTGGTTAATGCTATTAGGAATATACAAAATAGAAAGTATGATAAAGCGTTACCTTGAATTATTTCTCTGATGATGTTTATTTCACCAGACTTATAGATTGCATTTATATGATTGAGGTGAAGTGTTGTTTTCCATATCGACATAATTTGTTTGCTGAAATTGATGACGACAGGTAATACCTTGTGTATATTTAAAGCTTTTAAGATCCAGGAATGAGGTACACTACCGAATGTCTAATCTTTCCTTATTATTATTATTATTATTATTATTATTATTATTATTATTATTATTATTATTATTTTGTGTAGCATCATCTTTCCAGTGAGTAATTCCAATTCCTAATTACAAAGTCCCATTGTCCTTAGTATGACGGTAAATTACATCCGGCAGCAAGGACTCTGTAAGTTTTCGAGGAGCATGGAACGACCTCTTAATTTTTGTAGCTTCCAGGCTCGCCCTGATCCGGGGTAGTAACAGCTGTTAGGGTCCAAGTTATGGGCAAATAGTCAACCCTAAAAACAGCGATCGAAACATTATGAAAGTATAAAAATGTCTTTTTGAACCGGAAATACATTTTCATAATAATAAAAAAATTATAAGCAATACATTATTGGAAAAGGAAGAAATGAAATTACCAGCAATATATTTTTACAAAAAAAATACTGAAGCTCCCATTAAAATTAAATTTCGGCATTAAATGACCCATAAGGAGTTGATATGCCGTTAAACAAACAAAATAGTCTCCCCCGCGGTGTGTGAGTAAAAAGGGTACCGTTGGAGTGTTATCTATGCACATTTGGGACGTTTCGTCTAGGTGGAGAGGGTTTTGGGGATTATATGTGCAGTTCCACAGAAATAAATCTTTTGCCGCTCTGAGATGCTGATTTGCCTAGGAATTTTACTCACATGATTTTCGGCATCCTTATTCATCATACCCAATGCCCCTATCTCGAAAGCAATAATCGTAGTTTTAAGTTTTCATCTTTTTGTTACTTCGCTCTGCAGGTCTTTGTAATTTGAAAGCTTTAGAAATTCTTTCTTTTAACATTGGTATTAGGTCGGAACGTCATATTCCTTACTTGATTTTTGAAATCTTATTATTAGTAGTAAAATTTCCTTTAATTTCAGGAGTATACTCATTTCTTTACGGGTCGCCATCAAAGACCTATGGTCAGAAATGGCATCATATTTTCCACTGAGCATTTTTGCAGGAAATAGAGCCCCCGAAATATCTAAGAACACACACATTTTACATGTGAGTGCATTTTTATTTTATTTTATTTCTTTTGATTTCATTTCTTTCCGGGTTCCATCCAGAGACCTAAAGTCCGAAATGCCATTATTATAATTTCCAGTGAGCTATTTAAAAAAGAAATCACATATAATTTTCATAGATAAAGCACTTCGTAAAGTGTGGGCTGTATTTGTGAGAACGATTTTTTGTATTTCATTAAGACATAAACTACCAAGAATCCCTTGAATATCTCTATTGGAATCTTTTCTTTTCCAATCAATCCGAGGTCTCTAATTATTATTATTATTATTATTATTATTATTATTATTATAAAATTGGTTTTGGGTTACCTGAGCGACAGAGGACATAAAAGAAAATAATAGCAATTTTTATAACAAAGAGAAATGAAAAGACAGTGCACATAAACCAAAAGTTTCTTCGTGGCCAACAGCAAAATACATTGTTCTCGTCGGAAAATCAATTGAAATCATTAAATTAAAAATATATATTTCTGTTTATTCTTTTAAGATTTTGGTGTAATATATCCTAATTTACTATTTATGCAACCAATGGCATCGCGAATAGCATTTTAAAATAAATAATGCAAGATTTTCATTCCGCCTCCTGCTTACAGATGTAGTTCAATATATCGGTTAAGGAAATTGAATTAATAAAATACGCTGCATTTTTAGCGTCGACTGTAGCTGAATTCTTGATACACGGGCAGAATAAGTAGAAATTTAGGTACATCTTACAAATGACAAAGAGACTTGAAGAGATGCGTTTAGAACGAATATTGAGAATACTATAGACAGAACATATGAGCAACAAGGAAGTGTGGAAAAATACAGATTAAATTTTGGGGGTCATATAAAGAAGGCAGATGGTTTGAAAAACATTAACACTCACAGGGAATATTGAGCGAAAGAAGTATTATATAAGAGTAAAATAGCATAATGAGATTGTGTGACTGGATGGTAGTCACATAAAAGATACAAAGATGGTTGGTATAGCGTCAGAAGTTTCTTATGCATTAAAATACGATGGATCACTTCGTCTAGATACGCAAAATAATTAGAAGAAAAGTATTTAAATACTCTCCATTTTCGAAACATCTTCCTAAATCTATGTTTCTTCTTTCAAAAATTTTTCTTAGGCTTGTAAATGTCGGAGACATACGGTGACATCCTTTGGAACACCGGTTCCCATACGATCACCGAAGTTAAGCAACGTCGACCCTTGTCTGCAACTAGATGGGTTACTGCTTGGTAATGGTAATACCAGGTACAGTAATATTGTATTTGCGAATGGTGTAATGAATAATGGTTCGGAACTGTTAATCTTAGAACCAAGTTCCAATTCTCGTCGAATTCGTTATTATTCATTTACATGCAAATACCCTTGGGAAACGCATGGATCCACCACTCCCATCTATAGGTTAATTAATAAAACCTGTATTACTAAGCTATTATTATCACAAAAAATCCTTACAATCTAAAAATATTTTCTGGCTATAAATAAACTTCAAAATGGTGATGATCCTTATAAAGGAACCAACCAAAAATAGCTTAAGACGTTGTACAATTGAAAGTCTCCATAATCAAGAAAGAAATGGTACTTAATCACAAAAATATGGTTCTAAGATTTCTTATAATATGATATAATGGCTTCGGGAAATTTTTACGTTGACCTAATATTTACTGTTTTAAGCATTGTTAGTAAAATAGTATTTAATAGTAAAGTTAACATTATAATATTTGACGAGAAATATGCGCTTATTATAGGAGAACAGGCGCTTTCCAACATTGTATATAATACGCGATATTTATAAATACGCAGGAATTCTTAGACTGTTTAAGGTAATCTCTGCTCTTAAAAAGGACCTCCAATCAGTGGTTACCTGGGACAGGAAATGATATAAATTTGACCGGTTCCAAAATAAAACTGCTTTCATTTAACCACTATAGTGAAATCTTTCTGTCTGCAATCGTCATAGTTGACACTGGATTCCTGTAGATCAACACACTACGCCTTCTTGGCCTCACGCCTTCAAGTGACTTAAAGTGGAGCGTCTATATCTAATCAAGAGCTTCATCTACGCGATACTATGCCGTGCCAGAAGAATTTTTTCGACAGAGTCAATCTTGTACATTTAAAAATCTAGCATTTGTACGTGCATTGAATACTGTTACCATATCTGGTCTGGTACTCCTGCTTTTCATCGAGAGGTTTCTTAATAAAAATCCAAAGAAGAAGGATCTGCAATATAATCGATCGTGACCCGGCATCTCGGCTTCAGTCACTTTCTCAACGACGTGATGTGGCTTCCCTCTGTCTTTACAAATATTTTCATAGTAACTACCCTGACGAGGAATTTTTTCCTTGCTGCTCCAAGCACGCTACTTGATTGGCGTTTGGGTCCCACCGATTTTTCTGTTGAAATAGCTAGATGCAACCGCCACTTCTACTCCAACAGTTTCAGAACACGAAGACGAAGATTATTTCAGCATCGTCCTAAAAATACTAACTAGTCATCCTCAAATAGTGTTTTATTATTCTTGGTATGACCAACACTTGTTCGTATTTGTCTTCAGACTTCCTCATGACTTACGCGTTCGTTCTCTTGTATTCTCATCATACATTGGTCGAATCACATCTTTGTAGCTTCAAGTCTCTTCTTCATCCTGCTATTCATCTCGAGGTACAAAAGAAAATCCAAAGAAGGGTCTGTAATGTTATCAATCCTGACCTGGCACCTCAACATCAATCATTTTCTCACCGACGTAATTTCTACAAATATTTTCATGGCAACTACTCTGCCGATCTTTTTTTGCCTTGGTGCTCCAACTACAGGAATTTAAGCACGCTACTAGATTGCCATATAGGTCCGCCCATTTAGTGTTGAAATACCTAAATGTAACCCCCAAATCTACTCCAACAGTTTTCTCGCACTTCCAGCCTGTGGAACTCCCTTCGGTTATCTTGCTTCCCTGATAACTACAATCTTCAAAAAAGTAAATGCAACGGCAATCGCCTTTGTCTGTCTTCTTGAATATCGTTGATCTTTTGCCTTTCCTCAGTCCTCCCTATTCTCAGTCTTCATTTTTCACTTTAACTCCCAGTAACCCTCTGCGTACTAGTGACGTCTTACTTGTTGTGAGGTCATTGTTTATCAAATCTGTAATAAAAAGAGATCTTAAACCTTAAATCTCAGAAAAAGTTTGCGAGCTAAACAACGAGAATATTCATTTTTATAAACGTACATTTTATGATCAGTTTCAGTTTTAATTATGTACAAAATCATGTAATATGATAATTTGAAACTTTTAGATTATAGAAATTATGAAAGAATGGAAATGGAATAAATATTTGCTTCTTAAATTTAATATTTATACAATATTATACTCCGTGGAACTTTCCATCCAGAATCAGTTGATAGATTCTTTACAACAAGTTCTCACCATTTTATGTCTTCAGGAAATATGCATGCTGACAGAGCACTGTCTTTTGTTTGTTCTTCCAGATTTATTTGAAGGCAAATACCCGAGGAAATAATGTATACTCATGAATCCCCGAGTTGCCAATTAGTCAATTAAACCCAAAACATGAATGTATTATGCCGGTATGAGGATATCCGCCGATCTCCATTGTGACATCAATTAACGATGCTCGTCGTCTAAGTATAAAGACAAGAATTCGGAATCTGTAAATTTCTTCTTATTGATATAACGACTGCCAGCTTTCACAGTAAAGGACCGTTTATAGAATCGACTGCTGAAATGGTAATTTATTTACTTGAATTTTTTTTTATCGTTGATAAAAAAAAAAGTGAAAGGCTTTTTTTTTTATTTTTATTTTGCAAATCAATATTTCCCACTGTGTTGGGAGATTGGAGCTCGGAAGTCGGTAAATAAATCCCTGTTTAAAAGAACAAATAAGATATAAAGTGAATAGAAGGGTCAATACAAAGTAAAGGAGAAAAAAAGAGAATTTAATCCGGAAAAAAATACCTTGAAGAAAATAAAGATTAATGGTTAAACTCCAAGGGGAACTTTTTTTTCAGGCCTCTATTGAATAATTTTTATTGACTGCAAAAACAGAAAATTTATCTTTATTTGAAATTTAAAAAAAAAACGGTAAAGAGAAAATGTACAAAGCAGAATATCGGTTACAAATATATGAAATATATAAAACCCAATATTTCTGGCATGACACCGAGTTTGATAAGCGAAAATTATTTCTCGCCAGAATCGATCTTGCATATTTAAAAATCTACTATTCGCCTGTACATTGAATACTGTTGCCATATCTGGTGCGGAGCTCTTTCTTTAAAGGAACTGCTATCGTTGATTAGCTGGAACAGAATATTTGGCTTGTAAGTATTGTATTTTTTGCTTTCATTTAAGTATAGTAGAGAAACTTTTCTCCCTGCCATCAGTATTGCTGATGCTAAAATTCAGGAGAGCAACACACTGCACCTTCTTGGTCTCACGTTTTCAACTGACTTTGCAGTGGTACGACTACATCAAATCAATAGCTGCATCTCCTGCAATAAAATTTGGGTCACAGTGTCGTGCCAGAAGGCTTTTCTCGTCAAAATCCATCTTGCACATTTACAAATCTAGCATTCGTCTGTGCATTGAATACTGTTACCATATCTGGTCTGGTGCTCCTGCTGTACATCTCGAGATTATTGACAAAATCCAAAGAAGGATATTTAATATGACCGATCCTGACCTGGCATCTTGACTTCAGTTTCTTTCGCACCCACGTGGTGTGGCTTCCCTCTGTCTTTTCTACAAATATTTTCATGGTAACTGGAGAGCATTTTTCCTTGTTACTCCGACTACATGAATTCAAGCGTCCTACTAGATTGGCATCTAGGTCAATCCTTTTACTGTTTACTAAATGCAAACGCCACTGCTACTACAACAGTTTCTTTCCTCTCACTTCCCGACAGTGGATATTCCATTTAATTTCTTGCTCAATAATTAGAATCATCAAAAATTTAAATGCAACGTCAATTGCCATCTTCTGTCTTCATGAATCCCGTCCATCTTTTGTCCTTTCCTCAATCTTTCACATTCCCAGCCTTCTCTTTCACTTCCTATAACCCCCACTGCGCACTAGTGGACATCCCTCTTGCTTTGAGAGAAATTATTTTTTTTTAAAGTATACGAGGCTTATGTATCCCTTCTTTAATTCAGTCATTTTTTCAGAATTGCAAAATTGTCGTCTTTTTTGGTCTCTATTTTAGCTTATCTGTAATCTCTTAATTCTCCATTTTCAGACCCTCTCATATTTGTCAATAACACTTTTTCTTCCTCTGTTGAAGCTTATCTATATCGTCCTGTCCTTTCATATTCCTTCACTCTTGATGAAACTTAGATTACGTCGACCGAATCCCTGGAATTAGGGTAAAAATATTCCAAAACAAAGTGCCATCTAATGGAGGACATACTCACAAACCTTCGTATAAATACTTGCAATTTCTACATTTCTAAGTATAGTGTATAATTGGCCCCATATCCTAGCTTTGATTTCTATATAAAACGGATGTATATCTCGCTATCTATTAATTCAATGAGTTTCGTTGTCTTATGAAGGTTATATGCGAAATTAAATAACACGGTATTATTTGGGATGTCTTTAAATTACGCAATCTAATCTTTCATTCTATCTATATTTCCTCTAACTCACTTGTCTCCATTTAAATTCATTGATATTTTTCTCTTTCCTTTTATCCCGTGCATCTTCTCTCTCTCTGTTTCTTTTTCTATTTATATATTTTTTCACTTTTTCAAGCAAATTCACCCACTCTCTTTCAGTTTCCTCTATTCTCTTTTCTCCGGGATCTCTCCTCTCTCTCCTCTCTCTCTCTCCTTCTCTCTTTATATCTGGCTAAGAATGTCTCTATTTTCAATCTCTAATTTAAAATGATAAACGGCAGAGTACCAACTTCTGTTTCTCTTGTGTCATTCTTTTCACGTTTTTCTTTGTCCATCCGTTCGTTTTTAGATGAATATTTTAAAATGGACCTTCAAAAAAAAAAAGAAAAAAAAGAAAAAAAAGACAGAAATAGTACCCTAAAAACAAAATCCAACATTAGAAATATCAAATAAAAATCCCGACTGGAAGATACTGGATAATTTAAAGAAAAGAAAAGAAAAATCCCATTATTTTCCCTTTTCTCTTTTCTTCAGTTTCTATATTTTTCCTGTTTACAGTGGCGGCTTATGACAAACACCCAAAGAAATGATGGAACAAAAATAAATATTTATTTAGCCTTACGGGGAATAAGAGGAACCATGAATAACTAAGAACCCGGAGAGAATGGAATTTACTTGGCCAACCTCCCACTGCTCAACAACAAGTCCAACGCAATCAGTATATACCTCTTGGCATTTTTAGGTTTATGCAAGTTCCCAGTATTTATTTTTGACAAAATCACTCATTCATTTAAGTTTATTGTACCATCAGTCATCAATAAATTCCTCACGTTTTCTCTAAAATTACGTCGGGCTTACGTCCGTATCACGTAGAAACACCGAAGTTAAGTAAGTTTTGTTGTTTTGCTTTGAGATTGGCAGTAATTTTTTCAGACGAACGATTACCTAAATGAGTAGAAGAGAACACGAATACGTTTTTTCATTCCTTCACATACAGCATGCAAATAGCAGTTGAGAATGTTGTACATGTTTGTCCCCTTGGTGGCATTGAGCTTCAATAAATGGATGGGAATATTTTGCCCGATACTGCACCTGTCAAAATTTCAGCTAATTTTCCACAGGGACAGGTCTAAATCTATCTTTAAAAATAAGAAAGGCGTATAGAATGCCCAGGTAACAATAGTAGAGCTGCGAAAAAGATGCTCTCTTCGAGGAAGGAAAGTAGATGTATAGTTACCAATAGTAGCAGCGTTGCCTATTAACAGAGCCGCATATGAGGCCAATCATATTTACAAGGGAGAGAAAACCACGATGATTCAGTCAAATCTCCCGAGCAAGTAACAGCGGTATTTCCACCCCAATGAGGTGTGTTCATTTCTGGTAACTTTTATTTTCCACACACGAGCATTCTGGCGAATTTGTTGCGCACAAACAAATTATTACGTGGATAAACTGAGCGAATTTTGTCGCTGATTAAATCTTAAGCTATCTCATACTAGCATCAATGTAAACTGCCACCATTTTTTTCAGATCTTGTGACAATTTTGTTTAAAGTTTTCAATTTCTTGATTTCGTTTGAAAATTTCATCTTCCGTTTGTGTTATGATGTTGATTTGGGGTTAGTAGAGACAAACGCCAAATAACACGTAACAATAAAAAGGGTTTTAATAGGCTGGTAAAAAGGTACAGAAATCGCCTGAGTAGTCAATAACTAGCTCAGCTAAAAACTTCTCTGTCTTTCTGTCGGTATTTATCTATCCACCCACGAGGATAAAATGTGGCACAAGGCCGGTTTAAAGTGGGTATCTCCGAGCCCGTAGGCTAGGTCAAAAATATAGCCTTTCTGAACCCGCCTTGACGTCCGGGTTCCGAGAGAAAGAACTTCTCTGTCTTTCTGTCGATATTTATCTATCCACCCACGAGGATCGAATGTGGCACAAGGCCGTTTTAATGTGGGTATCCCCGAGCCCGTAGGCTCGGCCAAAAATATGGCCTTTTTGAACCCGCCTAGACGGGTTCAGGCCCTGTCAACCTCCCCGGACGAAACCTTGACCTTCGGCAAAGCCTCCTCCGGGTTCCGAGAGAAAGAACTTCTCTGTCTTTCTGTCTTCCTCATGTCAACTGACATGTCACTATTTAAAGTCTGTTTACAGACGCAGATAAGTTCATCTTCAAGAGGGGGGTAGGTTTCTGACACAAGGCTTTGAAACACCGGTTCCTGTACGATCACTGGTGTTAAGTAACGTCGACCCCGGGCATTACTTAGATGGGTGACCGCTTGGGAATATTAGCTGATGTAATGTTGGCGGTGTGATTTTTTTGTATGCGGATAATTGCTTGGAATTGTTAACCGAAGAGCCGAGTTCTAGATCCAGTTGTGTTCGATATATTCACTTTTTCGAAAATATCCTTAAGAAATGAATTTTTCTCTTCTCCACACAGCTCTGTATTAGATCATTATTATCTCAACAATAAAAAATAACTGTTACAGTTTAAAAATATTTTCTGGATGTAAATAACCTAAAAAGGGTTGATAAACTGTAGAAAACGAATCAAGCAAACAATCAATGCTATTGCGCCATTCCATTATGCTAGATGCTGATTTGGATTCTATTAATTCTCCAGAGAAAATCTTCAACATTTTTAATCCGCCAGAGTCAAAGAACAGATAAGAAATACCGCGTTGCATTTGCAACGAGAGAACGGGCAAAAACAAAGTTCCAATTCTGGCTTCGAATATAAAATCATTTTCTTTCGAAATGTTTGATTGATGAATATAGCGTTACATAGTATATTTTTTCATGTTGAATTAATCTGCAGTATATAATTCTCTTTAAATCTTATAATAATATAGAATGTCCAGCAAATTCTATAGTAATGTACCATTCGAATGTTATTCATAGTATAGATTTCCATAATTTCCATCTTCAATCCCATTCATTGTAAAGATTTCTCTTTGAATCCTATTCCTAAATCGAAATTTCTTTTGAATTCTTTTCGTGAAAAAGAATTCCATCTGAACGCTTTCGTAATGTAGAATTTCCATTAGATTCCTAATCGTTAGGAATTTCAATTCTGTTCATAATACGAATTTACTTTTGAGTTATTTTCATAGTATAGAATTCTATTTAAATCCATTTCCTAATGTAGAACTTCTTTTGCATGTTACAACGACGGTAACCATTTTTTTTTCAACTAGTAGATTATGTTTAGGTTCACATATTGAAAATTGCCGGAAAACATTGAAGATCAATGGTATAAAATCATATCCAAAAGCTGACTTAAAAAATGTCAGTCTTTCAAATCCAGAAAAAAAACAAACATTTCCAGTACCTAGGTTGGTTAGTTCATTGATTTTTACGACATATCAACCCATATTGGGTTACTTGTTCGGGTTGTGTATGAATCTTTCAAGGAAAACTGATCTCAATATTTTGCAATGTTTAACCGGATAAGGTTCTTTAACCATTATCTGATGCTGAGGTGTCCAAATCCAAACAAGGACATCACATCAAGTTTGTGCTCGCACAGTAAAGAAGATCTGTCAAATGTTTTCCAGTATACCACGAAATCTGAATAATTTGAAAACTGAACAATATTTGAACGATACACACAATAGAACTACTGTGGAACATAGCATTCATGGTCTTAACAGCAATATAATTATACACTATTTGCATTGCTCGTAGATTTTTATGGCCTAGATTAAGGAAGCAGCACATAAGCTTGGACATAAAAATCTCCTGAGCCGACCAAGGATAGAAATAAATACAATATGGAAACCAATAATAAGGAGTGCCTGAGAAAAGCATTAACAACAACAAAAATTGCAATATGAGCTCTGGTAAAAAATAAGGCAATGATAACAATTGCAATATGAGTACGAAACAAAATGGTTGCTGAAGACATTAGGTTTATAATACCCCAAAATTCATACATTACACAGATTTCCTCAAGGACACATGTGGATAAAGGCATTAGAACCAGTGACAGGAATAAAGAGTGTGAGTTCAATACCTGGTTAAGGCAGTGGAGAACTTGGAGAGGGGAATTAACAAGAGATAACTGATAACTGACATCCATTAGATATGGCACGTGGAACTAGATCAGTCTACCCCAGCGAGCGAAATAAAGGGTTCAGTTCGACATTCCAACCAATTGAAGAAGGCTGGAGAGTACAAAGGCCGAAACGTTGTGATAAATATGGCAGATGAGGATGATAATTCGAGCAATGTAAACAGTATACATAGTACCTAATCTCAGAAATATAGACAAATATAATCATACTTGAAATGATATACAAGTCGACGATTTCCATCCGTTAATAAAGCAAATAAAATTAAAATGGAAAAAAATGAAATTAAAATATTAATAATGGTTGAACTAATTAAAGAAGGTAGGTTTTATGCTAATAATGTGCATTAAAAACAATAGAAAAAAATGTGATTTAGACATCAATGGAAAAACGAGATCAATAAGGCCTGGTCTTTGGTCAGTTGTAAAAGTACTGGTAGTCTAATTAGTAGAGCCGCTGTCGTATATAAGTAGAGATAAAATTAAAGTGATTTCGAAGCTCGCTTGAGGTTTATTCTTTATCTATTTCAGTCAGCGTTGTTATTTAAAAAAAGGTGAAGGAAATGAGATTAATATAGTCCTAAATAAATAATTCCAGTTCGAATATGATCATTCAAGTTCTTGAGAATTCAATGAACCAGAACGAACGCCACATTTAAATTTAAACATACAGTAATAACTAATTTACTATTTCGACAAAAAATCGTTTTCGTTCTCTAAAAAAACAAAAACAAAAAAAAATACATCCCCCCTTTCCAGAAGACTCAACCAGAAATCATCACATCCGGATGTGTTTTTCAGTCTCTCTTTGCTTGAATTCACAAAATGTGATCTGAGCATATATTGGTTTCAATCGCTTTTGGAATTTGGTGAGTGTCACTTGATCTTTTACTGATTTTTCTTCTTTGTATTTTCCTTAGATATGTGTTAATATTGATAATTATAAAATAACTTTATGGTGATGTTCGCCTAATCTTAATATTCGTGTGTAAAACTTATCTCAATAAATACATTTTTATTTGCATTTTGCATATAAATCATTGTTTATGATTAGAGTAGAGGGATTTTTCGGTTAATTCATCCCAAATAACTTAAGAAATTATAAATTTTAAATCAAAGTTAGTTCTTTTTTTTATTAAAATTTTTGGCACTCTTTTGAAATTATAAATTATAAGTCAAAGTTTGTTTAACTTGCCTCGCAATAACTTCATACCTCATAATGAAAAATTATCAAGCATCAGGGAGTTATTCACATTTCGTAAGTGCGTATGATATTCGAGGTACTTACAGAGAAATTTGACAATTTAAATAAAAGAGAAAAAACCTTGTTTTGCCTTGTTTATCGGGGCGAA
This sequence comes from Acanthosepion lycidas, assembly GCA_963932145.1. Lineage (NCBI taxonomy): Eukaryota > Metazoa > Mollusca > Cephalopoda > Sepiida > Sepiidae > Acanthosepion > Acanthosepion lycidas. The sequence continues at coordinate 48,793,938 of OZ010577.1, read as the reverse complement.
CGCGAACAATTATCCCACATTTAGAAATAGCTCATCCGGGACGCCCACATCTAGGGTAATCGCAGATGTCAACCCAACCGGTATGCAATGAAAGGGTTTCGCTCTGGGAGAATTGGGTGTGAATGTTTAGTAAATATAAATTCTTTTTATTTTGTGTTGAATCAACATAAAAGATCAGATTGTTGATGTAGAAGGAATGTCTATGATTTAATCAGAGTTTTGTGTGATTTCATTACTATTTTTGGAATAGCGACTTTGTCTTGAAAAAAGAAATTATATTCGATGATTGTGCGTTAATGATTTTACAAGATATTCATGTTAGTGGAGATAAATTTCTAAAATTAATTATGTAAGATTCTAATGGATTTGCATATTGAATTTATCAGAAAAAAAATTAAAGATTAAATCTAGTGATATTATATATGCGAAAAATTATAATACTATAAATTAGCCGACATGTAAGATGTACATGTTTCTCTAGGTGAACCTAAGGCAACAAAAAAAAAATGGAGCAGAAATAGCTCTTACGTTTTAAAGATAGACAAAAATATCTCGGTAAATGCTATTTAAAAATATATTTCATTGTTGTTTAAGTAAACGTCAACAGTCTATTCATTTGGTTTTTAAAATGACATCCTGTAAATGGTGGCCACTATTCACTATACACTGTTGTAGACGATCTCTAAAAATTTCCATCACCTGTAAGGTTCGAGCCCTTCGAAGTGTTCCAGATGACTATTTTAAGGGCTGAACATGTGGGTTGAAATTTTCAATCCATTGCAGTATCGATTTTCTATTCGGAACAAAATCATTCCGATGTAAAATGAAATGACCACGAAAAACTCTATATTATAATTACAGATTGACCAGTCTTAAAAAAACATTTCAGAATCAAACGCATGGTGTAAGCATCGGTCAAGCCATAATGGTAGGTGATTGCATTTTCAAAAAACGTTAAAACATTAGCTAGATGAATATATAATTGTTCCTTGTCTATGTTCAATAGCATCACACGAGTGACTGTTTAAATTATGGAAGGTATTTCTGTTTTGGTTTTGTTTGTTTTACGGCATATAAACCTCGATGCGTTATTTAATGCCGACAAGATTTTTATTGTTGGTAATATTTTTCAAAAAATATATTGCTGGTAATACTTTTTCTTCAAAAATGCATTGCTGGTCATATTTTTTCCCTTCAAAAATGTATTGCTGGTAATCATTTTTCCTCAAAAATTTATTGCTGGTATTAAAACTTATTTTTGCACTTTCATAGTGTTTTGAGCCCAGTTTCGGGGTTAACTATTTGCACATAGTTGCAACCTAACAGTTGCTACCACCTCGAGCGTGTGTTGACCTGGGATCACAAGTAATCAAGAGGTGGTTATACGCTTCTCAAAATCTCCTGATCAGAGGCCTTGCTGTTGGACGTAGTTTATCGTCATACCCAGGAAGTCAAGGAAATAAAATGCCAGCTAGATGAAAGCCTACAAATATACCGGATCCTTAAGTTCTCTGGTTCCGAAGTTTAGAATCATAACCACCAAGAAATATAGCTTTCAGTGTGCCAAAAACTAACTTATAACTATTGCGATACATTGATTTCTTTTTTTTTTTTTCTTCGGGTGCGGAGGAAAAGAAAGAAGATTTTCAGAATATATTATTTGTTCTTTTAGCGCTCTGCTCTTTGTCTTATGTGATGTGACAGCCGTAAGTGGAGTTGATAAGAAAATGCTTGGCTGTGGATTTAGCGTTTAGACAAATACAGTAACGGGAATTGTTAAGCAAGCGGATAGCATATATTGATTAATACGAGATATTGTGGGATTGGAAAAAGAGATAAGCAAAGAGGAGGAAATAATACCAAGAAACATGAACTGGAAAAATAAAAAGTGGACAATGAGCATATATCTGCGGGTTGATAAATCGCCAATCGGAAAGGACATTCTAATGAAGCAACTCATATTACAGATACTATTACTACTGCAAATAATATAAATAGGAACACTAATATTAATAGTAATAATATTAGAGTGGATATTAAAATAGAAATACTATAACGTACAGTAATGTAGAACTAATAATAATAATAATAATAACAATATGAATGCCCTCTCGTCTATTATGAATAAAGTAATAATACTGCAAATAATAAAGCTGTCTATATCTCTGAGATGAGGTATTATGATTATTTACATTATTTATATTATTCGGATTGTTATCCTCATCTTCTTTGCCATTCGGCCGTTGTACGCCCCGGCCTTCTGCAGGGAACTGGAATTTCGAACCGAAACCTTTTATTTCGTCCACCGAGGGAGATTGTTCTAGCTCCACATGCCATGCTTCTTCCGGGTGTCTCGACGCATGTTTTCGGTATTGAACGAAATAAAATGAACTTTATATATTTTTCAGTAGTAATGACTTCTGCTAAAAGACACAGACTGTGATTTGGAGCCGATATGACGGGTAGAGAGACAGGGAGAGAGAGACAGACAGACAGACAGACAGAATCGACTGACCTGTCGACACGCAGAGACTGTCCAATAACGCATCAGGGTCACTGAATGCGATGTAATCACTTTCAAATTTCAACCTTTAACCCCGACGCTACCGTCTTCACAAAACATTACCCGATAGCCATTCTATTTCCTTCTCTTTTTCTTTCTTTCTTCCTCTCCCACACTATTGCCTTTTACAACGGTAACGGTTAGTTGTTTGATGACTTTCTATATACGTAAATAAATTATACATTTTTTTTAATTCCTTTTCCTTGAATTTACGTTTGCTGAGGTGAAGAAGAAATTAACTTCTTCAGCAGTAATAACAACAGCGACAAGTCCTGCCTTCCAGGTTACTCATTCTTCGTTTTCGCAACAAGAGTTATACATAGAGCTGCAAGTGACAGATTGTTGTGGAGAGACATGATCGGCCATATCGTAAAATGACACGGCACATTAACAAAGTAGAATATGAGTGAAAAACGTGATCCTTATATCATTCTAAATTAAAAACGCACGTATCTGATTACAATAAAAAAAAAAAAAAGAAAATCATGATTTGTTCTTTTTTTCTTAATGCTATCTTGCTCAAGGACAAATTCCTTTTATTTATTATCTGTGAATTGCCATGCATTCTTGGGAAAGATAGTGGAACGGTTTCCAGTTGTCTTCTCCAATGTGCCGTTATCCGTTGCGCCATTCCGTCAATAAATTAAATATTATTCACATTGTTCGGACTGTCCTCATCTTCGTTACCATATTCACAACGTTTCGGACGTTGTAGGCTCCAGTCTTCATCAGGTGATTTGAATTTTGAACCGAACTTTTTATTTCGTTCACCGGGGTAGTTTTTTTCTAGTTCCACGTGCCAGGCCTCTTGCTGGTATCTCAGTCTCAGCTATTTCTCTTTAACTCAGCTTTCCAACTTTCGTAGCCAGGTACTGTACTCGCAACTCTTTGGGTCAAGTCACTAGATTAGGCCAACCAACGCTATTATCCACTGTGCCGTGTCTATGAATTGTTGGGACTTATAATGTTTGAGTAACAGTTTTTACCAGAGTTCATGTTACAATTGGTTGTTATTATTGTTTTTCTCTAACACACCGTGTTCCAATATTCTATTCATTCCTGTGCTCAGTCAGCTTAAGAGTTTTTGTGGCCTAGCATATGCGCTGATTCCTTAAGTTTTCATATTGTTCCATTCATGCTGTCTATTATATCAACCTCATCCCACACGGGGCGATGATCTCTTTTTCCCTCTATATATGGTCAGACACGCCTTATTTTTATATTTCTCCTGGAATTACGGCTTTACGGTGTTCCTTCACTCTTAGCACAGCTGCATGGGATGGCGTATATGTAGTCCGTAATCAAGTTCTCTAGAGGAGTTCTTTCTTGGAAGAAGTGTCTGCAAAGTGTTGATGTTATCTGGATCACAGATCTGTTGTATTTTTCCGATAATCTCTTTACGTAGAGTAGGCAGACCGAGGCTGTTTTCTGAATGTTGTTATCCTCTTGTACTCTTCTGGCAACATCACTCTGCACATGCCACACAAGCAGGATAACCCAGTCATGGCTGTCACACAATTTCTGCGTCCACATCAACCCTTACATCTGGCCAACTACCTCCCCAGACTGCAAACCTCTTGATTTTTATGTGTATGGAGCTGTTGGGCAAGAGACCGACAGAACTCCTGGTAACACCAAAGTTGAACTGAAAGCAAGGATTATGGCAGCATTGACCAATTCCGAAGTCGTGGTTGAAGCCAATGCCGATTTTATTGAATAAATTTAAATTTTAGTATTTCCTCACATTTTTGTTTAATTTTGTTAAATATATTTTTTTAAAAAGAAGTGTTAGTGTTATTTCCATTTTTGCGTAATTTAGACAATAATTTATCAATCTCACCCTGTATGTCCGATCCGATTCCGAAGTGTGTTGTTTGTGTATCGAAAGTCAGATTATCTATTGGTATACTGGTACGTTCTCATAGGGATGAGTTCGAGGACAGTCTGTCTCTGACTTCTGATAGTACCTTCTTCCTGGGTACCTTGGTGAAAAAAAATCGCCACTTCATGGCTCACCATCTAGTTGAAATGAATAGGAGCATCTTTGATTTTTTTTTCCATGAAGTAGGCAGAGTTTCGGACATATAATAGTGACTTTCTTATTAATGGGTCAATTATATCCACGAGGAAGCGACTCAGAGTATGGCCAACAGAGCCTTGGCAGCTATCAATTGGTATACTGTCTTCGTGAATTTTGATGAGACCGTATGCTCCAAGCCGGCCGAGCATACACATGAATTAAATATAGGAACCAGTAATACGAAGTGTTAGAGAAAAACAATAAAAACAACAAATTGTAATATGAGCTCTGGTAGAAAACAAATAGTTTTATATGTCGCCAAACTTCATGCATCAATGTCATTATTAATAACATAAATACTACCTCTACTCATATTAATATACGACGGTCGTTCAAAAAGTTCTATGTTGGACAAACAAGACAGTTTTCACTATTTCTTAACATCAATGGTCTTTAGACAAAGTTCACTGAAGATGGTGGCGCCCTTGTCCTCCAAACTTCCAGAGCGCGTTTGATCTCATTATTTTTTTTAAAAATTGCAACCACTCAAGTGGGATTTTAGTTCAAGCATCAGAAATTAAACAGATGGATGAAAGTCTGGTGAGTAGGAGGGATAGGGGAGCAATTGAAAGCCACAGTTGGCTGATTCAGCTACTACAACCTGGGCAGTGTGAACGGGCGCATTATTCTATAGCAAGAGTTTACCTCACCTCATCATCCCTCTGCGTTTCGACTAGATTTTCTTTCAGTTGGCTTAATTCTGATGCATAGAACTGCCCATTATTTTTTTTCCTTTTCCGGATAGTCTATAATGATTACACCATCAGAATCCCCAAAACAGAGGCAATCATCTTGCCAACAGACACTGCCTGCTTCAACATCTTCAGGTAGAGAACTTGAGTGTATTCCCTGTTTGCTTTGAATCTTTGATTCAGGTTCGAAGTGATGAACCCAGCTTTAATCTTGAATTATTAATCTGCGGTGGAAATCTCAGGGTCAGCCTAGAAGCAACTCATAAATGTTATGAATGTGTCTTTTTCACCTTCTGCTCTGATTTCGGCATTCTTAGGACCCATTTCGCAAGAAGCCTGCTCATGCCCAAAATCTCAGTTAAAATGGTATGGATTGAACCAGAATTAAGGCTTATGGCCTTAGCAGGACATTAAGACGTCTGTCAAACAAAACGATCCGATGAATGAGATCAGTGGTTGATATTTTTGGATGAGATGTCCTTGTCCCTGTTCCACTTAAATTTTGCAGCCCGATTCTTCACAGTTGCATAGGAAAGTGGAGGGTTTGTACCATATCGCCATGGATTACCTTGGGTGTTATACCTTTATTTTGCACATGCATTATGACTGCTCTATTTTGTCCATTTTTAGATTTATCGCTCAGATGTAACCTTTGTATGGGTCTCACCTGCACAAAAATTAAGACAGGAATTTGAATTAGTTTTAGAAGTGGTAGTGCGTTGTCACAACAAAAGTGTTCAACTATGGCTCTACTTTCTGGTGAGGCTTAGAACTTTTGACTGACCCTCGTACTACTGATAATCTTAATAGCATAAATACGACTGGGACTAAGTTTAATAGTATTAAAACTACGATTAATAATAATCGCGTAAATATTATTAATAACAATATGTATTCTTCTATTAATAATAATGTAAATGATATGAATAAAATATAAATCCAGAATTTGATAATAACATTCCGCACTAAATTTTTACAAACATTCTATTTCCAATATCCATCATACACACACATTTACTCCTCTCAAAGTTAATTTAGGCTGAAGTATACTGATCTGTATGTTCTACTATTGTCTCCGGAATAGACTGTTCACTAGTGTCTCGGTTCGGAATTTCACCTTCCTACCTTTCACAGTTTCTAAAATGGAATGAAGTGGTTCAATATTACACTGCAAAATGCAGAAAGGTCCCCCGACAATGTCGCATTAGATTTGAAAATTCAGTAAAAATCAAAAAAAAAAAAAAAAGAGTCAAAAGGTCAAAGATTGATTTTAAAAGAAAGATGCCAAGATGTAGATGGCTAGATAGACAAATTGACGCTTTTAATTGAGTGTATCCTAATATATATATATATATATATATATATATATATATATATGTGTGTGTGTGTGTGTGTGTGTGTGTGTGTGTGTGTCTTCATTGATCAAAAAAAAAATTCATATAGGTTCTCGAATTCCTTTCCTTCCCCTTTACACTTCACATCTCAGTTTCTGGATCTTCATTGATCCAAAGAAACTTTGATATAGGCTCGCGAATTTCCTTCCTCATCTTTGCACATCACCTCTCAATTTCTGTGAAAATAAGGTCTTCATTGATCCAAAGAATATCTAACAAACTCGCGAATTCCTTTCCGACTTTTTCCTCACTCCTCCGAATTTAAAGCGATGAGTAAAGAGAATTAGTATTATTTCGCTCTCACTATACAGGTAGATGTTGTTTCAGTCTTTTCTCGGAGCATTGAGAGGGTTGGAAACAAATGGATATCCGACGAGGTACTGATAAAATTTAAACAGCGACACTAGTTTTCAGTAGTCATTTCGGTTTGGATGGTTCTAGAATGCTAAGGAAACTACTAGAGTATTAAAGAGAGTTGTTGTCATTCAATTTTCAGAGTACACCGTTATTTACAATAGAGGAGAGAATTCATGAAGAATTATGAATGAACGGAAGTGTAGAAGAAACTAAGAAATGGCAAACGAGGATATCGGAAATTCTAACATCCATTATGATGATTACTGAAGACAATTAAAATTCTTTATGAGGTTTTAATAGGACACTTGAAATTGATGTGAGGCAGGAAAGGAAGTAGTCGATAAAGAGCAAGTAAGTCTAATCTAGTCTAGTCTATCAATACTTTCGCAAACTAAGGAAACAGAATAAAACAAATATAATTAAAAGGTGCAATATCGCAAATCAATAATAGAATCGAAATAAAAGAAAACCAAAATACGCTGTATCAGAAACATCTCACAGAATCGATTGAACCGGATGAGAATGGACACAGTATATAAATTGTAAATATTATTTTCGTTTCAAATAAACAAGTATGAGATATAAGAATTATTATTATTAATAATAATAATAATAATAATAATAATAATAATAATAATAAATAATGATAATAATAAGAAGAAGAATTAATAATAATAATAAGAAGAAGAAGAAGAGTTAATAATAATAAGAAGAAGAAAAAGAATTAATAATAATAATAATAAGAAGAAGAAGAAGAATTAATAATAATAATAATAAGAAGAAGAAGAAGAAGAAGAATTAATAATAGTAATAAGAATTAATAATAATAATAATAATAATAATAATAATAATAATAATAATAATAATAATAATAATGATCCTTTCTAAGTAGAAATTACCAAGCCCATATACTGAAATATTGTGTTCACTCCAAATGCAGATTCTGTCATAAATATCCAGAAACAATTGAACATCCTGTATCAGGCTGCACAGTATTAGCACCCACTGAATATAAAACCCGGCATGACAGAGTGGGCCAATATCTGCATTGGAAAATTTGCAACTTTTAAGGAAAGGAAACTGCAAGAAATTGGTATGAACATCATCCAGACCCGATCACAGACATATGACCTACAAAAAAATTTCATGAGACTTTGCATGACACACAGATAAAACAATCAAAGTTAATCGCACATACATCGTGATCAAAAACCACAAAAACGGAGTTGCGCTTACTTATTGACATGAGATATTCTGCAGTATAATGTATCTTTGAAGATTTTCGAAAACTATCAAAATAAAAGGATCTTGAAGTGGAAATCTAAAACAAATGCGGCACATGAGGACATATATATTTCTATTTGTAGTTGGAGTCCCGTGTTTGACTGGAAAGGATTACAATAGAATAATTGAAGAGATCTCTGGTAACCCATGGCTTAAAAAATACAAAAGATTGTACTGACAATTTCTCGATAATTTCGATGGAGGTGTTTCTCTCAAATGGTACAGCTATGTCAATAAGCATACACTTCCTGAATTTTTTTGTCTTTTATGATAATATCAGGTCTGTTGACATTTATGTCCCTGTCAGTTTGAATTGGCATGTCCCAGAGGAGAGTTACATCGCTATTTTGGGTAACTGTGTCCGGTTGGGCTCAAACTATGATTCTCAGTGTTTTCGAATTATGCTGCTTGCATATCTTCCAGTGCATATATGTCGATACCTTGTTATATCTGTGAGTAGATACATTTTTGCTAGTTCCAGATATCCTAAGATAATATGGTCAGCGGTTTCTTCACATTTTCGGCAGATCATGCACTTAGGGTTAGTTCCATCCTTGATTATGTGACAGTGCTATGTTCTGGTTGCGAGGCTTTAGTCCTGAGCAGCAATAATTAGGCTTTCTCTCTCAGCTTTCAACCCGGTGATTCTCAGCCGTTGGTCTGTTCTCTGTTGGTTCACATCTCTTTCTTTTTAGGTATTTGCTATGCAACTCCTTGTCCCCTCATTTTTTCATGTAGCCACGTTGTTTGCTTTCTGTTTTACTCGTTTGGGGTAGATAGTATTCATTTCGTTTTTTGTTGGTAGGGTTTCTGGTATATTAAGCTGTCTCTTGAAGAGTGCATCTTCTTTCCTGATGGAGTGGTTTGGTGTTTTACTGTTTGTAGGAGAGGGTCATTGGTTTTTGTGAGGTATGCTTCCAGTCTGTTGTAGCTTTTAGACTTAGTTTAAGTTGGTTTAGACCTCGGCCTCCTAAAGCTCATGGTACGTACAGCCTATCAACATCTGAATTTAGGTGGTGCATTCTCATTTGGGTAAGAATTTTTCTGGTCTTGGCGTACAATGATTTTAATGTCATTCAGCTTCTATTATTATTATTAATAATATTATTAAAATATTTCTAAACATGCACTTACAATTCTCTTTAGTGTATAGATGCACAGCTTTAGTACACGAGATGTTACTGATGTGGTTTAGCAACAGGCAGGTTTTTACGGGCTGGGACTGCCAGTCCAATTCAAACCAGTTTGTAACTCAGAACAGTCGTTCTCCTAGATTAGTATTCCAGCAAGGCTGAAGATACCTAGCCTGGCGATAAAAAATCGATTCATAGTATTTTCTCAAGAGTATTTCTATAAACGAAACGAACTTGACTGCAATTTGAATAGGGTATATGCACATTCCAATTTCTGTTTTCTGGAAGAGCTTGTAACGTCGTAGTTATCGGGGTTGAAAGTGGGTTTGGCATAGCATCTGGGCTATCCTACCGGAAGTTATTGCTAACTGGACTCCATTTGCAATGGCTTTTATTAAAACCTGTCATCAAATAACACACAACTGGCGCTTATTCATGTACCTTATCAGATTGGTTGTCATGTCATTGTCCTTTTTCTACACCGGCGTGGCATTGTTAGCCTGCTGGTAATGGTGGTATGGGTGAATGGTGAGTGATTACAGTTGTAGTATTCTAAAAATGAGGCCCGGTTTCGAATTTCACCATGTTGATTTTTCAAGGAAATGATTTCTTGATAATATCTGCCTAAGAAAACGATCTCTGTGTGCGGTGTTTTTGAGTTATACATGAAAACTACACCAGTAAAACTGGGTCGACGTAACCATTCGAAAGCCTTCGAAGATTGTACTAACACGATAACACAAGACATCGTGGCCGATTGTGTCAGCGTACAGCTTTTTTCAACTACTAGTCGTGCCAGAATATCTGATCTCTCCCAAAATCTGTAACTGAGGTCTTCTCAGCTTAGTTGCAGTATAAACCTAAAATTAGCTCTGTGGAAGTTGCAGAAACCCATATGTGCCTGAGCGGGCGTATGCAACAGAAATTAGCTAGCCACTCCATCTGAGGCATGTACTAGAAAGCAAGCAGCCTGCTACTACTCTAATAATAATAATAATAATAATAATAATAATAATGAATTCTTTTCAGCAGATCATATTGTATATTTTCAACCGACGCCATAGGTCACTGTTCAAAGCCAGTTAGACTTACAGTCGTAT
>OZ010577.1:48658335-48778335 GCA_963932145.1 Acanthosepion lycidas | reverse complement strand
TTTTTTAACCATTTTTTTAAAAGGACCTCGTTTTATTTTTTAATAAATTTACCTTTTATTTTATTTAATGTGCATTGGTTTTATTATAAAAATCAAAGAAATAATAAAATTGATATCTAATAAGTTCTTTCCAGTGCAACAGTTGTCTTAGTTTGACAGTCAACCAAGGTAAGAAACCCTAGTCTACACTGCTATTTAAACCATAGATGGGTTAGGTAAAAAAGATGTTTCATGCCTTTTCAAATGCACTAAAAACACATGAAAGTACAAGACTCTTCTGAAATTTGAACTCGGTTCACCGACCTCTCGATAGCGTTTATTCCATCAGATCTCAGAGAAAAGTGAAACATGCTTCAATTAACGGTTCCTCTGACTGTCCCTGTTTTCTCTCAAATTCTGTCACACACACACACACACATACACACACACACGCACACAGGAGTGTAGAAATGTAGAATCCGCGTTCAGAGAAAGCCTCGAAGCCTCACAACCACTAGTCAATGATAATTGACGAAGTACGTTATTACGTCAAAGTAAATGTGATGACAACACGAGACTTAAATTCTCACACGTAACATTTCGTCAATCGACGTCAGCAAGTGTCCGACACCCTCAATTTCTCCGGACCTGAATTCAACATTTCCTTGTAGATGTAAGAGAAAAACAGTCGCTTACTTCCTCCTGGGTCAATGTTTATATATTTACCTGTCCCCAATTTTTATTTATGCTTCGTACATATCAGACACAGTTGGGTCGATCATTTCCATCTGCCCTTGGTGGTCAAGGGTGAACGTCTACCCTGCCCTTAAATTCTCTGAAAGACAATTAGTGAAAAGTCTTTTCTGGGGTGATCAGCAGTGAAACACATATTAAATAGTTATGAAGCATTTGTGAATGGAAAGCGACTCGAGAGAGACACTAATTCTAACAATATGTTCAATAACAGTTTAGCTGACTATTATTTTTAGGGGGAATTGTATCTCAGCTGCGACTTCCGGAGTTTGAACTTCGCGGTTAGATCCAAGCCAAAATAGAAAAGTCGATTTTGATTGGCTGAACTAGACTGGGAAAGGAGAAACGTTTCGAAGAGTTGAGTCTTAACTGTCAAATAATGAAGACGTGTTTTCTTTTGTGTGTGAAGTGTGTCTCCCTAGAGAGAATCTGGGAAGACGCCTACTTGATACATAGAACATATCGACTTGAACGTTAATAAAATAGGTTAAAATTCCCTGTGATGAAGTTCTTTTATCTCTGGGCTCCAAACAACCAGCGATCACCGGCCGCTGGAGAAGAATGCAACATTACTATCGAACCAAGACCGTCAACCAAGACCTCCCAGGATGAGGGGGAAGGCTATAAAACAAGTATAGATATGAACACCTTAAGATAGGAAGCTTTGTCGAAGTTAGCCTTGATATACAGGTATGTTCCAGAAATGAAAGGAAACTGTCAGCTGCTCCCATTATTTTTTAATGAAATGTCGTTTCAAGACAGAATTTATAATGAGGCTCCTGTTTTGTTTTGTTTTTTTTTTCTTTTTATAGTCTGTGAATTGCAATCATCTTTAGGTAAAGATTGGCAGAATTAATTTCCGCTGCCTTCCCGACTTTTTTTTTCTTTTTCTTTTTTGTATTCAGAGTTATCTTTATCTTAGATTGGTAGGTACCATGGCTAGAGAACCCTGTCTACAATGCTAATTAACCTATATCTGGGGGAGGAGATATGGTGGTACATGTCTTTTTCCAAATACATTTGTCCGAAGTAAATGTAACAGACTCGGCCAGAATTTGAAGTCTCGCCGATCACTGCGTAAATATTCACATAATAATAATAATAATAATAATAATAAGAAGAAGAAGAAGAAGAAGAAGAAGAAGACGAAGAAGAAAAAGAAAAAGAAAAAGAACTAGCAACAACCATAAATATTTCACGATTTTCTGATGAGACTTAACTCTTAAGTTAATGAAGGAATAAATTCCTCGCGAGTTCCACGTCTATAAAATACCCATGAAAATTCAGATATTACCTTGATAAATATTTGTGCCTAACAACTTGAAGAAAATAATCCCAGATATGAAAGCAGGTCATTATTTAACGAAGTAAGGTGATACAAATAAAATTTTCAAAATTGATAATGTTTTCTATTTCACAGAAACAGACGTTAAAATATCGCATTCTCTCACTTGTTTTTTCTTTCTTTTCTTTCTTCCTTTCTTTTCTTTCTTCCTTTCTTTTCTTTCTTCCTTTCTTTCTAACCCTAAAACCAATAAGTGCCTTGGATATATCATTTACTTCTTCTATTTCCATAATTAAACTGGAAGAGCCGATTCTTTATTCGATGTAATAGACTGGCGTAATGTGCATGCTCAGATACGAACGAATAATAATAATAATAATAATAATAATAATAATAATAATAATAATAATAATAATAATAATGGTGGTGGTGGTGGTGGTGGTGGTTATGGTGGTGGTGGTGGTGGTGGTGATGATGATATCTGTATCTTCAAATCTAAATATTCTGCTGATATGAAATCCTCACAACATTCGTTAAATCTTCACTATTTCACTTTTTGGTTTAGTAGCTTTTTTGGGACTTGAAATTCAAGCTTCCGACTCTCGTGAGTCAATTGTGAAAAAGAGTGAAGTAAAGAAAATTAAAATGTTTTGAGTAACTCATTGTTTTGGAAAGTGACATTATATTTTCTTTGGAATTGAATCCGATAAATCAAAATGCACAGTCTTGTTGTCAACAACGGGCAATGGAAACATGTATCAGTTGCGGGTACTGTTCTTTTTAATTGATTTCAACACAAACAAGGCATTAAGGCCTCTAGTACACAACGGATTACTGGGCGAGGAAGAATTATACAAAGGAAACTTTACTAAGGAGTAAAAACAAAAAAAGAGCAATCAGAAGGACAACAGAAAACGTCATGGGTATGGCAAGACCACTGATCGGATGGTTTTGAAGTGTGTGGGATCACCTCTTAATTGCTACTATTCCCAGGTCCAACCTGACGCTATGTGTTAGCACTTGTTAGGGTCCCAGCTAAGGAAAAATAGTGAAGGAGTTGTTATGCAATTAAACAAACTAACTAACAAACAAACAAACAAGACACTAGAAAGCGATTGACATTGCATTTAAATTTTTGAAGATTAAAGTTGGCTGGGAAGCATAGAGCCGGAAGAGAGTTCCACAATCGAGAAGTGCAAGAAAAGAAACTGTCAGTACATAACTTACTGTTAAAGTGATTCAATTCAACTGTATATTGGTGATACCTAGACGCGCTTAAATTCTAGGTACCTTGGCAAAGAGCTAAACATAACAGTTTCCAGAGAAATGGTTATAGAAAAGTCACAGTGAAGCAACTTTATGGCATTGGGAAAGTGATTGAAGCCGAGATGCCACGTCAAAACCAATTATATTACTGATTCATTTTTGGATTTTATCAAGGATCTCTAGATATATAGTAGGGACATCAGTTCTTATGTGGTAGAAATATTCTAAGCATAGACGAATGGTATATTCCAAATAGATCTAATACATTCAGAAAAGAAAAATTGTCTCGCACGACACAGTGAACCAATTTTCTTAGTATCCGACCTAGAAACGAATTCAAGATAGTCTTTCTTCTTCATGTGAGCAGACAATCCGAGAAAGCGTAGTGTGTCCGTTTCCTGAATGTTAGTATCAGCCATGCTGATGGAATGCAGAGCAGAATGGGGTCTCCCACATGATGAATAGAGAACAGTTTTGTTTTGGAGGCGTTAATAATTCAACCCATCATTTGCCGCAGTTAACAACAGACTCTTAAATTGTTTTTTGACACCAACCGCCAATTTGACCTTATCGAATCAATCAGACTTAGTATCAAGAAGGAGTTGTGTCATTAGCAGAGATATCAAGTTGAGCGTATATTGGCATCGTGGCGATCGTTAATAAACATTAAAAGCAAAACAGGACGAAGCGACACTTGCATTACTGCAAAATAATTTGGAAAAGTGGCCGTTCAGTATAACTTTCATTTCACAATTTGATAAAAGAGACCGGATCAGTTAAAAAAAATTAGCCTGAGTCACCACAAACTTATATTTCTGAAGAAGACCCGCATGCTAAACCCTGTTGAAAGCTTTCGAGATGTCCAAAGCAACAACACGAGCATCCCCACTCTTATTTAAAGCTTGATAGACTTTTTTAGCAATTATTGTCAAATCATCCGCAGTTGACCTAAAAAACGGCCATATTTGTTGTCTGAAAGGGGACGCTGCGATGTGAGATGCTTATTCAGCATTCATCAGGACCTATGCATTCAAGAATATGTGTTGGGACATTTTTGTTACTTTTATTATTAGACCGTTACTTTTTTTTAAAATATCTATAATTTTTAATAAAAATTAATTACACGAAAAATTGATGCATATATATATATATATATATATATATATATATATATATATATATATATATATATATATATATGTGTGTGTATATATGTATATATTTTCTTTACAATTGGAATTAAGATGCCTTTAGTTAATGACCAATTGTCATTAAGTAAATGTATTAACTAAAGCGCTCTTTGTGTATCAGTTTTAACATATTTCAAATTTCAAATCACTCTTACATATATATATATATATATATATGTATGTATATGTATATGTTATATATACATATTATATATATAATATATATTATTATTATTACTTCATGCCTTATTTTTAGTGAATACCCGTATTTGAAATATACGCTCCAGTTTTATTTTAAACAGGATATTAAAAAGTATGTTTTTTGTACGTTACACAACCGATTGATATGGCGTGTCTTCCACCAGTCGGACACTGTGAACAGACAAATATTTTCTTTATTAAGATTTCTCAAGTACATAGAAGTAATACACAAAACTAAAAATGGAAATGGGACGTCTATTTAAAGTACGGGTATCCAATGAAAATAACGTTTGATGTGAGAAAAGTATCGGATTAAAAATAAATACGTAATTTCTTTAGGAAAAAAATAATCTTATGTAGAGATGTAGTTCCACTTGGTTGCCAGCCAAGCAAGGCTTGAATCCTCAGTATACTATTTGAAGCATATATATAGTTTCACAGACACATGCCGAGAGAAAAAAACACATGTAAACACTGAGGAAGTATTAAAATAATTGGGAAATAGAAGAACAGTCAGACTTAAAATCAGAAACAGAGAGTAGAAATTCCTGGGACACATTAGAAGGAAGGACGGCTTGAAAAATATAATACGCACATATGTAATGAGAGAAGGACAGGCCCAGAGAAACGGCAAGTAACATAGCGAATTATTTTGTGTGTTGGCAAGTCACGGACCAGGGTTGACAGTAAGTAGTCAAAATTTTCTAAATGCTACAAAGGCCATCAAGTTGTGAAGAATCATGATCGTGCACGTCAGGAATGGGCACGACACATGAATGATAACGGCGTGTGTACTCATATCCACAAGTCCGTTCCTTCCTTTCTTAAAATGATCTGTTGCTTTTAATTCAAGCACAATACTTTAAAATACACTTTATATACGATGGTAAATAAAGATTTAAAAGCAATTTCCATACGGCAGCTTTATTTCCAGTTATGAAGAAGACAGAGGTAAACATGTATAAACGTGGCTACAGTAAGACAGAATATCAAAATAACGGCTTTTCTTATGTGACAGTTATATTAACTACTTTCATTCTTTGACAACATTTATTGTTTTAAAAAACGATGATTAGAAATGTAATAAACCTAAACATATGAAAGTGAATTTATACATGTTCTCTGTTCTTAACATCAAATAATAGATACTACTTATTAGATTGTTTATTTACGCTATTTATTTATTATGTCATTTATGGCAATGTTTGGAAAAATATCAACTAATTGCCATATTTTAATATTTTATTAAATATTTAGAAATTTATGAATAAAAAATGTCCACATTTCTTTATAAATTGGTAAAGAATAATATAACCTTGCATTTAGTTCTAATTGTATTAGTTTTTAGAATATTGTAAATATGCAATTATTCACGTAAATAATCTCTATCTATAAAAGACGGGATATGTGTGTGTGTGTTTGTGTGTGTGTGTGTGTGTGTGTGTGTAATGAATGCACAGCCGCGATTTTCGACGGATTTGCACCAAAATTTACATGCACATGCTCCAAGTTAGTGGGAAGGCCAAGACAACGTTGCATTCCCCAACTCCCATCGATAGTGGAAATAATCGATTTTTTAATGCTTCTACAGCAGTTTTCATATAGTTTGCGGCCATTTTGTACTGGCCAGAGTGAGAGCCTATAGCTGGTTGCCACGAATAGGCAGGAAGATTCTATTGGCCAGCGTGAGAGCCAACAGCTGACTGACACGAATGTCAACTAGCATGCTAGCATGCAAAAAATAATCGATAGCTGCATTCGTCACAAGTGGGAAAAATTTAAATCTGCATGTCACTTTACTCCAATTGGCTCATTCGCTTGCTCAACGTTAATTCTGATTCCGCAGAACTGGGTTGGGCGTGAAAAAGCATTCGTGTTAACATTCTTTTTTCATTCGGTTTTTCCAGTTACGAGTCCTTTTTTAAAGCTGATCGTTTTGTGTTCATTTTGTTTAATTCTTTTTTCGTAACAGATTTAATGTTTAGTATAGAGCTTGGAAAACATTCGCAGTGTGAGAAGTAAGGCATATAGCGACATCAGCACGGCAAAGGGCACTCCTTTAAAGGCAAGGAAGGGCAAAAATATTTTAAGTCAAATGATAGCGATTGCTGTATGAGTCATACGATTTTTGAATCAAGCACGGGCAACGCCGGGCCATGCTGTTAGTAAATAGATATTGTTTATTTTTTATTTTATTTTATTTTTTTTTTTTTGTAAATTCCAAAGATGAGAAAAAGTATAAATTCACTTTCGTCATGTGTTTAGATTTTATTTCAATTCTAATCGTCGTTTTTTAAAACAACGCACATTGTAGAAGAGTGAAGATAGTTTTTTTTTTTTAAATATCTTCACTCTTCTGCAAGCTGTTTCTTGGGAGAAACCATATGTAACTTTCTGACCTACTCTTCCAGCTATATAAAGATTTGAATGCAGAGTTTTCCTTCTCCTAGACAGGTTGCCACCTAAGTCTATATAAGCTATTCTGGCCTCATATATATTAATAGCTGGGGAGGGGAAGAATGAATTCTTACCTTTCCCAGAGGTTATAGCACGTAAGCGAATGTAATGAACCCAACTGCAATTCGTACTCGGCTCCCCGAATCTTTAATCCGAGCCGCAATCCATTAATCTACTTTGCCTCCTAATAAGTAAATTAACGGTATGCATAAATTCAACTAATAAATATAATATCACATCAGTCGTTAAAATTAGCTATAACTGCATCAATAAATTTGGAACCTAATAATTAAAATACTTTTCTTTAAAGAAAGATTCTGCTTTAGGGTCAATGCATGTAATTCATTGGTGAATATTAATAACAAGGGTCAAACATTATACAGGGAAAATTTCAGATCGAAATCCACTTAATAAATATATCTCAGGATTATGTACTTATTGATCCAACATTATAGTTCGCTTTCTTTCTTTCGAGATTTGCCCTATGCCGCCATCATGAGAGTGTAGTTACACTATAATATTAGATGCAATATTCTTTAGATTTCTTAGACAAATAACTGGCCCACTTAATTTTATCTCATCTTTCGTCCTCGTTCATTTTATAGCTACTCTAAGTTTACTAATGAACGGGCGTTTTGCAAGCAGTATGGATGAGAGAATTCTTCATTATTTCCTATTATCTGCTGCTTAGCGACCAGTCGGAAAATAATGAGTCCTGATAGAACGCAACAAAATTAAGATGGAAGAACTCGTCAGATATTGATCTTTGTATACAAAACATTTCTGGAATCTTAATGATGACTTCTCAATTAATGTGCAAACTTTAGACTTTAGGCATAATTTTACATCTTAAAGAAATAAAAAATGGAAATTTGATTAACGAGTTAATTAGATAATAAATAAAACTTTATTGAATTAGTATCAACATCGTCTGGTTTGTGGTTTGTTTGCTAAAAAAATTTACTCCTCTCAAAGTTAATTTAGGCTGAAGTATACTGATCTGTATGTTCTACTATTGTCTCCGGAAAAGACTGTTCACTAGTGTCTAGGATCGGAATTTCACCTTCCTACCTTTCACAGTTTCGAAAATGGAATGAAGTGGTTCAATATTACACTGCAAGATGTAGAAACGTCGCCCGACAATGTTGCATTAGATTTGAAAATTCAGTAAAGAAGAAAGAGTCAAAAGGTCAAAGATTGATTTTAAAAGAAAGATGCCAATATGTAGATAGCTAGATAGACAGATTGACGCTTTTAATTGAGTGTATCCTAATATATATATATATATATATATATATATATATATATATATATATATATATATATATATGTATGTATGTGTGTGTGTCTGTGTCTGTGTGTGTGTGTGTGTGTATTTCTGTAGTTTATTGCTACCAGCAAGCAGAAATATTTCTTCTCCCGATGATGGGCATTTTGGCCGAAACTAGTCGAGGAATCTAAATGAAATCATAATAAAAAAACGGAAGATTAATGTGTGTCTGAAGATTTTAATTTTTTAATTAAGTTTTTAATTTTTTAATATTTTTTATTGTTCACTATATATATATATATATATATATATATATATATGAAAGATAAAAAGCCAGTCTACGAAGGGTTCTTGATTCGGCCTTCATCACAATAGGTAGGGGGAATATCGGCGATAGCCAACAATAAACTATGCAATAACTGAAAAGTTATCGCTGCATTTAAGTATAGCATTAATATTTATGTTTGCCTTTTAAAAGTTCAACGATAATTCTTCTGCCGCCATTCAATTTAAAGACAATTTGATGTACGTAGGTCCTTACTTTCCCTATAAACAATTATTTTTATTTCATGGGCCACTTTCGTTGGATTCATTAATTTCAGTTATTCCCAAATTTATTTCCCAGTTATAAAAATTATCGTACAAAAAATTTTGTCGCAAAAAGTCAGCTAAAAAAAATCGCGGAAAATAATCTCAGTAATGAAAACATGGGACTCCAAAATATAAGGATTTGAACATGAGTTATTGAAAGTTAGAGAGTTGTCTTCCTTTAATTGTTTTTTATCAGTAGAAGCCAAGATGGCGGAATCCGAAAATAATCGCAGTAATGAAAACTTGAGAATCCAAAACTTCAGGATTGCGGGGCTGGAGTTGGTATGATTCCAAAATGGTATGATAAATTGGGATAGGGCTTTTTGGAGTAAAGTTGAAAAAGTGTGACACAGTGACATTCACGAGCGCGCACGCACACACAGACCCACACACACATATTCCATTTTTGAAACATGGTTAGAACTGTGTATCGAAAAAACATATTTTAATGAAATAATTTATAATATTAATGCTCTGTAAATTTACATTGAACACTATTTTGTAAAAATAAAAATATTTATAAGAACACCGGATTATATAGCTTACTGTTCTTTATATATATATATATATATATATATATATATATATATATATATATATATATATATACCGGATTGTTTAATAATATTGAAATGTAAATAATGCTTGTATTTCAATATATCTGCTAGCTTGGGTTTCGTGAGCCGAAACGTAATGAACAGTAATTTCTTGGAAAAGATTTTATCCGATATTATTTCTTATAATGCTTTCTTTAATCGTCTGAGATAACCTCTTTTACCTCTTAGTAATTTGGCCGATGCTAACCTCTAACTGACTTATTGCACCTAATAGGACTAATATTTTACGTTGGCATGAAGTGGAAAGTTTACATTGAATCAATATATAGGTCTCTTTCGAACTACACAATTTTTCTCATCAGAATATATATTAATAAATTTATTATTCGTCCATGTTTTGAATATTACTGCTACATTTAGTTCTGATGCATCAGCTGTATATTTAGAGATTCTTGATAAAATCCAATGAAGAGTCTTCACCGTTATTAGGTCCTGACCTGGCATCAGTCAGTGTTCCAACGCCTTAACGTACCTTTGATTTGTCTATAGATATTTCCTCGGTAATTGTTCTGATGAACTCTCCTGTAACTTAGACCTTATGAATTTTTGCACATCATTTTACAGTTGATATGGCTAGATTTAACCGTAAACTCCATGCTAACAATTTTCTCTCTCTCTCTCTCTCTCTCATTTCTCGCTTGTGGAACACTCTTCCTTGGTCTTCAAAAATTTAAATACATTGTCAATCGTTATTTTCCATTTTCTTTATTTCTGTTCTCTTATTGTTCTATAGTGTCTATTGTTTGTTATTCTCTCCTAGTCAGTAACAACTTGAGTTTCAGTGGTTTTATTACCTTGATTTGTGTGAAATGTTTTTGCCATGCAAATGCAATTTGCCTGCCAATCTCTTTCTAACTACAAACACGCACACACACACACACAGAGACAAACATACACCCCACACGTGTATATATATATATATATATGTACACGTACACCCCACACGTATATATATATATATATATATATATATATATATATATATATATATATATATATATATATATATATATTCGTGTGGGGTGTACGTGTATATATATATATATATATATATATATATATATATATATATATATATATATACACGTACACCCCACACGTATATATATATATATATATATATATATATATATATATATATATATATATATATAGAGAGAGAGAGAGAGAGAGATAGATAGATAGATAGATAGATAGATAGATAGATAGATAGATAGATAGATAAAGTTTATGCAAAACTAGGTAATCCGCATGGGTAGACCCAAGGAGGATGATATCCAGAGAGCTCAATATAAAATTCAGAGCAGATATGTTTGAATAAAAACAGACCACTTTAAGGTTCCATGTAATAAGTTATTTCACCACAACCCCTTTAACAGAGCTATGGATCATCAGACTTTACTTCCCAATTTTTAAATAAAAATGAAAAGAAATTCACATGTTTTTGATGGACCTCATCAAGTATATGTAAAACATATATATATATATATATATATATATATATATATATATACATATATATATATATATAAACCTACGTATATATATATATGTGTGTGTGTGTGTATTCATACATATGTAGAGAGAGAGAGATTGAGAGAGAGGCGCTATAATGGACAAATTGTCGTCTAAATTACGCAAAAATGAAAATAACACTGACATCTCATTTTTACAGCTGTATATATGGATAACGACTCGAATTTAGGAATCGTAGAGCCGAGTTAGAATTCCACTCGAACCCATTACAGTCACGTACGAGCTAATAAGCTTGAGAAAGGTATGAATACTCGATTTCCCCCCCAGTTAAGAAAATAGCAGGACAGATAGGGCTCTATAGCCTTAGATGGCAGAAAGAAATGACAAGCTACCGCAGGAAAAAATCTGCCTCGTCAAGTATATATTGAAGATACATGATCGCCTAAGCGTGTATCACACATTGTACATAACTGACTGATATATATATATATATATATATATATATATATATATATATATATATATATATATATATATATATATATATATATATATATATATATATATATATATTATATATATATATATGGCATAAAAAGCAAGAAATTTTATATATTAGGTCATGATAAATTTAAAATAAAAAGAAAAACGCACACCAGTCGAACTTTTAACGGGGAACACAAATTATGAAAAGAAAAAAAAAAGGAAAGCCTGTCATGGATGACGTGAATGAATGGACAGGAAGAAGAAAAAAAAATTATTATGTTTACAAAGAGCAGGTCGTCTGGACCTGATGTACAGCGACTCCAACATCTTAAGATGGAATAATGAGTATGGAATATTTATTATTGTAAAAATACAACAAATCCGGTACAAGGCCAAGGGGGGGATAAAGGACGGTCATCACTTGTCTTAATATAAAACTTAACTCGCCACAACCACTGACCCTATCATACAAAACAATATTCCTTTCACCAAAACAACACATTTATCCATACCTTTCTTACTACATCCACCAAAATACCTCTTTGACTCAAGGAAAATCCTAAATACTCCCCTTATGTACAAATATTGTTTGTGGGGGGAGAGGCATAAAAACAACAATTTTTAAAAGATCCCCAATGAGTATATACAATATGACATAATATATTTACAAGAAACTGAAAAAAGACGTTAGTAATACCCCCCCCACAAACCTTAAATGTGGCAGAAACATCAGTTAACCGGAGGAAATCGATGCGGGACTATGAAAAAAAAAAAAGGAAACATTCATTGCTTCCAAGCATTCACACAGGCACACTCATTCATACACAGCAACAAATACGAAAAACACACAGGCGAAACGAATGGCGTCCCGCATCCACCGGAGAACTGACATCACTGACCACCTTAACGAGGGAGGGGATGGGGAGTTAAACTAAAGGAAAAAAGAAGGAACAG
The DNA here is from genome assembly GCA_963932145.1 of Acanthosepion lycidas. NCBI lineage: Eukaryota > Metazoa > Mollusca > Cephalopoda > Sepiida > Sepiidae > Acanthosepion > Acanthosepion lycidas. The sequence continues at coordinate 48,765,810 of OZ010577.1, read as the reverse complement.
AAATAAAAGGGGCCAATGAGCAAACACACCCTAGCTAACTTTACTAAAAGGAAGAGAAACTAAAAATCAAAAAACAAGACCAAGAAAACAATATCCTTATGCCTAACCAGCATTAAAATGCCACTCAAGGTCAGCCCCTTTTACTCGGCACATACACGCAAGATTCACTCACCTTTTGCCAAATTCTGATGAGGTGAGCCGCCAACTTTCTGTCCTAATCTTGACTTTAAGCTGATCCTGAAAGAACAAGATCAATTGTGAAGAAGTGAACATCTCATAGAATTCCTTCTGACGCGTCGTCCAAATCACGAGTCTCATAACCCCTAGTAAGCAACAGAATACATAGTGTTCAGCCTCCGTCATCTGCGGAACCACATTGCTATAAACAGAACTGGCTTCAAGGACAAAAAACTTTCCCTGCAGCATGCGAACCATGAGGCCTTCAACAAACCTGCACAACGGCACTACCGCCCTGCACTGAAAGAAAGCGTGACCTTCCGCCGTACAGCGACGACAATTTGGATATTTCTCCAAGCCTGCTGAACAAAGTCTCTTGCCGACCCAGAGGGCTCCACGAATCACCAGCCAGGTGAGTAATGCCTCATCATTATTGAGGCATTTCAACCCAGGCGCCCAAGGCCATATCGAGCGAGTCTCCTGCTTCGTAAAACCGAGCTCGCCAATTAGGTCATCTTGAACGGCCCCCTAACAGTTGATACAGTGCCTTGCGAGACAACACTTGGGCGTTGGAGAGGCCATCCAAAGCCCGAAAGAAGAGCTTCAGAGCACGACACATTCGCTGTAGAAAGAGCACTCGGCTCGGGGTTTACGGCCGGCCTCTTCCTCGCACGAGCGCACACTTCTCAGGGATGGGAAATGTTTTCGGACGTCTTCTTTCCAGAAGGCGCCCACCTCATCCGATCCGCGACACATTCGGTCTAGAAAGATGATGCGAAGCATATGTTGACGAATCTCAATGCTAGGCATATCCAAACCGCCCTCAGAGGGATGAAGGCAACAGATCTCGCGAGATACCATAGGGGCCTTGTCTCTCCACAGGAAAGAGAACAAGATCCGTACTAATAAAATTAGTATGGCATACGGGAGTGCAAGTACAGAGAGTCGGTACAGGAAAATTGGATAGATATGTGAAACACATACTCCCGCCCTTCCCTCCAGGGAAAGTCTCCTCCGAGACCACAGATTAACCGCGATCTCGGCCTTCCCTTGTACCTCCGACCAATTCATTTCCAAATGGAGATCAGGACCGAACCAGATGCCGAGTATCTTGATCGGCTCATCAGTCCAGATGAAAGGTCCGGGAAGAGAAACTCACTTCCATGAACCCAACTGCAAGACCACAGACTTATCGTGGTTGATCTTGGCACCTGTCACCATCCCATACCCACTGATCTCTTTGCCAACTTCGTCAATCTCGGCTCTGCTCGACACAAGAACCGAAACATCGTCATCATAGGCAGAATACCTGGCTGAGGTGGTAGCCTCAGGCAGGGAAATTCCGCGAAGCACCGGATTCGCCTTTAACTTGCGAAGGAATGATTACAACTCAAGAACGTAAAGCAAAGGTGAAAGCGAACAACCTTGACGAATGTAGCGAGACAATATGAAAGACTTCGATCTTACCCCATTCACCTCCACCAGCACACCGGGGGTCGCATACAAAAGTCGGATCCAGCAGCAAAAGTCGGCTCTGAAACCGGCCGCCGAAAGGACAGACTCCAGAAAACGATGGTTAACCCTATCGAAGGCCTTGGACTGATCTAAATTAATCAGCGCGGCTTCTCTGTCGTTCTAAGATCAAGCGTACCATATGAAGGTTATCCTGAATAGTCCTGCCTTTCACAGCACAAGTCTGTTCGGGGCCAATCAGACTAGACAGGACAAGCTGCAAAGGGTTGGCTAAGATCTTCGCCAAAATCTTTAACTCAGTGTTTAACATGATTAAAGGGCGAAAATTCCCTAACGCATCCCCACCGTTCTTGTCCTTACGCAGCGACTTGATCACACCCCTGGTGAAGCTTTGAGGTATAGACCCCTGCTTCATCCAGTGATTGAAAATCAGTTCCAGCAAAGGAACAAAACCGGGCGACAACCTCAAGTAAACTTCGTAGGGAAGACCATCTAGTCCCGGAGACTTATCCAGGCTAACCTGCTTCAGCGCTTCCTAGATTTCCGACTCAGTAATGGGACCCTCGCACCTAGCCGCTTCAGCTGCCTCGAGGCAAGGAAAGTCAGCTAAATAGGCGTCGAACTGAGCAGAGCTCAGACCGGGCTCCCTGGTGAAAAGATCCTGGAAGTAATCTCGAAAGGCCTCGCATATACCCTCGTTTGTAGTCACGGTCCGCTCATCCGGCAATGTGACGCACGCTATATGTCGCCTAGATGCGTTCCGATTTTCCTCTGCACGCTTGTTCAGCGGCCATATTCGTCGCCTCAGAAGACATTCTTTTTAACCTAGCCCTAACTACAATGAGTGTGCTCTGGTCAAAACGGAAAACCAGTTCAGAATGAAATCTATCGCACAAGTGGGATTCTTTATAAAGTGATCCGCAATCGAAGAACCATACGTGTTACGAATGGTATCGCCCAACGAAAATTTTTTATTCAGTATTATAGCAGGTACGTGTTGTTTAATTCTAACGTCCAACCGCTGTGTCGTTCTACCTATGTAATCGCATCCACAACTACATTTGAAATGGTAAATAACAGAATTAATATGGTGTGGGGTGGGGGTAGAACATCTTTACACATAGATGAAAGTACGGACTTAGTTTGAAAAACAACACGAACGTTCGCTGCAAAATAACACTCACGTGAAGTCCATGAAATACGTTTGACGAAGGATTCACTAATCCTACCCAACCACGGTAAACGAAGATAGACCGGACATTTACCCACTATAGCAGGTTTGATTTTATTGAACCTAGATTTCTTATCCCCAATAACCGATTGAACAATGTTCAACGGATAAACAAGAACATCTAAGAAGGGCAATGAACCATTCACCTCTTTATCTACTGTAAATTTAAGGGCAGGATGAACACCGTTGAGTAGGGAAAAAATTGATCCACTTCCGATTCATGGCTGAACACACTAAAAGTGTCGTCCACATACTGAAAGTAAACCTTCGGCCGGGCATCCTTCCCTTAAATGCGAACATAAGGACTGCGTTGTTATTTGTCTTTACATGATATATATTTGCATATAAACATATACATTGGGGTAGATTTTATTTTTCATGAGCTTATGGACTATGATGAGACTATTTTTGACGAATGTATGGATTACGAAGAGTCTTTGTGTTTGACGAACATATGAGCTACGATTAAACTTTGCTTTTGACGAATGTATGGACTACGAAGAGACATTACTATTGAAGAACATGTGGACCACGATGAGACTTCTCTTTTGACGAATCTATGGACTACAAAGTAGCTTTGCCTTTGACCAAAATATGGACTAAATTCAGGCTTTGCTTTTGACGAACAAAGGACTACGATGTGACTTTCCTTTTGAAGAACATAGCGACTACTAAGAGACTATATTTTTGACGAACATATGGACTACTTAGAGGTTTTCCACTTTAGCTAATATGGACTACGATGAAACTGTTTAGACGAACATATGGACTATGATAAGACTTTGCTTTTGATAAATGTATGAACTATGACGAGACTTTGCTTTTGACGAAAATATGGATGACGGTAAGACTTTGCGTTTGATGCATATATGGCTTACAATACAACTTAGCTTTAAACGAACATATTTTCAATATGGTTTTGCTTTCGAAGAACATATAGACTGCACTGAGATTTGTTTTAGACGAAAATATTGACTACGATAGCTGTTTGCTTTAGACAACACTATAAAAGGCGATAAAACAATGCTTTATGCGAATATATTGACAACAATGAGACATTTTTTCAGACGAACATATAGTCTATGATACGATTTTGCTTTGGAACAAAATAGGGACTGGGATAAATCTTTTTTAGATTAGTATATGTACTGTGGATACGAAGTTGCTTTATTCGTATATACGTGTAATACACTGTGTTACGGTAGGCGCATTTTATGATGTAAATTCTGAACGCATTCAGTATTATATGATTTTTTTAGTTCATCGAATTTATATATTTTGTTGATGTGGATTGGTGTACAATGATATTATCCTATCTATGACGTGTTGTCAGCAAAACAATGTGACGCTTTTCATATATCTGCAATCAATGATATTGATCTCTCTAAAGAATTCCATGATCGATGCCAGGATATTCGCAGACTGTTAGAATTATTGGTTAAACATATATATTTTCATGTTATTGAAATTATCTTGAACGATTTTTTTTTGAGGAATTTTCCCAGGAGTTTTATTCGATTTTCTCTCTAAAATATTTTTATTTACAACTAGACTTGTAAACGTGAAAGCTAATCAGAAATTATCAAATGACGTTCTTAAGATTTAAAGAAATAACTATGAAGAACGAAGACACTGAAAAGAAGTTAAGTTGACTTGATGTAACTGTAACTTCTATGCTAACAGTTTCTTTTTTCGCACTTCTCACTTGTGGAACTCTATTCCGAGTCCATGCTTTCCTGTCAACTTTAACAAGTTTAAATACAATGTCAATCGCTATTTACTTTCGTTCTGATTACTCTTTCTTCTCGCTCATTATTGTTTCTGCTCCTAATTATTCCACACCGTTTGTATATTAGAGGCTTTGAAAAAAAATGAATAATGTTTGACTTCTATGCTCCTTGTCTTAAGTTATGTTGATTATTGTACGGGCGAAGGGAAAATAATTGCCCAGTCACCGCGCACCAATGTCACGCTGGCATCGATAATAAAGTTATCCAACCCTCTCTTATTTCAATGAGAAAGTTACTGCCACAAGTTTTGTCCCTGGGATCGGTTTCTTCTCCCATCTAAAACAGAGAACACTCAAACTAGATCCCAGCCAGACGGCTAGGGAGTGAAGAAAATCATAATTTAATGCTGAAATGAATAGCGAATGTTTCCTTATATGGAAACTGTTAATATTACCATTTCCATTATCATGTGTAATACTTAATATATATATTTTTTTTATTTTTTGTTCCTTCGATTCTAAATTAAAGGACCGCTTAACTTTACATTATTGTTGAAAAGGATTGATGAGTACAAGCAAAGCTAACTTTAAATTCTGAAGAGTTTGGTTAACTACAGAGTAGCCTCCCTTTATTTATTTTACAAATAACTATAATATAAATACTATACAGCGTAAGCGTCGACTCGGTAGTCGATAAGCAAGAATGTTATAAAAACCATAAGGAAAAAGGCTTCCCCGATAATAAAAGATGTATTTATTCCATTCATCCGAAATAAATAAAAGTGAAATCGAATTAATTGAAATTTGTTAGATATATACATATAAACTAAGCCGCAGAAGGACAAAACAGGTTACCAGAAACTAGAAATCGATGTTTATAACCACTTCTTTATTTGCTCAATAAAAACTCTGGATTTTATTACAGTGTCACTTCCAGTTGTCGTGTTTTTGACGCTGCTAGCCGTGGCAAGGGCTGTGGTGTAGACGACCTGGTTCGAGAGAATCTTACGACACGTACGCTATTCTCCTCAGGATCTGGATGGATTCTTTGAGCATCAGCTCAAGATGACGATCAGAACTGACAGAAAGCGTTTGCTTTTCAGCAGATTTCAACGAAAAGCGTGTAAAACTGTTCGCGTAAACGGTGCAGTCCATGATTTTCTTTTAAGTAGCCTTTTTTATACAACGGTGTAGAATCCTGTTGAACCCTTCACTTGGTTAAACTAGATACTTTTATTTACTTAGCTAATGTGTAATTGTCGTTACCGACATTCTCTTTTATGATGAGCCATGTCAAGATTCCCTCCCCCACCACTTTGCTTTTATCACCCTTTTTTTTAATCTTGATTGGGTCAGATTTTCATTTTCCTAATCCCCAATTTATTTTGACATTTCCTCACATTTCGTCAGAGAGCGACTTGATTTTTCCTATCCACAGAATACAGCAGCCATTCTTTTCTTTTTTTCTGTGGGATGGACGGGTCCGACTAGCAATTTTTTTTTTAGATTGAATGTTTGGTTGTATTTTGCTTTCGTTGTAGGTTTTATCTCTCCCTTCATGTCATGCTATATATGTTTATAAGAAAAAAGAAACTACAAGAAAAACATTTGCATATATTGTAAAATGTTTATGATATGGATGTTTTTGTAGGACCCCTTTGAATATGCGGTATTGTAATGTTGGATGAATGGAGACCATTGAATGAATTAATGGATCGTGGATTAGATCAACTACGATTAGGATAGCTAGTTACGACCAACCTGATCCCACATCATCTTTTGCCTTCTGACACAATTGTATTTTAATACAATAAATATATATTCTCTACGAGTAGTCATGCAAGTTTCATTCGCGTGGACGGAGCCAACCTTGATTTCCTTTTTTTAATCATTTTTCGACACAACGGACCCAACCCCTGTTTAAGTTAGACTTCTTTTGTTCACTTAGTTAATGGGAGTAATTCCTGTTCCCGGCCTCTCTCCGGCATTCTTTATTATGATCGTTGTCAAGATTCCCGAACTCTCTCTGGGTCAACTTTTAATTTTCCCATTCGTAAATTATTTCGCCTCTGTTGAGCGAGTTGAATAATTTTGAAGGTCGTTCTCAACGGATTCTCCTCCAGCTCCTATCCCACGAACGGAGGTGTTCCCCAAGGCTCCATCCAACGCCCTACTCCGTTCCTTATCTTCATCAAGGATCTTCCGGACGCCAGTGATTCCCAAGTATCCATCTACGCAGACGACACTACAATTTAATCCTGCCTCAAAAACAAATCTAGTGTCGCTGACAAAACTAACCTGGCGTTCGTCTCGAAAAGGACCTTCAATCGGTTGTGAACTGGGGCAAGAATTGGCTGGTTAACTTTAATGCCTCAAAAACAAAACTGCTCTTTATTAATCACCACAGAGATCCTTCCCTGCAACCCCCATTAGAATGTCTGACGCTAAACTTCCCGAGAGCACCTCTCTACGGCTGCTCGGTCTCACATTGTCTACTGACCTGAGATGGAACAAATACATTGAGTCAATTGCTTCGTCCACTGCAAGTTGGCTCCCTGTGCCGCGCCAGAAATTTTTTCTCCCTGGAATCGATCCTTCAAATCTACAAATAAACCATTCGCCCTTGCATGGAGTATATATGGTCTGGAGCCCCTACTGTTTGCCTCGGGGTTCTTGATAAGATCCGGAGACGGATATGCAATATAATTGGCCCCGATCTGGCATCTCGTCTGCAGTCGCTCTCTCACAGACGCGCCGTCGCCTCTCTCTGTCTTTTTTACAAATATTTTCATGGTAATTGCTCCGATGAGCTACTTTCGCTGGTTCCCAGACTTCGCGAATTCAAGCGTCCTACGAGGCTGGCATCCCGCTCTCACCCTTTCACTGTTGAAACTGTTAAATGTAGCCGCCTCTTCTACTTCAATATCTTCATATCTCGCACCTCTCACCTGTGGAACTCCCTTCCTTATTCCCGTTTCCCTGATAGCTATAATCTCCAACTATTCAAATGTAACGTCAATTGACACCTCCAGCTGCCTTTATCTATCCACTAACCTTCTCCTGATCCTCTCCTCTATAATTCTTATCTGCTCCCGCTCCAAAGAAATTCTGCTTATTGGCAGAATACAGTGGTCACTCTTATTTTTCGGGGGTGAGGACGGATCCTAATATTGTATTTTATTTTAGTTGGAATGTTTTATTGTATTTTATTTTCGTTATTGGTTTCATTCCCTCCCCCTCATTTCATATCATATATTTTTGTATATCTTATTAAATAAATAAAAAAAAAATCAAGGAAAAAATTGTACATTATCAAATGTTTATATCATGACATTTGTTAGTATCCCTGTGAATATGCGGTATGTGGTAAATCCTCGACGAATAGTGAAGAATGGATGGGTCGTGAATCAAATTGGCTAGGTGTAGAATAGTCAGTGACGACAAAACTTTCCCAACTTCCACTTTTGCTTTGCGCCACATGAAATGCAATATTGAAAAATAAACAATCTCTTCGAGTCGTCTCAAATAGGGGAACTGACGATGGGGTTTAAGAATTTTTCTACGGTACTGCCGATAAATCTACATTAAACCGATCATATACAACATTACGTTTCGAGTAAGCATACGTCTAAATATAGTCTCTTCAAGTTACCCGGGAAATTGTATCTCAGTCTGCTTTAGCAAACAGTATTTTTTTAAGTCAGTGATTCAAAAAACATATTACAGAGTGTGTTACCAAAATATGGATTAGCTGTTGATTAGCTGTTAGTGAATAATTGGCTCGTTGGAAAGTTACTGTGACATGAAGAGCGCCTGAGTAAATTGCTTTTGTTGACAGCACAGGATAGTACAAACAATTCGGTATCGTCTGTGAGAAAAAAAGAATTTTAGAAATGCTGTACTGCTTGACATTGCCGCCAGAAGGTCCATTACGAACATTTGAGTGTTTCGGTATAAATACATCTGTTAAAATGAAATGTTCTTTTAATATTTGCTTAATTTAAAAAGACAGTATATGCATTACACCCTGTATATATATGCAAAAATATCTTTTATGTCTAAGGATTTTTTGTCGTGTATTTACAGCATGATAATGTCCGTCCTCATATTTTACGGAAACTATTTTGTTAGGAAATTCTTACATACTTTGATAATTATCCAGACCGGAAACATTCAGACTTGCAGTTTTAGGTAACTGGCTGTTCCTATAATGTCTAACTAGATATTCCAATAATGATGGAAACATTGTCATTAATTTAACATGCACAACACACACACACACACATATATATATATATATATATATATATATATATATATATATATATATATATATATATATATATATATATATATATATTATAGGTTATTACATTCGAACATACATATTTCCGCTACAAAAATTCACTGAAGATTTGATGGAATATAGCATCTCATCCGGTGGTGGTAAAATGATCGTTATAACAATTTTTAATAATAATTATAAAAGATCTCTTCTCCGCGTATATATATATAAAGAAAGACATAAGATATAATTTTCGCAAAACGAAAAAGAAAAAAAACGTAAGATATAGCCGAAAAAAAGAAAAGAAAGGAAGCCAAAATATTAGTCAGTAAAAACAAAAAGAAAGAAGGTAGAAGAATAAGGAGAGATAGAAGAGAAGAATGCACCAAGATATAATTTCTTCTCCGAAGAAAAAGAAGAGATAAAGATAATTATCAATATGAGGATTTTTTTTCTTTTTACTGACTATATCTTGTCTGCCTTTCGTTTCTTTTTTCGGCTGTATCTTGTGTCTTTTTCTTCTTTTTGAGAAGATTATATCGTATGTCTTTCTTTCTTTAGAAATATTGCGAAGAAGAGATATTTTATAAGTATTATTAAAAATTGTTATAACGATTATTTTACCACCGCCTGATGAGATGATATGTTGCATCGAAACATTAATGCATTTTTGTAGCGGAAATATGTATGTTCGAATGTAATAGCATATAAGAAATTATTATAACTCTACTTTTGTATTGAGCTCTTTTTTAAAATTAATGTTAAGAACGTCTGGATTAATATTTGATTCGTTATATATATATATATATATATAGTAACCCTGAAGAGTCCCTGTGAAGTATACGGTTACTGTCAAATATTTGTTTAAACGTTTTTTTTTAATGGTTACTTTGAATAGATGCTCTGTTTTTATTATTGAAAGTATATTTATTTATTTGCATCTACCAAACCTGAATATTCGAGAAATCTTGTTCGAAAAAAAATGCGCCCTCCAGCAGAATTCGAAACTGCGTTCCCTAGATCTGACGTTCTTTGATCTCCTGATCATTTTCTTATTATTCTGATCATTTTTTCTTTATTGCCAGTAATATCATGAACTTGTATAAGAAAGTCTGTTTGATTTAAAAACGTCGTTATCTGACGGAAATACCCATTTGACAGTTCTGGGAGGTGGTAGTGGCGAAACGCAATCTTTGTTATATATATATATATATATATATATATGGATAAACATATAGCAGAAAGCAGAAATATCACTATACTTTTGCGTTATTTTTGTGTGGGTGTGTTCGAAGACGCTCTCCGCAGATAAGTACACAGAAGATAGTTTCGTATAAGCTAAGATTCGAACGCAGATTGTCGGTCAGAAGCACACTCCCTAAACTTCCCTCTACTAAATTGGGCGAAACAAATTCAGACTGACGGATAATGATAGATTAAAACGGAGCAAAAGAAATAAACGCATTGACACAAAATCCTTGAAGAAGCCGCAAATCAAGACCGACCCCTAACCCTAAACCACTATCATTGATTATCTCACTGCAATGATGAGATGAACACTTTATCCCAACAGGAGATGCTTCAGACGAACCTGATTTAGAAACTTGACAATCACCCTATTCATAGCCGGATTCTATCTGTTCTGAAAACAGTTCATCGTTTTTCGGCTGATATATTCTAAAATCGCCGTCTACAATATCTGAAATGGTCAAAAGTTCGAGACCCTCTGTCAAAGACAGCACTGGTGAATAAAATCCTAAATGGTTAAAAAAAAAGAAGAAAAAAGCCAACCTTACTGCTTATACAATAAGAATACTTACCGGATCAGAGTCAAGCTACTTACACATCAGTGTTCTGAGAGAGATTACACGAAGATAAGTAGGCAATTATTTTACGCAACAGATCACATAACATTATACGCGTACATAACACACTCAAGTCGTTACTTTACTTTTCTTTTTCTATTTTTTCTCTGTCTTTGAGAATTCTTCGGATATTCGAGCTGGTTTATTTCTGCAAGAATATAGCGAAATATTTTGTCTATCAATCTGGCTAGCTCGCATCTGTTTTATGAACATTGCTTGAAAGGAGCTAATTTTGGTACACGGTCTCATTCACAAAATAGCTGATAATAAAAGTAGTTACTCACAATTGCTTTCGAGTCTAACAATCGAAACACAACGCTTTGAACCCTGACTACTGCTTTACCGGTGGTAGAGAAAAATGACGAAATGCCCAACCACCAGTTGAACAATGGTAGAGAATAATGACTTAGTAACCAGCCTCCGGTTGAACGATGGATAAACACTTGTAACTACTTTTTTTATATCTACTGTAAAACATTACACACCTATTATTTGCAAATTTTGACTCAGGAACTCAGGCGGAAGTGTTAAAATTGTTTAAGAACGCAGGGCTCAAAGGTTTAATGCAACACCTATATCCGGCAGCAAGGCCACTGATCAGAAGGCTGGAGGTGTTACGGAGTGTGAAACCAACTCTTAATTGTTGTTGTTCCCAAGTCCATTGTGATCCGTTGTTGTAGCACCTGTTGAGGTCCCAGCTATGGGCAAATAAATGAAACTCCAATGAAAAATTCTGCAGTACACATTTATAAAAAATGATCAACAATATCTTATTATAGCAAAATGGCAACCAATTCAACATTCAAAAAATATGAAAATACATTTTTATAGTAAAATTACCGACAATACATTTTATGATCTACAAAGTATTTAGCTAAAAACATACCTTTAACCTGAAATTATAAAATTATTTACAAAGACTCTGTAGTTGAAAATATAAAATTACTTACGAAATGTTTACAAACAAAATCTTATGAAAGTAAAAAAATACATTTTCATAATATAAATACCAGCAATTAATTTTTACATATAAAAACATTTCCACCTGTATCTATTTAGAGTAAAATTACCAACAATCAACATGAAATAACTCTTTCATGACATTAATCTCTAAAATGCCCTACAATGTGTTAAAGAAATCAAACTATATTCCAAAATATAACTTCAACAAAACTACAACATAAAATACATATCACTTCTTCTAGTAATTATGTTCCCACAAACATGTATATACACAAAAGATGAGTTCCAACTGCCATGTATTCAATTGTGAAAGCAGAATAACATTTTATTTCTTCAAAGCTCCCAAGAAAAATTAAATGACCCATAAGCTATTGATATGCCGTGAAATAAACAAATTAAAATCAAAATCAATGTAAATTTCTGCGTTTATACCACGCATAGTCACATACGTACGGGGGTAGATCAATGATATTCGATAGGTGTGATTAATATTCAACATGGATTTTTACAAGGGGCATTGTTTCTGTCTTATTTGCTGGGATCAGAAGTAATTATTATTTACACTTATGTCTTTGTCATTGTTATCACAACTTTTCGGCAGTTATCACAACGGATTTGGTCTTCAACAGGTGCATATCGATCGTGATAATCTATAGAACTATTTGATCTACGGTAGACTATTTTCGTTCGACTGTCCATGTCTAGTCTAGTTCTTATTTTTAATACTACTTCCACTGAGTAGATGTACACACTGGTCTTCACAGGGATTAAATTCACGATTATTATATCACCAACGCTAGGAAAATTATGTGTTAAACTTGGAGCCTTAAACCTAACCTGCCTGTTGGTTAGTTCTGCTGTTGCCTGTCATGTTTGACTGCTGCTGTTGAAGACTTGTTGCCATTTGCCTTTCTTTCTTTGTTAGCGGCTCTCATATTGTATTAATTTCTATACTAGGCCTTCTACTAAGGAGGTCCTTATGGTTGTGGCAAAGAATATGAAGGTGAAACAAGCCACCCACAAAAAGTAAATCTGAAGTGTGAGACAGTGGAATCAAGCATCGAAATCAGGTTTATGTCGATGGAGGTAACCTAGAGAGAATTCCGAAATGGACCCTTTATTTAATCTACTGGGGTTAGATTGTTTTCATTCCACGACCCGTATCTAGAGATATCTCTTCTCGTTCATAATTTTATTACTGCTCACACCCGGATCAGAGATTTAACTCTTAATTACTACGCCAAAGAATTCAATAACTAGCGCTTTAATTAGCTTGGCTATTGTCTCGTAGGGCAATTCTTTGTGGAGAACTTAGAGCCTTAAACCTAATCTGCCTGCTGATGAGTTCTGTTGCTCTTTGCATACATGACTGCACATTTTTCTCTTTCGTTAAACCTGCTCCTGACGTTGAAGACTTGCTGTTATTAATATTTTTATACCCGTCCAGCGATTGAATGGGCAATTACCATATCACCAATTTAACGAACCAAAGCTTTTATCCTATTCTCTCATGTGACAATTCCGTGTGGTGACCTTGGAACCTTAAACATAACTTTCCTGCTGATGAGTGCTGCAGTTGTTGTTTGGATTCCTTGACAGCAATCACAGAAGCTTTGTTAGAGCGGCTGCAACTGTTTAAGACCTGCTGTCATTTGCATGTTCGTCTCTATTAACGGCTCCCGTATCGTATTTATTTCTATGCTAGGTCTATTTAGGAAGGACATTTTATTGGCAACGCCATGTTGAATCAACGTTTTTTACGACTAATAACGAACTAGACTTTTTCTGAAGTTGCTGATTTCACCATATAAGAATCATGTAAATGCGTTGTGATTTATCCTGAACTTATCAACAATTTTGTAAGATTTTCCTCACGTTATCCATGTGAGTTGTGCCAACCAAGCGAGCTGTGCGGGAACGTAAATATTTGTTTCTATTTATTGAGTGTGATAGTTTGGTTATCTCTTTATTGAAGAAACAAAATGCCTTTACTGCATTTGGAAACAGTCGGAAGTTGCCCCGAAACTTTTCATTGACATCTGAGATAAAGGAACATTTTTTCTAATGAACTTGTTCAGCAAATTAGAGTGAGAGAGTTTTTTTTAGTTGTAACTTTGCGTCTAATATAGTGAGTGGTCTCCTGGGATTATTCTAATGTATATATCAAATTTTTTTTTAAAACCTTCTTCACGCTCTGGTTATTATCGGAAGAGGGATTTCTCTGTTCAACCCTGATAGGACAAAATCCTGAGCCTAACCGATATCCAAATGCCACTCTAAGTCAGCCCCTTTCACTCTACACATTCGCGCAAGATTTACCCACCTTTTGCCAAATTCTGATGAGGGGAGCCGCCGCCTTTCCGTCCTAATCTTGACTTTAAGCTGATTCTTAAAGTACAAGATCAGTTGGGAAGAGGAGAACTTCTGATGCGTCGTCCAAATCACGACTTTCATAACCCCTAGTAAGCAACAGAACACAGTGTTCGGCCTTCGTCAATTTCGGCACCATATTGCTACAAACAGAACTGGCTTCAAGGACAAAAAACTTTCCCCGCAGCATGCGAACCATGAGGCCTTCAACAAACCCACACAACGACACTACCGTCTTGCACTGAAAAAAAGGCGTGACTAATGGTCTCGACTACCCCAGTACAGCGACGACAGATTGGATATTTCTCCAAGCCTGCTGAACAAAGTCTCTTGCCGACCCAGAGGGCCCCACGAATCATCAGCCAGGTGAGTAATGCCTCATCATTAGTGAGACATTTCAACCCAGGCGCCCATAGCCATATCGAGCGAGCCGCCTGCTTCGTAAGAGCGAGCTCGCCAATCAGATCATCTTGAACGGCCCCCCTAACTAACAGTCGATACAATGCCTTACGAGACAACGCCTGGGCGTCGGAGAGGCCATCCGACGTCCGTAAGAGGAGTTTCGGTGTGTACAGCCGGCCTCCTCCTCGCACGAGTGCACACTTCTCAGGGATGGGAAATGTTTTCGGATGTCTTCTTTCCAGAAGTTGCCCACCTCATCCAATCCGCGACACATTCGGTCTAGAAACGTAATGCGAAGCATATGTTGACAAATCTCAATGCTAAGCATACCCAGACCGCCCTTAGAGGGATGAAGGGAACAGATCTCGCAAGATACCATAGGGGCATTGTCTTTCGACAAGAAAGAGAACAAGGTCCGTACTTATAAAATTAGTCTGGCATACAGGAGTGCAAGTACAGAGAGTCGGAACAGGAGAATCGGATAGATGTGTGAAACACATACTTCCGCCCTTCCCTTCAGGGAAAGTCTCTTCTGAGACCACAGATTAACCGCGATCTCGGCCTTCCCTTGTATTTCCAACCAGTTAATTTCCAACTGGAGATCAGGACCGAACCAGACTCCGAGTATCTTGATCAGCCCATCCGTCCAGAGGAAAGATCCGGGAAGAGAAACTCCCTTCCACGCACCCAACCGCAAGACCACAGACTTATCGTGGTTGATCTTGGCCCATGTCACCATCTCATATCCACTGATCTCTTTGCTGACTTCGTCAATCTCGGCTCTGCTCGACACAAGAACCGAAACGTCGTCAGCATAGGCAGAATACCTGGCTGAGGTGGAAGCCCCAGGCAGAGAAATTCCGTGCAGGACTGGATTCGCCTTTAACTTGAAAAGGAAAGGTTCCAACGCAAGAACGTAAAGCAAAGGCGAGAGCGGACAACCTTGACGAATGGATCGAGACAATACGAAAGGCTTCGATCTTACCCCATTCACTTCCACCAGCGCACCGGGGGTCGCATACAAAAGCCGGATCCAGGAGGGAAAGTCGGCTCTGTAGCAGGCCACCGAAAAGACAGCCTCCAGAAAGCGATGGTCAACACTATCGAAGGCCTTGGACTGATCTAAATTAATCAGCGCGGCTTCACTGTCGACTTGTTCTAAGATCAAGCGTACCATATGAAGGTTATCCTGAATAGTCCTGCCTTTCACAGCACAAGTCTGTTCGGGGCCAATCAGACTAGACAGGACAAGCTGCAAACGGTTGGCTAAGATCTTCGCCAAAATCTTTAACTCAGTGTTTAACATCGTTAAATGGTGAAAGTTCCCTAACCCATCCCCACCGTTCTTGTCCTTACGCAGCAACTTGATCACACCCCTGGTGAAGCGTCGAGGTATAGACCCCTGCTTCATCCAGTGGTTGAAAATCAGTTCCAGCAAAGGAACAAAAACGGGCGACAACCTCAAGTACACTTCGTAGGGAAGACAATCTAATCCCGGAGACTTATCCAGGCAAACCAGCTTCAGCGCTTCCCAGATTTCCGACTCTGTAATGGGACCCTCGCACCTAGCCGCTTCAACTGCTTCGAGGCAGGGAAAGTCAGCTAAATAGGCGTCGAACTGAGCAGAGCTCAGACCGGGCTCCCTGGTGAAAAGATCCTGAAAGTAATCCCGAAAGACATCACATATGTCCTCGTTTGTAGTCACGGTCCGCTCATCCGGCAATGTGACGCACGCTATATGTCGCCTAGATGCGTTCCGATTTTCCTCTGCACGCTGTTCAGCGACCATTTTCGTTGCTATTCTTTTTAACCTAGCCCTCACTACCAGAGCTTGATCCTTCTTGATAAGCAAGGAGGACAACTCTGCCTTAGCTAAGGCTATTTCCCCACTACCACGGAATTTCACAGCTCGATCAACTTTGTTTTCTAAAACCGTTTGCGCCGCTAATCTATCTAGATTGAGTCGACAGCTAAAATCGGCAGCAAACGTTCTAATTTTAGATTTTAAATTGTCCCACCAGGCGTTTCCCACAACCGCTCCCGTCAATTCCCTTTGTATCATTAGTAACAGCTGGTCCCGGAAACCCTGCTCACTAAATAGTGAACAGTTAAATTTCCAGTAGCCAGCCAATCTAACCTTAGGCTTATCTAAGTTTACACGGACCCGGACAAGCCTATGATCCGTATAAACTGTGTAATGGAAGCTTGGAAACCCTAAGAGCCCTACATCGTCTCTCCTAACTAAGCCGAGCTGCCACTAGTTGTCCAAGTTCATGTTACCTCCCGAGGGTGTTCATTCCGGTACTTATCGACAAGATCAAACTCATCGATAAAGTCCCGAAATGGTTTCACGTCAAGGGGTCAAGGATGGCATTCCAATCCCCCGCTAAAACTATCCGACGAGACGTAGTCAAGAACGGCGCGATCTGCTGAAACAAAGCAGACCGCTCGGAATGGCTATTGGGCGCATAAACCCCAATGAGACGTAGAACCTTATCCTTTATGGTAACATCCAGCACGCAAAGTCTTCCCGCCGGATCCGCAAGACAAGGGTACATGCAGCCTTCAAAGACCTGCTCACTAGCCAAGAGACACCCCTCGAACGACCATCAAAACCTGCTGAATAAAGGGCGAACCCCCTAGACAGTATGTCCTCACGATCATGAGAAGAAAACCGGGTCTTTTGCAAACAACATACATTCACCCCGAGGCGCTGAAGATTATGAGAGAGCCTCGCCCTGCGAGACTCGGACCTCAGGCCTCGGACATTCAAACTAGCCAACCAGAGCGCCACTGTCAAATCGAATTAGGGTTGTCCTTCAGGATAGAACATGGCTGGGGTGAGGACACCGACAGCTCGTCCCATAGATCCGGACGCAATCTCACTTTCGACGATATCATCTTGAGACAAGCCGCCGATGTCCGAATGATAGGTTAATTTGAGAACCCTATAAAGGGATGGGTGAACAAAAACGGGGACCCTCCCTTTGAGATTTTGATTTGATTCGTTCATTTCTGGGTCAAGTAGGTAGGCAGCTGGGGGCACCATATTTAGAGACGACTGGGCCTCCTCTATCATGTCCCAAATCTCCCGCGTACCCGGGCCAGTTCTTATCACGGTCAAAATTCTTTTGGCAGATGGGAAATTATCGGGATTTTCGACATCCGAGCCGTTTATTATTTTAAAGTTCCATAAAACTTTTAAGTCTTTCGGGTTCCTCGTCTGCCCGAAGAACCTTTCTGCCTGTTCCCGGGATACGCGGCAGACGTCTTCCCCTGGGAGATAAGGTGGCTTGATTTTCTTTCTTTTCTTGTTAGTACCTGTTTGTGAATCTGGACTTCTAAATCTTTTTTTTTTTTTAGGAGAATGACAGGGTGTAGAAATAGGTGTGACTTTGAGTGTTGTGGAGGGTGTCCATCCAGAAGGCGTCCTTACCGGAGAAGGTTTGGTTGAATGAAATAATTTAGCCGGAGAGTTTGACAAAGATTTGGGCGGAGGTGGTTTGGAGAATGACTTTTTAGATGATGATGGGGAAGTCAGTGGCAGAGGATAGGGGGCCCGGTGCCCCCAGCGATTTTTGATTTTTAGCCCGCTTGGTCTCCAGTTTTTCTTTCAATTTTTTTAAGTCTAAGATTTTTTTCCAGCTTGGTTCGTTTAATTTTTGGGTTTCTGCAGCATTTTTTCCATAAGACACCGAGGCATCGCCCTCAGAGCTGGTAGAGGGAATGGGGATGCAGGTGTTTTTATCCCTGGGGTCATGATGGGACAGAAGCCCCGCTGTTTGAATCTTCCCTTTTCCCCTAACTACGAGGCGCCATCCCCCTCTTCCTTCTCCTCATCCACACTTGTGGAAGGCGTCGGTTTTGGGGGTAATGTGGGTAAGGACCCAACCGAGGGATTTTCCCCACCGGTCCGCCTCGCAGTTAGGCCCACTACAGGCGCCGCGGATTTGACATTCTCGGCCAAAGGGGGATTTTGGTCGCCTGCGACCGGAACTCCAGGGGCCTTCTTCCCTGGGCAGGAGGAGGAAAGGTGACCAGTCTCTCCCCACCTCCAGCAAGTAGGTTTCCTACCGGTCACAATGACCGGCATTTTCCGGTCGCCTAAATCCAAACAGTTGGGGATGGACTTGAAGGCCGTCTGATCTAACATAATATCGAAAGTCCATCCCCCGTTCAAATTATCGGAGAGAGCCCCTAAAATCTGGCCGAACAATGCAGCCGGGTGCTCTCCCGAGATTTGAGGAGGGACATCAAAAACGGCCACCCTCGTCCTTCGCCGACCCTCATATTCCGTCCTTAGAATCAGGTCATTGGTTTTAATTTTTTCTTTGCCATTGCTAGGCAATCTTCTGGCGTGGGCAGCAGAATGTCCCACATGAAGAACCCAGCACCTTTAATGACTCTTTGGGGTTTTATCCCCAGGGACAAAAGTGATTTAATCACTATGTCTTTCGTGGAGCGCCAAATTTTGAGAGTTCGCTTGTCCACCACGAAAACGGACACCATTCTCTTTGAGAACACATTGAGCTCTTGGACATCTTCAAGGAGCCCATCTTTATTTACAAGGTGGGCATAACCCTTCGCCTTTTCTATGAAATCTGCCATGTTCACTATGCAACTTGGGTGGGGGGACTTCCAGCAAGAGGGCAATTCTTCGGCTGTCTTAGCTTGTGCCTCCTTCGGCACCTCGTCATTTTGGCTTGAGACCTGCCTGGTCTCACCCTTTTTTTGTGCTACTAGCATCCTTCACACGTTCTTCTAAATTAGGGACAGCATTTGCCCGTTTCTTTGCGGATTTTGATTTATCCGGCGGGTCGGCCTTAGCAGCCGCCTCGAAAAGGTTCTTTTTTAACACCTGACCGACTGGCATCGTCGGCCATATTGAAAGAGCGTGGAGACTAACACCTGCGGGTCTCTATATATTTAATCTAACAATGGGGAAAGGAGTTTGGAGAAGGCAAAAACAAAGATAAACAAATAAAGGAAGACCTGGATACACCAGGAAATTAAAATTACAAAAGCAATAAACTTTAAAAATAAATAAACTGGGAAAACTAAAAGTAAACCCAATAAATAAAATAAAAGACAAACTACAAACTAGATCAACTGAAAGTAATAAATAGACAGGTAAGACTGTTTTTTTTAAATAAAAATGGCGCCCAAAGGCTGCCGAAAATAAAAGAAAAAACAATAAAAGAAATTCCTCTCTTTTTTGGTCAAAAAATTCAATTAAGAAATACAGAAAAGAAAAAGAAAAATAAAAAAAAATAAAAAGTCTGGTTTGCAACTAGTCAAACCAAAATTAAAAATAAAGGTTTGCGGCCGAAGTCGCTAAAAAAATAAATTTAAAGTAAAAAAAATACAAACTAGTCAAACCAAAGATTGCGACCGAAGTCGCTAATTAAATAAAAACGAAGGAAGGAAATAAAACCAAAGCTTTCTTTTTCTTTCTTTTTTTTCTTAAATGGTACTAAATTTTTAAATCCAAACTAAAAAGAAATAAACAGAAATAAAAAAGCAGTCGTCCGGTAAGACTTTGTCAAAACGGACTAAAATAAAAATAAAAAAATGTGGGCCGAAGCCCAGAAAAAAAAAAATCAAACAAAAGAAAAGAAAAAAAAAGAAAAAAGAAAACTTATGCAATAACTTAACTTAAACAGAAAAAAAAACTTGGTGGGCCGAAGAAAATTGCTCAATTAAGCAGAAAACAGTTCGTCACAAAATCCTCGCGCGCCAAAGAAGGCTCGTCGCACACGTTCGTCAGACTGCAAACCAAAGCACACGATTACAAAACTTCGAAGTCAGAAGAGAGTCAGAACCACGTCCAAAAATGGTCGGCTGATTTCTCCAGAACTCTATAGAACTGTCCTATTAATTGTAGAGAGATCAGTCCATTCTGGTGAGAAGGTGGGTGCCCCCAACAATCACCTTGACATCTGCTCCGGAGTCTATGCAGAAGAGTTATCTATGCAGATTGTGGCCGTTTCGTCTATATTGAGAAGGTTTTGAGTATAATATGTACAGTTCCGCATATAGTAATCTTTGGTAGTTCTGAGATGCAGATATTGTCCAAGAATCCTGCTCGCATGATATTTGGTACCCTTCTTTATCATACCCAGTGCGCCTATCACAATTTCTACATTTTTGTGAATTCGATTTGCAGGTCCTGTTTAGTTGACAGTTTTTAAAATTCTTTTTCAGAAATATTGGACTCCTGTGGACAAGTCATATCAATTAGTTGGTAGCTTCCTTTTTCAAATCTTTTATCATTATTACTGAAAGGCATAGTGGGGTAATTGCGACTCGGATTGAGAAATCGGAAAGCCGAATTCGAATTCCAGTTGAATCCAGGTCATTCACTTACGTGCTAATATCCTCTTCTTCTCCATCCAGGTATAAATAAATAGGAGCCTGGCTTATATAGCTTTGGTTGGAAACCGGTCTAGGAGAAGGGCAACAGTAAATTCAAAACCTGCGATGGGTTGTTTTGCAAGTTTGCGGTACGTTATTGCCTTATTATATTCGGCTCATAAAAAAAAAAACAGTGGATGGTTCTGCACAAGCCTTCACAACTATGATAAAATGCGGGTATTCTGGCTGTCGAATTCTAAGAACTGAGCTGCTTGGCCCTCATATGTCGAAATCTACGGGAGACCCCAGTATAATTATTATTCATGCTGTGTATGTTCCTGGCAAATGTCTGAGTGATAGCAAAGACCTCGAATTTTCAATATATTTTCGCCATTATCTCCGATTAACATCGAAAAAATCAGAATGTTGTGTTATTAAGTCTAAATGTTATATTTTTGCAATTTCTATTTCCGCATTCAGACATTTTCAAAATCTGGCCAATTCTTTTGTTGAGATGTTTTCATGAAATGCTTTTAACAGACGTTGTTGCTATTATCATTATTATTATTATTATTATTATTATTATTATTATTATTATTGCCTTATGGCTATAACACTTTGAAATACAAGTTCAGAGATGTCGTGTCTATTCAGTACCAAGATGGATGACCGTTTAAGAATATCAGGTGTTGTAAGCTGGGATGTGTGTTTCATATAAAGTATAATGGCTGGAATTATTAATCAGAGAGCCGAGCTCCAATTTCAAATGCATTCGTTATTTTAATTTGCACGCAAATACTCTTAGGAAACATATGAATCCACCTCATCTTCCTCCAGATATGGCTTAATTAATAAAACTTTTAATAGTAATCATTATTATTTCCCCCACAGCAACCAAAAAAATATTACAATCTAAAAATATATTCTCTGGCTTCAAATAACCTACAAAAGTTAGATAGGACGTAGAAAACGAATCAAAGAATCTTTATTATTATTATTATTATTCATTGAAGCGGTTCTGTAGCATCACGCCATTTTAGTATTATTAATTCATCAATTTAAGTTAATTAAGGCACAGTGGAATAATGGATAGCGGCTTGGATTGAGGAATCGGAGAACCGATTTCGAATTCTAGTCGAATCCATTACATTCACTTACGTGTTAATACCCTTGGGAAAAGTATTAATCGCCTTCTCCCCCCAGCTATGGGTAAATAGCAGGATGGACCGGTTCTATAGCCTTGGATGACCACTGGTCTACCGAAAAAAGGAATACGGGAAAAAATCTGCCTCATCAGTATTGAATGATACATGATCGCCTAAGCGTGTATCACGCATGGCACATGACTGACTGAATTCACCTTGGCGTCTGATTGTTAGACAAAAATGAGTGATATCAATGACCCTGTAATTTTCAGTAGATTTTAGCCATTATCTGAATTTCTAAGATTGCTCTTGACACGTCCGCAACCTAAGCCGGTTAGCCTTTTTATTTTTCTAGGATGAGGAGTTTACACAGGGATTAGTGTCCCCATGTTTGTTGTTTGTCTATATTTCTGAGATTAGGTATTATGTACACTATTTACATTATTCGGACTATTGTCCTCATCTTTGTTGCCATGTTTATCACAGCGTTTCGGCTTTTGTGGTTGGAATGTCGAACTAAACATTATTTTGCTCACTGGGTAGACTGTTCTAGTTCCACGTGCCATGTCTAATGGATGTCAGTTATCTCTTGTTAATTCCCCTGTCAAAGTTCTCCACCGCCTTAACCAGGTACTGAGCATACACTCTTTCTGCCCTGTCAATGGATCTAACTAGCACCGTTTTCCACTGTACCATGTGTCCTTGAGGACATCTGTGTATAAATTTCTGGGTATTATAAAACTAATGTCTTCGGCAACAGTTTTTTTTCAGTGTTCATATTACAAAAGAGTTCAGTTAGACATTGCAACCACCTGAAGAAGGCCGGAGCGTACAACGGCCGAAATGTTGTGATAAACATGGCGACAAAGATGAGGACTCTTTGTTGTTGCTATCAGAACTTTCCGGTCGTTCTACTCTCCGGCTTTGATCAGTTGCTTGCCGATCTGGGTACATTTCAACGACTGATTTCTTTACGGTTTATCAACCTTCTGCGGGTTAATTTAAAAGCATATTTTGGATTGTAAGAATGTGCTTCCTGGATTTGCTTTAATAGTCGACTATTTCTCTTTACTCACACCGCAACTTTCTTCTATATTTTTTTATCCTGTATAGCTGTAGTGTCTTCCTTCTAATGAGTCTATAAAGTAAGCCTCGGGAAAACAGTGATAGACTGTTCTACCGCGGCTGTGACTGTTCACAGCTCCTGTCGAACACTCTGACTTGGGCAGAGAAGAACCGTTGCCGAAGGTCAAAGTTTTGTCCTGGGAGGTAGATAGACCCGGACACGTTTATGAGGGTTCTACGGGAATATTTTTGGCCGAGCCTATCGGCTCGGAGAACCTACGGTAAAATAGTCCTTGTGCCACATACATGCCTCGTGATGGGGGCTGTTAAATATTAACAGTGATAGACTGTTCTAACGAGGCTGTGACTGTTCGCAGCTGCTGCCGAACTATTTGCCCTGGGCAGAGAGAAACCCGGACGAGGGAGGTAGACAGACCCGAACCCGTTTATGCGAGTTCTACGGAATTTTTTGGCTCGGATGACCCACGTTAAACGGCCTTGTGCCCTAGGGGTGCTGGGGGTATTCCCGTGTAAGTTCATAATAGATTCATTGGCGGAAAGACACTACAACAGGTAAGTGTTACGTATAGCATTCTGCTCCAACATTAATGATAACTACGTTTGTTTATGTAGATGCCTTCTGCGCAACCCTGACTATGTCGTTTTATGAACAGTTTCATCAGTCTATCTTCTGAAAGAACTGAAAAGTTGATTTTTTATCCATTTTGTCTTCTTTTTGCCCGAGTTTCGTGTTTTTGTTAAAAAGTAGTTTGAAGTCTCTTGTAATTCGTATTTCCTTGTTCTGAATCTCAGACTTCTCAAGATTTTCCACGTTAAGTTGACGAAATATGCAGAGTTGAGGACTCTTACTATCACCTTATGGCTAGTTTTGCATTTATCGCCCGGTTCACATTCCTCCCCTTATTTTTAACAGGAATAAAGGTTTCTCTATTATTTCCGTTCCTTCTAAAGCATTTTCATTCTCTTTCACGCCCAGTAGCCCCTTTGCGTCTTAGTAGTGTTATCGCCTTGCTTGGGCGAGTTGATTTTATTAGGTCACTATCAGAGTAAAGAATCGAAACATTAAGAATAAGATGATACCGAATTATCCTAAGCATCTCCTACGTTGACCGCATGAAAAAAGACGCCACTCGACAACTAAGATGCTCATTGGAAGACCTGATACCCAACGTCAATAAGATACAGTTGAAGTAGTGTAGCCAACAATCTTTCCACTGCTAGAAGAGGAGGCAGAGAGATCAAAATAGACCGACGGCGTCAATGTCGGGACTAGAAGATAATTCAGAGTCGCTCAGGCGTTTACACGCAATCGAGATACGTATACGGAGGTTGCCGGTCAGCTGAGCTGCGCAACGACTCTACGACTGCATCCTGTCATAAGATTGATAATGATCATAATGAATGTATCTTTTCATTTCTCTCTCTCTCTCTCTCTCTCTCTCTCTCTATCTATCTATCTATCTCTCTCTCTCTCTATGTGCCTGGTCTCTATAGACGATGGTGTTCATCGTTCTCCACAGCTTCCCGTCTTTCGTTGTTCTCAACTATTCTTCCCCCTTTTAATCTTCGTCATACATTTTTCCATACATTTGATCAGCAAGTGTTTTTCTCTGTCTTTACTTTTGCTCTTGAGTATTTAGTTCGTCTATCGATGCGTCAGAAAATGGAACCGGCTAACTGAGTTCAAATTCCGGTCCAGTGTATTCCGTTAAACTTAGCCCTACTAACATTGCAAAACGGAAGGAATCCATTTCCTAGCTATGGATTAAATATCAGGTCTGCTCTGGCTGACAGCCAGTCTAAGGGTAAGACAACTCTGAATTAAGCAATGGACAACTACTCAACTATTTTTCCGTAGAGGTCATGCGAATTCCCAGACAACATGGAAATGGAATCTGTGGAGAGTCATTTGCGCCTATATCCTAAAAGAAGAAACACAAGTAGGAATTCACGAAAATGAAGAAGGCAACAGGAAACCAATCCACTATCTTTTCCAAGTAGTGATGTCAGTTTAAAGATAGTAAAAAAATATATATATACAGAGTGACTGGATTGGTTATGTCTTGAAAGTATATGGTATTAAAAAAACACGTAAAAGCGTGTTTTTTTTTCCTTTCCACTGTATTGTTGGTATATCCTTGCAAGGTATATAAAGGTTTTGTTTTTTTTTCTTATGATTTGCAAAATCATTTTTTATTCTTGCTATTAATATTGTAAAAACTATGATGCATGATAGGCTCAGCAGACATGAATAAAAGATGAAAAGAAATAAGTAAACAAAAAATGTTCTCTACGACAAGACGCATAAAAATCTGAAAAGAATAAGCCAATAATAGAAAAAAAAATACTTCAAAGTTGGAAGAAATCTTGCATAACGAAAGAGTCCAACCTACTACACGCTGGAAAATGGAAGGATCTGAAATATTAAAGATTTTGATAAAATCATCACTGACAAAGAAAAAAAAATGGAATGAAGCAGCAGGCCCAGATGCATTCAGCTTTAGCTGATTTGGGAATCGATAATATTCTTCTTCTTCTATGTACCGTGGCCCTTGAGAACTTTCGCGGTTATAGCTCTCTACAATTTCCTTTGTAGCTATTAATAAATCTTGTCTTTTTATTATCTCTCCCAAATCCTGCTCCGTCATCCATTTACGCTAGATTGAATGTGCGTTGTTTAACTCTGTCCTCTAGCCTCCAATCTGCCATATGCCTATCACATTTTTCAAGCCCTCTTTCCTAATTTTATGACCTAGAAATTTCAAGTGTCTTAAGTATAAGCGTCTATTCTGTTTCCATTTTCGATAAAACTTTGTTGTTGATCACATGTTCAGTCCATTATATTCTTACCATATTCCTCTTGTCGCAAGTCTCTTTTTCATCTGTGATGAGATTGTGCAGCGTTCACTGAATATATAGGTGGACTGATATTATGTAACAGTTCAGTATACTTATTTTTGTTTATATGACAGTGGTACCCTATCTGAAGTGTTTACAGATTCATCTTCATAGCGAGGTGTAAGAAGACAACTTCGAATGAAAATGAGTCTCGTGGACAATCAGTATAATGAACTACATTACCAGTTTTATTCTTTGGTTTTATGATGTGCATAACCCCGAGCAGAATTTTTTTTTCTTATATTAATGTTCACCCAATAAAAGGCCCAAGAAGCAGTCAATGTAGAAGTTTACTGTGTAGTGTTGTATGAGCGTAAGTTTTGCAAGAAAGATAACAGTTAACTCCAGACATGAAAATGTCAATTTTGTAATGATTAGGAAAACATCCTATCGGGAGTCTGTTCCACAAAGCAGTTCTTCGGAAAAAGCTGTCCGAATAGAACTTATTTCTTACTATTAGAATACAAACGGAATGAGGATGATTCACACTTGACAGTTTTCCAGGTGTAAAAGTGTTGAGAGCTATAATACATCATCTCAAAGTGTAGACAGATGAGAAAGATCAATTTAAAAAAAAACGGAAAGCATGGACAGCAGCAGGAGAGGTAACCTAAGAACATATGTACGAATTGTACGCGTTAAAAATCAAACAATTACAGAAATTTGACGATCTGGAAAGTTGTTATAATATTAAAAAGCAACATGACACAGAAATCCTAAGGCACAAGGGAACAGCGATAAACGCCTTCCAAAAGCTCAGCAAAGTATTAAGAAAGAGGAAAATTTAATCAGAAACAACAAAAGAGTGCTTAACTGTTGTATAATAGCATTTTAGCAGTGGATGCTGTATAATTTCCAATTTAGCAGTGGATGCTGGATAATTTTCCATTTAGCAGTGGATGCTGTATAATTTCCAATTTAGCAGTGGATGCTGTATAATTTCCAATTTAGCAGTGGATACTGGATAATTTTCCATTTAGCAGTGGATGCTGTATAATTTCCAATTTAGCAGCAGATGCTGGATAATTTCTCATTTAGCAGTGGATGCTGAATAATTGCCCATTTAGCAGTGGATTGTGTATAATTTTCCATTTAGCAGTGGATGCTGTTTAATTTCCCATTTAGCAGTGGCTGCTGTATAATTTCCCATTTAGCAGTGGGTGCTGTATAATTTTCTATGAAGCAGTGGATGCTGTATAATTTCCCATTTAGCAGTGGATGCTGTATAATTTCCCATTTGTCAGTGGATGCTGGGTAATTTCCGATTTAGCAGTGGATGCTGAATAATTTCCCATTTAGCAGTGGATGCTGGATAATTTCCAATTTAGCAGTGGATGCTGAATAATTTCCCATTTAGCAGTGGATGCTGGCTAATTTCCCATATAGCAGTGGATGCTGGCTAATTTCCAATTTAGCAGTGTATGATGTATAATTTTCCATTTAGCAGTGGATGCTGGATAATTTCTCATTTACCAGTGGATGCTGGATAATTTCCCATTTAGCAGTGGATGCTGGATAATTTCCTCGCAGATGTAGAGGTGACTTGGGATAACAAAGACGGAACAAATATATATAGGAGACCACTCCCCCGTGATGGCAGAACGGTGCTGGGAATTGCATGGATAGAACATGTGAGGAAAAAAGAAGTTTTAATGCAAATGGCAAAGGAAACGCCGCTTGTATTTTCAATCAGAAAGACACCCGTGAAACTTCTGGGGTACCTAATGCAACGTTAAAAGTGTTTGACATTCAACGGGTATATTGAAGGTAAGTTAAACATAACTAAAGAGCTTCTGCAATAACTAAGAGTAAGGATATTAAGGGGAGACACATTGCTTAGAGCTACAAGGGATTGGACGCTGCATGTTCGTACACGTACTCATACTACAGGACACAAGAATTAACATTGTTTTGAGTATCTATATTGTGCCATTCATGCAGGAGATAATGTCAGTATTACAAACAATATTATAGAAAGAAACGCGTGAAATTTCTAGGGCATATAATGAGGAAATATGTCTTGGGAAGTTTGATCATCACACGGCAGATTGAAGGCAAGAGGAACAGAGGCAACCAACGCATAGACTACCTACAGATTTGAGCAAATGGATGGCGGAGAAAGGTTTAGGAGCGATAAAAAATCAAAAATTATTTATAAGTACAAAGGACAGAAAATTGGGTGGGGAGCAATGATAACCAGCGTCAAAAAAAGAAGAAGAAGAAGAAGAAAAAAAAACGAAGATTGTTTTAGTACTGTCATGAAAATACTAGCCAGTCATCCCCAAATAGTGTTTTATTGGTCTTGGAATCAGATGAATTTGACCAACTTTGTCGCCAGACTTCCTCTTCGACGTAACGTGGCTTCCCTCTTTTTTACAAATATTTTCATGGTAACTGATCTGACGAGATTTTTTCCTTGATGCTTCTACTACATGAATTTAAGCATGCTACTAGATTGGCATATAGGTACCACTCTTTTACTGTTGAAATAGCTAAAGGCAATCTCCAAATCTCCTACTTCAACAGTTACTTTTCTCGCACTTCCCGCCTGGGCAACCTCCTTCCGTTTACTTGCTCCCATGATAACTACAATCTTCAAAAATGTACATGCAACGTCAATCTCCATCTTCTGTCTTCTTGAATCCTGTTCATCATTTGTCTTCTCCTCAATCTTCCCTATATTCAGTCTTTTCTCCCACGTTCACTCTCTGTAACCACCTGCGTACTAGTGACATTACCACTTTGCTTGGGGTGAAATGATTTAAAAAAAACAACTGTAAATTAAATCACTTTTATTTGAATCACGGTTATACCTAACTTAAAATATTCAAAAAAATTTGATAAAGGTTAGACAACTAACAAGCTAGTTTGTGATATTATTAAATCGAAATAATTACTGTAGTACATCTTACCAAAATAAACTATGTATATGTTAACACATCCTATTATTATTATTATTATTATTATTATCATTAGTAGTAGTAGTAGTAGTAGTAGTAGAAAAAATTTCGCTGTCAGTGGGTAATTTTTTTTTTTTTACAGTAGTATTCATCCTGTACAACGCCCGGTGCCACTCGATATAAAGGATAAGTTAGGGGGTAGTGTATATGATAGGAGAGGTAGATAATTGCTAACTATAGACTTGAAAAGCTTAAGATTGTATTGATGGGGGGAATATCCTCTTAGGAGTCTTTTTCCACGGGGCAGTAGTTAGCGGGAAGAAGCTGTTTGAGTGGAACTTACTTCTCGTCGATTAAATACGGGGGAAATGTCGGTGGTTTGCTAACATGTAAGTGGCATAATTCTTTTTAATCTTATGAAAACAATCATTGGTTTAAAGTTTCAAAACTTTTACAATACTAGAAACAACTATAGCAGATAATTTAGCTTTATTTCTTTCGGGAACACATATAAGAAAAGGAATCTCTCCAAATGCGCAAACATGGTATATTCCCTAGTTCTGCCATTTCAGACCTTAGAATCCAGAATCCACTATGCCACACAAGACATTCCCTTATATTCCTTCGGTAAGAGAAAGTGTTACTTAGATAACTTCGTTTCCAGAACTGTTACCTCGTAGAACTGGGTCCAGAGATTGTGCTTCCCTGGTCACAACAATCTTCACTTTTTCGAACCATTATCTATCCTACATATCCTCAAAATATTGACTTCTCCACTCCACCATTTACATCCTAAAAATAACTTCATTCAGAAACCCTCTAGCTTGAATGGTCCTTGGGCCTTGTATTAAGTGAACAATAGTATAAAGAAAAAAGTAGAAGGGTGATATTTCCGATTTAAAGTCTGTTAAAATTAATAATATTATCGCTGCATATATTTTTTAATTCTATACGGTTCTTTCTCTTCTTTTTCTTCTTTTTCAGATCCTTTTCATTCTACACGTTCTATTTCCCTTTCTTCTTCTTCTTCCTTTTCAGACCCTTTTGTTATCATTTAATGTTACGTATACACCGCATACATTTGCTTTTAACTTGTCAATTTCTTTTTCTTCTTTCTCGCGAATCTTTATTTTCTTTACTAGTTCTCCCTTTCTTTTTCTCTTTCACGTTCTCACTCCCCCCCCTTTCTTTTTCTATTCCTTTACGT
The DNA here is from genome assembly GCA_963932145.1 of Acanthosepion lycidas. NCBI lineage: Eukaryota > Metazoa > Mollusca > Cephalopoda > Sepiida > Sepiidae > Acanthosepion > Acanthosepion lycidas. Next base: position 48,735,725 of record OZ010577.1, on the reverse strand, counting down.
TTTCATCATCACCATCATCATCATCATCATCACTTCTCTTTATTGCCCGTTTCATTTCCTTCTTTCTACACATTCTTTTTTTGTTCTTATTCTCTCTGCCGTTTATTTGCTCTTCTGGTCGTATGACCTCGTCTTTTTTTTTTTTTTTTTTTTTTGCATTTATTTTATTTTAATTGCTAAGTTAATCAATATTAATGTGGAGTCTCATTAGCACGAGTCGGTTGATGACAAGGTCGGGTAAGCGAAGCGTACAAAAGAAATATTTCTTTTTCTTCATTAATTTCATAACTGCCTGGCACTGTTCACGCTCGCCAATCATTTCCATTTTTATTTATTTTTGCCTGTTAGCTAATTGTACTTGGTCGATTTGCTTTTTTTCCAGTCTCGTTTTTTGACAGCACCATTAAAATACTTCAAAATTTTCAAATAAACAATGGGCATGTATTCGGGTTACCCCAGAGTCAAAATGGTTATAGATACTCTTTTACATTTGAATCAAAAATGTACAAATTCATGTCATTGGCACTACAGCTAACAATACAGATATGGTCGCATTTACACAAAAGTTTAAAAAAAAAAATAGACACAGGTCCGTTATACACTAGAATAAAAGAATAGAGATAATTCCAATCACCACTAGGGTAAAATGAGTCAAAATAATAGGTTGGTCCGTTTTACACTATAACAAAAACATAGCGATAATTCCTATTAAGACTAGTTTAACAAACATTGATGTATGTTTGGTTTAAACTAGAGTCAAAAAGACAGACATAGATCCGTTTTAAACAATAATAAAAAAGAAATGGTAGCAATTGGTCCCTTTTACACTAGAATAAAAAGGTAGAGGTAATTCCTATCAATACTAGAGTAAAAAAAAAACATTGGTCAATATTAGACTAGTCAAAATCATAAACATAGGTCAGGTTTAAACTAAACTTAAAACCACAGACATAAGTCCGGTTTACACTAATGTAAAAAAGATAGGCATAGGTCTGGTTTACACTAAAGACATGAAAATAGACATAGATCTGGTTTAAATTTTTGTTAAAAAGGTAGATATACGTTCGGTTTACACACTAATGAAAAACATAGACATAGGTCCGGTTTGGCAAATGCAGAAGGGTGTGTACCTGTGTTTTATAGATTACAAAAAGGCGTTCGATAAATTGTGACATAAAATCTGTTGGAACTGCTCAGTAACCGTGATATATTTGTGAAAGATATAAGAAAAATCATGACCCTATACTGGCAGCAAACCGCCTGCATATATACAAAAAATAGGAATGAGTGTAAGACAAGGATGTATCTTCTCAACGGATTTATCCCACCTATACAGCTCGGCTATTCTGAGTGAACTAGAAGTCCTACAAGGATTCTTTGGTCACTATCTAAGATAACGTAAGCAAATGACACAGTGTTGATAACAGACACGGAAAGGAAAATGCTAAATGAGAGAATGAATGGTTGATAGTAAAAGAAAGAATTGCAGATCGAAGGTACCAAAAGCAAAAAATTGCGGAAATTTAAATATCTGGGAAATGTTTTAAAAGATGACAGAAAGAGCGGCACTGATATCCAAACGCGTATTGGGATAGCTAGGGAAATATTCGAAAAGTTAAGCAGAGTATTAAGAAATAGAATAATTTCGCTAGAAGCAAGGAAAAGAGAATTGAACTCCCACGTAATATCTGTTCTGCTGTATGGCATTGGGTCCTGGGTGATGAAGAGAAGACTTGAGGCAACAGCAATGTGGTTCTACATAAGGATGCTGAGGATACCGTGGACCGAATATACGAGGAACGACGAATTTTTTTGAGAAAATTAAAACTAAAAAGAAAACTAATGCTTAAGAACAGGAAGAGACAGATGAGATATCTATGGCATATAATAAGGAAGGAGAGCTTTAAGTGTTGATACTTGCAGGATAGATAGAGGGGAAACTGGCAGAGAAAAGCAACGCATGTCATACTTGGAGATCATGATTAACTGGATGACAGAATAGAACCTAGGAGAAATAACAGAAAAAAAAGCTTAAGAGCTACAAGGGACAGGAAGTCGTTGAGGGCCATTCTGAGGGGACATGGCACATAAAGTAGTTCTGGTTTTCTTTCCGTCTTGTTATGGAATGAATTAGCATTTTTTTTCTCGATGACACTCCCTTACTTCTGGGGAAAACTTTAGTCTAGCAACGTATCGTGCCCCACTTAAATTTTAATTACGGTTTAATGAGACGATAGCAATTGCAGTCGCGAAATTAAAAATAAACATTTAACAAAGAGGAGTTTGTTAAAACTTTCACTCTGCTCCATATTTAAATGAGTTATTTATTTAGATTTTAATTGCGTGTAACTACAGTTACTTCAGATATTCATCATCTGCTGAGATCGGAAAATAGACGGATGGACAGACAGACAGAGGTACACCGCGCTTTATTTATATAGGTATACATACATTTATTTTTTCCTCGGGAATATATATATATATATATATATATATATATATATATATATATATATATATATATTTAATGTACCATTATAATAATTTATTTCACCAAAATCCTTTTAAAGGACTCCGGATCATCAGGCAACACTTCCAACAACGAAAGGCAATGTAAAGCACGGTTAAGAGAGATATGAAATTAACCCCTCCCTATACTGTACCTTGTCTCTTTAACTACCCCTCTCATCCCCCCCTGTTAAATTACAAAAGTACACTACCCATCAATTTTCAATATCATTTTACCTTTCATTTCGTTGTTGGAAGTGTTACCTGATGATCCGAAGTTCTTTAAAAGGATTTTGGTGAAATAAATTATTGTAATGGTACCTTAAAGTAGTCTGTTTTTCATTAAATGTTAGCTCTGGATTCACATTGAGCTCTCAGGATTTCATCCTCCTTGGAATTACCCATACGGTTTACCAAGTTCTTCATAACTTAACTATATATATATATATATATATATATATATATATATATATATATATAAAGAAATATAGTCTTAAGGTGTGCTATATTTATGGAATAAAGTGCTCAATATCAGAGATAGAGCGTGTGTAAATATAAAAGTGAACATAGAAGTCAACACTTAGAGGCGACAGTCTGTTTCATGCTATATGCAATCGTCAAGCCACGTGTGCTGTTATTTTTCTCGGCTATTTATATATATACGGGTTAGTGGTGCATTGTGGGTATTCTATTATGGCGGTTATTTCACCGGAAGTCGTTTGTTTATCTATTTAGGTCAAATTATATTGCTTGTTTTTATTTTTGTTTCGTATTTTATTTATTTATTTATTTATTAACGTAGTAAAAATTTGTTTATATCACTTATTTAACAGTTTTGTTTTGGTTTGGGAATTAAATTAAAACTATTTGTTCAGTTTTGGGGTTGATTGTTGTAGTTCATTCTAAGTATTATTTTGGCGGGAACAGTTTTTAATTGATTATCTTTATTTGGGATTGGTTTGTTTATTTATTTACTTGGATGAATTTAGCTTAATTTATTTTACTTGTATATTTTCTCTTTTCGGTTTTCGATTTTTAAGTAACATAGTATTTTTTTATGTTTTATTTCTATTTTTTTTTTTTGTTATTTTGTTATTTTTGCTTATTAGTATATTTATTTGTTTTTATTTTATTTTTTCCGTTTTTTAATTTTTTAGGTTACGTAGTAAAAATTTATTTTCATGTCTGCATTTTGAGATGAGTTCGGATCTTTTGTTTAATAATTTATTTTGGTCGGGAAAAGTAATGATAGCTATTTTTTCCTCCGAGCAAAGTTTGCAAGTTTTTGATTGGTTATTGTAGGCTGATGATTTTTTCCTTATCTTCCAAGATATTTTTGGTGTGATGTTCGTTTTGTTTTTAATTTCCCAGATATACTTAGAAAGCATTGTACTGTTTGCATATTTACTATTTGTGAAAGATGTTTTGTGTGTATAATTTCTTTGTTTCCAGGGTCCTTCAGTTACTCCTATGTATACTTTTTCTTCATTATCTGGTGATTTTATCGTGGCTTGGTATATTACGTTGTTTTGTAAACAATTTCCGTTTAAGGGACATTCGTTCTTTATTCTGCAGTTGCACGTGGGTTTAATTTGTTCGTGTGGTTTGTTGATAATTTTCCTATTGTGCTTTTTTATTATTTGTGCCATGCTCTCGGTGCAGCTGTAGCTGATTTTTACAGTGTTTTTGTTGAATATCTTGTGTAAGGTGCTTGATTCTGGGAAGTGTTTGTGTAAGAGTTTGAAGAATATTTTCCCTACGTTTGTTTTTACGTTCTTGCTGTACGGTGGGTTGAACCATATGATATTTCTTCTTCTGTTGGCCTTTTTTGTATTCTGTGGTGAGTATGTGAGTGTTTCTGGGAATCCGCTATCTTTTAGGGCTGTTTCATAGTCTTTCTTAGCTTTGTTAAATAGGGATTCGTTGGAGGAATTGTCAGAGAGCCTGCGGTTAATCGATTTTGGTATCTGTTTGATTATAGAAGGTGGATGGTTGGAAGATGTGTGTATGTAGAGTGGTTTGTCATTAGGTTTTCTATATGGTTTATGTGTGCCTTCTCTTAGGTTGAAGGTAACATCTAGAAAATCTACTTCGTTTAGGTTAGTTTTTATATCTATGTCGAATCCGTTATTTTTAAAAATCTTTATTATTGCTTTTCTAGTTTTGTCTGTGTTTTGTTTGTTACAGTTTCTTAAGATTATGAGACCATCGTCCCTGTAGAGTCCTGTGTCATTTCTATCTATTATTTTGCTCAGTTCGTTTAGTAAGTAAATGCCTATGATTTCGCATGCTTCTGCACCGTCAAAGCTTCCCATTGTAGTGTCAAATATCCCATCTCTCTTTATCCATGCTTCTTCATTGTGGAATAATAGTGATTTACGGGAGTGCTTAATGATGTTGATTTCGCTTGGTTGTATTATTACTTGTTCCTGAGCTAAGTTGATGGCCTTATCTAGCATACGTTCTGTTATGGATGGGTAAAATTCTTTTATGTCTAATTGTAAGAATTGGCAGTTTTGTTTGTTATTTATGCTGTGGAACCAGTCAATAGTTGTTTTCGTATTTTTCCACTGGTTTACTCCTAATTTCTTCCTAAGTTCAGAATTAATTCTTTCTAGTATTGTTTTACTTATTTTACCTAGTTCACTTTTGGCTGGGTTTATGAGTCTACATGCAGGATTGGTTTTGAAATTTTCTTTATGGTCTTTTAGTGTGATAAAGGCTCCTGCCTTGCTAATACAACTTATTCGGTCATCCAGGTCTAATTTTTGGGCGATTGTTTTAGCTTCCTTATTGATATCGTGTTCTGTTGTTTGGGGTGCCTTTTTGTATGTTTTGGTTATGTTGTTCTTCAGTAATTTATTGTGTGTAGGAGGACTTAGTTTGTATAAATTTCTCGTTTTGTCAGCAGCGATAAATACACTTGCTGAATTGTTTATTTTAGTTATATCTGCTTTTAGTTTTTTTTGGAATGCATCTTGTTTTTTGTGGAATTTTATGTTTCTAACTAGGTCAGTTAAGTCTTTCTCGAAATTGTCTAATTCTTTTTGTTGTGGGGGGCATTTTTTTGTTTTAAAGCCGTATTTTTCCTTAAGTGTGTTGTTATTGTAAAGGTCCCGGTTTAAAAAGTGGACTTTCCATCTCATTCTTTTTAGGAAACTTTCTATTTTTTCAATTAATTTTAGTTTATATATAGGGGGGGATGGGATGGGTATGTTTTTTTAGGGAGTAGTCGAGGTTAAATTTTTCCATGTCCATACTGGGTTATAAATGTAGCGAAAGTGCTCTACTGTTTACCAGGAGCTGAATATAAAGAAATATAGTCTTAAGGTGTGCTATATTTATGGAATAAAGTGCTCAATATCAGAGATAGAGCGTGTGTAAATATAAAAGTCAACATAGAAGTCAACACTTAGAGGCGACAGTCTGTTTCATGCTATATGCAATCGTCAAGCACTCCCGTAATTCACTATTATTCCACAATGAAGAAGCATGGATAAAGAGAGATGGGATATTTGACACTACAATGGGAAGCTTTGACGGTGCTGAAGCATGCTAAATCATAGGCATTTACTTACTAAACGAACTGAGCAAAATAATAGATAGAAATGACACAGGACTCTACAGGGACGATGGTCTCATAATCTTAAGAAACTGTAACAAACAAAACACAGACAAAACTAGAAAAGCAATAATAAAGATTTTTAAAAATAACGGATTCGACATAGATATAAAAACTAACCTAAACGAAGTAGATTTTCTAGATGTTACCTTCAACCTAAGAGAAGGCACACATAAACCATATAGAAAACCTAATGACAAACCACTCTACATACACACATCTTCCAACCATCCACCTTCTATAATCAAACAGATACCAAAATCGATTAACCGCAGGCTCTCTGACAATTCCTCCAATGAATCCCTATTTAACAAAGCTAAGAAAGACTATGAAACAGCCCTAAAAGATAGCGGATTCCCAGAAACACTCACATACTCACCACAGAATACAAAAAAGGCCAACAGAAGAAGAAATATCATATGGTTCAACCCACCGTACAGCAAGAACGTAAAAACAAACGTAGGGAAAATATTCTTCAAACTCTTACACAAACACTTCCCAGAATCAAGCACCTTACACAAGATATTCAACAAAAACACTGTAAAAATCAGCTACAGCTGCACCGAGAGCATGGCACAAATAATAAAAAAGCACAATAGGAAAATTATCAACAAACCACACGAACAAATTAAACCCACGTGCAACTGCAGAATAAAGAACGAATGTCCCTTAAACGGAAATTGTTTACAAAACAACGTAATATACCAAGCCACGATAAAATCACCAGATAATGAAGAAAAAGTATACATAGGAGTAACTGAAGGACCCTGGAAACAAAGAAATTATACACACAAAACATCTTTCACAAATAGTAAATATGCAAACAGTACAATGCTTTCTAAGTATATCTGGGAAATTAAAAACAAAACGAACATCACACCAAAAATATCTTGGAAGATAAGGAAAAAATCATCAGCCTACAATAACCAATCAAAAACTTGCAAACTTTGCTCGGAGGAAAAAATAGCTATCATTACTTTTCCCGACCAAAATAAATTATTAAACAAAAGATCCGAACTCATCTCAAAATGCAGACATGAAAATAAATTTTTACTACGTAACCTAAAAAATTAAAAAACGGAAAAAATAAAATAAAAACAAATAAATATACTAATAAGCAAAAATAACAAAATAACAAAAAAAAAAAATAGAAATAAAACATAAAAAAATACTATGTTACTTAAAAATCGAAAACCGAAAAGAGAAAATATACAAGTAAAATAAATTAAGCTAAATTCATCCAAGTAAATAAATAAACAAACCAATCCCAAATAAAGATAATCAATTAAAAACTGTTCCCGCCAAAATAATACTTAGAATGAACTACAACAATCAACCCCAAAACTGAACAAATAGTTTTAATTTAATTCCCAAACCAAAACAAAACTGTTAAATAAGTGATATAAACAAATTTTTACTACGTTAATAAATAAATAAATAAATAAAATACGAAACAAAAATAAAAACAAGCAATATAATTTGACCTAAATAGATAAACAAACGACTTCCGGTGAAATAACCGCCATAATAGAATACCCACAATGCACCACTAACCCGTATATATATAAATAGCCGAGAAAAATAACAGCACACGTGGCTTGACGATTGCATATAGCATGAAACAGACTGTCGCCTCTAAGTGTTGACTTCTATGTTCACTTTATATATATATATATATATATATATATATATATATATATATATATATATATATATATATATACCCTTTTCATCATGGAAAAAATGTACATATATATTAATAATAAATATACTCTTTTCTCGTGGAAAGAATATATATATATATATATATATATACTTGTGTGTATACATGCATATATAAGCAATATATATATATATATATATATATATATATATATATATATATATATATGATCAATATAATTTTTCCTCATTGAAAACAATGTATATTTATTATTAATATAAATTATAGCTCTGTTATTATACACCGAGAACTAGCCCTCTATGCGCGCTATTATATATATATATATATATATATATATATATATATATATATATACTGGGTGTAACAGCAAAATTGTTCAAATCGTGTAAGAGCAAAACTATGCTATTCTTCGATTAAGCTTTGAACCGTTGTATCTTAGAAATGATTGAAGGTATGTTACTGTGACTCTCAGAGGTTTCTATAACACTATTTGATTCTATTTGAACAATAAGAATTTATTTAGCTTTAATTTGAAATGATGTTCCCTCTTGCTTCGTATTCTTCTGGTCCTGTTTTTTTTCCCTCTTTTTTAAACGTATTACCGTTCTCTTGATGGTTCATGAATGGACTTTGAAAAAAAAAGACACTGTATGCGTTTTGGTAACATTGCTGAAAGCCTAAATGTTCTTTTCCTCTCTCCGTTCCTCAGTTGAGAAGATGCAATAGGGCAGAAACAAAGCGATTTTAACCTGTTCTCTTTCTAGCTGAATAACTCAAAAGTTTTTTTCAGTGATTCTTTCGAAAAATAATGTCAAGTTGGCTACATCTCTTATCGGGATACATGGAAAAAATAAACTCAGATATTTTGTGGAATGGACAATTATCCCATGCTATTGCACGGTTTGGAGCATTTTGCCGTTACATTCGATGTATGTTCATGCAAACACACACGCACATCCGCGCGTGGGCGCGCAGACACACACATACACACACACACACACATATATATATATATATATATATATATATTAAATTTCACCTCATGCAAGACCAAAAAGCCACTATGACACAAGGGTTTACCGGGTGTGGAAGAATTACAAACAGAAACATTAATAATGAGCGGAAAGTGAAAAGAGTAATCAGGTGGGGATTGGATAGCGATTGAAATTGCATTTAAATTTTTGCAGATTAAAGTTGGCTGGAAAGCATGGAGCCGGAAGTGCGTTCTACAAGAGAGAATTGCAAGTAAACCGTAAGCATAGAATTTACGGTTACTATTAGCCAGCTCAGCTGTAAATTGATGAGATCTCGTCTCCAGTCTAGTACTGAGATTAACTGTAAAAGTCTATAGCTATACTATAGCGAAGATCTCATCCGAGCAATTGATAAATATTTATAGAAAAGACACGGAGAGGCAACCTTACGGCGGTGCAAAATAACTGTATCCGAGCCGCCAGATCAGGACCGATAATATTGCTGATTCTTGTTTGGATTTTATCAAGGAACTGAAGGTAAATAACAAGGTACGGGACCATACGTTACACCAATATTGTAAAAAAAAAAACATAGATCTTCACAGAAAAAATATTCAGTCTGTTCGTTTTTTTAAGGTTCGTTTTTTTAAGCAAATTCTTTCTTGAATGCCGTATTCCATTAGCATAGAGGCGATCGTGACTCTGCATAAAATCCTTTTTCTTTACAATATCTGAATTGCCATGGCGCCTTAATAATGATTACCCGTGGCCTCCTATACGTTTATTTTAATTTAGACTAGCTCCTACCTCGTGTAAGATATCCCAGTAAACTCTACTATTTAACCCATAGCTGGAAAGATAACACATGAATCAAGGCCTTTTCTAAGATTCATAGAGTAAAAATGAAGAAAACAAACTACTCTGCAAATTGAACTCAGTTCGTCAATTCTACATTCATGAACATTACACCACCCGCACATAATTTTTAATCAAAGAACAAAATGCATGTAGGAGATGTTTTAACAGACAACTGTATCTATCTGAAAAGCGCATAAAATAGCAAAACACAGGTAAACACCATGTGTAAGAAATGCGAATAATTTCATTAAAATCAAAGAAAAGAGTTCTGTACTGACATTAATATGTGTTTTCCTGTATGACAGCGAATGCTGGACAATCTCCTCAGAGATGTTGAAGACGCTTGAGGCCACAGAGATGTGGTTCTAGAAAAGAATATTTTGAATACCATGGACGGAGCATGTAAACAATGAGGACTTGTTCAGGGAAATGGAATAAATATAAACTTATACTTTGAATCAGAAAGAGACAGTTGAAATTTCTTGTTCACATAATGAGGAAAGAAAGCTTGGAGAAATTGACGCTCACGGAACATTTCGAAAGCAAAATGGATGGTGTACAGTCAAGCCTGGTTGCGTATTTGGTTGGCAAAACAAGGTGTGGAAGGTATAGTAAAAAAAAGTCAGACATCGTTACGAGCTACAGGGTTTAGGAAGTTATGAAAATAAAAAAGAGAAAGAGGAATAATAATGTAGTAAATTTCCTGTGGTAGTAAATTTCCTTAAGCACGGCATGGGAATGTGGAACACCACACTATACCTAAGTCACACCAGAGTCACTGCCATCTCCAACCGTCTGAATATCGGACGCGGAATTTTTCAAGGAGACTCGCCGTCACCCATTCTGTTCTGTTTGTCCTTAATCCCCCTTACGCATGAAATAAACAACAGAATCTATGGTTAAAAGCTAGACAAAAATTACCTACTCTACATGGATGATCTCAAACTCTTTGCTAAAAACGACAATGAGTTTAAGGGCCTCCTCAATATTGTAAATTGTTTCAGTGATGACATAGGTATGGTCTTCGGATTAGATAAATGTGCAAAGGTAACATTCAAGAAAGGGGCAGTTATAGAAACCACCTCAATAGATTTAGACTTTGTCACAAAGATTAGGGAACTGGAGCAAGATAAAGCCTATAAGTACCTAGGAATTAGCGAAGGTGATGGTATACAACGTACCCAAATGAAGGAGAAGGTAAGAAAGGAGCATTACATGCTTGAGCGTCTGGTATTAAATATCGAGCTGAACTCAAAAAATCAGAATATCAGCCATAAACACCTTAGCTGTCCGTGTGGTGCAATACAGTTTCAACATCCTTAATTGGACCATAGCTGACATTAAGCTAATGGACGCCAAAGCGAGAAAGCTTCTCACCTGCTACCGCATTCATCATCCCAAAGCTGATGTTGATCGTCTGTATGTGCCAGGATCCGAAGAAGGCAGAGGATTAGTCCAACTAGAACTGTCCTACAAAACTACAACAATTGGCTTTCAAAGATACCTGGAAACCAAAGAAAACTGGATGATGATATGTGCCAAAGAACATGAAAGTAGTAAGCGTCTTTTTTCCGTAATAAAGGAAGTCAACAAATTCAAAATGGATTTTCAAATGGATGCAGGAATACAAGTAAAGCACAATACACAGATTGAAGCTGCAAAATACATAAAAAAGAAAGCAAAATCAAATTCAACCGACCTGATACAGAAACGATGGAAAGATAAAGTGCTTCGTGCCCAATACTCTGCCGTATCAAACAAGCTGATGTAGACAATCCCTGTACCCACCAGAAGCTACGTAGTGCAGGGTTAAAAGTTGAAACGGAAAGTTTATCCTTGCTGTACAGGATCAGTGCTTGTTAACTAGAATTTATCAAGCACACATGATAAAATATAGTGTTAGCCCCAAATGCAGGTTCTGTGATAATTACCCAGAAACAATCGATCATCTTGTAACGGGTTGTACGATATTGGCACCCACAGAATATAAAACCCGGCATGACAGAGTGGTCCAATATCTGCACTGGAAAATCTGCAACTTCTACAGAAAGGAAACTGAAAGAAATGGGTATGAACACCACCCAGACCCGGTTACGGAGATAGGACCTGTTACAATTTTATGGAGCTACACATTACACACAGAACAATTAAAGCTAACCGCGCAGACATTGCTATTAGAGATCGCACACAAAAATTGCCTCCTTATTGATATGGCAGCACCTGCAGACTGCAACGTATCTTTCAAGATCTTCAAAAAGATATCAAAATACAAGGACCTTGAAATCGAAATCTCAAAAATGTAGCACATGGGAAAATCAACATCCCCGCTGTAGTTGGAGCCCTCGGATTTTTTTGGAAAATATGGCAGTAGACTAATGGAAGGGATTCCTGGAAGCCTATGCCTTAAATAATTACAAAAATTCTTCTGACGAGTACAGCCCACACCTTACGAAGGGTTTTGTCTATGTTTTTTTTTTTTCCAGTCGAAAATGTTATGATGCCATTTCTACCTTTAGGACCCTGGGCAGGACCAAAAAAGAAGTGAGTACACATCAGAAATCAAAGGAAAGAAAATAAAATAATAATAATACAGACCACACCTTATAAAGCGTTTTATCGCTGTAAAATATGTGTATTTTTTTTTTTTTAATTACTCAGTGGAAAATGTCATGATGCCCCTTCTGACCATAGGTCTCTGGTTGGGACTCAAAAAGAAGTGAGTACACACCAGAAATCAAAATAATAACTTGTGTTCCACATGAGATCAGTCAGTCAGTTATGTGCCATGCGCGATACACGCTTAGGAGATCATGTATCTTTCGATACATGATTGATGAGGCAGATTTTTTCCCGCGGTATTTTGCCATTTCTTTCAACAGTAGCCCAGTTTAGATCCAAGGCTGCAGAACCCGGTCTGTCCTGCTATTTATCTATAGCTTGGGGGAGAAGAAGAGGATTCATAGCTTTCCCAAGGGTATTAGCACGTAAGTCAATGTAATGGACATAGCCAAATGTAAGAGTCCACACTGAATAGAAATCCTACTTACTATAGGATGTACTTACCTGGCTTCGGCTGGCTAGTTTCAGAATAGTTTTAAGTACACGACCCAGGAGACCAAAGTCTCTTTTCGGAGATATCTGGAGTCATTACCCAGCGCCTGAGGCGTCCCCAAAAGTGAAATTGCCGAGGGGGTTTGGGCAATTTTTTCCTGGCATTGCTATCAGCTCCACTTTAAATTTCGATCTTGTGCAAAGTATGTAGCGACACATATATCAACAACTATCACTCAGTCATTGTAAGATATATCGCTTATTTTGTAAATATTCCATATACTTTAATTTCGAAAACTTGGTAAAAATAATTGTTTCTACAGAGTAAATATCAATTTAATTGACATCTCGCTTATTACAAATTATCTAAGCCCTCAATAAGTTTATTATACGCCATTTTATTATCAGAGATCTCTTTATTTGCACGACAAAACGGCGGTTTCACTTAAACATCAGAACAGATAATAACTTATTTCCAGCTGAAGAAATTGTTGAATGGTTCATTGGCTGATCATTTAGTATAATTTAATTTGTTTGAAATTGGAAATAAATCATTATTTTCATAGGTTATTATATCTACCTACCTATATATATATATATATATATATATATATATATATATATATATATATAATTCTGTTCATTATCTCTCTATTTCAGTCCGCACGAAGCCAACTAACTAGTTAGCTCGCTAGCTAGCTCAATGGGAACTTTATCTATCTAGTTCAATGTGAACATTATATAAATCTATCTAGCTAGCTAGCAAGCTAGCCCAATTGGAACATGACCTAACTAGTTATCTAGTTCAATGTGAACATTATCATCTACGTCGCTAGCTACCTAGCTAGCTCAATGGGAACATAATCTAACTAGCTATCTAGCTGAATGTGAATATTATCTAGTTCAATGTGAACATTACTTAGTTGAATGTTAACATTATATCTATCTAGGTAGCTAGCTAGCTCAATGTGAACATTATCTATCTAGTGAACTATCATATTCTCTTCATTACGTTTCTATTTCAGTCCGTTCGTAGCTTTCTCACTATCTTCTTCAATGTGAACTTTATCTATCTATCTATCTATCTATCTATCTATCTATCTATCCCGCTCAATCTGAACATTATCTATATCTATTTATATATCTATCCAGTATGCTAGCTAGCTGTCTCAACGGGAATATCTATCTATCTATCTATCTATCTATCTATCTATCTATCTATCTATCTATCTATCTATCCCAATCATTTTGTATCCGTTCATATCTATCTATCTATCTATCTATCTATCAATCTATCTATCTATCCCAATCATTTTGTATCCGTTCATATCTATCTATCTATCTATCTTTCTATCTATCTATCTATCTATCCCAATCATTTTGTATCCGTTCATATCTATCTATCTATCTATCTATCTATCTATCTATCTATCTATCTATCTATCCCAATCATTTTATATCCGTTCATATCTATCTATCTATCTATCTATCTATCTATCTATCTATCCCAATCATTTTGTATCCGTTCATATCTATCTATCTATCTATCTATCTATCTATCTATCTATCTATCTATCTATCTATCTCATTCACTGTACCATGCCTTTACACGGCGTGGGCGATTATATCATTCAAATTTCTCCAAATTCTGCTCTTTTGTTGATAAATCCTTATGTGTGTGAGTGTTTGTTTTTATTATTTTCGTATATTTTTAAATGGGCATCATTAAAATTAATCAACTCGGAGGTTTTAAATGATATAATTTTAATTAGGGCATTTTTTCCCAAGCGTTTACATGTTAGCTTGCAATGAGCTATTTCCTCGATTCGTGTAAATGCGATAAAAAGCTTATTTTTCATTTTATTAATTGCTAGATTCTCTCTTGTTCTAATAGCTTGCAATTAAATTGTGATTTCTCTTCTGTGTTTTGAATTCATAGTTTGTTTTAGTTTATGTAAATGTGTGTTAAAGAAAACGCCCGTGACCAGATAAAACGCATAGTATATCAGACGATTCTAGATGCTGTTTGGACTTCAATCATTGAACATTCTCAATAATGTTACATCAAGTATTCAATACTTTTTAATGTCCCTACAAGACGGAGGCGATGTTGAAGATCCACGGATATTTTTCATAAATAACAGTGAATTGCCATGACTTCTTCAGATAGACAGTGAAGCATTTTCTCGTAGCCTATTTTTTAACGTCAAAAAACTATATTATTTTTGCAACAACCTAATAATTCTTTGAGACGGATTACTTAATAGCGCATGTATTTAATCCATAAAAAGCCGTATTCATCTTCTTCTAAAAGCGTTATCCTTTCTGAACATTGGAGACCATTACGCTCTATATTTTCCTAGTAGCCTTTAATAAATATTGTTTTGTTATCTCTCCTAAACATTTTTCTGTTATCCAATAACTCAAGTTCGTTTCCTCTCTCCATTCAGTCTGTCGTGTGAGTGTCATATTTTCCAATCCCTCTTTCTTCATTATGTGTACTATAGATTTCAACAGTCTTCTTGATGTTAAGTATAAGTGTCCTTTTTGTTTCTATTTTCTCTAAAACGTCGTCGCTACTTACATATTCGTTCCATGGTATTCTCAGCATCCTTCTGTAGAACCACATCTCTGTTACTTCTTCAACTGACAGGAGATCGTCCAGCACTTACTACCTAGATATGAGGACAGGTATCACGTAATAGCGCATATATTTAATCCATAAAAAGCTGTATTCATCTTCTAAAAGCGTTATCCTTTGAGATATGAGGGCAGGTATCACGTAAGAAGTTTAGTACGCTTTTCGCTCTTTTTTTTTGCAAATTTTTTCTATTTCTCCGTACTTTGCTTAGTTTTTCGAATGCTTTCTTGTCTATCCCAATACACCTTTGGATCTCAGTGTCGCTCTTTCTGTCCTCGTTTAAAACTTGCTGCTTAAATGTTTGATCCATAGCATTCTCAGCACCCTTCTATAGAACCACATTTCTGTTGCTGCAAGTGTCTTCTTCATCCGTGAGGAGATTATGAATTATCCCCTGTCATATACAGGAGGACCGACATTGCGTAACAACTCAGCACTCTTTTCTCAAATTTGATCTCGACTTTTCGATACCATTTTCAGTGTCCATATCCGTTACAGCCACCGCATATCTACTTAAAATAGTTTATATTCAATAATACACAACAAAAAAGATGACAAATTAGAATAATAACATTTTAAGCGAAGTCGGAAAATCTGTTATATGTTGAAAGTAGATGAAATTATTAGGCTGCTGCAAAAATAATGTCGTTTTCTCACATATGTTACTATGGGAGAAAACAACATTATTTTTGCACCAACCTAATAAATAAATGTATGACTGCTTAAAAAATGAGGTTGTGCATCCAAATATCCGTTTCAAGCAACACTGAATATTATGTGTCCTGTCATAACATTGTTCTATAGTTTCACGTTGTCTATAGAAAGTTTTACTTGCTCATCTACAACGGACACTACAGAGCTTAAGTGAATTATTAGCCGTTGGCAGATTTCTGGTTTTCTAAACGTTTTCCAATTGTAAATGATTAGAAAACAGAGTTACGAAATTATGCATGATGTCCTGTCGGCCAGGACTTTCGAATACACCGACAGCACAAATGGAGAGGGATAAGACCCCGCCCTCCCTCAATGAGGTCTTCCTGGGTATGACAATAAAGTACACCCAGCAGCAAGGCCTCTGATCAGGATATTTTCAGGCGTGTGTAACTAACTCTTAATTGCTGGCGTTCTCGGACCTACCTGACTCGGGGTGGTAGCACCTGTTTGGATCCCGGCTATTACCAAATATTAGGTTGGTGCAAAAATAATGATGTAATAATGTCTTTTTTTGACGTTAAAGAATACGTCAAAAAACGACATTATTACGTCATTATTTTTGCACCAAACTAATAGTTAACCCTCGAGGTGGGGTCAAAATACCATGAAAGTGTGAAAATAGCTTTTAATACGGGCAATAGATTTTTGGAAAAGAATTCCAGCAATACAATTTTGGAAAAAAAATTTACTAGCAATAAGTTTTTGTAAAAAAAAGAATATATATATCAGCAATACATTTTTGTAAAAAAAAAATATTATCGGCAATACATTTTTGGAAAAAATAATACCGGCAATACATTTTTGTAAAAAGAATTATTACCAATACATTTTTGGAAAAAAATTACCAGCAATACATTTTTGGTTAAAAATTACCAGCAATACATTTTTGGAAAAAAATTACCAGCAATACATTTTTGGAAAAAATTATCAGAAATACATTTTTGGAAAAAAAAATTACCAGCAATATATTTTTGGAGAAAAAAATATACCGGCAATACATTTTTGTAAAAAGAATTATCACCAATACATTTATGGAAAAAAAAATTACCAGCAATATATTTTTGGAGAAAAAAATATACCGGCAATACATTTTTGTAAAAAGAATTATCACCAATACATTTATGGAAAAAAAAATTACCAGCAATATATTTTTGGAAAAAAATATATTACCGGCAATACATTTTTGAAAAAAATTACCAGCAATAATAATCATGTCGGTATTAAATAACAAATTGTAATTTATATGCCGTAAAAAAATAAAAAATACCCGCAATACATTTTTGGAAAAAACTATCTCCAATACATTTCTGGAAAAAAAAACATTATCAGCAATAACAATCTTATCGGTATTAAATAACAAATCAAAGTTGATATGCCCTAAAACAAAACAAAGGAAACGAAAGCAAAGCAAATTATGAATGTTTAGTTAATGAAATCCAAGTAAATGCTAAAGTTTTAACATTTATACAGAAAAAATCCCAGCAACTCTTATTGGTGATAAACGTGAAAAAGGGAAAATAGGTTCATGACTTTCAACATTCTTTGTTCGTTTTTGCATAGCTTCATTTTATAAAGATCATTTCTTTTATGAAATGTTTTAGCCGAAAAGAAATCGATGTTTTCGTTGGTTGCAAAATTGTCCTTTGAGAAACATCAGTGCAGTCTCTCCTCTCAAAATGTAGGCAATCATGGCTTTCCACAACTTTCTGTCCCCTGTTAGCTCTTAAACATGGTCTTTCCGTTATTTCTCCTAAACTCAGTTCCGTCATGCATTTACTCAAGCTCACCAAGTATGCGATGCTTTCCTCTTTCCCTCTATCTGTCCTGTATCATTTTATGTCCTAGAAACCACCAGTGTCTCTTCCTGATGTATAAGGCTCCTTCATTTTCTCACAAACTTCGTTGTTACTCAAATCTTCGGTCCATAGTATCTTCAGCATCCTTCTGTAGAGCCACATTTCCGTTGTTTTCCACTTGAACTTCCAGCAACCATTGTCATACAGGAGAACAGATATCATGTAACAGTTCAGCACTCTTCCTATGTTTCTAGCATCGTGTTTCTATTACTTCAGTCTGTTATGTGCCATGCATTTGTCATGCGATCATGTATCTTCTCGGGTTTTTTTCTCCAGTAGACCAGTTGCCAACCTGCTATTTACTCATGCCCAAGGATATTAGCACGCAAGTGAATATAATATATTCGACTGGAACTCGAACTCGGCTCTCCGAATTCTCAATCCGAATCGCTATCCATTTCTCCACCGTGCCCCACCTTCTATTACTTAGTACTCTGCTTAACTTTAGATCCCAGATATTTAAATTCTAGTATTTGTTTTACTTTGGTATCTACGATTTGCAATTCGTACTTTGGTCTCATTCTTTTGCATTTAATGTTTAATCATTTCTTCTCGCTTTCTTTCACTACCTCCTGTAGGAGTTTACGAGTTTTACAATGTCATATAATCTGAAATTATTTAAGCAAATAATTAAGACACTACGACTATTTACATGTGTGCGTGTAAGTTGTTAAGGGGTCTATGCAAAAAGAGTTTCCGAGTCCTTTTGGGGGGAATAATTATTTTCCACCCTCCAACCTCTCTCTCACAGGCTGGGTGTGACGAGTCTCTCACTGCTTTATCGCTTTCTTCCATGGAAAGTGCTCGGACGAACTCCATTCTTTGTTTCCGTCAGTTCTATCACCTGTAGGACCTGCCATGCCATTCATATAGTAGCCAACCACCCCCACTCCAGTATTCCCTCGGCGAGAAGTAAGTTGCACTTACGAATCACTGCCCTGTGGGACAGACCTTCAAGAGGATGTTTTTTCCCGATCACTAAAACCTGTTCAAATCTAAAGTTAACAGTTATCTTTCCCTCCTATTCATATAAAATACACCTTAACGTGAACCCTCTAACCCCGGGTTTCGTAGATTTTTAACTTTACTGTAAAAAAAAAAAAAAAAAAAATCTATAGTAGAACTCTTCAATTTTCATTTTCCGGATTTGATGGAATTCACAATCTTTTACCATGTCTTGGAAAAGCGGAATATTTAGTTTTACCTGAGACGGAACGTCACAGGTCTATCGCCATTTCCATGATTAACATTCAGATGAGCTCTATTCTCACATCAGACCTCTACAGCTAGGACACACTATGTTACTTTCACATCATCGAAGCGGAACCATTTTTTCTTTTTTTGTTGAATACCAAATTTAATGCTCGATAGCCACTCTAAATAGAAAGTTACTATTAAAATGCTTATGATGAATGAAATATGTAATATGAGTGACTGATTTTTTACGGTCTATCAACCTTTGTAGGTTATTTAAAGCCAGAAAATATTTTTTGGATTATAAGAAATTTTGGAGATAATAAAGATTTTCTGATATAATGTCTACTATTTAACCGATAGGTGGTGGAGAAAGGTGGATTCATACCTTTCTGAAGTTAGGAACTCGGCCCTCCGTTATGCATTAACCACCTTACATCACTTGCTATACTCAAGCGGTCACCCGTCTAGGTACTGACAAGGCTAGAATTTGTTTCACTACATCGTACTAGTCCCGGTGATTCAACGTGACATGGCCTTAAGCTGGTATGTGATATGAAAGAAATAAACACTTCATTGGAAGTAATTTCCTCGTCTCTGCCGAATGGATACCAATTTGTAGATTGTTTTGAATGTAAATATGTCCTTTTTTTTTCTGAAATAGTTTACACGTGATCATTGCGCGGAAATCATTCTAATTATCAACACCGGTTTGTCTGTCGTTTTCAATTTACACGCTGGAATTATTTCAGTGTTGTAATTATTATAATGTCAATCATTCGGAATCATTTCCTTCTTTTCTCTCGGATATATACACTCAATCAACCCTCACGTGCCTGTTATAATCTGAAATATCGGAACTTCTAAAATACAGCAGAAATATTAAAAAAAAAAAAAGAAAGAAAGAAATTAAATACCAAGATTCTGCATCATATTTTTTGGATAATATCGTAATGGCAGAAGTACGCAGGTGTGGGCTCTAATAAAGCTTAATTCAACTAAGAATACAAGGTTCGCGTATAGTGTCCTTTTATAGTCCCAGTAAACAGAAATAGCTCTCTCAAAGAGGTGAATAACAAAACAAGCGGAGACCACTCTTTATTATTCATAACAAATATGTTATCGCAGATGTGCGTGTGATGTAGGCGGATGTGCGTGTATTGCAACTCGGAATGAGAAATCGGACAACCGAGTTCGTTTATATTCACCTATGCGTAAATACTCTTGGGAAGGTATAAATTCATCTCTCCCCCCCCCCACCGCCAGGCGTATGGTAAATAACTGGAAAGACTGGGTTGTATAGCATTGGTTTTTATCTATTACAGAGATGGCTCGATAAAAGCATCCTTCCTCCAACACCACTGGGTGACACCCGCAGATACATCGGCCCATGAAAACGCACAGTGACTAAAATTCTTAAGTCGTGTGAGTAGCTCAATCTGCCGTAGGCGCAAACAGCATTGGCTTAAAAAAGCGAATGCTGTTTGCGCCTACGGCAGATCATCGCAAGTAAACCTCCATCAGCTAACATACTTTTTGTGAGAGCCCCTTATTAACGTGGATGACAATGCCTCCCCAAAGCTTTCTGATTAATGTAACTCTTAGTAATTTTTTTTTCTAGTTACTACTCCTCCCACCCTGTCAGCCATTCATACAAGTTCAATAGATAGTATACTCCTTGTTTACCTCTGTTACCCTTGCCTTCGTTACGCTTTGTGAGTGTCAAATTTTGCAAGTCTTCTTTCTTCATTATATGTCAGAATTTTCAATTGCATCTTTCACATTCTCGGTATAAATATTATTTTTGCTTCTATCTTCCTCATAACTTCCTCGTTGTTTACATGCTCCGTCCATGGTATTCTCAGCTTCATCAAATCACATGAAGAACACGTTTCAACTGTGAAAAAAATTGTCATTAACATTGATACTCATCAAGGAACATTGATATTACATAGTAATACAGCATTTGGTTCTTTGATTCTAATGAAATGTTCCTGTTTCATAATACTTTGTGTAGAAAATCATCGAATTTCTATGCCCCGTCGTCTGTTAAAAAAACTTCGTTTATATTTAAACTTCTGTACATATTAGATTTTGATATATTTTAGCGGATAAATTGTCTTCTTCCAGTCGATGGTTAGTCTTTTTTGCACCCTTTCCTTCACTGCCTTTTTAGGTGTCGTTTCTTTCTTTCTTTGCCTGTCAACTGTGTCATCTGCATATGTTGCTATCATCCTGCCAATTGATATTCATTGCTAGTAGGTCTTCTGGTTCTATTCAGATCCTTTTAATGGAGAGGTTTAATAAATCCGATGTAATGATGATTCCTTGTTTTACGGCGCTTTCTGTTATTTTCTAGCCATATGCAGGCCGTTTGCGACCAGAATAAATTCCGAATTATTCGAATATCTTTCTCATAATTTATTTTAAAAAAAGAAGCTTTTAAAATAAATCTGTCATTAATAAAATTGTATAATAGCATCATTGTTTTACAACGTTTTCTGTTATTTTCTAACTCAATGCAGGCCGTTTGCCACCAGTACAAATTCCGAATTATTTGAATATCTTTCTCAAAATTTATTTTAAAAAAAAGAAGCTTTTAAAATAACCCAGGCATTAATAAAATTATATAATAGCAGATAAAGGTATAATCCTCTTTGATAAACAGAAAATCGAAAATAATTGACATTTGAACATGACGTCCGTGTATTTTTTATTTTATTTGCTTATCCCTTTTTTAGTTCTTATATAATTATCAAGAAGTAGTTTGAGTGCTGGTCGATTGCAATACATTCTTTTCTTCCTTTCTTTTGCCAATCTGTTTATTTAAGCGGAAATTACCGGATTCCGTGTGATATATCTTCTATCTGTGTTTGCCAAAAGCAACTTTAGAACAATCACTAATTGTCTATACACTTTAGTAGATCTTATATAATCATATGAACATCGACTCTTAACATCAAATACACATTTACAGCCACAGTGTCAATCATTTTTTTGTGTCGCTTCGTTTTTTGTTTTTTCTTTTTGGGGATTTTTTTTTCTATTTGGTTCATGATTTCAATGTTGAACAAAATAGAACTTGGCTCAGTTGATGTTATAAATACTTTTTCACGTTCTTGATTTGGATCCATATCAGCTTGGCGTCTGTTTTAGCTGACGTCTTTTTTCTTATCTATATAAACGATAATCAACATATTATCATTAATTCTGCTTTCTCCTATGTTTATTAGTTAGCGCTTACGTTACGCACTGCCGATAACTCCATGATCGTCTATTTTGTTTTAAATGTGAGTAAAGACGAAAAAGTCACATCAGATACACTGTTTGGTTTCAATGAGAAAAAGAAAGACTGAAAAAGCGATAATTCTCTCATATGTTTAACGTTTTCTTCAGCAAAATGGAAAACCTTTTCAATTTTAAATCTTTACTTGTACCCTCTTACTTCTTTAAATAATAACCTGCATTCTCGCTTATGAATTTAATTGCAATATTTGGTTAAAGTGTTTAAGCTCAAATATTTAACGATGCGATTGGGCGATGTCCACGGTTATTTTATAGTCATCGAAATGGTTATTTTATCATTAATTTAAGAATATCAGAAAATTAAAATAGACAATACCGTAAAATGTTCACAGTACAAGCAGTAAACTATTATTTTGGAATGAGATTTCACTGTAATATTTTACCAGTTTCCTAAGTTTTCATTTGAAATCGTGAAAATGCAAACTTTACGAAAAACAATATATGGAAAAGGAAGATGCCTGTTTAAACTTACGACTTCATTTTCTAATATATCTAAACTATACTTATAAACTCTAACTTTAGAAAAAAAAAATCACTGAAATATATAGGAAGCTCAAAATCAAGAAAACACATACCTGCAGCAAAATGGCCACAATATATGAAATGTAAAAATAATGACGTAATAATGTCGTTTTTTGACGTATTTTTAACTTCAAAAAACGACATTATTACGTCATTGTTTTTGCACCAACCTAATACTATGGAAATTACTTCCGGAAATAACAGGAAATTGATTCGAACAAGTACTGCACTAAATTAGACCCATTATAGATATCAATAATCGAAAAGTGTCAAAGATTTATTAAAGGAAGTGAGTTAATATTTCATCATGAAAACGTGAGTTTGGAGAATTACTTCTCGTTTTTTAAATATATTTAATTCTCTGATTAAATGTAATCCCATCCTTTTAGATTTTTCTTTTTCAAAAATCACTCAATGATGGCAAATAAGAAATGAAAATAATTTAAATTTATTGGGGTATGTAATTTGAAGTTTGCTTTTGACGGCTGACATATGCATTTTGGCGGTTGACTTACATCATGTAAACCCATTCCTGGTTCCGGTGTAGACTGTTTATATTTGAGTAAATAGTTGACGTGTGACCGAATGGTTATTACGTTATCGTTCGGAGTATGAGATCTGGGTTTTGAATCTCGATTTCTCAGGGACAGAACTTCTTGATGATAGCTGCCTGGGAAGATGTTCCTATCGTGCGGCATTGTTGGGAAGAGTCGGGAAAACACAACGAGAGGTCGACTCAAGACTTATTCAGAATCGGTAGATTTTTATGCTACCGTTAAGTCACAGTGACCAATGGTTGAAGCATACTGCTTTTGTGCAAATTGATTATGGCAGGTTTTTACGCTCTCTCAGAAACTGTAACTATGTTCCTGTTGCCCTAGTTGCACCATCAACCTCAGCTTTGGGGTGCTGGAAAGAAAACCCAATTTGGCCTGGACGGTTGTCTTCAAGAAGGACTAGTAGATTGGATTACTTAAATACTTTTCTGCCTTTCTTCCTATCTCACGCTAACCTACAATTGTATGCCTTCAGCTGCAAATAACGTATTTTTGGTGATTTTGCTATGAATATTCATTGGTAGTCATTTTACCATAAATATGTATTGTTGGTAATTTTGTAATATAACAATGTCTGATACTACTTGTCGTTACCGTGGTAAAATGAAGCAAGTTGTTAAAACATAAGAAAGTGTTATGCGCTGAGAGACATGGAGATAAGAAGAGTAATACCCAAGCCATGGATACAAGAAGAGTTAATACCAAAAACCCTGGGAAAAATTGAAAGATTAAATTCACATATAAACGTCTTGAATTGTACGTTGAATGTTTTGAACAATCGAAAAGTGACCCAAACTTGATGGGCAATGTTTGATTGACGCACAGTTGCAAAGCGAAACAACGGATTTGAAGTTGATTGAAGTCAGGAGGGGAGTGGATAGGCCATCCACGCTCACTGAAAAGGTTAGTGAAGAAGGAATTCCCCAAAGTTAAACCGGAGGAGATTCACCGAAATGTCCCTAACCTCGTCATACCCCCATGCCAGTTTTGGGCAAATGCCCATAAATACGAATGCGCGAAGCGAATTCGCCAGAAGAGACGGAGACAAGCCGGAGACCAGACAGAAGAGAGGCCACGTGATTGCCTGCCGAAAAGAAGCTCCGACTTCAGCTTTGTGCCGATTTTTGCCAGGTCGACGATAGTACCACTTCCGATTTAGACGCGGGCTGGGTTGATAGATAATTGTATGCAAACTCTGATATAAACCAATTATTGTACGGAGACACTTATAAAATGAGTATTTAACTTTGTTCAGTTTATTCGAGTGTTATTTTTGCCCTGCTTGGGCCAGCCCAACACGAAAATACCTGCAACGATTCGATCTTAGCTGCCTTATGATCTAAAAATTCACGACGAGGGATAAGTTTAGCTCTGGATTGAAGCGGTCATTTCAGCGAGCAACCGCGGTGTTGGAAGTCTAGGACGACCGACTGGGATGTGTGCACGTTTACAAAGGTATTGCTGGTATTTTTACTATAAAAAATCTATTTCTATACTTTCATTGTATTGTCTTTGTTTGGCGATTCACTTTTTGCCCATAGCTGGGACACTGACATCGGCTACCAACACGGGCCATGGTGGACCAGGAAACAATAGTAATTAAAAGGTTATTCCACGCTGCTCAAAACCTTCTATCTCCCGAATAAATGCCTTGCTGCCGGATGTAGTTCATCGTCATACACAAAGACTACAATTCACTGTCGAAAAGGAATGTCTTGCGGAACAATCTTTCTGACTCTTCACCTCGCATATATTATTAGAATTGTATTTAGAATATAACAGATTGTTTTAAATACGTTCTTCTTTGACCTTCATCTGCTTTGTTGTTTGCTTCTTTCTTGAATCTTTATTATTATCGTTTTAACTTTAACCGACAGAAAAGCAACACTAGAAGTTTCCACTAAATGTAAGTCTTGTAAATTCCGTGACATTATGTCGACCTTCGTTTGCAATGACAACACTTCAACGATAAAGTACTCTCCGGATTAAAATGAATGGAAAACAGGCGCCTGGGAGATTAGAGGCTTTCCGCGAAACGCGCTTTCAGCAATGTCTTTTATCGCAAACGCTTGGGGGTAAGCAAAAATTCTCATATCAAATAAAGGACATTAATGTTTGTCTCAATGTCAGATTTTGGTCAATCAATAAGGCCTGTCTGTTGTAAATATCTATTCGTTTGCTTGTCGTTAAACGATATTAAACCCATTTGATGTTTTTTTGCATATTTTTCTAAGTTCTAGGCTTGAAAATTAATCAGATAATCGACATTATCAAAGACTTGCTCAACATCATCTCAATATTCTACATAGCCTGCCTATGAGAATGGCTATAATATAAAATTTAATTCGATATTTTAATTTTTCGCGTTGAATGGTAATGAAAATGTTTTTTTTTCATTACCTACTGTTGCATTGTATAATAAATACATACATATATATCAATAGGTTCAAACGTTTCTACAGTTATTAACTGAATTTCGAATTGTCATTTACATTGAATAATTCTTTATCTTGAATTATTTACATTATTCGGACTGTTATCCTCATCCTCATTGTAATATTCACAGCATTTCGGCTGTTGTACGCCCCGGCCTTCTTCAGGTGATTGGAATTTCAACTCGAACTGTTTATTTCGTCCACTGAGGTAGATTGCTCTACTTTCACGTGACATAATTCTTGCAGATGCCTCAGTTATTTCTCTTTTAACTAAACCCTCCAAGCCTGGTATTGAACTCACAACTATTTGGGTCTATTCACTGAATCTAACCAACGTCTTTATCCACTGGGCCATGTGTCTTTGAATATGGCAATGAAGATGAGAATAACAGTCCGAATAATGTAAATAATTCAAGTACCTCATCTCAGCCATATAGACAAAATTCTTTATATATGCCAAAAATGGATAAATGTTGGCAGCAGAGCATTTGTAAAGTATCAGAAGGGTTTCTTTCATCATTAATTAAACATATAAATTTAATTTTCTATTCGCCACTTGAGCCACATAAATATTGTAGTGTCTATTTGAGTGTACATTGATTTCAAGTAGTGATTTCAAACAGTTTTTGAATTTTGAATGAAAATAGAATTTTCCACAACTTGATTCGTTTCCTGCTTCTTTATCGACAGTAATATTTATTTCTTTTTCTCAGTGCGTTTCATTCAAAGTCTATTTCTGTTGGTAGAGAGAGTGGCAGTTTTCCTCGAAGAATGAAAAATAGGAACTGTCAATAGGGTGAATGAGCTTTGTTGTGGTAGGATCCACCAAATTTGCATAGTGGAGTACCGACCATATAAATATAGTTGGTACCGGGAGGAGAGGGGAGGAATCAAGAGATTCCTCGGCGACTGTCGAACTCTCTGCATTAGCAGAGGGGAACCCGGACGAGGCTTTGCCGAAGGGCAAGGTTTCGTCCGGGGAGGTTGACAGGGCCTGAACCCGTCTAGGCGGGTTCAGAAAGGCCATATTTTTGGCCGACCCTACGGGCTCGGGGATACCCACATTAAAACGGCCTTGTGCCACATTCGATCCTCGTGGGTGGATTGATAAATACAGGAATCAAGAGATTCAACCAGAGACTCTGCCTGACTTCGACTAAAGTCAACACATTCTCCAGAAACGGTCTTCCCAGGAATATACAAAAGACTATATGTAAATACTGTGTACACTTTCGTGTTTCAATACATTTTGTTCTAAGTACATTTTGTGTTGCATTATTATTCCATGCATTAGTCAAGTTTCAACAAGCTTATAATTTCTTAACAGACCATCACACACACACACACACACACACACACATATATATATATATATATATATATATATATATATATATATATTTGTTTGAATAAAAACAGACCACTTTAAGGTTGCATGTAATAAGTTATTTCACCACAACCCCTTTAACAGGAGTATAGATCATCTGGCTTTACTTCCAAAGGTTGAAATGAAAAAATTGTTTGTTTTTTTTTGTTTGTTTTTCATTTCAACCTTTGGAAGTAAAGTCTGATGATCCAGAGCCCTGTTAAATATATATATATATATATATATATATATATATATATAGTTTATGAAAACCTAGGTAATCCGTATGAGTAGATCATATATATATATATATATATATATATATATATATATATATATATATATATATATATATATATATTGAACAATAAAAATTAAAAAATTAAAATCCTCAGACACACTGGGTTGTAGATTAATATTCTTTCGTTTTTTTATTATTATTCCATTTAGATTCCTCGACTAGTTTCGGCCGAAATGGCCATCATCGGGAGGAGAAATATTTCTGCTTGCTGCTAGCACTAAACTACAGAAATGAATATATATATATATATATATATATATATATATATATATATATATTAATCCTCACTAATTCTCTGACCAATCAAGGCCCCGTAATTTTTTCCTTTTCTGTTATTTTCCCAAGTAATTTATTTTATTTTATTTTCTCAAATAATTCCAATCACATCAGAGATCATCCTCATAACGCGTTTCATGTGCATTTACAAAAAAATCGCAACTATCAATTATATTATTTTTTTTCCTTTGAAATTCACCACTGAAGATGATCTCGGATGAGACTGAAACTACGTAAGCAAAATAAAAGAATAGAAAAGGGGGAAAAAAACTACGGTGCCTTACTTAATGAATTTTATATCTACATCAGAGAATTAGTGAGGATTAAAACAAAATGAATAGACATATGTGCAGATTAGTCAACCTAACACACACACACACACACGCACACACACAAGCACAAACACACACACACACAAATATATATATATATATATATATATATATATATATATATATGTGTGTGCAATAAAATATAATTGTAATGTTTGCTATATTTATAGGGAGAAACCACTCACTATTGGGGTTATTGAGTGTGTAACTATAAGATGTTTTGAAACATATTGTCGCCATATTTGTATGTGTGTGTGTGTGAGTGTGTGAATAAAGCCAAAGTATAAACAACGAAGTACCGAGATACTCTATCCTTCCTCGTTAAAGGGTCAAGCATTGTGACAGTGTTCATAGTTCATATTATTGATTGTTGCGTTTTACTTGAAAAAATACGTGAACTTTTCCAAGTCATAGGAGTAATCTTTTACTTCTTTTGGGGTATTGTCTTTCCCGTCGGCGTAACATAATTTCACTGTTTCATTTTCTGGAAATGTTGTCAAGGTAATTGACATTCCCTACTTGGTACCACGACATTACAAATTTAAGCGCAGTACCTTATTTGCAACGAGGTCTCATGATTTTTCTGTGTTAAATAGCAAGATATGACCGCATGGTATATGCTAGAAGTTTCTTCTCTCGTACTTCTCGTTTGCAGAACCCACTTCTAGTCTTTGCCTTTTGACTTTAATTTTCAAAAATTCAAAGGCAGAATAAAATATTATATTTTGTCTTCTGTATTCATGTTATTTTGTTGCTCGCTCTCCTTAATAATGCTTTTCTTTTTCTCATATTCTTTCACACTCAGTAAACGCTTTCGTCTTAGTAACTTTATTGCCATACTTCGTATGATATGATAAAAATCAAAGACGTGTACATCATCGCTATATATATATATATATATATATATATATATATTTTAAAATACAACCGACAATGGTTATGTATTTATTTTTTTTACTAATGTTTACAATTTCCGAATGTCTTTTCTTAAAACAAAGTTTCCTGCCAGTATTCTACTGTTCGTCATGTTTTATATATTATATATACGTAATTCTTGAAACATAGAAAGTTTTGTTAGGATTGAGAAATACGGGTACATAGAAATCTGTAACAAAAAGACTTTGGTGAATGGGTCGATGCGACACTCTCAGACATTATCAAGAAGTGGTTCTTGTCAGTATACCAAGCCATATTTCCTGACTAAATCTTCCTGTTTTTACATCGCCTGAATTGCAATAGGAACCAGAGGAAGATGGCGTCATACTTAATAATCAAATGGTTATATATATTTGTATGTGCGCGTATGCTACAAAGCTATAGATTTTTGACAAGTATATCATCACTATTATCATCAATAGTCATTTCCAGTTCATTGCAGTACAAAAACCATTTTCAACTCCATACATGACTATCGGAACATTACTATCCACTTTCCATGTATTTACCAGAAAATCCTTCGAATCATATCTCCATATTCATGTTTACAGACATCAAGCAACCATTTGCTCCATCTGTTATCTTTTCTTTTTGCTATGTGGCTCGCCCACTTCAGTTTTGTCGCTTAATCTCCTAGATTGTACTGTTTTCTGGTTCATATAGACGCCTCCATATCGATTATGTTTATATCTAGTATTGATTTTTCAACTGAGACTTTTGCATTTCTAAGATTATTCACAAGCAATTGGGTTAATGTTCTTGTCTTGAAGCCGTGTGCACGTGTATGCGTGAGAAAGAGATAGGGTGCTATTTAAAATATGCAATATTTACAGGGGAAGTGAGTTCAATATCAGAAACAGTGAGTTTATAATCTATTTAATTCAGCCTACTTAATTCAGGTTCCATTTAATGTTCTTTCTTCTTAATGTC
Organism: Acanthosepion lycidas; assembly: GCA_963932145.1. NCBI lineage: Eukaryota > Metazoa > Mollusca > Cephalopoda > Sepiida > Sepiidae > Acanthosepion > Acanthosepion lycidas. Next base: position 48,705,662 of record OZ010577.1, on the reverse strand, counting down.
TGTCACTTTCTCATATTCTTTCACACTCATTAACTCCTCCCCCCTTGCGTGTTAGTGGCTTTATTGCCTTGCATAGCGTAAAATGATATGAAAAAGCTGTTAATCCATCTATCTCAGTCTGTTCCTAACAATGTATCTATCTACCTCAGTCTGTTCATATCTATCTATCTATCTATCTATCTATGGTCATACATATCTAAATATGTATTATTGTATCTATCTCAGTCTGATCATATCTATCTGCCTATACCTGTCTCTTCATATCTATCGATAATCTATCTACCTCAGTCTGTTCATTTCATTTCTATCTATCTATCCATTTGTTTATATATATATATATATATATATATATATATATATATATATATATATATACATATATATGTGTGTGTGTGTCATTATTATGATCTATCTACTTGTCTATATATGATATGATCGTTATGTCTGTTCATATCGCTCTAAGTAGCCCAGATGATACATTTCTATCTATCTATCTATCTATCTATCTATCTATCTATCTATCTATCTATCTATCCATCTATCTATCTATCTATCTATCTATGAATGCCATGATTAATATGATGTATGTATTTCTCTATCTAGCTATGTTTGTCAGGATTCTATCTCTATTTCTCTCTGTCCCACCCACTCCCTCTCTCTATCTCTATCTCTTTCTCTCACTCTCCACATATATATATATATATATATATATATATATATATATATATATATATATATATATATATAATTATCTAGAAAGAGCAAAAGGAAGCATCATAATTTGTGATAATGATTTTTTTTTATTCACCTCACATTTCATATATATAATCATATAATAAAATATAAATATAAGGAAATACACAAACGCATACACACCCTCACACACAGACACACACACACACACACATTTATATATAATTAAAAAGAAAAAGAGAAATATTTTGATATTGATTTTCATGCGCATTTCCCATGCTAGTCAAGGCGTAATTGTAAATCTTATTGATCTTTTGAAACGTTTCTATTAAAGCAAATGAACGACTGAATGAATATGATGGACAATACATTAAACTGATCTTTTAAAAAACATTTCACTTCAAATCACATTAGTTGTCAAATGGACGTCATTTTTATTTGCTATTTATCCAGAGACGAGAAAGGCGAAATGGCCCACGAATTCTATTATTGATAAATACCATTCTTCTTTTACTTCCAACGATTTAACTCAAATATTTGAAACGGAAAAAATGTTTTTATCCATTTTCTTCCATCAACGCACTTTATTAAATTTGTCACGAAGGTCACCTGCAGTCCGTGAAAAATCTTTTTTACATGATTTATGTATCGAGTCTAGCTTCGTGTAGCGAGAAACCATTCAAAACAAGAAGCGTATTTCTACTCAGTTCGCATATACTTCAATCGAATATAGCCATTATAAGCAATTGACCTTGTTGGGTCTATCATATAGATGTGGGCGTACTCGGTAATGCCTGCCATCGCTACAGATATTTACGAAAATATCGACGTTAAAATGAAGATGGTCACGGAAAATGAATGCAGACTTCATTTTCTAAAAAGAGATCTCTCTGATTATGAAAGGGATAGCTTGTGGACGTTATAAAAGTCGTCCTTGCTAACAGATCCAACACCCAAGCGACTGTGTTTTACCCATGTGGGAGAAAAGCATCGATTCGTCGAAATGTGTCTACACCCGAAACACTTCTCTGCGCAGACTGGTTTTAAATCACTGGCCATTAAGAGTCATATGACAGCTCAGGAACTGTGCTTAGTAACCTGTGAAGTGGTAGGCAGTTAGTAGTCGGTAGACAACACGATCGATAAGTCAGATAAAAGAAACTGTTAGTATAGAATCTAATCAAGTTAACTGTAAATTGATGAGATCTCGACGTGAGTCCAGTACTGCATTTAAATTCAAAAAGTCTAGGTGTCATAGCGAAGAGCTCATCTTAACAATTGCAATGAAAGTATTTAAAAAAAAAAGGGCACAGGGAAGCAACATTTATTAACACAATTTTCAGAAGTCCAGTAGCTGTTATCGCTCTTTTCAGTATTGATGGGAGCTCCATGATTAACTTTTTCTTTTAAGTTGTGTAGAACGTCAAAATTTTCATTACGTCATTAGTTTCTCTTCGAGTTACATGTGCAATCCATTTTTCTCTTGTTGGAATTATTCAAGTGATTTGATTTCTGTTATTTGATATTTCGTTGTGATTCGCAAGACTACGTGTTTGAAGTAAAATAGTTCTCGGTAAGAGCTATTACAAGAAAATCCTTCGAATCATATCTCCATATTCATGTCTACAGACATCAAGCAACCATTTGCTCCATCTGTTATCTTTTCTTTTTGCTATGTGGATCGCCCAGTTCAGTTTTGTCGCTTAATCTTCGAGCTTGTACTGTTTTCTGGTTCATATAGACACCTCCATATCGATTATGTTTATATCTAGTATTGATTTTTCGTTCGCTCGAACCCATTTGAAACCGTTGACCTTAGAAAGCGGTTGCATACAGTTGACAGTTCAGATATTTCTAATGCATGACATCAATATGAAAGACTCGATCTGACGAGGTCATTTAAGAGTAAGACTTGAGTTTTTAGGCTAATGTAATTTTTTTTAGCAATTTGTGGTGTTGGATGAAACTACCACGAACACAAATTATTCTATGTTTTATTTCCTATAATAAACTTGTTATAAATAACCCATACACCGAGGTGTGGAAGTGTTTAAGTTCGTCTATGCTTAGACATTTTTGTCTGCTTATATAAACATTCTTCTTTACGATGTCGCAGATGGTTTTGATGTGTTATGGTCGGGCGAGCAAACAATTCACTTTATTAAACAACTGTTTTTAAACACATTTTATTAATTTCCTTCAGCGAATGTGAGAGAGCATTTTCGTGCATAAAAGTCATTTTTATAAAATTGTTTAGTATTTTTCTTGGACTATGGCCCTACATGTGCTTTCAATGTTAATGCATGTCTGAGCGGTCTGCTTGACACTATTTGAAACTCGCTATACGCCCACCCCTTCACCGCATACTCTCCCATCCCAGTTCATAACAATACTTATCCCCGCCACCTTACTAAGATCTCAAACTTTGAAGTCGACTTCAACCCGTAGCCGAAGCTACTTTCTTTATTTTTCGCTCGCATTGTGGGCAACCCGTTCTTCGTAGTTTCTACGGTTTATCAAACCATTGTAGGTTATTTAGAGCCATAATATATATTTTTTATATTGTAAGAACTTTCTGTGGGGTGGGGGATAATAATGATTTAGTAATGCAAATCTTACTAATTAGTCATAGATCGGGTGGAGAAGAGGTGGGTTAATACCTTTCCCAGGTGGTATCTGAGTGAAAATATAACGAACCCAACGGGAATTGGAACATGGCTCTCCGATAAATAATCCCGAGCCATTATACCAACCGCACATACAGGTTTATAGTATCTGGTATTCCCAACCAGTCCCCCAGCTAGATAATGACGTTTTTTAACTTTAGTGATCATACGGGAACCAAAGTTTCAACGTGATGTGGCCGTAAGCCTAGTTGAAAAGGGAAAAAAAATGAACATTATACATTCTGATACGCATTTAATTCGATTTTCTTTTTGATGGTTTTCTAAGCGTAACTTAGATGCGACACAAGGTCGAAAGTAGGAGCTTCCAGAGAGGATCGAACTCACTATTCAGTCATAATTAATCTATCGAGACACGCTTGCTAACCATTACATTATGTCGAAATATCCAATTTGATTTTCTTTTGGATGCCATTAAAATGAAGTTCTATTGATAAGGCTAATATGTTTTGCCACTTAATTCAGGACACTACATCTGCTTTTGACAGTTCCACGCTGCCACGCGTAAGAATTTGATAGCTTCACAAATATATATTTATAGGTTCACTCTTGACGCAGAAAACAGATCTGTAAGATAAAATCTTCAAATATCTCTTGTGATCAGACTGCCAACAAAAAAAAAAGTAGCCGAATTAACCGGAAAGCGTTTTTAATCAAGACATGGCGTCTCCTTTTTCTGTAAGAAGTAACCGATCATAACTCTTTGTATCTCTAAGTAACTTGATAGTTTCACTATATCACTATATCCCTGTTCTGCCACTATTCACACAAACACATTCAGTTAGTTGGGTTCAGATTATCTTCTGAGTGATAAATTCTCCGAAACCTTTCTAAATTATGTCTCCCGAAAATCTCCACATCGAAATATCAAGTTTAACCTCCTCCCCGTCGGTGAAGACGTATATGGACGTTTTTACTGAAATACTCACTTTCAGTCGCAGACGAATAAATACGTCCAAAACATTCAAAAAGCAGCTACAGATGTACTTATATGTCGATCTTGATTTGTATGTCTGAGCTTGAAACGTGTCGAATTGTCAACTCATATGTTTGGTAGAGCTGTTAGCCAATGCTCGGGTATTTCAAGGTGCCTCAGTTTCTTAGTTACTATATTAAAAAAACAAATATAAATTTCGTCAGAAAATTAAACGTCATTCCCAAAATAATTGGCGCGGAAGGGGTTAATAATTGTTAAATATAACATCTCGTATTCTCTCTTTAAATGAATAATATCCTTAGCCGCAATCACTAATGTTGGAACAATATTTTTTTTTTATTGATCAAGTATGAGATTTCATATTTGCCCTGATTCCTTTATAAATTATATCTTATTTAACCGTCATCGCCTCACGTCATATTAATGTTTCTTAATTCTGATCGCTCAAAATGATATCAGAAAGAAGAATACAATTTAGAAAGGCGTATATCCATATCAATTGATTACGAGAAAACGTTTGATAAGTTATGACGGAATTAACCGTTTGAAGTGATAAAGAAGCTTTATTTATTTATGTGCTTGTGAAAGATAATATTAGATAATAATCTATTATTTATAATGGGACCAAAGAGCCTGCATCCGGATAGAATATGATTACAGTAAATATACAAAAATATAAAGGGGCATAAGACAAGGATGTGTCTTCTCACGGAATATTCAACAGTTTGAGTAAGACAATTCTGAGATAGAATACCTACTTGGATCCATTAAGAGCGGTCACAATCTTAAGATAATATATGCAAATAACAGTGTTGATACAAGAAACACAAAGAACACGAACAGAAAATGGTAAAGGAAAGTGAGAAGAAAAGACTAATGTATATATCTTATTTGATTAGAGAAATAAAAACAGGCATATTATAAAGCATTTCGTTACAAAAAAACAATTCGTAACAAAAAGAGAAAGGTAAAAAAAAATATTACCCAAAATTGGTAATACCGAAATATAGCGATTAAAAGAACTGCTCAAACGTTATAATTTTTACCCCTCTTTTCACTTGTTAAAGGTTTCTTTTTTTACTATGAATTTCTTTTAAACCTGTGTGGGTTTATTTCTCTAGTAAAATAAATGTTTTACATTTTAGAAGAAATACTGAAAAGTTATCTGTTCTCCAAAGAAAGATTGACCCGGAAACATGACATTTTCCTACCATTTCCGAAATCGACACTTAGAACATCATTTCCAAAGTTTCTTAACTTTCCAAAAATATGTCAGATATTTGGTCGCTGGAATACTAGGCTTCGGCGTGCCACTCATAAATATTTCATTGGTTGATTTATTAAGTTTACCCCGATAGATAATTTCTAATTTATTAATCTCTTTTTATTTGCATCTCGTAAAAAGACCGTTATAAATGTACAAAACAGACAGACTGAGATCGGCTTATAAAAATCGGTTGTAAAAATGATATAATCTACACACTTTACTTTGAAAAAACCGAAATTCACAAACTTTTATCTTGTCCCGATTAATTTAATTGGTTTTGCACGGACATTTTTTTTTATTCCCTCAAGTCCAGCCTATATATATATATATATATATATATATATATATATATATATATATATATATATATATATATATATATATAAGAAAAGGCTAAAGTGCCAAACAATCTCGCAATCCGAAGAGTATTTCCTTAAATATCTTCACACTATATATTCGATTTTGAATTTTGTATTGAGCACTTTTTTTTGTCTATACCTTTTAGGCGCGGGTGTTTTCAGCCTTCCTTTTACATTTCTATCCGTATATATATATATATATATATACGGATAGATAGACATTTCTATCCGTATATATATATATATATATATATATATATATATATATATATATATATATACGGATAGAAATGTAAAAGAAAGGCTGAAAACAGCCGCGCCTAAAAGGTATAGACCAAAAAAAAAGTGCTCAATACAAAATTCAAAATCGAATATATAGAGCGAAGATATTTAAGGATATATATATATATATATATATATATATATATATATATATATATATATATATATATTAAATCCACTATAGGAAACTTAGAACGGCTCATGATCTAACATAATAGACATTCCTTGTTTGTTATATTTACCAATATTCAGTAAAAATTCTCCACCACGTCCAGTGAATTTTGCATGGACTCATATCGGAAGAAACTGATGGCGTCAAATGTCTACAAAATGAGTAACAAACTCATTTCTGTGCCCGATGGTATGGTTCGTTATCCTTCTATAATCTCACCTACATTTACTTCATTGGGTTCGTGAATAAGTGCAAATGGTCTACAAGCCTTGTAATATAGCACTCACTAATTAATAATGTTTCGACGGAGCAACAGACCAAAGACATGCTGCGAGAACATACCCTATCCTTTTATAGAACTGCAATTAGCATGCACGTTACTTTATAGATAACTCTCCAGGAGTGTCTACACTACACCATAAACCCGTCGTAATCCCAAACCAACAGGGACAGTGATTTATTGAACCCTGCTATATGTTTGAAACCCCGTTAGAGCCCACTTATGGATCCCACAAACACATGTGAGACACTTAGTCCGGTGTCATGGTACCTGGATGAGTCTTCTGATCCCACTGAATGCTGAAAAGATCTTCTAAATATGTCTGCTATTTTCTGCATTTTATGTGGTGGTAATTTGAGGCAGTGTCCTTTGTTTTTTCACTTCAGTGCTGGCTTAAGTTAAACGGAAATAGCTATGACCCCCGTTACGAGGGTTAGAATTATTTATACATTAGCAGGTTTAAAGAATGTATTAATCATTCATGAAGTAGTTTACACGTGCCAAATATCAATCTGGAATTTATAGCTTCAGATTACAGGCTTTATATCGGAGCCCTTCCACCTCCGATGCATACTAACTTCAACTCGAGTAAAGAATTTTTTCTATGTCATATAACGAAACAAAAGTTGAAACAAACTTTTTTTTACTAGCAATGTAAAATGGGTACAGTTTTGCTAGATGGAGTGTCTTTTAAACAGAATGTCTTTTAAACAGAATGTCTTAATCATATTTATTTTAAGTAAGCGTGAAATAGTTGCAAAATCTAGTAAATTGTTTCCGTAATGAAATAGCCACTAATGAACCAATGTCTTCGTCTCGTTCAATTTTCTAATGAGTTTAGCTGTCTTGTTTTGAGGTTGGCAGTAATCGTTTCAGAGTTATGATTAACTCAGTGAGTTTAAGAGAACACGAAAACTTTTTTTCCTTCACATGCCGCATACGATTGTAATCTCTATCTATAAAAGGCAGGATGTGTGTGTGTTTGTGTGTGTGTGTGAGTGTGTGTGTGTGCGTAGCGAATGCACGACCGCAATTTTTGACGGATTTGCACCAAAATTTACATGCACATGCTCCAAGTTATTGAAAAGACCAAGACCGAATTTACATTTCCTAACTCCCATCAATAGTGGAAATAATCGATTTTCTTTATGCTTCTACGGCAGTTTTCATGTAGTTCGCGGCCATTTTCTACTGGCCAGAGTGAGAGCCTATAGCTGACTGACATAAATGTTAACTAGCATGCTAGCATGCAAAAAAATCAGTAGCTGCATTCGTCACAAGTGGGGGAAATTTAAATGTGCATGGCACTTTACTCCAATTGGCTCATTCGCTTGCTTAAACTCAACGTTGATTCTGATTCCGCAGAACTGGGTTGGGTGTGAAAAAGTATTTGTTGTTTACATTCTTTTTTCATTCGGTTTTTCCAGTTACAAGTCCTTTTTTTAAAGCTGATCGTTTTGTGTTCTTTTTGTTTAGTTCTTTTTCGTAACAGATTTAATGTTTAGCATATAGCTTAGAAAAAAATTCGCAGTGTGAGATTGGCAAGAAGTAAAGCATGTAGCAACATCAGCACGGCACAGGGCACTCCTTTAAAGGCAAGGAAGGGCAAAATTATTTTAAGTCAAGTGATAGCGATTGCTGTATGAGTCGTACGATTTTTGAAGAAAGCACGGGCAACGCCGGACCATGCTGCTAGTTTAAATATATAGAAACGTTAGTTGAAACTCATAGAATATAAAACAATTTTTCCATTCTATTTCTCTATCAAACCTCAAGTCGAATGCTATAATAAACACTGATTAAATATAGACATGCTTTGGCATACTGGTCTTCTTGATAAGCTGAAAGGTTAAGTATTTCTGGACAAAGTTTTTAATGATTCAGTCTTTCTTATCAAATCGTGAAATGAAAGTTGTTTTGAATGACCACACACCTACATCTTTTTGTATGAAAGGAAATGATCCCCAGGGGTCTATCCTTGAAACTACATTGTTTCTAATTTTCATATATGAGCTTGGTGATTTCATCAGCCCTCAAATGGGTATCTATGCTGAGGACACGAACATTTACTACTGTTTCAATAGTAAGTCTGTTCGGTTCGGTAAGGTCAAATTGGCAGCTGATCTCAAAAATGGCCTACGATTTGTTGCTAAATGGGAAAGGAGTTGCTTATTAATTTTAATGCCTGAAAAACGCAACTACTCATTTTTAATCACCTTAGAGAAGCCATTTTTAACTTTCATCAGTATGGTTGATGCTAACCTCCAGGAGAGTGACTCATCGCACCTTCTCGGCCTAATATTTTCAGCTGACATGAAGCCTAAAGAGTATATTGAAACAACTGCTAAGTCTTCAGCTAAGAAAGTTGGTCCATGGAACCGGGAAGTGGTCTATCTTATTTTCTAGAAAGGTATCTGGGTAATTTGTCTATAAATTTGGGGAGGGTGTGGTTAATTATTTTCTATCTGGACACGTACGGAAAGTCCGAGAAAGTGTTCTAGATTCCTAAATACTAAAGACATTTTGAATAGTGTGTGTGAGAGAGAGAAAGAGAGAGGGGGGAGATGAAACATTTTTAGCGTTTAAATAAAGTGTTTAGAAGGTGAATTTTGAAGTTTCACAATTCATGTTTTGCGTGATGTATAAGAAAAGTTTTTTTTTTAAAAAAGAGGTTTCGTGGCTAAAAGCAAACGTCTGAATCAGCGGAAGTTGTCGGGGTGTACAAAGAGCACGGCAGCGCTGTTATCCGGAAGAGTAAAAAAAGAAAGATGATAAAAAGTAGTCCGAGATTTCTCGCACGAAATTCACTTTGCCTTTAGTTTAAACATCCATTTCTTTTTATTTCCTCTCAGCAGATGCACCTCAAATTTCTGTTCAAATTGTCTGTGTCTCGCAAGTGAACTCCGACATTGAAATGTGAATTCGCAATATATCGGCACATGGGAAGATACTATTTTAAGCACCAAAAGAATTAAACTTCGTATTTGATTTTGTTTCATTACATTTGTTTCCGTGTTCATATATCTTAAAATACAGACACTGGCAAATTCCTCAAAAACTTTCCAAGTTACGTACTATCTCGTCTGCTGTTAACATGATGGCAAAATAGGTTTTCTTGTCGTCTTCCGGTTTCTTTCAGGTGAAAATGTTAAAGTTTTTATTAACAATTTTACTGTTTCTTGCACTGCATACAAATATATTTTTCCATTATTATATCTGGGAGAAAGTAAAATATTTTATGTTTGAAGTCTGAGCGAATAGTTCGACAATACGAATGTATGTGCATACAAGTTTCCTTAAAGACAACTGCCAGGGTACTACAATTAAGCTTTTTATTCAATTTTTCTTTTCATTATATAAGTGGTTGTTTTTGGGACGTAAGTGTGTAAAAACTGTCCAATTTTTTTATATATCGCTTCACAAAAGCTTTCATGTTTCAATACTATGATTGTAGCGATATTGATGGGAATGCTTTCTTTTTCTCAAACATGGACAGCGCATTGTGACAGTGTTCATAGTTAATATTATTGATTGTTGCTTTTTACTTGAAAAATACGTGATTTTTTCCAAGTCATAGGAGTAATATTTTACTTCTTTTTGCGTATTGTCTTTCCCGTCGCCGTAACATAATTTCAGTGTTTCATTTTCATTTTTCAGGTCTCATGATTTTTCAGTGTTAAATGGCAAGATATGACCGCATGGTATATGCTAGACGTTTCTTCTCTCGTACTTCTCGTTTGCGGAACCCACTTCTAGTCTTTTGCCTTCCAGTCAACTTTAATTTTCAAAAATTCAAAGACAGAATAAAATATTATTTTTTATCTTCTGTATTCATGTTATTTTATTGCTCGCTCTCCTTAATAATGCTTTCCTTTTTCTCATATTCTTTCACACTCAGTAAACGCTTTCGTCTTAGTAACTTTATTGCCATACTTCGTATGATATGATAAAAATCAAAGACGTGTACATCATTGCTGTGTATACGGCGTACATGGATTTCTATGGCGTCAATTCCAATACCAGTGAGGTATTATCAGTAATTATCGTCTAACGTTAAGACAGGAAATCCTTAATCGCCATACCATTTTTTCCAGAAAGCCATAGTATCACTTTACCAGGATTTAGCGGTTGGGAAAGACAGTGTTTGTATTCTTTGAACTGTGATTAAGTCTTTGTGAAGAATCTGCTTCATTCTGTGTATTTAGTCGTGCGATACATGGCTAAATGTTTACAGTTGCAACTAATGCAGGATTATTTCTAGAAGTATGTGAGAAAACAAATAGGCAATCGCGCTTAAACTTACCGCATATGCGCTGATTCATCAACGATTCTTTTGCCATTAATCTCACAATAATCTTGTCATTTTCTGCTATTTACAGAATAATTACACATTGATTAAAGATGACATTCTCCGGTGTCGCAATCAATGGTTGATTAACGTGTATTGAGGAGAAGGACGTTATCCAAAAAAATTCCAACTGCATTTGAAATGACGAGACTAGAAATTAATAATGTTAAAGTATTGAGCATCTGGCAAATACATCACTGACATTCCCTCTAAAATATGTTTGTGGTAAGTAGCCCTTGATAAACAGGAACAAAACTACGGTACTATGTTGGAATAGATATTGCACTCAAATTTCATGCCAAACAGTCAAAAGAAATCAATTAAATCGTTGAAATAAGGTTATTCTTGGCTACCAAACGTAGAAGTACGTGATCCTCACACCTGCACCACGTATTGCAAATGTGAAGAAGTAAACGCTACACAGATATAATTAACCGCACTACAAATCAAGAGCAACCATACAGGTCCGTGGGGCTCGATGAGAGGAGTCGCATACCACAGAGTGGCTGAGAATAACTGACGAATTAGCAGAGTGAATAAAATTTTAAGTATTGAATATTAAAGATTCATTTAATCGACATTAAATTATTATATTAATGTCTTATTAAAGAATTATTAAAGTTTCATTAAAGACCCATTAAAGTTTAATTCTATTCAAGTCTCATTAAAGAATTATTAAAATCCCATTAAATTCTAATTAAAGAACTATTAAAGTCTCAGGAAAGCCTCATTTATTATATTAAAGTTTCATTAAGGTCTCATTTAATCGGCATCATTGGAAGTGATTTTTAGACCAACGGTAATGGTAGCATGATTCATTAACCGAGCAGCCATGAAATTCCGCTTGAAGTCCTATAAAATATTTCTGTTAATACAATTGTTCAGTGAAAGAAGCTTCTTCTCGAGTTCAATAACTGTTATTGCTCTTTCCAGTATTGATGAGTGCTTTGTTTTTAACTTTTTATTTGAAGTAATGTGGGACGTCAGTATATTGTTTATGTTCCTTCCAATTACATGTGCTATCGATTTTAGTTGTTGCTTCTCTTGAAAGTCTTCAGGTAATAGGATTCCTGATATTTAATACAGTTACCAAACCGTAAAAGAAAGTAAAAAAAAAAAAAAAAACAAACCTCCATTACTCTGATTTGGAATCTCAGCTGATTGTATAACATTAAATAAGACATTTGAAAAAAATTTATCAGTGTTTCTTTTATGCATGATCATTGTTAAAGTTAGTTAATTCACAAAAAACATTTAAATTCATACTCCAAATTAGCAAAAAATGAATGACTGAATTCTTCTGATCCTCAAGTGTCATAAAAAGAAGTATAAATGTTGTTCTTTGTTGTTTAATTCGCACATATCGATTTGGTATGGTCGATTTTATTTAGCGGCATATCAATACCTCTAAGGGTTATTTAATGCCGAAATCTAAAAATGAAAATTCAAACTTTATAAATAAATTCAAAAGAATGACATTATTTCACGATTAAATTATAATTGCTTAACTGCTTGTTTTTAAACCAAATAATCTTACAAAATCAAACGAAGACTAAAAACTTGTTGATCCTTACACGAAATGAAATTAATCACAGCAGATTGATTTCTATATTTTTTTTTGTTTTTTGACAATGTATTTCCTGTATTCACTTTTGCCATAACATGTAGAGATTGTAATTTTGCCATAAAAATGTAATGTTGATAGTTTTACTATAAAAATGCATTGTTGGTAATTTTACTATAAAAATCTATTGTTGGTATTTCTTTTTGCTAGTAATTTTACCACAAAAATGAATTGTTGATCATTTTACTATAATACTACATTGTTGGTAATTTTACAATAAAATATAGTCTTGTTTTTTTGTGTGTTTTTTTTTTGTATAAAATCTATTGCTGGTAAGTTCACTATAAAAATGGATTGTTAGTCATTTTTTATAAAATGTATCGCTGGTATTTTTATTGTAAAATACAGTACTGTTCGATAAAAGTGACTAACCTCATTTTTTTTACTAAATGTTCTCTTCTCCGATGAAACGAAATTCAAAGGATAAGCGATCTAAAATCCGAAGAAGAAGATTTGAAAGCTCTTTGAATTAACAGTAAGTACTGTCAAGCATCCGTTCAGTTTAATGTTCTGGGGATGCTTTACTTTTCATGGGACTGGTTTCTTAAAACCTATTGTTAAGACCCTTCTTGCGTTCTCCCTTCTGCTGAAAGGGTGCAAATCGACCCCACCAAGCTCATTTTTATGCAGGATAATGCTCCCTGTCACAAATCAAAATTGATGAAGGAATATTTTGATGAGAAGCAGGTGAGTGTTATGACATGGCCGCCCCAATATTCTGACCTCAACCCCATAGAAAACTTATGGAGCCTTATAAAGTACAGGCACACTAGAAAGCAGTTTAACAACAAAGAGGATTTGATTGTGAATTTCATATGTGAAGTCAATGCCAAAAAGTGTTAAAAAGGTTATTCAAAATAAAGGTGGACCCATAGATTATTAAATATTTCGAACTATAATACCTATTATAAATAAATTATACCTCTATTATTCTTTATTTAAAGTTGTTCGGTTATGTTTCTATTGATTACTAGTTGCAGGAAATAAGTGAGTCACTTTTTTTGAAGAGTTTTTCCCTAAATCTCATTTATATCTAAAATTATAATTATCAATAGAATACCTTAGGATGAGTAAACTTTTTTACTAAGTGGTCGGGAAAGGGTTTTTATATTAGGAAGATTAAAAATTAGGTTGACCCAAAAAACAATAGTCGAAAAAATTTTTAAGTAAAAAAAAATCATTTCAGTCACTTTTATCGAACAGCACTGTATATATTTATACTTTCCTAGTGTTTTGATTTTTACTTGGGTGTTCACTTTTTACCTATAGCTTGGACCCCAACAGGAATTACCACCCCGGGTCACGGTAGACCTGTGAACAACAACATTTAAGACATTGTTCCACGCTCCTCAGAACTTCCAAACTCCCGATTAGAGACTTTGCCGCCGGATGTAGTTTATCGTCATACTCGGAACTAACACACTCCGAGTTACGGTTGGTTTTTGCAGAGAGAATAAATCTATTCTTCTGAGCACACTTCTTCAGCTTTTGCAGTCATACTCTCTTTGTCAACAAATCTGTTCTGTTATATTTAATAGCGAGATAAGTTATTATTTGCCTCGCCAGCGGGGCTTACAATACGTAAACTGCATACCCTAGGGTTGAGCAAATGCAGCTACTTTCCACATGGACACTTGTAGACCAGTGCAGATTTGAATCTAGTGTAATCTTGACATATATCACCCTTTCTGGTTATAGTCCAAACAGGGCCTATCCTTTTTTTATTCTAGTATAAACAGAACATATGCCTATCATATTTTTTCTCTTTCAAATTCGGGCAAGCTGAGAAAAAATACGTAAAGAAATTCGCGAGCCTGTGTAGAAATTTTCTTTGGGCCAATGAAAATATTGTTTTTAGAGGAATTAGCAGTGGAGCCTAGAAAATAAGAAAAGAAAATAGCGATCTTATGCGAAATCGTTTTTTGATATAAAATAAGGAGAAAAATTGTATCAACAACAGAATAGCGTCCGAAGTCATTTGAAAAGATTCATCTCTGTCCACGCGTCCAGCGTTCAGATTTTATCCAGTCTCAAATTACTCGCTGATTATATTATCGGTTCTAACTGAACGCTTGGCATTGCGAAGAGCATTATTTCAAATATCCAAGAAAGTTAAGTATTCCTCGTCATTAACATCCACCATTAATCTTCTTGGGGTGGATAAACGAACTGTTCATTTTAACTCCGAAGTACCACCACGCCACTATAGAACAATATCAACCGAGACTTTTAGCAAGTCAAGAGAACGCAAATGCAAGGGGTTCTGCAGAGAAAGAGAGAGAGAGAGAGAGAGAGAAAGAGAAAGAGAGAGCTATCGATGATACCGGAACACAGACAGAAAAATATTTGCAGCCCAAAAATTCACGGAATTATTTAAATCGGTTTTATTGAAACATTCAGAACAAAAGGAAGAAAAGCTGCAAGCCGAAAGAACCAGGACGGCTGCAAACGATCATAGACAGGAAACGCTTCGGAAGTAAAGATCTAGGTCTGCTCCTCACACAGCAGCTGATACTCCTGAGCAAAGAGAGGAAATGCTTCGGGTAACCAGAGCTAGGTCCACTGGTCGTAGAGAAGCTGAGAGTCTTAAGCAAAGACAGGAAATACTTCAGGCTGCTAAATCTAACAGGGCAGCTGAGACTCATGACCAAAGGTATGAAATGCGGCAGGCTAACAGAGCTAGGTCTGTTGCTAGCAGGGTAGTTAAGAATCATGAGGAAACCGACGAAAGACTATAAGCTAATAGAGCTAGATGTACTGCTAGTAGCGCTGTTGAGACTCTTGGACAAAGAGATAAAACACTACAAAACGATAGACCTCGGAGGGCTGCTCGTAGATCAGTTGAAACTTCGGAACAACGGCAAGAAGGGCAGTCGGTTAGATGAAACTTGGGAACGGAGAAGAGCTGGCCGTACTTGGGGTCAGTTACACCGTGTTGACTTTAACTATCAGACGGAGTACGAACACGCTTCTGAAAAGAAAATGACAAAAGGCTCTATGTCTAAAGTCTATGGTAAACTTGATGCCAAGAATTTTGAAAGAGAACCTCCTGGAATGTGACGTTCGAGTGACAAATCAGGATCCCATTACTGTAATATTCATCACAACTTTTGAAGCTTCTTCTCTCGAGCAACACACAAGTGTCAAAACACTTTTTGTGAAAAAATTAGGAATTACAATTATGCTTTTCAGATGACTTCTTGAGAAGATAAAATTATTAGGAAAGGTGGTTTTGCGCCCATTTTTAAAGTGCAGGGTTATGTGTACCATAGGATTGGATCCCCACGGCCACTACAAAATAAAAAGCCACAATTTCTACAGTTATATTTTGTTGCGAGAAAGAGCAAGCGGCCAGGTGTAATTCTGTTTCCCTTGCGTCAACAAGAGATCAGATCCGGCCATGTTTGGCTTGCAGCAGGAAAAAACCCGGGATGCGTTAACCTAGTATCAAATGGACATATACAGTAGAAATGAGGCAGACTTGAGCTTACATTGAGACTGCAAGTGATGATAGATTGTAGAAATAGCCATGTCAGTAGCTTTAAGTGTGCTGTGGAAAATGCTCCTACTCACAAGTTTAATGTGATCATGCTACAGACAAGCGATTACAGGACAGCATCAGGGACGGTTTAATGAACCTCTTTGCAATGCAATACTAGTAGTTCGCCGTGGTGACTAACATAACAAGATATACATTGTTCTAAACCGACGGAGAACACTCTTCAAAGAATTGATGAGACATATAGATCTTATGATTCTCTTCGGTATCCACTGTTATTTGTTAATGGAGACGATGATTACGATTTTGGTATTAAATATCGTAATCCAAGCAATCCGGAGGATATGTTAAACAAAGAAGAATCGTTTAAGGAATCATGCGCCCACCGTTTTATGACAGGTGGCAACTAATTCTTCATCACTCTCGAAATCTCTCTCTCTCTCTTTTTCTCTCTTCAATATGCAGTTAATATGGCTGCTAAAATGGAATTTGGTAGGCTGTGTTCCATTAGAAACAACAAAAATCGGAGAATTATATTAATTTGAGAGATGCTACAATGATGTAGCATTTGCCAATCTTGAGCAGCTCCGCATTATACTATCAACAGGCAGGCCTCGATAGACGCAGGACAGGACGCAGGATGACATGATCGATGTACGCCACTATGGTAGGCCTGGTTTCTTAGCAACATTTACATGCAACCCAAAATGAAAGGGGATTGAAGACGAACCTTTTCTGTATCAAAAGGCCAAAATAGACATGACCTCCCTGCCAAAAGTTGAAGAATCTCATGGATCCGATTAAAAGGAAGAAGACATTTTGGTTCGAAAAGTGTCACAGGTAAACAGTCTAGTGACAAAAACGGGAGCCACCACAAGCTCACATTTTGCTTTGGCTGGCAACAAAAATCAACGCTAAGGATATTGACAGGATAATTTCCGAATCCATCGACAAACATGGAGCTCTATGAAATTCTTAAGAGGAACATGGTACATGCCCCATGTGGAAAGGGTCTTTAACATCAACTCGCCATGTCTGAAGAACAATGTATGCTCAAGGAAATTTCTCAAGAGATTTCTTACGGAAGCACAAACTGCTAATGACAGATACCTTCCTTACAGGTGTAGAAACCCAGATGATGGGGTTTCAGCAACGGTTGAACAACATGGGGTTGACAAGGGATGCATAGTACCCTGTTGACCTTGTTGTAAAAGACATTTTATTTCCATTTTAATGCTGCGTTCTGTAATTCGGTGAAATCCATCAAGTAGGATTGCAAGTGCGTCAACAAGAGAAGAGATGTGACCATGTTTCACTTGGAAAAGGAAACATCCGGGATGAGTTAACCCAGTATCAAATGGACAGATACACTACTAATGAGGCATTTTGGCGCATGTATGGCTTACCACTGCATGCAATACATTTGGAAAACAGTCATCCTGTCTACTTCATTGAAGCAATTACTGTTACTTACTAGCTTTTTACCCTGGCTCCCCGACTCCGTGAGTTTAAGCTTGCTACTAAATTGGAATCTAGGTCCAAATCTTTTGCTCTTAAAATAGTTAAAAGTTACCACCACTTCTACTTCAAAAGATTCTTTTCTCGCACTTTTGGACGGTGGAACTCCCCTCCGTTTATCTGCTTCCCTGAAAACTACAATGTTCAAAAAGTTAAATGCGATGTCAATCGCCATCTTCTGTCGTCTTGAACCCCGTTCATCTTTTATCCTTTCCTCGTTCCTCCTATACCCAGTCTTTTCTCTTACTTTCACTCTCTGTAGCGGCATTCCCACCTTGCTTTGGGATGGGGGTTGAAATGATTAAAAAATGTTATTTTTCTTTCGTACAAAGTGATGCGACAACTAATATAGTGCGATTACATTACGAATCCTTCTATCAACTAAGGACCTAAGAATACTTTTTCTTCGATGCTTGCCGTCCTGGGTAAAACGATAAACTACGCCCAACACCAACGCCTTTGATCATGTGGTTTTGAGGAGCGTAGAACCACCTCTTAATTGTTGGTGTTCCCAGGTTCACAGTGACCCAGGTTGGTAGCATCTGTTAGGGTCCCAGCAATGGGTAAATATTTAACCCCCAAGCTGCAGTAAAAAATCATTATGAAAGTGCAAAAATAGATTTTAATACTAGAAATATTGTTTTCTTTCAAAAATCTATTTCTGAAATACCAGAAATTATTGCAAGAAATAAATTTTTGAAGGAAAAAATTACTACCAGTAATACATGTTTTAATAAAAAATATTACTAACTATACATTTTTGAAGAAAAAATATTTCCAGAAATAGATTTTTCAAAAGAAAATTACAAAATATAGATGTTTTGAAGGAAAAACATATTACCAGAAATAGATTTTAGAAGGAAAAAATATTACCAGAAAAAGATCCTTTGAAGGAAAACAATATTACCAGAAATAGATTTTTGAAGGAAATCAATATTACCAGAAGTAGATTTTTTAAGGAAAACAATATTACCAGAAGTAGATTTTTGAAGGAAATCAATATTACCAGAAATAGATTTTTGAAGGAAAACAATACTACTATAGATGTTAAAGGAAATCAATATTACCAGAAATAGATTTTTGAAGTAAAATAATATTACCAGAAATAGATTTTTGAAGGAAATCAATATTACCAGAAATAGATTTTTGAAGGAAATCAATATTACCAGAAATAGATCATTTGAAGGAAAACAATATTACCAGAAATAGATCTTTTGAAGGAAAACAATATTACCAGAAATAGATTTTTGAAGGAAACAATATTACTAGAAAGAGATTTTTGAAAAGGAAATGCCAGCAATAAAAATTCTAATGGCATTAAATAACCCATCTTATAAAACAAAACCAAAACCAAAGCAAACCTCTTCGATACTCGTATTTAATATTTCTTCCCTTCTTCCTTGTATTCTTTTTTACTTTCTATCATATTTCTTTTCTTTTCTTTTTTCTTTCTATCATATTTCTTTACTTTTCTTTTTCTTTTTTACTTTTCTTTTATTCTTATTTTATACCTGTTCATATCTCGTTCTTTGTCATTTCGTCAATCGTTATTCTTTTTCCTTCTACAGTGTGACCCGGATATAAGAGACGTGGAAATACGATAAACCCGGATATAAGAGATATTTTCTCGGGTCCCAAATTAGAGCCATACTTACCTAAACAAAATAGACCAAACCCGGATATAAGAGAAATCCGGATATAAGAGACCCCGTCTCCGGTCCCGACAACTCTCTTATATCCGGGTTATACTGTACTTCTTTATTTATCTATTTCTTCCTTTTGTTTTTGTTTCTTTTATTTTTTCTTTGTGTCATTTGTTATTTATTCTTTCTTTAATCTTGTTCTTTTCTCTTTATTCTTTTTTTCATTGATAAATCGTCCTCCTTATTTTCTTTTTTATTTCCTTCATTTTTTTTCTTCTATATTTATCTCTTTGTTATGCCTTTTCTTCTCCTGCATTTGTCTTTTATTCTTCCATTATTCTTGTATATTCTCTTTTTCTTTCTTTCATTTATACATCGTTTCCACCATTTTTATTCGTTTTTTTTTCCATAGTATTTCTTTCTGCATGTCTTTTTTATTGCATTTTACTTTCTTTATTTCCCTTTAATTTGTCTTTTATTAATCGATCATTTACTTCGTTTTGCTTTTACTTTCCTTCATTTTTTCTTAATTTCTCCTTCACCTTTTTTTCTTTCTTTTTTATTCTTGTTTCCTTCTTTTCAGTTGTCTTTCATTCTTTCTTTAATCTGAAACCCTTTTCTTTTCTTTATTCTCTTTCATTTCCCTACCTTTCATTTCCCGTGGACATAACATCGTCTCTTGTGTACGACAAACCGATTTTCGATTTGAAGTCAGGTTTGTTAAAATGAACTGAAACAATTCCCTTCCCCTCTCAACAACCGTCAGGAGTTCCGGATAATTGCAGTCCTCATTTAACAAGATATTTCATATTGATCATTAGAAATGTAATAAAAATGTCTCCATCATTTTAGAAATTTTCCAAGAACAGGGATATTTAAAAAGCAAAATGATGGAAGAATAACATTATATAACGATTACAAATAAGTAAAAAAAAATGATGAAGTGCAATTAGAAAACATTTAAACGAAAATAATGAAAACCAGCGCATTTTGAATAAGCTTCGCTGTTTCTGAAGCATGTTAACATTATTATTATTATTATTATTATTATTATTATTCAGTTACTGCCATCGTATTTTACTTTATTTATTATCCCTTTCTTATTAAAAATACAGTCAATTTTGCCTTGAAAATGAGTAATAATTTAAAACATTTAATGCATTGTTTTCTCAATTTCATTTTATTTTAAATTAAATCTTACAAGTTTTCGATTTCATGAATTGATTAATTAGATCCCAAATGGGTCATTTCCATTCTTTGATGTTTCTAATATGCTACGCAGAATAATTATGCTGTGCACTTTTTCACAAGAAACAGCTGTTGGGATCAGCTGAATGCGTTTAATGAAAGAATGTTCCAAGAATTTAGATTACAGAAAACGGTATCTATGCCATGCCTGTTGATGACTTTAAACCCTTTTACTTTGGAAAAAAAGAATCGAAAACCTCCATTTTATATTATCAATATCTGTTATCGTAATTTACACACGCAAACGTGGACCCCCGCAGCTATAAATAGGAGCAGGTACTGCCTTTTGAAGGGTGAAGTTTCCAACAGTCAGCTCTGAGAGTCGGAACAACATTCTTGCTGTAACACTCTCTTTTGCATATATTTGTATTACTGTTTGTCTTAATATATTTGTTTAATTCATTTCCTCTCTTTGTGGCTTTATTTCTGGTCATAACAAATCCAGAACAATATCTATCTATCTAGCTAGAGCTAGCTGTTATGTTAATTCATCCACGCACGCATGGACTCGCCCAGCTATAAATAGGAGCAGGTACTGCCTTTTAGAGAAGGAATCTTCCAGCAGACAACTCTGAGAGTCGGACCGAAAATACTTGCTGTAACACTCTCGTTTGTATATGTTTGTATTACTTGTGTCTTTATTTCTGGTCATAATCTTTAGATCGAATTTAAGAACATATTTTAATGCTGGTAATATAATAAGGAGAAAAAAAACAGATGCATTAGAAGAGATTGACCTACGCAACCAAGAAACAATCTTCGTCTAGGTACCGCATCCCTTCAGGTGTGTAGATTACGATAACATATATGGTGATGACTCACCACAGCTGTTTTCACTTTATATAGTATCCTATTTATATAACAATTATTATGAGAGATACTGAGCTATTCAACTGACATGCAATAGTAGCATCAATAAAACCCAGGCAACGGCTTAGGGTTGTTTCTATACATTAGGAGACGTTAAGTTTGTGTTTGGAACCACTGATATAAATTAATACTTATTAATAGTTATTGCTTCTCTATTAACAGATAAAATCATACAAGATGCATTACCGAGGGGGAATTCTGAAACAAAAGACACGATTTCAAACCACATGGCACATTTATCCCAGATCTCCGAAACGCTGTATCTGATATTAATTGTTTAAACCTCAGAATAAGCAATTGGATATATAAATAATCCGTGTGCGGGGCCCGGTAGAAAAATTTATTATAACTTTAAGAACGGATATTTTACAAATATATATATATATATATACAAATATAAAAAGAGAGGACGAGCAAGGCTAACAAGAAAATATTCACCGTAATGAACCGAAAAATATAACAAAAATAAACAAAAACATCTAAATGGCTACTGCTCATCGCACTTCAGAGCCAATCGAGGACAAAACATATTTGCAGAACAATGCAAGGAAAGAAGGAGAAAAAATTACAGAAAATAGAATATGTAGTTAGGCTAAATTTCGACTCAAGAGTCATTCCTTTAGCTTTCAGAGTGAAGGTTGCTTAGACTTTATATAAATAGACTCCAAAATTGTCTCATAGTATTCTGAATTCATTTTGCTGATTGTAGTGAATGATTTCGTCCCCTAATTTTATAGGGAGTATTTTCACTATCCTTGGCATCTACGCCTTTGTCGTAGATTTTTGTTTATATTTACATACGCTATTATTTTGAGGAATTGCATTAAAAATCATACATATTATAATTTTTAATTAATTTTTGTTTAAATGTTATTTTTTTATGGATGTTCATATTCGTAGATGCCACGGTGGAGTAATGGATAGCGGAGAGCCGAGTTTGAGTTCCCGTCGAATCCATTACATTCACTTACGTATACTAATACGCTTGGGAAAAGTATGAATCCACTTCTCTCCCAGCTATAGGTAAATACTATAGCCTCAATCGCAAAATTTCTACTGCAGAAAGAAATGGTCACCTACTGCGGGAAAAATTCGTCATCGTCAGTTGTATGTCACCCATGGTATATATATAACTGACTGATATTCGAGTAGAAGCTCTATTTCTTAAAATATGCGTCCTGACGGAGGTTATCCAGAACGGTAGATGTAATTGGATAAAAATACTGTTCAATTAAAAACACCGATCTTCTATTCGAATATGAGTATCCATAAAAAGAAACGTTGAAACAAAATAAATTAAAAATAGCATATGTACTTTTAAACGTCTGTTTTTAAAGTTTTAATAAGTTGAATAGTATTGCTATTTTTTTCCAAATCTTAGACCTGAAAATACCTCACAATGCTTTCTACTATCTGTGTCTCTCATTATCAATCTATCATTCTCAGTGTTAATATACTATGTTAATTTACAGTTTAGCGATCTATTATTTTAAATGGTTACGGTTGTTAACCATCTGTAGTATTTTCCCTCAAACACAGCTCAACCGACGGGTGTTGAGTCTCAACATAAGATACACTACTTCAAACGATTCAACCTAATTCAAATATCAAACACTCAGACATCTTGGTAATTGAGTCTGGTGCGCGAACGTAAGAACAAAAGCGAAAGTGAAAGTGAAAATAGAAGTTATCGCCGACTTTGTTATTGGCTTTCCATCCAGAGAGTGTCCAAAGCATAGCGGTCATTGCAACTAGAGTCCATCTTAACGCGAACTTTGACGTCGCACGAAGCTAACGAATGGAAGTCGAGACGCCGCTTCCCCGTTACATTTCCTTGATGGAATTGGTTTGCCAGTGCCATTTGAAGTGATAAGCAAAGCTGATTTTGAGATGACGTGTTGAAAGTTTCATACTTAACTGGCATTAAACAGAAACCGACAGCAGATGTTTTGTCCAAGTGATACTAATTTGTTTAAATAATAATCTGTTTTCTTGATTAGAAACGCGAAAACTTCAAAATAGCTGATGACACCTGCTGTGGGACGGTCGTTAATGCGATAGTAATTACTTATTCTGTCTTACTCGTAATATATAAATAATAGTTACAAAAGTAATAGGCATTGAATAAGAATAGATTGAGAGGGACGTATATATGTGAACTGACTGGGTTGGACAGATAGGTATTAACGAAGAGAAATACAAATAAAAGTCACCACTCGAAGTATGGATAGATACAAATACTTGATACGAAACATAAGGGAAATAATTGTAAAGAGAATCACATGAGTAATGTTATCAGACGTGTTGCATTAGAAAAAATAGTCTTTCTGAATTTGTGGGATGACGTGTTACCTTTATTTACATACGGACTATTGTTATATTTATTGTCATTATAAATTATAAAATATCATAATGTTTCGGCCGTTGTACACTCCGGAATGTCGAGCGGAACACTTTATTTAATCTACAGAGTTAGATTGTTCACCTTCCGCTAACCATATCCTTGGATATCTTGTCTAGTTCTTGCTTAGTACTGCTTAGCTATTGCTCGTCCCACTTTCACTGAATCAAAAGAATTGGACTCATAATGAACCAATCATTTAAGCAATTGTGCGATCATGTCTCTTTCGATTCAAGGCTGACCAATGAGACCATATTCCCAGCGGTAGGTTCCTTTCTGGAGTCGACTGGTTGCCAACCAAGGCTATATGACCTAGTCTGTCCTGCTATGAAACCCTTAGATGGATTCATACCTATCACGGGCTTAACTGAAATCAACGAACCCAACTGGACATCGAACTATTTTGCCGTGTGGAAAACGTAGAGCCTCAAACCATATATATAGCCTCAAGTATAATCCAGACCAATGTTTACTTATAGACACAAGTATAATAATCCTAACTAATTCTTAACTATACACTCAAGTATGTATCAAAAGCAGCTGACTATATTATCCAACACAACAGGTTTTATATGTCTTAAAATCCACTAACCCAACAAAAATTATATACATATTGTTGTGGATTCCGAGATGAAATCCGGTCCCCAATGAATGATAAACGCAGGAATAAAATATGACGAATAAATGTATTTACAATTATAATACAATTGGTAATACGGTTAGTAGATCCAGAAACACGGTTATTATCAATATATATATATATATATATATATATATATATATATATATATATATATATATATATATATATATATATATATATATATATATATATATATATATATATAGTCTGGTAAATTCAGACTCGACATAGGACTTCCTTAGAGTCTACGTGCTTGTAACTGTGACTTCTACAAGCAGTTACCTCACACTATTACTCAACCACAATCTCTGTTCTGACTACCCTCACTGACTCTGGTTATTTAAAGGCAGCAGTCTAAGTACACACTGATCGAGTCCACTTGTATGAAAAAGGGGTGGAACCCATAACACATATATATATGCGTGTGTGTATGTGTTTTTGTGTGTGCTTATCCAATATTCAAAGAAAAATATGCATGAATATAAGTTAAGAGCTTATATATATATATATATATATATATATATATATATATATATATATATATATATATATATATATATATATATATATATATATATATATATAGTGGCCTTAGAAAAGTTTTAGCCAGGAGAAATAGACCACACCCAATTTCAAAATTTAATTGTCATCCCAACTCTATATAAATAAGGAGAATTTGAAAGTAGTATCGTTACACCATTTGTTAGTTCCAGTGCTTGTATTCGATTTTTCATGGATTTGATCAAGTTATTAACAATCGTCTGAGCCATATTTTGCCACTCATATGCAATGTTTCTTTAAGGGTTGCCACTGAGGGGATTTTGGTTCACGCTCTCAGTTTTCGGTCAAGGTGCTCTCAAACGTGCTCTACTGGATTCATATCTGGACTTTAGGCTACCCATGGGTGAGTGACTTGATTTCTTGCGATTCCTTCCAGGCCTTTACTACTCTGCTCGTATGACCTGGTGCCCCGTCTTCTTGATAAAGGTAGACATTCTTGTAGACATTCTTGATTGGTTTCAAATAGTGGGAATAGTTCTTACTCTAATATTTGACAGTAATTTGGAATATTCAACTGCTCGTCAACAAGAATCAGCTCAGATTACCCTCCAGACCAGACAGCGCCCCACACATTACTCCAATCCCTCCATGTTTCACGGTCGCCTACTGACATTCAGCGTTCCAAGTCTCATTATGATTTCTCCAAACACAAACCTGTCTCGAATTCGAATACTCGCAGAATTTACTTTCATCTGTCCAAATTACAGACTGCCAAAATTCATAATCTTTGCTCTCGAATTCTTTTGCCCAGTCCATACGCTTTTTTCCTGTCAAGGGCTTCTTTCTTCCAACTTTTCTTTGATAGCCTAGTTCTGTCAGTCTTTTTCACCGCGCACACACACACACACACACACACACATATATATATATATATATATATATATATATATATATATATATATATATATATATATATTCGAAAATTATACCATAAACATGTTATAAAATCACTACAAAAATAGCCATTTTGTTCCAACACTTCTGGTGTCTTATCAAGTGATGGTGTTGAATGTAGAATAAAATGTATATATATATATATATATATATATATATATATATATATATATATATAAACTCTTAGATTATATTCATACATGTCTGTTTTTCTTTGAATACCGTAAATTGTGACATAAAAGTTAAGTTTTCAAGCTTAAAAAATATTTACAAAAGTAGGGGTCGACTTATATGGAGGGTATAAAATGCAAAACTTAACCAACAATTTGTAAACAAGTGAAACAGAACACCTAACCTTTACTGTACACCACTTAACTCCAGCAAACTACCACATATATATCACACTAAAAGTTTTTTTGGTGAACATATTTTGCATATTACCACAGAAATTAAATATAAAACAATAAAATAGTAACAGAAATTCAATATTCATTCAAAGGATGAGAGACGATAGTATAACGGACCTACAGTTTTGCAGTTCGCCGCATGAGGTTGGTGGCCTCATTGGTTATTTGGTTACATCACCGTGTCATGGCAGATGAGTTATACTCTGTTTTACAATAGTATACGATAAATAGTAGTACTATAAAAAAAATAGCTGGTATAAAGTGCAACCTACGGTATTAATATTTTATAGGAGTTGATGGTGACTTTAATGCGTTTAGCAGTAGACCTGACGAATTTTAAATATTCGATAAGTTATACCGATATAATATACGGTACCTACCGGTGTGGGTTGTAGGTTGTTTGCTATACAACGCGTATAGACAGAGATTATAGCTAGTTTACGAATTAGTCTGGTTGATATAGAAAGAATATCAGTTGTACCTGGAAAAAATGGTACCAAAACATAACATTAGAAGCGGAATTTTATATCCCGCAGGAAAAAAAAGACAGTGCTATTTTGGCTTGTTATCTCCAAGAAAAAATTTCTACACCCTACATAGCTGATATCTACTGGGTGCGATAGGTAAATTATCGCCATTAAATATTGTCATTTCGCGCATGCGCTTTGTTTGTTTAGATTTTCTTGAGTGCACAGTATACTATGGTCAGCTGGACACCATTCGTGTGAAAAAGAGCACCATCGCGCAATTCAGCTCGCCATAAATTTGAAAAAGATATGCTGTACTGCTTGGCATTAGTCCCGGAAGTTCCAATACAAACATTTCAGGATGTTTGATTGTCAATCTGAGGAGAGTGCATAGAATTTGAAAATGTTGGATTAGTCTAATGGTGATTGAGAAGGTACAGAATCTCGGAAAACTCACTCTGGTCGTTCTAAGAAATGAACTCCCTTAATTTGTTAGTGAGGGCCTCAGATTCAACACGAAGGCCTACATCAAGTGATTGAGGAGGTAGTGTTACCCTTGGTCAAGAACGTGGCTAGTGAAAACCCTGTCTGGTAACAGGACTCTGCAGCATGCCACACAAGAAGGATAACCCATTTATAGCTGTCAGACAATTTCTGCGACCACATTACACCTTACATCTGTCAAGACTGCAACCCCCTAGATTATTATGTGTGGGGCTTAATTGAATGAGAGACCAACAAAACTCCTTGAAACGCCAAAGATGAACTGAAGGCAAGGATTATGACAAGATTCACTAACTTAAAAAAGAGACCGTCCAGAAGAGATACAGGATATTCCGAAGACGTCTGGAGACACTGGTTGAAACCCACTGCGATTTTATTGAATAACTTTTTTCTTTCGTATAATTGTGTGTAATTTTGGTAACAATATCTATTAAAATGAGATGTTATTTTCATATTTGCTTAATTTAGACGACAATTCATCCATCGTACCCTTTATACGCCTTCTGACGGAAAGAGGACTCCGCGAAAAATTAAAATGCTTCTCAGCATCCTTGAAATCACACAGAAGGCAAATTCCTACGTTCTGCTGAACTTGCCAGTCATCCAGACACAGGATGGATGTGATTGAACGTCACCTGTATTTTGATGTGGAAAATGTACGATAATCAGGCTTATTTATAAATCAAAGGAGATCCAGTCTTGTGCTACTTTAGTTGATACATCTGCTCCTATTGCCCAAGTTACATCAGCGGGTTCGTAGATTTTTGTCAATATGTATAGAGTAAACACAGACGAAATATTAGACTCCCTCAGGTACACCAAGTCTATGGAGAATGCCAAAACATCGGCGAAGAAGTTAGAGCCTGGAACGTATTTTGGTGTACATTTGGAAAACCTTAGGTCATTGCCAACTTGACCCTTGCGGATGGAGTTGGGGAATGAGAAACTTTTAATTTAGCCCCAGTTCTTACCGATCTAGATCCTGTTCCTGAGAAAGTACTGAGGTTTGTGCTTTGCATGTACAAGATTTCGTCCAAGATTTCGTCCAAGATTCCTCGCAACATAAACATCTCCTCTTGTCGGAAACGTGATCTCACATGCCGTGATTCTAGGGACAACGATTGTAACAACATTAGCCTGGCTCTACAAGAAGCGGACGAATGGGAAGCGATCGTAATTTATTTCAACGATTATTTTGAGTTATATCAGTCGATTTACATTGTTTTGTTTGCTATTTTTGTTGGTAGAAATGAGAACATTTCAACTCTTATTTGTGGTATTTTATAAACTTTTTTGATGTAGAGGTATTTTCTAGGCCTAATATATTTGCGATAATGTTTGAATTAAAATTTCAAATTGTATAATTTTGTTGTTTTTTTTGTTTGTACCAAGGATCACATTTTTGACAAACATCAAAAGATGTGAAAAGATATTCACACTTTTTTTTTTAAATAAGCACCACCATTGTCATTGGGAACCTTCAGTCTGCTTAGCAAAACAGGAATTCCAGAGCTCAAGTTGCTTTGTCAGTTTCTTGATGTAATAAGTTATTTCAGCGGTGTGATTTCCTTTCTTTAGTCATGTCTTACTTGTATCATACATGACCGTCAAGTCTTCTTCAAATACGTCCACATTGCCAAAAAGAAAAAGATCAAAGTGAAGATAAAATTATGCTGCCAATTTGTCATTATTAACAACCCTTATATCCAGGCAAAATTTCATGTTCTCAGAATCAAAGGTTCCTGAGATATAAAATTTACTTTGTTGTCTGGTCTGCAAAATATACAGATATCACGTGGCTATCCTGAAAGTTCCACACAGTGAGCGCAAATTCTGAGAGCAAAATATTTGTCCAACTGTCACGTCTCTTTTTCTATCTCTCTCTGTATACAGTTGTATTTATCTAATTCAATTTGACAGACCAATTTTTGGCCTGTAAATTGTGGGTGTTTCGTCAGTATTTAATTCAGTAAGAGACATATAGAGCTGGTAGTTCTTTGTTTTGTGTTATTTTTTTTTCATTATTTCAGATCTTGTTTGCAAATTACCACCCATAACTAAATTTCCCAAAATTTCTAAAAATACCATATTTAGCTTAGTAACATATTCTCGCGATGAACATTGATATATACAATTAAACGGCGTGACTTCGTGTAGTTTTGGCCAGGTTACCGTATAATGTAGTCTAGTTTCATTTACAGGTAGGCCTAAGTTTTGGCCCACTGATAGCCTACCGTATGCTTGGGGATCGAGCTATACGGTTGGTATAAGCCCAACTCAGAATTGTGAGCTTAAGATGATGAGGACGACTTGTACGCTGCAATTTACGGTATACATAATCATGAATAATTGTCAACTCCAAGTGAGATTTAGTTTTTCATGTAGATATTGCAATTTTTAGAAGTCATATCATTCAATAATGTATAAAAACCGTGTCTTTTTTATAAAAATTACAACACTCGTCTTATTCAGTACAAACATTCAAGTATGACAGTTTGTGTTTACTTTACAGTAATGCATTTTGGGAATGACAACTCTGACCTGTAAAACAACAGGACATTATTCCATTTATTACGTTTGCTACAGCATAAAAAGACAATGTAGTTAGGGATGTTGTCATTCCATCGTTTAGTCCTAAAAATGTTTGCTTCTGATCCTCGTATATACTTGTGTATTTTTGTATCAATTTTAACCCCTTCCATAAAAGATTACCTGTGTATAATGAAAACCTGTTATCAAAAATACCTGTTTTTTAACATTTTTAACAAAAACTTCACTACGTATAAAGCAACACTATAGTCGAGTATAATCGCTCGTTGAACAGTCTATATTCACCACCCAAAGACCAAATGTCTAATCGTAATAGTTGAATTTCCAGTTCTCAGTTAGAACTCAGTAAATTTTGGTTATTGTAAAATTAATAGCCAATGGGGACATGGTATTTTTAGATAAACCTGTTTGTGTAGAAATCCTGCTTTTTTTAAGTTTGACATGTCTACATTACTACGCATTCGAGAGACAAACAAATGTCTTCTCTTTCATATATATTTTTGTTGCTCAATTTCCAAGAGGAGATTTACTATATTTATTAAGATTGGAAAGCAGCGGTCGCAATCTATCTATAAAAGGCAGGATGTGTGTGTGTGTGTGTGTGTGTGCGTGTGTGTGTGTGTGTGTGTGTGTGTGTGTGTGTGTAAGTAACGAATGCACAGCCGCGATTCTCGACGGATTAGCACCACAATTTACATGAACATGCCCCAAGTTAGCGGGAAGGCCAAGACCGACTTTTCATTTTCCAACTCCCATCGATAGTGGAAATAATCGATTTTTTTTCATGCTTCTACTGTAGTTTTCATGTAGTTTGCGGCCATTTTGTACTGGCCAGAGTGAGAGCCTATAGCTGGCTGTCACGAATAGGCAGGAAGATTCTAATGGCCATCGGGAGAGCCAACAGCTGACTGACACAAATGCTAACTAGCATGCTAGCATGCAAAAATATCGATAGCTGCATTCGTCACAAGTGGGAAAAATTTAAATCTGCATGGCACTTTACTCCAGTTGGCTCATTCGCTTGCTTAAACTCAACGTTGATTCTGATTCCGTAGAACTGAGTTGGTGTGAAAAAGTATTTGTTGTTAACATTCTTTTTTCATTTGGTTTTTCCAGTTACGAGTGCTTTTTTAAAGCTGATCGTTTTGTGTTCATTTTGTTTAGTTCTTTTTTCGTAACAGATTTAATGTTTAGTATAGAGCTTAGAAAAAAATTCGCAGTGTGAGATAGGCAAGAAGTAAGGCATGTAGCAATATCAGCACGGTAAAGGGCAATCCTTTCAAGGCAAGGAAGGGCAAAAATATTTTAAGTCAAGTGATAGTGATATCGATTGCTGTATGAGTCGTACGATATTTTAATCAAACACGGGCAACGCCTGGCCATGCTGGTAGTGGTTAATAAAACCGATGACAATATTACTCTAAAACATCATTGGTAATATCTCAGAAAATCATTCTTTCTAAGAGAAACCGCTAGCTCATCAGGTGTTATGTAACCCGCCTAGCCGCAGGGACCCTAACTGCCAGGCAACATAACGATTACATATTATCCCAGTTTTCTGTATGCAATTGCCAAGCATTTTGAAGGGGGTATTTTATTACTGTACGCATTGTTAGTGAAATCGAATTCCCACTTTTTTAAGATGTCAGAGGCTTTAAAACGGGCACAATACCAGAATATTGCTTTATAGAGTTCATTAATTCAGTATTAGTAGAAACACCATTCATTAAAACAAGACTCCTGCGGTGAAGGGGTTAAAGGTGTTACATTAGTTCTCAGAAAACCGTGTTAGTAGAGCTGCATATTTCCCTAGCAGAATATACCCTCTGTATAGTTTGTCCTCGTCCAGATCGTCGTCATCGTCACCTGTAGATGCTGTAAGGGATACAGCTATCGACGAATGGTCCGACCGAAATCAATGACGTCCACGGTGCCATGTCGTGTCCTAGCCTTGTGCTTGTTGAGCATTTGCACGAAGCCCGACAACTCCATTATTTTCTGTCGAGGTTCTTGGTAGATAGGGAAAGTCGCTTCTAGCTCTCCGATTCCTCAATGCTAGACGCTATCTATTACTCCGTGCTTCCTAGTCTAGAAACACTTCAAATTAAAAATGGTTATATGGAGCTAGACCACATCGGAAATGAATGTATGCAGTATTTATACTTATTATAATTTGTATACATATTAAACGCTTAATAAACACTTCAAGATAAGGTTTCATGTGGCTAAATATTTTAACTGTATACGAGGAGAGCTTCTAATTTATTTTTGTCATTCCTGACGGTGGCTGCTGTAGGACATTTTCGTATTATGTCCTAATAATTATCTCTTATGTTGATCGTCATATTTTATTTATTTACGATGATTGGTTGTTTCACACATGACTTCCCTTTCAACTGGGAACATAATAAATACAAAAAATAAAAACTCTATTCCAGAAGAGAATAAACGATAAACATTTGAAAAGTTTAACGTAAGAGGTTATGTTATTTTTTACTAATGCTTACACAATTACATGGCCCAAGAGCAACTCAGGGTAGATATTTATTGAATGATGTTACAAGAGCGTAAGAAGAGTGTAGAAAAGCCCGAATAAACATAAAGATAAGCTTTATTCCACTTTATCCATACATGTGGAAAAAAATCAACTGCTTATATCAACAGTCGACTGTTCCATTCCCAACAAGGATGGAAGAATTACTTCTGAATAATGAAAAGAGGAGATAACAAGTGTAACAGTTTTCAAAGCGTAGCTTAGATGTGGCACGAGGCCGAAAGTATGGGGGTCCCAGTGAGGATCGAACTTACTACTTATTCGTAACTGTGTTAGCGAGACAAGTTTGCTAACTATTACAGCACCTCGAGGCGCCCAGGAGATAAAAAGTGTACGAGGTTATGTAGACGATATAACGGTTTACCCTAGTCTTGAAGAGATTGAGATTAGAGATACAGTGTAACCCGGATATAAGAGAGTTATCGGGACCGGAGAAGGAGTCTCTTATATCTGGGTTTCTCTTATATCCGGGTTTGTCTATTTTATTTAGGTAAGTATGGCTCTTATTTGGGGCCAGATAAGATCCCTCTTATATCCGGGTTTCTCTTATATCAGGGTCTCTAATATCCGGGTTACACTGTAATAAAAAACATATTCTGTTGATAGTGTCTTCCACAAACGAGAAGTTATTGAAAAGAAGCTATCTAAACGGAACTATCTTCATACTAATAACATACGAAAGGAATGAGGGTAATTTGTCCCCGTGTACGTGCCAAAGGGGCTCTTACCTACAATGGTCAGAACTGGAAGAACCAAGAAATGTAACCGGCGGATAACATCTGCCATCGATAAAGCAGAGAGATGTTTGTGAAGATTCGTCTGTTGGAAAGTGGTCGTAGGGTTGGAAAAATTTCATCACCCCAAGATCACATAGACATTTTCAACAAGATAGACAAGTGAGGACTGGACAGCTTTAGCCCAGATATGACAGCCATACACCATTTGTAGCCTGATATAGATCAGAACACGATTGTGCCTACCCTAATGGAGCGGTACAAGGAAGAGGCCATCTTTCAAGCACGTTTAGCGATGGATCGTACACCTGAATTTTTGGGTGATCTTGACACCCAACAGGCGTTCATGACAAGTGACCTGAACTGGAGAACACCCATCCTTCGTGATAGGTGAAAGTTCAGAGTATGCTTGGTGATGGGGGAAAAAGTTATTGTTTTATTTTGGAGAGAGATTAAATGTTACAAGCTAGTCCTTGCATCACCAGATCTAGGTCAGATGAAATATCTGTTGCCTGGTTCTACTCCTGACACATAACCAGTATGCATTTTGCCTTGCTAGGCCCATTGTTGATGCCCTAAAGATCAATGAAGTACTAGACAATAAATTTAAAAAAAATGCTAATGCACATATTCTTTATTCAGTTTTTAGTCTTATGAAGGCGAAACGCATAAGCTAATCTTGCTGAAATGAAACAGTTTTGTTTATTTGTCATATTCTTCAAATAATAAATGCAACAATAAATTCATCGCGAGGACGATCATCTTATATCAAAGGCCTCTGACAATGAGTTGCATCGAGTTTTGTTACACAGACTATACAACTATGGAATTACTGGAAGTGTTTTCTCAGTTATCAAGTCCTTCGTAACAGGCAAGTCCATTAAACTCATTCTTAAAACCTAGTCCTCAGAAACCTATGTAATAATGCTGGCGCCCTACAAGGTTTTATTCTTGCTCATTATCCTCGTTCTGCTTTTAAATTAATTCTCTGTTTAGAATATAAAACAGATCTTAAGTGAATATCTATGCAGATGATACAACAATTCATAGGTTCACCTTCAACGTTTTGTGTAGATGGAAAGCTGACGTTTGACATACAAATTCATAGGCTATGTGACATTTTCTGATTGTCCATTCCGTATTTTAAAATTATTTGCTTTTTACGTTTGATTTCGAATTAGAAGTCCTACCAGCATTCATTTTTGGCAACCAGAATCTTAACATCTAAAACAATGTTAAGAGACACGGAAAGGAAGCTACAATATTATGGATATGGTAATGCCCAAATTTATCTGTGGAATTCTTGTTAATGTGTCATTCCTCTAACTTAACACAATAAAACTGTTCTACAGGCTGTAGCAATTTATAAGGCATATTTCCTTTTTAAACCCACCATATAATAATAGTATTACTAGTGACATCCTTATCACGAGTAGTAGAAGTAGTAGTAGCAATATTTAACGTATTTTATATAAATCTGTACTCAGAGTTCCAGGGATTTTTTTCACATCCAGTTCTTCGCAAATTTTTCAAGAATGATTATTAATACATTCAATTTTCTCGCTCTTTCTTCACTAAAGTACGTTGAGAATAGCTGCAGTATAAACTACAAATGGTTTAGGAACAAACATAAATGAGCCTGAGAAGGCTTCTGCAACTGGGATTACGTAGCCGTCCTAGTAGACAGCATACGAGCAGCCAGCCATTAATATATATATATATATATATATATATATATATATATATATATATATATATATATAAATATATATATTATCGGGTCCACCCCTTTTTCATATAAGTGGACTCTACCAACTGTACCTGGACTGCTGCCGTTAAATACCGAGAGTTACAGTCAGTGAGGGTAGTCGTATGGCAGTCGATGTCGGACGACCGGTTGAACTCTCTGCTTCCGGGCGGGGAGGAACCCGAACGAGGCTAGGCCGAAGGGCGTAGTCTCGTTCGGGGAGGTAAACCGACCCTGAACCCGTTCATACGGGTTCAAAGGGTATTTTTTGGCCGAGCCCACGGGCTCGGAGATCCCACATTAAACCGGCGTTGTGCCACATGATACCCTTGTGGGGGGTGACTAAATACTAGTCGTATGGCAGTCGATGTCGGACGACCGGTTGAACTCTCTGCTTCCGGGCGGGGAGGAACCCGAACGAGGCTACGCCGAAGGGCGGAATCTCGTTCGGGGAGGTAAACCGACCCTGAACCCGTTTATACGGGTTCAAAGGGTATATTTTTGGCCGAGCCCACGGGCTCGGAGATCCCACGTTAAACCAGCCTTGTGCCACATGATACCCTCGTGGGGGGTGACTAAATACTAGTCGTATGGTAGTCGGTAGTCGGTAGTCGGATAGAGAGAGGATATACGGAGAGTGAGAGAATATACGAACGGAGATAGTGTGACGTAACCTCTTGTAGAAGTCAGTTACAAGCACGTAGACTCTAAGGATGTTCTATTGCGAGACTATATATATCTATCTGTATTTGCAACTAACCACGTTCCTGGACTGACTAACAGTATTACTTTTTGTATGATTGTGTAAATACATTTTATTTCTTATATTTAATTATTGCGTTTGTCATTCCTTGGAGACCGAATTGATCTCGGAATCCACAACAATATATATATATATATATATATATATATATATATATATATATATATATATATATCAAAGTGTAGGAGAAAGAACAGTAGGATTACAGCGTTCAAAACATTTATTTAAAAATAGTCGTCAATACATAAAGTAGAGCCGTAAATAATTATTTTTCTTATGAAGTGTCACATAAAACATGCACAGTAGTGGATATGTGCATATTCTAATGTAACACTGCATAAGATATATATATATATATATATATATATATATATATATATATATATATATATATATATATATATATATATATATAGATTTCACCCAAGCAAGGTAGCGAAGGAAAGCGAGAATTAAGGACTAAGTATAAGCTAAAAGAATGCAGGATTATCAATAAAAGGATGAGAGCCCAAAATTCAAATTACAAATTGACAATACAAAAACAAATGCTGAAATTGAAATATTTGAGAAGTGTCCTAAGAGCGGACGGAAAGTGCGACCCTGAGATCTGAAGAGGTATCGGTATAGCCAAAGATGCCATCAAAAAGAGACGCAATGTACTCAGAGAAAGAAGAAATTTCGTTAGAATTAAAGAAAAGAATGCTCTACTATAAAGTGATATCTGTCCTCTTGTATGACAGCGAATGCTGGACCATCTCCTCAAAGATTTCTTCTTAAACTTGAGGCATCAGAAATGTACATTTAAAGAACGATGCTGAAGATACCATGGGCCGAACACGTGAGCAATAACGAAGTTTTGGAGAAAAAGGAAACAAAAAGCAAACTTATACTTAACATCAGGAAGAGACAGTTGAAATTTCTGGAGAGTGAAAAGAGGAAGGAAGGTCTGGAAAACCTGATACGCACAGATTGAAGGAACAGAGAGACATACTTAAGGAGCTTGTGCTAACGGATGGCAGAACAGGGTTTGGAACTAATAACGAAAAAACAAAAGTTATTGAGCGCTGCAAGGGAGATGAAGATGTAGAGGGCTATGATCGCCTCCGTTTTAAACACGATACATAAAAAAAGAATATTTTATTAAAACAATTTTTATTAAAACAAATATTTTGTTGAAGTATACTTTATTAAAACATAATTTAGAAAGATTCACATTAATTTAAATTTATCTCGTCTGACTTTTTTCCAGAAAATAACATCTAATAAAATCCTAAATTTCAAGATGGTCCTATTGCGGACTGATTACCGCTTTCATTTAGATATTCATGAACTAAGACCAAATTTTATAAATATTATAAATCCATTAATGCCAGTCCTACAAATGGGATTAATGGTTTATAGGTAAAACCCTATAATTGATGGCGTTTTTATAAGAAAACTGTAAAGGAATATCGTTTTATCACGATAATGCCACTAAGGCGTATGAGACTACTAAGACTGAAAGAGAATTAAAGAACTTTAGAAAGAAGCGACAACCCACTCTTGAACAAGAAAAGAAGAATAACATCTACTGTTCAAAAAATTGCAGAGGACTGTGAAGCGGGCGATCGGCGATCCTGTCTACTACTTGTATTCGTTTTTTATTACTTATACTGTATTTATAGGCATTTATGTGTTATTAACCAATTCGCGTGAAGACTTTAGAAGACACCGGAAACCCAGTCCTGATCAGGAAACATCAGATAAACCACTACACCTGTTCAAAAGATCGGGAAGGAATGTGAATCGGACGATAGGGTAAAGTGTCTACACCTTTCGTGCAATTTGTATTATGAACATTATATATATCTATATGCTTTAAAACAGTTCGTTTGACAACATTAGAAGGAAACGGAAACTTAATCCTGACCAAGAAACAAGGAATAAACCTCATCACTGGGGAGGATTGTGAACAGTTCGTTTGACAACATTAGAAGGAAACGGAAACATAATCCTGAGCAAGAAACAAGGAATAAACCTCATCACTGGGGAGGATTGTGAACAGTTCGTTTGACAACATTAGAAGGAAACGGAAACTTAATCCTGACCAAGAAACAAGGAATAAACCTCATCACTGGGGAGGATTGTGAACAGTTCGTTTGACAACATTAGAAGGAAACGGAAACATAATCCTGACCAAGAAACAAGGAATAAACCTCATCACTGGGGAGGATTGTGAACAGTTCGTTTGACAACATTAGAAGGAAACGGAAGCATAATCCTGACCAAGAAACAAGGAATAAACCTCATCACTGGGGAGGATTGTGAACAGTTCGTTTGACAACATTAGAAGGAAACGGAAACATAATCCTGACCAAGAAACAAGGAATAAACCTCATCACTGGGGAGGATTGTGAACAGTTCGTTTGACAACATTAGAAGGAAACGGAAACATAATCCTGACCAAGAAACAAGGAATAAACCTCATCACTGGGGAGGATTGTGAACAGTTCTTTTGACAACATTAGAAGGAAACGGAAACATAATCCTGACCAAGAAACAAGGAATAAACCTCATCACTGGGGAGGATTGTGAACAGTTCGTTTGACAACATTAGAAGGAAACGGAAACATAATCCTGACCAAGAAACAAGGATTAAACCTCATCACTTGGGAGGATTGTGAACAGTTCGTTTGACAACATTAGAAGGAAACGGAAACTTAATCCTGACCAAGAAACAAGGAATAAACCTCATCACTGGGGAGGATTGTGAACAGTTCGTTTGACAACATTAGAAGGAAACGGAAACATAATCCTGACCAAGAAACAAGGAATAAACCTCATCACTGGGGAGGATTGTGAGCAGTTCGTTTGACAACATTAGAAGGAAACGGAAACTTAATCCTGACCAAGAAACAAGGAATAAACCTCATCAATGGGGAGGATTGTGAACAGTTCGTTTGACAACATTAGAAGGAAACGGAAACATAATCCTGACCAAGAAACAAGGAATAAACCTCATCACTGGGGAGGATTGTGAACAGTTCGTTTGACAACATTAGAAGGAAACGGAAACATAATCCTGACCAAGAAACAAGGAATAAACCTCATCACTGGGGAGGATTGTGAACAGTTCGTTTGACAACATTAGAAGGAAACGGAAACATAATCCTGACCAAGAAACAAGGAATAAACCTCATCACTGGGGAGGATTGTGAACAGTTCGTTTGACAACATTAGAAGGAAACGGAAACATAATCCTGACCAAGAAACAAGGAATAAACCTCATCACTGGGGAGGATTGTGAACAGTTCGTTTGACAACATTAGAAGGAAACGGAAACATAATCCTGACCAAGAAACAAGGAATAAACCTCATCACTGGGGAGGATTGTGAACAGTTCGTTTGACAACATTAGAAGGAAACGGAAACATAATCCTGACCAAGAAACAAGGAATAAACCTCATCACTGGGGAGGATTGTGAACAGTTCGTTTGACAACATTAGAAGGAAACGGAGACATAATCCTGACCAAGAAACAAGGAATAAACCTCATCACTGGGGAGGATTTTGAACAGTTCGTTTGACAACATTAGAAGGAAACGGAAACATAATCCTGACCAAGAAACAAGGTATAAACCTCGTCACTGGGGAGGATTGTGAACAGTTCGTTTGACAACATTAGAAGGAAACGGAAACATAATCCTGACCAAGAAACAAGGAATAAACCTCATCACTGGGGAGGATTGTGAACAGTTCGTTTGACAACATTAGAAGGAAACGGAAACATAATCCTGACCAAGAAACAAGGAATAAACCTCATCACTGGGGAGGATTGTGAACAGTTCGTTTGACAACATTAGAAGGAAACGGAAACATAATCCTGACCAAGAAACAAGGAATAAACCTCATCACTGGGGAGGATTGTGAACAGTTCGTTTGACAACATTAGAAGGAAACGGAAACATAATCCTGACCAAGAAACAAGGAATAAACCTCATCACTGGGGAGGATTGTGAACAGTTCGTTTGATAACATTAGAAGGAAACGGAAACATAATCCTGACCAAGAAACAAGGAATAAACCTCATCACTGGGGAGGATTGTGAACAGTTCGTTTGACAACATTAGAAGGAAACGGAAACTTAATCCTGACCAAGAAACAAGGAATAAACCTCATCACTGGGGAGGATTGTGAACAGTTCGTTTGACAACATTAGAAGGAAACGGAAACATAATCCTGACCAAGAAACAAGGAATAAACCTCATCACTGGGGAGGATTGTGAACAGTTCGTTTGACAACATTAGAAGGAAACGGAAACATAATCCTGACCAAGAAACAAGAAATAAACCTCATCACTGGGGAGGATTGTGAACAGTTCGTTTGACAACATTAGAAGGAAACGGAAACTTAATCCTGACCAAGAAACAAGGAATAAACCTCATCACTGGGGAGGATTGTGAACAGTTCGTTTGACAACATTAGAAGGAAACGGAAACATAATCCTGACCAAGAAACAAGGAATAAACCTCATCACTGGGGAGGATTGTGAACAGTTCGTTTGACAACATTAGAAGGAAACGGAAACTTAATCCTGACCAAGAAACAAGGAATAAACCTCATCACTGGGGAGGATTGTGAACAGTTCGTTTGACAACATTAGAAGGAAACGGAAACTTAATCCTGACCAAGAAACAAGGAATAAACCTCATCACTGGGGAGGATTGTGAACAGTTCGTTTGACAACATTAGAAGGAAACGGAAACATAATCCTGACCAAGAAACAAGGAATAAACCTCATCACTGGGGAGGATTGTGAACAGTTCGTTTGACAACATTAGAAGGAAACGGAAACATAATCCTGACCAAGAAACAAGGAATAAACCTCATCACTGGGGAGGATTGTGAACAGTTCGTTTGACAACATTAGAAGGAAACGGAAACATAATCCTGACCAAGAAACAAGGAATAAACCCCATCACTGGGGAGGATTGTGAACAGTTCGTTTGACAACATTAGAAGGAAACGGAAACTTAATCCTGACCAAGAAACAAGGAATAAACCTCATCAATGGGGAGGATTGTGAACAGTTCGTTTGACAACATTAGAAGGAAACGGAAACATAATCCTGACCAAGAAACAAGGAATAAACCTCATCACTGGGGAGGATTGTGAACAGTTCGTTTGACAACATTAGAAGGAAACGGAAACATAATCCTGACCAAGAAACAAGGAATAAACCTCATCACTGGGGAGGATTGTGAACAGTTCGTTTGACAACATTAGAAGGAAACGGAAACATAATCCTGACCAAGAAACAAGGAATAAACCTCATCACTGGGGAGGATTGTGAACAGTTCGTTTGACAACATTAGAAGGAAACGGAAACATAATCCTGACCAAGAAACAAGGAATAAACCTCATCACTGGGGAGGATTGTGAACAGTTCTTTTGACAACATTAGAAGGAAACGGAAACATAATCCTGACCAAGAAACAAGGAATAAACCTCATCACTGGGGAGGATTGTGAACAGTTCGTTTGACAACATTAGAAGGAAACGGAAACATAATCCTGACCAAGAAACAAGGATTAAACCTCATCACTGGGGAGGATTGTGAACAGTTCGTTTGACAACATTAGAAGGAAACGGAAACTTAATCCTGACCAAGAAACAAGGAATAAACCTCATCACTGGGGAGGATTGTGAACAGTTCGTTTGACAACATTAGAAGGAAACGGAAACATAATCCTGACCAAGAAACAAGGAATAAACCTCATCACTGGGGAGGATTGTGAACAGTTCGTTTGACAACATTAGAAGGAAACGGAAACATAATCCTGACCAAGAAACAAGGAATAAACCTCATCACTGGGGAGGATTGTGAACAGTTCGTTTGACAACATTAGAAGGAAACGGAAACTTAATCCTGACCAAGAAACAAGGAATAAACCTCATCACTGGGGAGGATTGTGAACAGTTCGTTTGACAACATTAGAAGGAAACGGAAACATAATCCTGACCAAGAAACAAGGAATAAACCTCACCACTGGGGAGGATTGTGAACAGTTCGTTTGACAACATTAGAAGGAAACGGAAACATAATCCTGACCAAGAAACAAGGAATAAACCCCATCACTGGGGAGGATTGTGAACAGTTCGTTTGACAACATTAGAAGGAAACGGAAACTTAATCCTGACCAAGAAACAAGGAATAAACCTCATCAATGGGGAGGATTGTGAACAGTTCGTTTGACAACATTAGAAGGAAACGGAAACATAATCCTGGCCAAGAAACAAGGAATAAACCTCATCACTGGGGAGGATTGTGAACAGTTCGTTTGACAACATTAGAAGGAAACGGAAACATAATCCTGACCAAGAAACAAGGAATAAACCTCATCACTGGGGAGGATTGTGAACAGTTCGTTTGACAACATTAGAAGGAAACGGAAACATAATCCTGACCAAGAAACAAGGAATAAACCTCATCACTGGGGAGGATTGTGAACAGTTCGTTTGACAACATTAGAAGGAAACGGAAACATAATCCTGACCAAGAAACAAGGAATAAACCCCATCACTGGGGAGGATTGTGAACAGTTCGTTTGACAACATTAGAAGGAAACGGAAACTTAATCCTGACCAAGAAACAAGGAATAAACCTCATCAATGGGGAGGATTGTGAACAGTTCGTTTGACAACATTAGAAGGAAACGGAAACATAATCCTGACCAAGAAACAAGGAATAAACCTCATCACTGGGGAGGATTGTGAACAGTTCGTTTGACAACATTAGAAGGAAACGGAAACATAATCCTGACCAAGAAACAAGGAATAAACCTCATCACTGGGGAGGATTGTGAACAGTTCGTTTGACAACATTAGAAGGAAACGGAAACATAATCCTGACCAAGAAACAAGGAATAAACCTCATCACTGGGGAGGATTGTGAACAGTTCGTTTGACAACATTAGAAGGAAACGGAAACATAATCCTGACCAAGAAACAAGGAATAAACCTCATCACTGGGGAGGATTGTGAACAGTTCTTTTGACAACATTAGAAGGAAACGGAAACATAATCCTGACCAAGAAACAAGGAATAAACCTCATCACTGGGGAGGATTGTGAACAGTTCGTTTGACAACATTAGAAGGAAACGGAAACATAATCCTGACCAAGAAACAAGGATTAAACCTCATCACTGGGGAGGATTGTGAACAGTTCGTTTGACAACATTAGAAGGAAACGGAAACTTAATCCTGACCAAGAAACAAGGAATAAACCTCATCACTGGGGAGGATTGTGAACAGTTCGTTTGACAACATTAGAAGGAAACGGAAACATAATCCTGACCAAGAAACAAGGAATAAACCTCATCACTGGGGAGGATTGTGAACAGTTCGTTTGACAACATTAGAAGGAAACGGAAACATAATCCTGACCAAGAAACAAGGAATAAACCTCATCACTGGGGAGGATTGTGAACAGTTCGTTTGACAACATTAGAAGGAAACGGAAACTTAATCCTGACCAAGAAACAAGGAATAAACCTCATCACTGGGGAGGATTGTGAACAGTTCGTTTGACAACATTAGAAGGAAACGGAAACATAATCCTGACCAAGAAACAAGGAATAAACCTCACCACTGGGGAGGATTGTGAACAGTTCGTTTGACAACATTAGAAGGAAACGGAAACATAATCCTGACCAAGAAACAAGGAATAAACCCCATCACTGGGGAGGATTGTGAACAGTTCGTTTGACAACATTAGAAGGAAACGGAAACTTAATCCTGACCAAGAAACAAGGAATAAACCTCATCAATGGGGAGGATTGTGAACAGTTCGTTTGACAACATTAGAAGGAAACGGAAACATAATCCTGGCCAAGAAACAAGGAATAAACCTCATCACTGGGGAGGATTGTGAACAGTTCGTTTGACAACATTAGAAGGAAACGGAAACATAATCCTGACCAAGAAACAAGGAATAAACCTCATCACTGGGGAGGATTGTGAACAGTTCGTTTGACAACATTAGAAGGAAACGGAAACATAATCCTGACCAAGAAACAAGGAATAAACCTCATCACTGGGGAGGATTGTGAACAGTTCGTTTGACAACATTAGAAGGAAACGGAAACATAATCCTGACCAAGAAACAAGGAATAAACCTCATCACTGGGGAGGATTGTGAACAGTTCGTTTGACAACATTAGAAGGAAACGGAAACATAATCCTGACCAAGAAACAAGGAATAAACCTCATCACTGGGGAGGATTGTGAACAGTTCGTTTGACAACATTAGAAGGAAACGGAAACATAATCCTGACCAAGAAACAAGGAATAA
Organism: Acanthosepion lycidas; assembly: GCA_963932145.1. Taxonomy (NCBI): domain Eukaryota; kingdom Metazoa; phylum Mollusca; class Cephalopoda; order Sepiida; family Sepiidae; genus Acanthosepion; species Acanthosepion lycidas. The sequence goes on along the minus strand of OZ010577.1, from coordinate 48,661,679 downwards.
ACCTCATCACTGGGGAGGATTGTGAACAGTTCGTTTGACAACATTAGAAGGAAACGGAAACATAATCCTGACCAAGAAACAAGGAATAAACCTCATCACTGGGGAGGATTGTGAACAGTTCGTTTGACAACATTAGAAGGAAACGGAAACCTAATCCTGACCAAGAAACACGGAATAAACCTCATCACTGGGGAGGATTGTGAACAGTTCGTTTGACAACATTAGAAGGAAACGGAAACATAATCCTGACCAAGAAACAAGGAATAAACCTCATCACTGGGGAGGATTGTGAACAGTTCGTTTGACAACATTAGAAGGAAACGGAAACATAATCCTGACCAAGAAACAAGGAATAAACCTCATCACTGGGGAGGATTGTGAACAGTTCGTTTGACAACATTAGAAGGAAACGGAAACATAATCCTGACCAAGAAACAAGGAATAAACCTCATCACTGGGGAGGATTGTGAACAGTTCGTTTGACAACATTAGAAGGAAACGGAAACATAATCCTGACCAAGAAACAAGGAATAAACCTCATCACTGGGGAGGATTGTGAACAGTTCTTTTGACAACATTAGAAGGAAACGGAAACATAATCCTGACCAAGAAACAAGGATTAAACCTCATCACTGGGGAGGATTGTGAACAGTTCGTTTGACAACATTAGAAGGAAACGGAAACTTAATCCTGACCAAGAAACAAGGAATAAACCTCATCACTGGGGAGGATTGTGAACAGTTCGTTTGACAACATTAGAAGGAAACGGAAACATAATCCTGACCAAGAAACAAGGAATAAACCTCATCACTGGGGAGGATTGTGAACAGTTCGTTTGACAACATTAGAAGGAAACGGAAACATAATCCTGACCAAGAAACAAGGAATAAACCTCATCACTGGGGAGGATTGTGAACAGTTCGTTTGACAACATTAGAAGGAAACGGAAACTTAATCCTGACCAAGAAACAAGGAATAAACCTCATCACTGGGGAGGATTGTGAACAGTTCGTTTGACAACATTAGAAGGAAACGGAAACATAATCCTGACCAAGAAACAAGGAATAAACCTCACCACTGGGGAGGATTGTGAACAGTTCGTTTGACAACATTAGAAGGAAACGGAAACATAATCCTGACCAAGAAACAAGGAATAAACCCATCACTGGGGAGGATTGTGAACAGTTCGTTTGACAACATTAGAAGGAAACGGAAACTTAATCCTGACCAAGAAACAAGGAATAAACCTCATCAATGGGGAGGATTGTGAACAGTTCGTTTGACAACATTAGAAGGAAACGGAAACATAATCCTGGCCAAGAAACAAGGAATAAACCTCATCACTGGGGAGGATTGTGAACAGTTCGTTTGACAACATTAGAAGGAAACGGAAACATAATCCTGACCAAGAAACAAGGAATAAACCTCATCACTGGGGAGGATTGTGAACAGTTCGTTTGACAACATTAGAAGGAAACGGAAACATAATCCTGACCAAGAAACAAGGAATAAACCTCATCACTGGGGAGGATTGTGAACAGTTCGTTTGACAACATTAGAAGGAAACGGAAACATAATCCTGACCAAGAAACAAGGAATAAACCTCATCACTGGGGAGGATTGTGAACAGTTCGTTTGACAACATTAGAAGGAAACGGAAACATAATCCTGACCAAGAAACAAGGAATAAACCTCATCACTGGGGAGGATTGTGAACAGTTCGTTTGACAACATTAGAAGGAAACGGAAACATAATCCTGACCAAGAAACAAGGAATAAACCTCATCACTGGGGAGGATTGTGAACAGTTCGTTTGACAACATTAGAAGGAAACGGAAACATAATCCTGACCAAGAAACAAGGAATAAACCTCATCACTGGGGAGGATTGTGAACAGTTCGTTTGACAACATTAGAAGGAAACGGAAACCTAATCCTGACCAAGAAACACGGAATAAACCTCATCACTGGGGAGGATTGTGAACAGTTCGTTTGACAACATTAGAAGGAAACGGAAACATAATCCTGACCAAGAAACAAGGAATAAACCTCATCACTGGGGAGGATTGTGAACAGTTCGTTTGACAACATTAGAAGGAAACGGAAACATAATCCTGACCAAGAAACAAGGAATAAACCTCATCACTGGGGAGGATTGTGAACAGTTCGTTTGACAACTTTAGAAGGAAACGGAAACATAATCCTGACCAAGAAACAAGGAATAAACCTCATCACTGGGGAGGATTGTGAACCAGACAATAGACCAACCTGTCTACGTCCCCATTTCATTGTATCGTGTACCGGATTCAACTCCTTAGATTGTATAAGATACTAAAATCGCAATATATTAGGTTGGTGCAAAAATAATGTCGTTTTTTGACGTTCAACTTTATGTGAGAAAACGACATAATAATTCTACATGTTTATGCAATTCTGTCTGTGAATGTGTAACTTCATATGTTGCATGTTCTATTTGTTAAATTATTATTAAGAGGGATTTTTATTTTAGCTCTAGCTACAATTTAAAAATCTTTTCTTTTTTTTTTTAATATATATTCTTCATATACTGCTTTTGCGAATTTTAATCAATGACATCTTTGGAAATACTGGAGAATACACTGAATATAGAAGAGCCTCTCATTGTAAGTGCATGACCATTTGTTATGACGCAGTAGCAAAGGTAGGATGGGCGTGGTTATACCCAAAATTATCCGTGGAATTCGTGGCAATGTGTCATTCCTCGAGGAAAATTGCACACTATAACTTGACACAATAAAACTGTTCTACAGGTTGTAGCAATTTATGAGGCATATTTCCTTTTTAAACCCACCATATATTAGTAGTATTACTAGTGCCATCCTCATCATGATTAGAAGTAGTAGTACTAGTAATATTTAACGTATTTTATGTAAATCTGTACTCAGAGTTGCAGGGATTTTTACATCAAGTTCTTCGCAAATATTTCAAGAATGATTATTTATAGATTCAATTATCTCTTTCTTTCTTCACTGAGGTACGTTCAGAATAACTGCAGTAAAACTAGAAGTGGTTAATGAATAAACACAAATGTGTCTGAGCATGCTTCTGCAATTGGGATTGGCTAGCCGCCCTAGTAGACAGGCATACTCTGATACTAGCAGCAAGCCAATAACACACACGCACACACACACGCACACACACATATATATATATATATATATATATATATATATATATATATATATATGTACATTAAGAAATGGACAATGTCCGACAATTTATTTATTAAAGACATTTTTTATGCTTAACGTTATTTTTATAGATACAAGTATTTAAGTAAATGCACTGTTTATAATAAACAGTATT
>OZ010577.1:48650835-48653335 GCA_963932145.1 Acanthosepion lycidas | reverse complement strand
ACTGAAATAATAATAAAATATTAAGGACTGAAATAATAATAAAAAAAAACGAAAGAATATTAATCTACAACCGAGTGTGTCTGAGGATTTTAATTTTTTAATTTTTTTTTTATTGTTGAAAATATATATATATATATATATGTATATATATATATATATATATATATATATATATATATATATATAAGTGAACATTGAAGTCAACACTTAGAGGCGACAGTCTATTTCATGCGAGTCGCCTCTAAGTGTTGACGTCAATGTTCACTTTTATATTTACACACGCTCTATCTCTAATATTGAGCACTTTATCGGGTAAATATAGCGCACCTTAATACTATATTCCTTCATATATATATATATATATATATATATATATATATATATATATATATATATATATATCAAGTCATACCATAAGTTCTGTCCAAATTTAAACTTTTTGTTAAAAAGAACGAAATTTAAAGAGTATTTTATAAAGTCTAATGGAGCTGAACATTATATTTATGTTTAGATGCATTTAAACTGATCAAATTTTATTTCAGAGAACAATAAAAGTCAATTTTGTTTGATTAAAATCCTGCTAACATGGAAGTACCCAAGAATCATTTGAGGCACATAATGCTTTATGAGTTCAAGAAAGGAAACTCAGCAGCTGAAGCGGCTAGAAACATTCACTCAGTTTATGGAGAGGAATGTGTGAATGATAGAACTTGCAGAAGATGGTTTGCAAAATTCAGAGGTGGATATTTCACCCTTGAAGATGAAGATCGAACCGGACATCCAGTTGAGTTTGATGAAAAACTTCTTGAAGCAGCCCTTGAAGAAAATCCTGCTTTATCAGTTGAGGAATTGGCAGTGGTTCTCAGTACAAACCACACAACTGTTCATAGTCATCTTCAACAACTTGGAAAAGTTTTTAAAATTTGAAAATGGGTGCTTCATGTATTGTCTGAAAACAACCTCATATCCCGAGTTGACATCTGCTCTTCCCTCCATTCTCGCCAGCTTGTTTCACCTTTTTTGGATAGACTTGTGACTGGTGACGAAAAATGGATCTGTTATCGAAATATTAAGCGTCATAGACAGTGGCTTCATAAAGTGGAAGGACCCCAGCCACAGCCGGGAAGGAACTTCATGGGCAAAAGGTTCTTCTTTCAATCTGGTGGGATCGCCAAGGAATAATCCACTTTGAATTATTACCACCTAATGCAACAATTAATGCTCAAATATACTGTCAGCAATTAGAGCGTTAGAACCAAGCTTTGAGAAAAAAAAGACCTGCTCTAGTGAATCGAAAAGAGGTAATGTTTCATCAGGACAATGCGCGACCTCACACAGCAAGAATCACGTCACAAAAGATCGAAGAACTTGGATGGGAGAAAATTCCTCATCCACCTTATTCTCCCGATCTTGCTCCTTCAGACTACCATTTGTTTCGTAGCTTACAGAATCATTTGGAAGAAACAGCTTTTGTAACACAGGAAGAGGTTAAAACTGACATTTGCGAGTTCTTCGAATCAAAGACAAAAGAATTTTACAGTAATGGAATTAGTAAGCTTGTTAATAGATGGAAGGAAGTCATAGATAATCAGGGAAAATACATTGTTTATTGAATCTGTAATTAAATGTAACATTTGGTCACTTGTTTTCTTTATTCAAAAATCGGATAGAACTTATGGGATGACCTGATATATATATATATATATATATATATATATATATATATATATATATATATATATATATATATATATATTAGGTTGGTGCAAAAATAATGACGTTTTTGACGATTTTTTTGATTATCTTTCACCCATTTATTAAACTTTTTTGACTTCCCTCTTTGCTTTAAATGGTGAACGACTGCTGAGTGGTCGACCTCGAGTTCAACAGCAACTTCCCGTGTGGTTTTGCGACGATCGGCTTCAATTAAGGTTTTCAAATGTTCGTTATCAACCGCATTCGGCCGGCCGCGACCGTCTTCATCTTCGAGGCTCTCGTCCCCATTGAGAAATTTCTTGAACCACCGTTGTGCCACACGTTCGTTAGTGGTTCCTGGGCCAAACGCATCATTGATATCACGAGCTGTCTCGGCAGCTTTTCGGCCTAGTTTGAACTGGAACAAGAAAATCGTGCGGATTTGAATTGTGTCCATGCTGTCGAAAAGCCTGCAAAAAAATGAATCAATAGATTGAGAACGGTAACGAATAACACGATTCGATAGAGCGAAAAACGCGCTTCAAAATGATATATAACATAGCTATATATATCGATGAATTAATTCAGAAATCATATATAAATGTAACATATGTGAGAAAATGACATTATTTTTGCACCAACCTAATATATATATATATATATATATATATATATATATATATATCAAACAATAGGAATTAAGATTGCTCCTATTGTTTGAAATAAGTTGCTCTGTTTAATTAAAACATTGAGCTGTATGTGTAAATCAGTTTTAACATTTAAGATTTTATATTGTATTAAAAGG
>OZ010577.1:48643335-48648335 GCA_963932145.1 Acanthosepion lycidas | reverse complement strand
ACGTAGGTTCGACTCTTGCCAGAAAGCGTAAATTTTTCTTTAATAAGATTTCTCGAACATTCAGGCCGGTAGGTGAAAATAAATATACAGTTTAATAAATAAACGGAGCGTCTACTCAAATACGTTATGCACTAAAAATCACGTTTAATTGATAACAAAAATCTGTCGGATTAATAAAAAGACTCTTTTACATCCTCTAAAATCTACATTAATAAATATGAGGAAGCCAACTGGAACTCAGTTTTCTTGTTCCTCATATCGAGACGTTAGCCATTATACCACCCACAAGAGCAAGCTTAAAGCAGATGGTATTCCCAAATGATCACCATTTAGGCACTCACCAGGCCCAACGTTATTTAACTTCGGTGATCGGCCGGGAAAACAGACGTGCAAGAATCGAATCAGTTTCAATGGCTACAATAATTCTATTGATACCTCAGTCATCCTATCTTTGAATGTTGTCTCCTGCGTCTTCACACGCATGTTCTCCATTTGCTTGTAGGATACAGCAACACGTGCATTTTTCGAAATGCACTTTAATCCATTACCCTGCCGTTTCATTGGCGTGATCTATCCACGAATCCTCGCAATTATAACTGACAACCAGCGATAATTCAGACTTCCGGACGCGCGTGCCGAAGCAACGGTCATGTTTCCGGTCAGAGACAGGCATCCGGTAGTATCACGTCATATTTCGACCCCAGGCACTGTTGCATGACACCTGGCGGTTTTATCTCTTTCAGATCTCTTATTAACTCGAAGCCGTTTCGATGTTTGATGTTTATTACAGTCCATCTGGAAATCGATAAGGTTTAGATATCAGACGTTTTCTTTGTATAACAGTGAACGGAAATCAAAAACTATTTAATGCAATCGGCCATTAATTGTATCTGCAGTCGTTGCTTCGTTATCCGAACTCAGAATTGCAGGTTCATTATATTCGGGTTCAATTCGTATAGAAGTAACGGCGACACTCTTTGATATATCGCCGTCCTACAGACGGGAAATATTGTATTCTCTTCCATTTCATCCTCAAACAATTTTTGTCAGCAAACTCTGAGGTCTGTTCTATAAATCGTTAAAGTTTTCGTCAGCGTATTATCCAACGATAAATTTAAGATTCCACTCCGGCTGGAATCTTAGTCTTCGCGGAATATAATACGCACACAAAAATATTAATGAATCTTATACAATATTTTATATTCGGACTATTATCCACATCGTTGTTGACATAACAAAGTTTCAGTCTTTGCGCCTTTCATCAAGTGCTTGTCCTGTACGATCATCGAAGTTTAGCAACGTTGAGCTTGGTCAGTATCTACATGGGTGACCTCTTGGGGATACCAAGTGATGTAAAGTTGGATCTGCGGGGGGTGTAATGGATAATGACTCGAAATTGTTAATCGGAAAGCCGAGTTCCAATTCTTGTTAGGTTCGTTATATTCATCATCATCATCATTATCACCCCATTAACTTTTATAATCGTAGGGCGAATCCGAATGCAGACGTCACACTAACTATTTTCCACAATAGTCTATCAAAGGCAGTCATCAGCAATTCTTGTCCATTGTTTGACATTGTCCAACGAGTTTTTGCGTTGGCGTCTTCACTTACGTCCACCTTCAAGAGTGCCTTGCATGATAGTCTTGCACAAGTTGTCGTACCTTGTAATGTAACCAAACTACGCTATTTTCTCGGTTTAATAGTGGCGAGAAGAGTTTTCAGCCCTGATGATGTCGGAGTGAACAGAAGACGCCGTATTTTAAAGAAAAGGCTTGATTGTTTTAATCATCTATTATTATATTTTTCGTTATATTAAGTTATGTGCAAATAACCTTGGAAAATGTATGAATCCACCTTTTCTATCCACATCTATAGGTTAATTAGTAAGATTGATATCACTAAACCATTATCGCCCCTGCAAAAATATTCTTACAATATAAAATATTTTTTGGCTTTAAATAATCTGCAAATGGTTGATGAGTCATAGAAAAGGTATTAATCAATAAATAAATTGTTGATCCAGGTAACCTTAAGATAATTTTGAACAGAACACTTTATTAAATATAGGGAGGTATACTGTTCTCATTCCACAGAAAATGTCTAGCGATATCTCATCTCGTTCTTATCTATCACTGCTTAATTATTGTTCACCCTATTCCCACTCCTCTCAGTATGCTGGAATTAATGCTATAATCCACTAGATTTTTTATTCGTGGACATTGTGAGTTCAATCTTTGAGCCGGGCAGTGCAGACTTGAACTCAGTGGAAACGGGAGGCGCAATAAGCAGTACTAAAATACGAACTAGAAAGATCTGATCTAATAATTACGCTGTGTTAATACTAGAAATTTGAAGACAAATGTCCTCTTGTAAATAATGTCAATAATGATAACTCCTCATACCAAAAATTCATAGAAAATTTACCCAATCTTATCCCCTCCACCAAAAAAAAAAAATAGTTTGATCCAAAACCACACAAAAAAATAAAAGCAATCAGAATGAAACACAACTATTTAGTAATATTACTAAAGCAGATTCTATACTGAGGAGTTAAAGTATTTACCAATCGTAGCTTGATTTGACGCAAGGTCTTAAATATAGAACACTCAATGAAATTTGAACTCACTCTGACTAGTCCAGTGACTGATAAATGCGACTGATACATACTGTTATAAATTCAGCTCATCTTTCCCGCAGTCATTTTCTGCTGAGGTCGATAAATGTTTGAGTTTTCTGTTCTCTGGAATTTGGTTTCTTATTATAAGGTCAGGAGACATGATGGCGGCTCGGATGGAGGAATCGGAGAGCCGAGTTCGAATTCCAGTCGAATCCATTACATTCACTTACGTACTATAAAAACTTGGGAAAGGTATCAATCCTCTTCTTCTCCCGCTAGCTACTGATAAATAGCAGAACAGACTGGGTTCTATAGCCTTGGATAGCAACTGGTCTAACGCAGAAAGAAATGGCAACCTGCTACGGGAAAAAATCTGCCTCGTCAGTCATGTATCGAAAGTTGAATCCAGAATCCATTACATTTACTTCCGTGCTAATACCCTTGAAAAAGGTATAAATCCTCGTCTTCTCCCCCTAGCCTCGTCTGTCATATATCGAAAGATACATGATCGCCTAAGCGTGTATCACGCATGGCACATACCTGACTGATTATAAGATCAAATTTGTATAATCAGAAATTAATTTGTTTCATTCCGATTAATCGTTACTCTTACAATAGTTCATTCAGAAAGAAAGAAATCTAAATTTACATGGAAAATCTATAATGATCGTTGAAAAAATCAAGAAAGAAAGAGCAAGGATTTTTTTGTAATGTGTTCTAAAACGTATATTTGTTGTTGATACTTAACCGGATAGACAACCCTAAATCTTTTAAAGGCAGAAAAACCATCCATCCAAATTACATTTGATATTTTCTATGTGTAAAATCCTTCGATAAAAGGTCAAAGGGAATGCAATATTGTGTAGAAATGTATTCTGCGTCAACTATCCTAACTGTGAACGATTGCGTATCTGACTTAAGAATGGGCTTTCTATATTCTAGCTATTAACTCTGCATGAGTATCGATCTCTTAAACTGATTTAAATTCTCTCAGTCCCACGGCAAACACTTGAACCCCGGTTTCCTGCCATTATCACTAACAGATGATTCTGAATAGCCGAACACGCTAATGGTAATATTAGCCATTTCCTTATAAGGAAATATTTGGCATTCAATGACGGAGTAAACATTTTTGCTCTCAGTTGAAATTTATAGAATATTTTAGGAAAATAGGTTTCCCAAGTCCAGTAGCTGTTATCGCTCTTTCCAGTATTAATGGTGGTTCAGTTCCTAAACTTTTATTTGAAGTAATGGGGAACGTCATCTTGATTACGAGCAGTAGAACCCGGCGTTGCTCAGGGATGTAACAGTAAGAGATAGATCAAGCATCAACCATCATAAAGACTGAAAAATAAAATTGACAAAGATTATTGTTTAAGGTCTTAATTATTTTTTTTTGTTTGTTTTTTTTACGAATTAGTCAAACCCAAACTCAAACAAAAACATTGTTTTGATTCGTTATGAGTCTACCGATTGAATAGAATTTTATTATAAACAATTGTCTTGTAAATAGAATTTTTAAAGCATTCTGTATGTAAAAATAAAGAAAAAAGTGTGCAAGACAATAAGAAACACTACCTGCCAAAAAAAAGTGAAGTTTTGTTGAAATCGGTTGAAAAATGTAGGAAATTCGATCCCATATATAAACGAACACACACACACACACACACAAACAAACAACCTGGGTTTTATAATAAGTATAACTCGATATGAGTTGTCCCCCTTTCATTCTCGTGATGCCTCTTAATCGTGTTTTCAAATTGATTTCGTGCAAAAACAATTGTGTTCTTCCAATTTTGGGCGCTGTTAGAACCACCGCAAGGTAATTTTACGTAGTCATGTGAAGTTTTGTTGAAATCGCTTGAAAAATGTAGGAAATCCGATCCAATATATAAACGTACAGATACACACACACACACACAATCTGCGTTTTATAATAAGTAAGATGTCATTATTTTCTCTTCACATATGGTACCCATTTTAATAGTTTCTGCTACTGAAAGACTTCAAATGATGTTGTTTCCGTTATTAGGTATGGTTGTTTGTGACCATGTAGCCCCAGTCCATAAGTTTTGAGGAAGTGTTGTCTTCGCCACGACATACAGGTTTCACTTCACAAACCAATTCTATAAATCGTTAATGTTTATGCGTATTATTGATGTGATGGAATAAATTGCCAGCCGATGAGTGGCGGCACTATAGATGGTAATCACTTATAAGTATCCGTGAAGGCAGCGGACGGAAGAGTAGAGCTGGGATCTGCGAGACCAGTCGCCTTCTGATAGCAGCCCGCACACAACTGTACTGACTTGCGACGACCGTGCGCATATTTTTTACTCCCTTGCTTGTTGTACTGGTTTCTATAATAAACCTGTTACTA
>OZ010577.1:48603335-48640835 GCA_963932145.1 Acanthosepion lycidas | reverse complement strand
AACATTATTTTGTGTTTTAGTATGTCTTTTGCATGAGAATCCATTTTTTTTCATATGTGTTGTTTGGCTGTGTATAGAAATGGTTTTCGTTTCTTTTAAAAATGGAGCATTTTTCAGAAAAGAAAGTATGTTTTTAAAGTGGATGTTCAATTTATTAAGGTAGCGTAATGCCTAACAGTTCTCAGGATTTGACATTGAGTGAAAACCTAGACACTAATTTTGTGACCGTTTACCCAAGGATCATTGCGTAAGGTAAAAAGGTAAAAATAAATAAAGAATAATTGAAGATATGAAAACAACAAAAGAATTTCAATACAATGATAAATCTCTTAATTACTCAAGTAATAGGTTGGTGCAAAAATAATGACGTAATAATGTCGTTTTTTGATGTATTTTTAACGTAAAAAAAACGATATTATTACGTCATTATTGTTGCACCCACCTAATACATGGTATTTAGCCATTTCTAGCCAGAAGTTTTATATGCAGCCCCCAATGATTCCACAATGAAATAAAAATCGTTTTTATCAATGATTCGTTTATTTAGTTATTGAAGAATATTTTAACTCGTTTTAATTTATCCAAAATATTAGTACCTAAGTAAATTCACCATATTCTAATAATCTAACCGACTTATGGAAGAACAGAATCCTTTAATGGATTAGAAAAAAATGATTTTGGTCAAATTTGGTGGAGTGAGTCGAGCCGAGAGCTTTCAAACCATCGTATATATTCAAACAATATTTAAAATACATTTGTGTAACAGTAGCTACGAATCAAGTTTCATAATAAGACTCATACTGACAGAATATAAACAAAGCTATATTTTAGATAACTGATGAAAGGGTAGAGAGCGCGTTATTGATTCCAGAATATTTATAAAAACGTGTGAAATCGGAAAATATATAAATAAGTATTCTTTACTTATTATTTTGACAAGTTTTTACAACTTCATCGGTTTTCTCATTTCTATGTTTAACTTAAATGATGGAGGTGTAGATTTATAAGTTTGCGCATGTTTGATTTATTCACATACCCATACACTCACAGACACACATAGATAGATAGATAGATAGATAGATAGATAGATAGATAGATAGATAGATAGATAGATAATTAGGATTCGTAAATTTTCGCTTGAGGATGAAACAAGACTTGATACTTTAATTCAATTTAATTTTAATAATTATATTGAGATTTTCGGCTTGCGTTTTTAAAACATGAGAACTCTTACCTAGCAATGGAATCATATTTATTTTAAATAATTATAATTTAAGCTCTACTTCTGTATGGAGAACTGCTTTTTTTTGTTGTTTTTTTTTAATAAAAACAAAAATACTAAAGAACTTCGGAATATTTACCTAACATGTTCTTTCCAATTTTTCTACATATCTGCACGCACACACACAAACACGCATATATATATATATATATATATATATATATATATATATATATATATATGAACTTTGTTTCAATCTTTAATGAGCTTCCGATTCATAGCTATGATTAAATAATGAAGGACATGTCATTTTCGTTTATATTCGATTTCATCATAATTCTTCTTTTAAGTTTGGAAAGTAAATATACCTTCCTATTGGCCAAAATCAGGTCCACTAGTGTTATAAAAACCTCGGAGAATGCCATTAAGATATATTTAATCATTTCTAAGATACAACAGTTCATTGCTTACTCTAACAATTGTACAATTTTGCAGTTACACGATTTGGACATTTTGCAGGTACATTGTATATTACTACATTAATGTCGTCCTTGGAATTATCCCTACATATTACCAATGGTCATTATATATATATATATATATATATATATAGTGTAACCCGGATATAAGAGAGATTATCTCTGTCCCCAAATTAGATCCATACTTACCTAAACAAAATGGACCAAACCCGGATATAAGAGAAACCCAGATATAAGAGACTTCTTCTCCTGTCCTGACAACTCTCTTATATCCGGGTTACACAGTATATATATATATATATATATATATATATATATATACATTGGTGTTGCTGAAAATTTATAGAATTAAATCACATCTTCCCAGAATCTGACCAAAGCCCAAACATGACGATTTTAAAATGAATCCATTCCTGCTCGAGCTGAGTATTTTAACCAACACCTACTTCTTTATTAATACGCTTAATTCAATGACGAATATTAATTATAAATTGCAAATAGCATATTAAAATTCAGCTTATAATGATATATCTGTCTACTGTCTTATTGATACATTCTCGTATTTCTAATTAATAATTTTGTTCAGAGCTGCTAAATGAATAAATAATTATTAATTGCCTGGAATCAGCTGACAACACATTTCTCCAATATTTCTGCTGTAATAGTTCTTCTGATGTTTTCATAGGGTGTTTATCTTATTTTTCAACCGCCCTGTTTATTACTCTTAAACTACATTCGGCAACAAGGCCACTGATTGAGAGATTGGACGTTTTGAGGAGCGTGGAACCACTTCTTTATTGTTGTCGTTCCCAAGTCCATCCTGGCCCGGGGTGGTAGCACCTGGTAGCGTCCCAGCTATGGGCAAAAAGTGCCACACACGAACAAACAAAAAATCATCAAATAATAAAATGATAAACAATACATTTAATAACTGACCCATAATAATAATAATAATAATAATAATAATAATAATAATAATAATGTACTATTCCATACTTAATAACCTTTTAATAACCTTACCCATAATAATAATAATGGACTATTCTATACTTAATAAATACAGCGCCTCAGGAGTAGGCAAGGATTGAGTCAGTAGTTCAAGGGAGTCAGTAGTTCAAGTCGAGTCAAGAGTCGAGTCAGAGGCATCCCAAAACAGAGTCGCGTTCAGACAGTTACTGCAAGACATTAGAATAGTGATACTGGTCGAGACTACATTGTTATCTCTACTAAACCTGATTGTTCATACTAACACTTCTACTTCACTGTATATATTCCTGTTTGTAATGTATCTGTGTTATTCCATACCTGTGTTCGAGTTCTTCTTTATTGGTTCTAAATTGGACTATCACCGTGGTACAAGGAACCGGACCATAACGATAACAAAACTGGCAATTATGAATGCCAGTGTCTTCATTTGCTTCTGTTGTTGCTCCAGTCTCCCCAAAAATGTATTTTTTTATTATTTTATTAATGAATAAGAATACCAACAAATTGAATCTTGCTTACAAATATAGAAAATCTAATATACTCATACTGACCCCAAGTCAGAGAAGTTTATACAGGACATGAACATCATGACCAAAATATTTTTGATAACAGTAGTGCCTAACCTAGAAGAGAAGTGCCTAGTTACCATTAGGTCGAATAATTGTTTGCTCAGAGAGAGGAGTGGGGGATCCCAATTATAATGTTGCGTCTCTCAGAGTGCCTTGCCTGTTTTTCTTCAATCTTAAAAATAAAAAAAATATCTACCCAGACATGCTGCGTCCCAATCGCCTCCCGCTCACGAACAGAGATTCATAGGAAATCAAGCACTAAAGGAAATAATCAGCTGGTACTGATCAGCCAACTCTCAAGTAAACCTATCATACACACATATACATACATATATACATACATACATACACATATATATATATTACTCTCAAGTAAACCTAACATACACACATATACATACATATATACATACATATATATATATATAAAGAGAGAGAGAGAGAGAAAAAATGGATTAATACTGCATATTTACTCTCAGTTTCACGCTTCAGTGCCATCTTCAAAGTAGAGCTAGGTTTGAATCTTGCACTGAATGAAACAACTGACAGTTACCATGCAGTTTTGGTTTATATCAGGCATGTCAACCATTCGGTTCTTTACAATCACACCTGCGGCTCGTTCAAAAGATACTGATATGGTCATTTAACAGACAAAATTGCTCTTTTTCCAATTTTGTATTTAAGAAGATAAATCACATATTTTTACATTTTGATCTATTTTAATACAATAACAAATAAGAATACCATTTACTTCATAAGTTTATTTAAAATTATTTTAATATTATCGACAAATTTTTAGTTAGTAAGGTCCTAAGCTAATATTTTAAAAATTGTAGCAAATATTCGATATTCTTGGAGACTGAGAAAATAGGGAGGGCACAAATGATCTTTAGAATCCATACGAAAAGCCATCACACCACGAAAACAATATGGCAGCTCACTAACAGATGCAAACAGAACACTGTCTTCCAAAATTTGAAATGTTTTTTGAAAGGTGAAATGTCATCCAAAATTCTTTTAATGGAATTATCAAAATTGTTTTATATCTTTTTACTGTTATCTCTAGTTTAAATGTGCCAGCAATTTTCCGCATCATCAGGTTTGAAAATTATTTTATCCTACTACTTCAACCATAAATTGCGAGTGATCCTTAAGCTAAGTGAAAAGGGAAGAGAGAAGAAAGTGTTTCTAGTCAAGTGTGAATTATTGTATTTTTACACAACGGTAAATTAAAAGACACATTGTATAATTTGAAACAACTCCATCGCCATACCAAAAGAGTACATCCAGAAAAGACATTCTGAAACGAACCGTCTAACTTACGATAAATATGAAAGCCCAATGCTCAAAATGTTTCAAACAAGGAATTGAAGAGTAATTTGAGACAGGCACAGACCTATTTCACGAAGATTCAGAATGAGAATGTCGCTTTAGTTAGTGCAAGTTATAAACTAAGCCGAATGATAGCCATTTGTGGGTGAATCTTACAGTGAAGGAGATTTCGCAAAGCAATGCCTTGTAAAAACAGCTGTAATTTTATCTCCAGATAAAGCTCTCTTATTCAAAGACATTTCATTAACCAGGAATGTTTTTGCTGAACGGATTGAGGAAATATCAAGAGATTTGAAACAACAGTTGAAGGCTCTAGCATCGGGGCCTGTGACAGTGAACTTAATGTTTATTAACCACTGATTGAACTGGTCCCCACGCATAACACTTCAAGCCAGACCATCTTTGAAAGAGTTGAGCAGGTTCTGCATGAGTAGAGTTTTGATTTAAGTAGTAAACTTGCATGTTTAGCTACTGACAGTGCTGCGAATATGGTTGGCAAACATAATGTATTTGCTGCCAATTTACCATTAAAAAAAATTAAAAGAATTCGCCTTTGGATTCATCATTTCCATTTTTCACTATATTATTCATCAGAAAAAAATGTGTTCAAAGATTTTAAAATTGGAACATGTGCTTAGCTTGGTCACAAATACCGTGAACTATATCAGAGGTCATGCTCTCAAACACCGTAAGTTCAGTCAGTTGTTGGAAGATATAGATAATCAGTTCACCGATGTTCCATTATACTCAGAAGACCGCTGGATGTCATATGATAATGTGCTGAAAAGGTTCTATTTGCTGAAACAAGAAATAATTGGTTTTGGAGATAAAAGATCAAAACACTGCTGAAACAAAAGATGAATGTTGGCTCCAAGAACTGGCTTTTCCTGTGGATATGACTCCACAGTTATCTTACGTTAATTTTTAAAGTACATGATAAAACAAATTTACCACTCAGTTGTATGATGGGTATAAAGTGCTTCATTGCAAAACTAAGCTTATGGAAGTCACAGTTGTCAATTGAAAAATTAGTTTCTTCCCACGAAAAGCCGAAAAATACCAAAGCTGTACTTACCTTTGCTAAGAATGACAATCACCTGGAATTTTGTCGGAGAAATTTCAGAAAAGATTTCGTAATTTCTGATCTTTTGAACATCAGTTTGCATTATTCTCAGCACCATTCACTTTTGATGTTACCAAGATAGAAGAAAACTTGCAGAAAAAATAGACCTGCCCATAATGTACCATTGACCAGCATATGTAATAGTCGAGCCAAAACAGAAAACATATGTCCTGAATTTTGCGTTTAAACATGAAACGGATTGTTGATGCTGGATGTTGACTTTAGTATCTAGCTATCTCTCCCTCTAAATATTGCTCCACTTTTGTATAGAGCCATGTTTTAAATTGAATGTTACGAACATCGTAATTGAATTCTATTCGTTCTCATTTTACACACACATACACACACATACATACATACATACATACATACATACATACATATATATATATATATATATATATATATATATAAACAATAAAATCTAAGATCATCTCATATAGAAAATAGTCTATTTCAGCAGACAACAATATCCGTCTCCTGTTTTATCAACCTCGGTGTGGACATTATTTGGTCTGTAATAATAAATACATTGAGCTCTTTTGTGGATTACTTTTAATATTTTATATTACTAGAATCCACTTGGATTATATACCAACGGATTTGTTAACTTTACTATACACACACACACACACACATATATATATATATATATATATATATATATATATATATATATATATATGTATGTATGTATTTATAATGGACTCTCGCGTCGGTTTCGACGTATGAGGATCTGACAACTTAGTTGATTCAGTTATATATATATATATATATATATATATATATATAGTAGCAGTAAAGATTATTGATTCTTATATTTTAAATTGACAATAGCTTTCTACGCAATAGAAATAAGATAATTCTAGTCGAAGAACGTATAATGGTCTCAATAGCTTTAATGAAATATTTCTCGTATATAAGCGGGACATTAAGAAAATAAAAATTGATAGTATCGCCCGAGATTTAATTTGAGATTCACTAAATGAAACAACAGACCTGGAAAGAAATCGTTTTAGATTTTTCCATGATCTTAGCGTTCTGAAACAAAGAATAAAAGAACCGCTACCGACTAACCTGTAAAAAGGCAAAGATTTTAATTTAAATAATGGACTCTCTAAACACAGCGTAATTTTATCTCGAGACATAGCAAATCTCGAGCGAAATCACGGCACATTCGTTTAAATGAAACGTGACGTCAAAACAGCTTTTTGAAATTTTGTATGGAAAACTACTGACAGCTTATAGACAGTGAAAAGGTTTGACTCAGCTATAATTTCTTTTTGGGGAAAGGTTTTATTCAAAAGAAATTCCTTTTGCATTTGCTTTTAGTTTGCATTTCAGTTATTATTCAATATATATATATATATATATATATATATATATATATATACGACAGGCAGTTTAATTGCATGGTCAGCAAAATTTAATGAACAATTGCGTAAATGTTTTAAATTTTCTCAGGTAAATGATCTGGATTAATTTTCATAAAATAGCTGTCTTGCAATTTCCACCGAATAAAAATTTTTACGTACGAGTCAGAAGGGTATGACATCTATTTCTGCATTGGCAACAAAATGTATTAGGTTGGTGCAAAAATAATGACGTAATAACGTCAAAAAACGACATTATTACGTCATTATTTTTGCACCAACCTAATAGTTTGAGCATGTTAGCCTGATCCAGCCTATTCCAATTTAGACTTGTTTTGAAATTAGAATTATCCTTCTCAAGGCAAAAGAGTCCAGTTTACCGTCTATTCGGCCAATAACTGGAGAAAGATGAGTTTGTGATTTACGAAGGTACGTGATGGAAAAATAATCGAGTGGGTAATTGACCTCAACATACCGGATTCATTGTGAGTGCGTCCGACGATTAATGAAGCATCAGTGGGGAAAACAATGACAATACTATGTTTATTATAAACTTCCGTTTACGAATTTTAAATTATCAATTGTAAAATAAACTAAAATTGAAACTTATCACGAATCCGCAAATAGTCAAATTTATATCCTCAAAATTCCCCAGAGAGTTAATGAATACATATCAGAACTCCATTCTCTTGCTGAATCGAAGCTGTAACCGCAGTGTACACTAATGTAAACGATTCGTGATCAGATATGATCGTTCGGGAAAGATCGTCGAAGAGTTGTTGTTTAAAACCAGTAATTCGACACTTTGCTATCAAGACACTTCTTTATGGTTAAATGCCACAAGATCAAACGATAGTTCCTATTGGGATTACAGATTCGATCCCAAGCACATTTTTTCTACAAAATTTCTAAAACATTCAGGTCGGTAAATATAATTAATACTCTTTATTTAAAAAAACAGATCATTTACTTAAATAAATTGTATATATTAAAATAACGTATAAAAAGAAATATATTAAATAATTGTCGGGCTTAATCTATTCCATAATATATATATATATATATATATATATATATATATATATATAGATAGATAGATAGATAGATATAGATATATATAGATAGATAGATAGAGAGTCTTGTTCTGTGACATGTCCGCTCAAGACGGAGACTATCATGGTCCTGCTCATCTTCTCTATCCTTTCTAGCTCTAAGCCATTCATCCTCGTTACTGATGCTCCCTGTTCCCGTTCTGTTACCCATCTACATAATCTCATCTTGTAGGTCACTCACTGTTTCAATCTTCCCAAATTGTATTGTCCAGTGTGTCAAATTCTCCAAGCTTTCTTTCCTTATTGTGTATCCCAGAAATCTCGATTCTCTCCTTCTGACAAGAAAATGTTATTTTCGCTTCGCAATCTCCTTGAAACTTCCTTTTTTCTCACCTGTTTTGTACATGGTATTCTCAGTTTACATCTATAGAACCAAATGACTCCTTTTCATCCTTGAATAAATTGTCCAGTATTAATTCCCATATTAGATTAGGGATATTGCATAGCAGTTCATCCTTCATTGTTTTTTCTAAACTAATTTTCCTGTTTCTTAATATTTTTCTTAACTTTCCAAATGCTTCTTTCAGTATTTCAATTTGCCTTCTGGTTTTGGTGTCACAACTTCCTTCATGTATTGCAATAATTCCCAGAGAAATAAAGGATGTTCCAGTAAGTTGGACCGATTTTAAATGTGAATTAAATTTAAGCGTTTAATGATGTTTTTTTCTTTTTCTTTCAGATCTGGCAGACATTTGGGCGATATTCTTTTTCACACATAATTGCTATGACTTAAATAACATGATCCAATAAATAAAAAAATAAATAAATTTTCACCAATAATACTGATCTATTTACTGCTGACTTTTATCCGTCCTAAAGATACACCCTAATATATAATATCAATGAAACAACCTTTATATACTCGTATCTTTTTAATATTGAAAATACATGGATTTTTCTCTATCACCGAATGTTGCTATGTTGCTCAAAATGTTCTGTGAATGGATTTTGAATGTATTTGCTTAACATATATCCTTATATTAAGAATTATGTGAGCAGCGTTAGAAAACAATTATTCAAAAACATTTACTCGAATTGTAAATTGTTTGAATGAAAATTAATCGAAAGGACAATAAAACTAAAGAACGATTATTCGAAATGCAAAATACTTTACTGCAATAAAAATGTAAAAATTAAAAGAGGAAATACACAAATGATAATTATTCGAAATACAAATCTCGTTAATAAAACAATTTAGTGAGAAAAATCCTTATAACCTTAATCTAATCATGCAAATAATCAACTACTGTAGATTACGTGTTACCACTAATTTTCCATTTACAATGCGGTAACTCTTGGTGCTCTTGATATTTAGACAACCTGTTCTTACTTTTGCAATTTGATTTTCTTGCAAGTCCTGTTCTCTTTTAAGAGCATCTAATAATTTCCATATTCCGGGATGATAGGATAACACTTGCTGCAAAAAAGCCCTATGCCATCTCTGAAGGACGTTATTAGTTCTAGGTAAATCAGCGCTGGCACTCTCAAAGCAAGACTACATACGTATTTCAAACAGGTATTTCGAGTAATTATCATTTAGTATAATTGTCCTTTCGATTCATTTTTATTCAAACAAATTACCATTCTAATAAATATTTTCCGAATAAGTGTTTTCGAATAAGTGTTCTCAGACAATTATTTTGAAGCTCTTTTCTCGATACGATTTTAAGGCTTACAGGCGCGTAGCTAATGATGCACAATTTAAGTATAAAGTTCTATGATTAAAAAATATCAACATCCTTAATCTTTTTTTTTTATTTTCAACATGAAATTTCTTTAAAGTTGCACCTTGAAAAATTGAAATTAAACAAATCGGTATGAATTGGAATTATATGCATTAAAGAAATAGATAAGATTGGAGAAACATATAAATGGTAATTAAACGACAAATGAAGAAGACGGCAAAACAGACTGAAACGATGTTTTAAAGACAATAATTTTGTTTGTGGTACGAGACTGACATAGAGATCTTATCAATTTACAGTTAAATTAGCTAGATGGAACCGTAAACAGTTTCTGTTCCCACACTGGTGGAGCTCCCTTCCGGGTCCAATTCCTTTTAGCCAACTTTACTCTTTAAAAATTTAAATTCAGTTTCAATCGCTATATAGTGACCTCATGATTACTCTTCTTTTATTCTCCCTCCTTAGTAATGTTTTCTTTCTCATTCTTCCACAACCAGTAACCCCTTTTGTCTTTGTGACTTTACTTCCTTGCTCGTGACTTTTTAAAAAATATCATCCTCAAAAATATTATTGATCCTAATAAGGTCTGATGTCTCAGCCTATAATTAATAAAACATTCGAGTTACATGCTATATGATTAACTGCTTAGGTTACTTTTAATATTAAAGTTATTTAGCAAATACGCCAAAATATTCATTAGCTGAACGTGTTGGTAGAGGAAACATTGAGTCTTTTAGCAAATAACGAGTAAATATTCCCTTCGAAATTATTATAACACACGGGTGGAAACTGTGACACAGAAATCCGTAGGGACATTGTAATAGAGAAATATGCCTTTCAAGAGTTAAAGACATTCTTGAGAAAAAGGAAAAACTATGTTAGAAACGTATACATGATGAACTGCTATGTTATATAATATCATCCTATATAGTAGGGAATTTTGTTTTAAATACAGATTTCCTAAAACCTACTATTAAACACCTGAGAATATTTTACAATACTTTAATGAATCCCTTACATTTTAACATATACTATGACTGAAAGATCAGCTAAAGTAATCAATGCCTAATAGTATTTTATTCATCTTTCATTTCTCTTGCTTTTTATCACAACGTCTACCTGTGCAGAATTTAACACACACAGTCCATATTCAATTTAAGAGCAGCAAGCGAAATATTAACGAACGTGTGTGAAGGGAGGCAGTTCAGCAACAAAAATATATTGCAAGTGATGAACATTTACTTAGAGAAATAAAAGATAGGAAGTTGGGAGAGCCATAATCACACTAATTCTAAGACGAAATGGCTGAAGAATTTAACTCTCGTATTCCATCTTTTGTGAAGGGAGTAAAAAAAGGAAAAAAATCCTTAAATGAGAGGAATTTGGGAGAGCCATAATCACGCAGATTCTAAGAGAAAATGGAGAAGTAAATAGAGTTTGTTTTTTTCAATGCTTCTTTTTAAACTATCGGAAAATGACGATCAGGTTGTTGCGATCAGAGTGTTGCGATCAGGGTGTTGCGATCAGGTTGTTGCGATCAGGTTGTTGCGATCAGGTTGTTGCGATCAGGTTGTTGCGATCAGAGTGTTGCGATCAGGTTTTTGCGATCAGGGTGTTGCGATAAGGTTGTTGCGATCAGGTTGTTGCGATCAGGTTGTTGCGATAAATTAAGAGGGGATAAAGTCTACCTAAAATTTAATAATAAAAGACAATTCTTTATCTAAATAATTCTAATATTAACAATTTAAATTATTTACACTTGGACTGTTGTTCTCATATTTATTGTGATTATCACGTTTCGGTCGTTGTACTCTTATGCCTTTTTCCAATGGAATCTGGGTAACCTTCAGGGAAATTCGAACTAAACTCTTTATTTAATCTACAGGGATAGATTATTCTCGTTCCGCTGTCCATGACTAGGGATAACTTGACATGTTCTTCTTTATGGCGTCCTCGGTATGACGATAAACTATATCCGGCAGCAAGGTCTTTAATCCGGAGCTTTTAAGGAGCGTGGTACCATCACTTATTTGCTGTTGTCCCCAGGTCCACAACTGATCTGGGGTTGTAGCATATGTTAGGGCCCCACCTATGGGGAAATAGTTAGCCCCAAACTAGGGTCAAATCACTATGAAAGTGTAAAAATAGTTTTTTTTATAAAAAAATAACAGTATTACATTTTTTTTAATTATTACCAGCAATGCATTTTTGAAAAAAAAATTATTACCAGCACTATATTTTTGAAAACATTATTACCAACAATACAATCTTTTAAAAAATATTACCAACATTACATTTGACTCTCAACAAAAACCCTCTTTACGAAAATACATCAAAGACTACATATACTATTCCTCCAAACCTATCATAAAATATATTGTCGGCATTAAATAACTCACCAATGTGTTGATATGACGTAAAACAGACTCAAATCAAACCAAACCAAATCTTCTATACGATCTCGTTAAAGGTTTTGATTGAAGAAGGCCCGAGAGCATGTCAACCGAAACGTTGTGATCATAATAACAATGATAAGACAATAGTCGGGGTGTAAATAATACAAATAATTTTAACTCCTCATCTGAGAAACTCAGACAGAAATGATTGACTATTTGCGTCTAACATTCTAGTACGTACATCAGGAATCCAACGAAAATCCAATTGAAGAATATACGTTCTTTCTCATCAATTTGAGATAGCAGTTTTGATTGAGTACTCTACAGAAATAAACCGGAGTATCCAGCAGCTTGTCAATTATTCCAGAGACTATTAAAGAACGTTAACAAAAGATTGAGTAGCTCAAGTTCTCAAGCGAAATGTCACGCTAATTTTTAACAAAAGCACTCGACCACCAAAAATATCCAGAATCCTAGATTGCAACGAAGAGGCACCGAAAGGTTATCGACAACTAACACACTTGAGAATATATCGGTATCGATATGTTTGCCCTTCTTTTCTTTTTACAAAGTTCAGTTTGATTCTGGTCATATCCACGGCTTCATCTTCGTGGGGGAGGGCTGAGAAAAATCTTATCTAGGACTTCTTTCCTCAATTCGTTTCAAAATAAGAATCATACCGTCCAGCAGAATTCTTAAAGAATAGGCGTTTGGATAAAATTAGAGCTTTCATGTCGCGACTTAATATTTAAAAATATCCACGTGTGGTTGAGGCAAAAAGGCTTCCTTCGCTCGTCATGATAATAGGTGTGGTCATCTAAAAGAGAACACAGCAATCTAAATTATTTTAAGTGTCCATTTTAGCGTTTCAATCTTTAGACCCGTATCCTTTTAAAAGAAATTCCTATCTTATGCACGGTATGTCTGTAATGCGTATCTTCCGGACGAACGTCAATCAGAGCTGTTTATTTTGAAATCTCACGTATCGAGATTTTTTGTGTGCAGTGTACCGGAGGAAAGTCGAAAGCATCGCGATAGAATAGTCAACTTTCGTGTATTCATGATGCAGGTGATCACGGCTCTCCACAACTTTCTACCTGTCTCTTTAATATCGCGTTTTATCATTGTTCTACCATCAATTAACACGAAATCGGTAGGAAGGCTACTCTTTGTTTTGTTCTGTTTCGTTTACCTTCCGTATGTCATGTGAGTGTTAGATTCTCCAAACCTTCTTTCCTCATTATTTTTGTAATTTTTATTTATTTCTCCTTATTCCTTAGTTCTCTGCATAGTGTTCACAGTATTCATCGGTAGAACCACGGAATAGATTTCCATCATAGTGATATATTCTAACAGAAATATAAACTAAGACTTTATAAGTTATTGTTATTCTTCTTTCCAATTCTGACGGGGGTTTCCTTGCTAACCTTTTGTTTAAAGTATTGTGGAATCTCAACATCTTGATTATATCATCATTTTCCCTTCGATTTACATGTGCTATCCATTTAAGCTGTGACTGTTGTCAGAAAAATCAAGTGATATGGTTTCTGCTATTGATATAATGCTTTGAGATAACGATATATAATTTTATTTATCAAGAACTGTATTGAGATGATTGCATGACAAAGTGTGAAAAGTTTACTTCTGGCGCGTTTCATCCTTCAGGAATTAATCAAACTAAATGTGCTATGTTGATGCGACTACACATGCGCACAAATGAGGAGAGCTAGCAATTTTAGAATATATATATATATATATATATATATATATAAAGTGATCATTGAATTCAACATTCAGAGGCGGCATGCTATTTCATGCTAGGCGCAACAGTCAGGCCGCCTGACGATTGCACCTAGCACGAAACAGCCTGTCGCCTCTGAGTATTGACAGCAATGTTCACTTTTATATATATATATATATATATATATATATATATATATATATATATATATATATATATATATATATAAAGTGAACATTGAATTCAACATTCAGAGGCGGCAGGCTATTTCATGCTAGGCGCAACCGTCAATATATATATATGCTAGGCGCAACCGTCAATATATATATATATATATATATATATATATATATATATATATATATATATATATATATATATATACAGAGCACTTAATTAAATATTTGTATCTATAAAAAGAATATATAAACATAAAAATGTCTTAATATATATATATATATATATATATTATGAAAAAATATAGTTTTAAGGTGTGCTGTATTTATGGGATAAAGTGCTTAATATCAGAGATAGAGCGTATGTAAATATAAATATAAAAGTGAACATTGCAGTCAATACTCAGAGGCGACAGGCTGTTTCGTGCTAGGCGCAATCGTCAGGCGGCCTGACGGTTGCGCCTAGCATGAAACAGCCTGCCGCCTCTGAATGTTGAATTCAATGTTCACTTTATATATATATATATATATATATATATATATATATATATATATATATATATATATATATATATATATATATATATATAAAAGTGAACATATATATGTAAATGGGTTTCTGCTAGAGCGAAACTATACTCACACGAGGCAGCAAGTGATATATATATATATATATATATATATATATATATATATGTGTGTGTGTGTGTGTATGTGCGTATAGCCGTATAGTACTTGGTTTATGATTTACACTATACGGTTCTCGCTGAGACCTGCAGTCTGCATTCGTTCGAAGTCATTTCTAATACTGGTATGAGAAAACTGTTGTATAGACCTCGATAGTTTAGTCATTTATGAACGAGCTTCGAGAAATGTATGTCATTCATATCAAAGTCCCGACCTGACGCGGCGATTTATGAACATGACTCGAATTCTTAGGCTAATGCTTTGCTTTCTCAGCAACCTATTCTGTGCTCAATTCCCTTATTTTCTATACTAAATTTATCCTGACTGATCTGTAGGGCAAGGTCATTGATGATTTTTCTATTTACGCATTTCGCCAGCTGAAATTTTATGAAGGATACAGACTATGTGCCATCATTGATTCTCTTCCAATTCCAGATCATATTTTCTCTCTTGGAAACGTTTATCCGAAGCCCGACCAAATTTGATACATTTGAGAGAGTATATTAATTTTTGTTCAAGATCATTCTTATCCTCATAATGAATGCACATATCATCGCAATAGCCGGACATTTGTCTACACACAGATCGCATAAAATATTTTTGAAGTGCTACTTTAATAATTAAAAAAAAATGTAATACTGTAGCACTTTATTTTTTTAATATTCGAAATAAATTAATCTTCAAAAAAAAAAAATATATATTCTTTTAAAAAATGCACTTAAAATAGAACATTGATCTTGGAGCCCTCAAAAAAAAAAGGTGTATCATAAGTTTTCCCCGGTCACCCCTTTTATTTTCACAACATTCACTCCTCGGTTATGTTTACTGCTTTGGAAAGCCATGATACGAACGTAATAAAACCTAAATATATGCAAGTGAATTTAAACTCTATCTTTGTTCTTGAAAATTGACTACAAACCTAATAAACACTATTTATTTATTAGACTGTTTATTGAAACGGCTGGAAAAAAAACTGTTAATTGCCAATTGATTCAAACATTATGAAATGATGAATAATAAGGATTTATTTATAGTTGGTTGACATATTTTAATAATTTAGTAAATGTTTACAAATTTATGAATACAAATTGTTTTTATATTGACTTCTTTATAAATGATAAATATTTCATTGCATCAGACTTAATACAATTGTATACGTTTTTAGAATGTTGTAAATATATAATTATTCTTGTAAATAAACAATCTAATGATTAGTGTTTATTTTTGTGTCAGTTATGAAACAGGGACAGTTTGTTAGAAACAAATAACACTATGCAATATCAGTTATCCTATATAACAGTCATTTTATTTAATTATTTCACCCTAAGCAAGGCGGGAATGTCACTAATACAAGGGGTTACAGAGAGTGATGGTGAGAGAAAAGACTGGGTATAGAAGGCCGAGGAAAGGATACAATCTGAACGGGTTTCAAGAAGGTAGACATGGCGACTTATGATGCATTTAACTTTTTGAAGAGTGTAGTTATCAGGGAAGCAAGTAAACGGAAGAGACTATAATTGGCGGTGCCATTTAACTAAATTTAACAGTAAAAGATTGGGACCTAGAAACCAATCTAGTAGTACGCTTAAACTTACATAGTCCGGGCCCCAGTAAAAAAGCTCTTCTGAGATGCAACCATGAAAATATTTGTAGAAATGTCGGACAATTGTCCTCACAGATGATAAAGATTTTTTAAAGCAACGGAGTTTTAGTTCTACAGAATTATAGTAATAATGCAATAGCCGGAACATGTGAACAATGAGTAAGTAAGAATGGACAGGAAAGATTGAATTTTTTGGAAAATAGTAAGGTAAGAGGGTTTCGAGAATTTGAAATGCAAAAGATGTATTGAGGGTAAACGGAGAAAAGTGAAACCTTGAATAAACTTCCATATGAGCTTGTCTAAATAGATGACAGAGAAGAGACTGCTAGATATAGAAAGTGGACAAGAGATAGGAAACTGTGGAGAAGAATGACTGCCCATATCCTTAAAGGTTACGGCTCATACAAGAACAAGGAATATTTTTATGTAGGTGCATCGATACGTCGGTAGCTTAAAGAAGAAAATTGTTAAAAATAAAGGAGCAAGTGTAATATCAATCCTCTTATATGGTAGTGAATGCTGGACAATTTCCCAAGAGATGATGAGAAAATGGGAGGTAACAGAAATGTGGTTCTACAGAATTATGCTGAGAATAACGTTATGCGTAAACAACGAAGAACTTTTAACCTAGAATCTAAAAGAACACAGACTGAGAAATAGACGTCTGAATATTCTAGGACACGCAATGAGGAAGGAAGGCTTCAAAAATTAACAACCACAATGTATATTTGAGGGCAAGAGGGAGTCAGCGATTCACCTATTATTTTGTGAATATATGGCGGAACAGGTTTGGAGAAAGTTTGACAAATGATGCTAAGAGCTACAAGGGATGGAAATTGTTTGAATCCTTGATCGCCCACGTGATATATAGAAGAACTAGCAGCATGGTCCGGCGTTGCCCGAGGCTTGATTCAAAAATCGTACGACTCATACAACAATCGCTATCACTTGACTTAAAATATTTTTGCCCTTCCTTGCCTTTAAAGGAGTGCCCTTTGCCGTGCTGATGTTGCTACATGCCTTACTTCTTGCTTATCTCACACTGCGAATTTTTTCTAAGGTCTATACTAAACATTAAATCTGTTACGAAAAAAGAACTAAACAAAATGGACACAAAACGATTAGCTTTAAAAAAGGACTCGTAACTGGAAAAACCGAATGAAAAAAGAATGTTAACAACAAATACTTTTACACACCCAAACCCAGCTCTGCGGAATCAGAATCAACGTTGAGTTTAAGGAAACGAATGAGCCAATTGGAGTAAAGTGCCATGCAGATTTAAATTTTTCCCACTTGTGACGAATGCAGCTATCGATTTCTTTGCATGCAAGTTAACATTCGTGTCAGTCAGCTGTTGGCTCTCACGCTGGCCAATAGAATCTTCCTGCCTATTCGTGGCAGCCAGCTATTGGCTCTCACTCTGGCCAGTAGAAAATGGCCGCAAACTACATGAAAACTCTCGTAGAAGCATGAAAAAACCGATTATTTCCACTATCGATGGGAGTTGGGAAATGCAAAGACAATCTTGGCCTTCCCGCTAACTTGAAACATGTGCATGTAAATTTTGGTGCAAATCCATCGAAAATTGCGCCCGTGCATTCGTCACACACACACACATACATATCCTGCTTTTTATAGATAAAGATTTACAGAATAAATAAAAATGTTTAAATTTTCTCGACGGCGTTGTCATTCTCTAAAAAATCCAAAGTTATTAAACGGGTGAGTTTTCCGTTAGCCCCGATCATAATTTCCCAAGGAATCGTCGTTTTTTTTAATACTTTCTTGATCAATCTTCCAAGCATTGGCTTTTCCTCTCCCGCTCACCCTTTAATTTAGGTTCAACATTCCGTGACCTACCCATTTTCCTTTTCCAATAACTGACTGTCATATTTGAATAAACTGTTGATCCTCCCGAGACAGAGGCTTTGTCTTCTGGGACACAATCAATAACGACAAACAATAGCTATGGAATCATAGTTTCGAAAGGCTTAAACGGATCATTTAATAATCCCGCTCGCTATTCACCAGCGTTCGACGCAACATTTCTTATAATGAGATTTGACTTCATTATTGAAAAATCATATACTAGTCACTCACGAGCGATATGATGTAACCTGTTATAAAAATCGATTTTATCACAAAATATCACCAAGCCGATGAAACACTGCAGTGAAAATCCGATCTCGTTGGGCAAAGTCGTGGTAATTAAAAGCCAGGTATACGAAGTGTTTCCAAATACTTAAATATGGTAGATCAGCCTGAGAGGGTATCACAGTGAATATCGAATTTAATGGCACGAAACTCACGTTTTTAAATATCTAAATACATTGGATTTAGTGCAATAAAAAAAAATACGGTATGAGTCTCTCGTAGGGAAAATGGAAACAAAAAGGACACTTATGCCCATTAACAAAAGTTGATTGATTGATTCATTCATTTTCTACAGTTTGTCAACTCTTTAAGGCTACAAAATATTTTTAGATTTTAAACTTATGCTTTTGGAGATATTAATGATTTAGTAATACAGATATTACTTAATAACATATAACTACGTGGGAGAAGGTGTGGATTTATTCTATTCCCAAATATATTCTTGTTTTCTTGATAAAAACAAGAAAATTAAATGTTCTACTATAAAAAAAAATTTAAAACTGTAAACCACATCGTCAACAACAATAAATCACCGGCAAGTTCCAAATTACAGAGAACCGATATAATTTACGAATTGACGTGTATCTTAAGGAACAGCGTATCTGAAAAATCCAAATTTATGAATGATTATATTGGCTATACTACATCACTAACTAGAAGATTCACGTTACACCTCTTTCTGAACATAGCTCAAATAGATCGCATTTAAATACACTTGGAGAGCTACTAAACACCATCGGCAACATAATCGTTGATGATACATATATAATAGCCTCATCCACATGTAAAAATGGTGAAAAATAATGGAAGCATTATTAATGAAAACAAAAAAGCCAACACTCAGTAATATCAACTATGAACACGGCCATAATTTGCTGACCGTGTTTGAAAAATAAAACATCCCTATAACTCTAGATTCATACATAAAACCTTACATATATTTAGTTTAAATAAAAATAAAATCATCTAATTAATTGCTAAAGGTATAGCCGAATGCGCTCAGACATACAAAACATTTGAAAAATTTCTGTCCAGAAAAGAAGAGAATTAAACGAACGAAAGAAACATTAAAGAAAACCACCGCAGTACCTTTCTGTCATTTTTAATTATATATATATATATATATATATATATATATATATATATATATATATATATATATATATATATGTGTGTGTGTGTGTGTGCGTGTGTGTGCGTGCGTGTATCTGTGGGTGTGTCTCTGTGCATGTGTGTTTTTTTTTTTAATAATAAAGATCGTCTAGGAATGCCTCTTATATTATGTGCATATACTAGGCTGAGGAAAGAAATACTAGAGTTAAAATACAACAATAATAATATTTATAGTATAATAGAAGTATAATGAGAAAAGATGTTAAAAATCTGAATTTTCGGACTCGCCTGTGTCCTTTCCCAACGAGAAAGAAAATGAAGTTGGACACTTTGGTGCTGTAAGTTACAACTCACTCTCCCTTTTTTAATATTCAACAGCGCTATATACCGTATGTAACAGCAAAATTGCCCAAATCTTGTAACAGCATAGGATAATTGGCCTTTTCACAAAACTTCTAGTGTCTAAAGAACCACTAAAATAATTTAGATTCTCTCTTCCAGGTTTTCAGATAAGACGTTTAGTCATCTTGACACTATTTGTCTTTAAGAATCATTCAAAAAATCCTTTGAGTTATCCAGCTAAAAAGAGAATAGGTTAAAATCATTTTATGCCAGCCGAACTATGTCTTCCCAAATGAGCAACGGTGAGAAGGAAAAGATAATTCAGCATTTCACTAAGTGTACCAACATTCATACTCGGACTTCCACCTTCAAAGTTCTTTCAAGAATCATCAAGATAACGGTGAATAAGTTTAAACAAGAGGGAACGGTAGAGAGGAAAACAAAGCATCAAGTGGTCACAGCTGCAAGAGGGATCATCATTTCAACTTAAAGCTAAATTCAGTCTTATTGTTCAAAGTAGAGTCCAATAGCGTTATAAGAGAATGCATTATCGGAGAATTCCAGTAAGATATCTTTAATCATTTCTAAGATACAACGGTTCAAATCTTAACCTAACAATTGGTCAATTTTGCTGTTACACGATTTGAACAATTTTGCTTTTACAACTGCTATGACGAGATCATTACTCTAGAAGTTCTCTTGTCTAAATTTCAACAGAACAGCAGAATAATGCCTGACTTTATGATGCCCATGCTACTTGACATATGCGTCAAGATATTCAGCAAATAAATTGGCCCGGAACATCTGATGCACATGAATATGTATCGGATATAATAGAACACTTTGTTCAGTTTATCCACCTCTAACTACTCTTCTATCCAAGAGATATGGAATAATCTATCCCAGAAAAGGGACTAAAGGCTCGTAAATGCTTTTTTGTGGAAACAAATCGTACATTTTAAAAGAGTTTAATCCAACATACTAGTCCTTTCTGCGTAATACATTTTTTTTTTAAACGGGAGGTCGAAATTTATAAAAATCTTTGTGACATAATCCTGACTATACCATTTTTTCTGGGTCCCCACAAAGCATGCGGATCTGATGGCATCCTTTTAATATTCCTTAAGAATTGTACTCCAGAACTGGCTCATAATAAATACCTCGCTGCCTCTTGTTTCGTGCCTGTTGGAAATCCTCAGCTGATGGTCAGTTTTTTTAGGAGTCGTTCAACACGTCAAATATCGGCCTATTAAACTTCTACATCTTTTCGTGAATCCTTTAGAGGCCCTACCAATACCGAATTGCTTAAGCATCTTATATCGTAGGGTCTTCTTTCAGACAAGCAATATGGCTTTCGTTTCTCTAGGTCAGCTGCTGATGTACTGGTGATAATTGTGGAAAGAGTCCATCACTCTTGAGATAAGAATGGTGAATCCCGAGCTGTTGTACATGTAATCTCCATGAGTTGAAAAGTTACGATGCCATATTTTTTTTTAACTGATCTAGTCTTTCTTATCAAATCGTGAAAATAAAAGTTATCCTGAACACCATTTTTCTAGATTCTTTGCTACTAACCCAGGTGTCCGACTGGGTCTATCTTTAGTGGGATTTTGTTTCTAATTTTCATTGACGAGCTTTCCGGTTGCATCAGCTCTCAACTTGGTAGCTGATGACACAACCATTTATTATTGTCTCAATTTTTAAATCTGATGAGTTCGACAAAGTCAAAATGGCGGCTGATCTCAAATACAACTTTCAGTCTGTTATTAACTGGGGAAAAGAATTGGTTGTTAATTCTAACACCTCCAAAACTAAACTACTCTCTATTAATCGTCTGAGAGACCCCTTTCTGTCTACCATCATTATGGCCGTTGCTAACCTCTAAGAGAGTGGCCTATTTGGATTAACGTTTTCGATTGGCATATAGTAGAAAGACTAAACTGAATCAATTGCTAGTCAGCTGCAAAGAAATTTGGGTCACTGTAACACGCTAGACAATTTTTCTCTGCTGAATCTATCTTGTATATCTATAAATCTGCCATTCGTCCATGCTTAGAATGTTACTACTATATATGGTCTGCAGATCTTACTTTATATCTAGAGATACTTGATAAAGAAAAATCAGTAATATTATTAGTCCTATTCTGGTGTCTCGAATTCAGTCACTTTCACACCAACGTAAAGTTACCCCCCTGTGTCTTTTCTGTAACTAATTTCATATTTATCGTTCGGATAAGCTCATGGCTGTGGTACTTTATGAATCTAAGCGCAGTACTAGACAGGCGAAGACCTCTAATCAATTTACAGCTGTTAGCTAGATGTATCTCTAAGTTCCATGCTAGACGTTTCTTTATTCGAACATCCCACTTATGGAACTCTCTCTCTCTCTCTCTCTCTCTCTCTCTCTCTCTCTCTCTCTCTCACTCACTCCGCTCTATGCTTTTCAGTCAACTTTTATCGTAAAAAAATAGAAATGCAATGCCAATCGCTATCTACAGTATTTACATTATGCGGACTATTGTCCTCATCTTTGTCGCCATATTTATCACAACGTTTCGGCCGTTGTACGCTCCGGCCTTCTTCAGGCGGTTGGAATTTCGAACTGAACCCTTTATTTCGATCACTGGGGTAGACTGTTCTAGTTCCACGTGCCATGTTTGATGGATGTCAGTTATCAGTTATCTCCTGCTAATTTTCCCTCTGAAAGTTCTCCACTGCCTTAACCGGGTATTGAACTCACACTATTTGGGTCTGTCACTGGATCTAACCAACGCATTTATCCACTGTGCCATGTGTCCTGAAGAAGGCCGGAGCGTACAACGGCCGAAACGTTGTGATAAATATGGCGACAAAGATGAGGACAATAGTCCGACTAATGTAAATACTGTACATAATACCTCATCTCAGAAATATAGACAGACTCAATCGCTATCTGTTGTTTTCCTTTCTCGTTCTCTGCCCACGTCGCTTAATAATGCTTCAGTTTTTTATTTCTTCCACTGCCAGTAACCAAAATCATATTGCTCTTTTGAAAAATGAAAGGAAAATAATTGAATAGTGGGTAGGCCAACTTAAGCTGTTTTAGAATCACATTGATGATGTGTGTATGCATGGGCGAGCACAAGACTGTGTAAATGCACATTGAGGATATCTATGCATTTATATAGGGCCAAAGTAATGTCGATATACGTACTTATTTTTTAACGTTAGCATATTGGTCTGCATGTGTAATCATTTACTGTCAATCTATTAGGTTGGTGCAAAAAATAATGTCGGTTTTTGACGTATTTTCTAACGTCAAAAACCGACATTATTTTTGCACCAACCTAATATATTAACTGCACTTTTAATCATGAGTAAATTGTAACACCGCCTTCTATTACTCATTTTATTTAGTATATATATATATATATATATATATATATATTGTGTATTTCGGTAGCAATCCCTTTTTTAGACAGGTTTCGTTAAAAACAACTGGCAAGGAACTGTGGTTAAGCTTCTTTTTTATGTTCATACAAGTGTTTTCTTTTCTTGACAAAAAGTATGTAAAAACTGTGCAAGTTCTGTATATACGAGCGCTTTCGGCTATTCTTTTAGCAATTATAAAGGACGATTTTTATTTTTTATTCTTAATTGAGTGCGTGGTTTTTATGCATGTATCTGAACTTATCGGAATGTTTTATAGGAATAACAACTGTAAAAGCAAATTATAGGTAGGAGACATTATTATTTTTCGTTTAGTATATATTCGTCTTGTCTGGGATTGCTATTAATCATCTAGGTTCTTAATGTATTTTTCATAAGTCATTCACTGGAACATAGATGAGTCAAATATGGGCAGTAAATATAGATTTGTATTTACTATTATTCGTTTTGGTATTTCATTTATTCATTAGTTATGTATTAATTTCTATAATTATTAAATTTATTTGTGTATCATTGTTATGTGGATATGCATTCATTCATATAATTTGTAAATATACATATCAGGTCATCCCATAAGTTCTGTCCGAATTTTGAATAAAGAAAACAAGTGACCAAATGTTACATTTAATTACAGATTCGATCAACAATGTATTTTCCCTAATTATCTATGACTTCTTTCCATCTATTAACAAGCTCACTAATTCCATTACTGTAAAATTCTTTTGGTTTTGATTCGAAGAACTCACAAATGTCAGTTTTAACCTCTTCCTGTGTTACAAAAGCTGTTTCTTCCAAATGATTCTGTAAGCTACGAAACAAATGGTAGTCTGAAGGAGCAAGATCGGGAGAATAAGAGGGCTGAGGAATTTTCTCCTAACCAAGTTCTTCGATCTTTTGTGACGTGATTCTTGCTGTGTGGTATCGCGCATTTTCCTGATGAAATATCACCTCTTTTCGATTCACTAGAGCAGGTCTTTTTTTTCTCAAAGCTTGGTTCAAACGCTCTAATTGCTGACAGTATATTTTAGCATTAATTGTTGCATTAGGTGGTAAGAATTCAAAGTGGATTATTCCTTGGCGATCCCACCAGATTGAAAGAAGAACCTTTTGCCCATGAAGTTCCCTTCTCGGCTGTGGCTGGGGTCCTTCGCCTTTACCAAGCCACTGTCTACGACGCTTAACATTTCGATAAAAGATCCATTTTTCGTCGCCAGCCACAAGTCTATCCAAAAAAGGGGAAACAAGTTGGCGAGAATGGAGGGAAAAGCAGATGTCAACTCGGGATTTGAGGTTGTTTACAGACAATACATGAGGCACCCATTTTCCAAGTTTAGGAACTTTTCCAAGTTGTTGAAGATGACGATTAACAGTTGTATGGTTTGAATGGGGACCAGTGCCAATTCCTCAACTCATAAAGCAGGATTTTCTTCAAGGGCTGCTTCAAGAAGTTTTTAATCAAACTCAACTGGACGTCCGGTTCCATCTTCATCTTCAAGGGTGAAATATCCACCTCTGAATTTTTCAAACCATCTTCTGCAAGTTCTTTCATTCACACATTCCTCTCCATAAACTGAGTGAATGTTTCTAGCCGCTTCAGCTGCTGAGTTTCCTTTCTTGAACTAAGAAAGCATTATGTGCCTCAAATGATTCTTCGGTACTTCCATGTTAGCAGGGTTTTAATCAAACAAAATTTAATTTTATTTCTTCTCTGAAATAAAATAGTATCAGTTTAAATGCATCTAAAGATAAAAATATTGTTCAGCTCCATTAGACATTATAAAATACTCTTTAAATTTCGTTCATTTTAACAAAATTTAAAATTCGGACAGAACTTATGGGATGACCTGATATATATATATATATATATATATATATATATATATGTGTGTGTGTGTGTGTGTGTGTGTGCGTGTGAGAGAGAGAGAGGGGGATGTATGTATGATTAAAACGCAAAATGAGAAAAAATCCAATTACTTGCTGTAATTTCCAAGAGATCGCTTTTAAAAATACAAAGAGCTACGAAACTCAAGTCAGTAGAAGGTGTGTTGTATCAATGGACTATGTGATAAATCTTATTTGTATTAATCATAGATAGATAGATAGTTAGATGTGGCCAGAAAATTTTGCTTAAACCAACTGAAGAGTGGATTGAATAATTACACATTTTTATCTAAAAAAAATTTAGAATCGAGGTTCTGAATTTAACACTAATAAAACATCAGCGAATTGACAAATTTTATTTGCATTAACCCTAATGTATATATATATATATATATATATATATATATATATATATATATATATATATATATATAGAGAGAGAGAGAGAGAGAGAGAGAGAGAGATAGATTAGGGCTATTTAATAATGCGCCCGAAAGCCGAAAGTGTTCAGAAATGTTAAAATTATCTTAGGTGACAAGTAATGCCGCAAACTCTAGAAAAAACATCTTGAATAATATCTTTCCTTGCTCTTAAAATAACCTTGTATAAATAAAAATATAAAAGTTTCAAAAATATTATCTGTAACTAACTAAATTTTTACGGTGTTTTCGTTCATCAGGCTCAGATATGGCTATGAAACCTGCACAGTATGATTAAAAATTACGTCAAGCAACTGGATCCTCTTGGTTCAGGTTAGGATCATCCTTCTTCAAAACTGGTAACCTGGCGCTACAAAATTACAAACAAATGTATCAAATAACAAAAAAAAAAATACCACTTATGAATTTATAGCAACAGTATCAACTAAACTGATAGCACATGTAACTCAAATAGAAAATACTGTATTCAAGATGTTGACTTTCTACAGCTTTAAGAATGAAAACGAAACCTCTATTAATACTAGAAAGAGCGATAACAGCTACTGGCCTTAATTTTCCTGAAAAAATACTTATTTTAGAAGGATTTTATAATTTTCAACCGACGCTAGAATTGACTGCACGGTCCATGAATGTTATGGAAATACGTAATATTAACTTTACTATTCGTTTCTGTCAATAATACACTAGTGTTATCTAACACAGATAAGCGATAACATTTTGAAATTTTTTTGACTATCACAGATTAATATTGCAAACATTTTATTTATGGACAATATTAAAGATATTTTTAAATAATAGTTTCTGACTATTACTTTTTAGTGGTAGTGTATTTTGGCTCAGGCTCTCTGAAGTTGTCCTATAAGATCAGATGGTAGACAAATTAAGGATATCGATTTTGATTGGCTGAAAATGTTGGAGTTAGAAAAGTGTTTTCAATGAGTTAATTTTTTAAACGTCGAAGAATGAAGACGTGTTATTTTCGTGTATGAAATTTGCTCCCCAATGGGGTGATAGAGCGACCTCACTGGCTAGGTAAAAATGTCCACATCGATGTGTTTAATAAAAAAATAAAATAAAATCCGTTTTGTTGAAGATCCCATTTTACCGCCGAACAAACCAACTAGCAATCACCTAGCCGGGAAAAGAAAGAAACAAATTTATTATGATCGCCTCAAGACCATCAACTAAGGTACCCCCAGAACGTGGGGTCTATACAACATTTTGCTTATTTGGCGCAGTGGCCAAGACCTCTTCGGAAGAGTGGGAGTATACAACAATATTTCTAGTTAACAATTGATAGCATGTATTGCCAAAATTCTATTCACTTTAGTATACGTTAAATTATATAATTCTGTCAAGTGATGATATTATTACTATTATTATTATAAATGAAAGTACATACACTTTAAAGTAATAAAAAAAACATTGTTACTCATTAGCCGAGGTTATTGGATTCCCACTGAAAGGAAATGTATGAGACTCAGACTGGAGCAAAAGATCACAGATTCGCTAGATAATGATGCAATCGGTGTTACCATTCATTAAACGCGTAAGGATATCCACGGTCAACACACGCAAGCAGGAATTGCCAGAGTCTATCACGAGTCATGTTAGAAATGCGAGCAGAAGACATAATTAAAATAAAGTTGCACAAATTCGTCGCTGGAAGGTCAGGGAATCAATAACGACCCCAAAGAGAGTAGCGATGTTTAAGAAAGCCTCCAGCAT
Source organism: Acanthosepion lycidas (assembly GCA_963932145.1). Classification (NCBI taxonomy): domain Eukaryota; kingdom Metazoa; phylum Mollusca; class Cephalopoda; order Sepiida; family Sepiidae; genus Acanthosepion; species Acanthosepion lycidas. The sequence continues at coordinate 48,613,263 of OZ010577.1, read as the reverse complement.
TTTAGATCCGAAATGCCATTTATCATTACGGTTACATGGAATAGAAGATATTGGCGAAGTTAATTTGACTGAATTTTATCCAACTTGGAAAACACACACATCTTTCTCTCTTTCTCCCCATCTCTCACTCTCTTTCTCTTATTCACTACATCTTTCTTCCTCCCCTCTCTCTCACTCTTCCTCTGTCTCTTCTCTGTCTCGTTATCGTACACCCTGTTTCTCCTTTCTTCCCTATCGCTCTCTCTTTCTATAGGTTCACCGCCAAACTCCAGATGACCAAAGCCTAGCAGCTGGTCTGTACTCTGACCTAACAGCTCAGTGCCGGAAAATTTGGCTGATCACATTCAGTAACTCAACTCAAATGTTTCATCATCACTGAGCTGATCTTGAACTTCCTTCATCACGATGAACGGATGTTTTTTGGGGGAGGCTCTATGGTTTGAGCGTCCGTTGGGACTTACTCAACACAAACTTCAAGTAGGACTCTTACATAAGATCCATTGCTAAACAAGCTGAAATAAATGTTCTGTTCTCTGTAACGATCCAGTAAGAACCTGACTCCTTCTATTATCCTCTACCTTTACAAGAGCCAGATCAGACAGAAAATGGAGTACTACTGTCATATATGACAGGAACTGCCCGGTTTTCACTTTCCAATCTCGATAGAGTCGGAAAGCGGCTCCGCGTTCTTCTGTGTGATGAAATATTTTCCACCCGACAACTCCTTCCACACAGACGAAATGTTACAAGCAACCCACTGCTCTATCGTTATTCCATGGAAAGTGTTCAATGAACTACGTAATTCAACCAGTTGTATCCTTCACGGGGAAGTCCCACTATGCTAGTCCCATTGTAGGGAACCACCTACATTCCCTTTATATTCCACTGGTGAGATGTAAGTTCCACTCGAGTAGCTACTTCACACCAACCGCTGTTTTATGGAACCAACTCCCAAAAGGATGTTTCCCATATCACTTAAATATTAACCGTTTCAATTTATGGTTAACTGTTATCTTACCTACATGTATATATGCACAGAAATTATGCATATTACTCTGTAACGCACCTGAGTTGCTACTAGTTCTGGTACAGAGTAAACATCATTGTAATATATATTTATAGCGTTTTCATTCGACAGCCGAGAAGAAAGACACAGATCAGAGATCAAATTTATTTTTAAAATAAATTTACACACTGAGGGATTAAACAGGGAGGTGGGTTCACTCAGAGAGTATACTTTCCACAGGGTGGCTTCTAACCAACCACAACACTGCTCGGAAGAGTAAGTCCCACTTTTATGTTTATTCCTCGTATAGTTGAAAAAGAACACAGGCCTGTTCGAAAATTCCGACATTAAAATCTTTCAATTCATGCTTTAATTAAGTAAACAGTTTAATATTTAATAAATATCAATTTTATTGTCAAATTGGTTTCATTTAGTTGGTTTTTTATTTTCCCTAATTATATTAACCGACCTATTAATTCTCTCTCTCTCTCTCTCTCTATATATATATATATATATATATATATATATATATATATATATATATATATATATATATATATATATATATATATATATATATATATATATATATATAACGTTCTTATTATAGATACAAGTATTTAAGTAAATGCTCTGTTTATAATAAGCACTATTAAATAACATTTACCGGCCTCAATGTCCGAGAAATTTTCATAGAAAATATTCGTCCTTTGACAGGATTCGAACCTGCACCCTATACGGAACCGTCATTTACGCTGACGTGCCTTGACCGCTTGGCCACAAGGGATCGTTCGGTTGGCAAGGTTGAATTTACTGCTTATAAACTTCAAGGTCATGGCACGTCAGCGTAAATGACGGTTCCGTATAGGATGCAGGTTCGAATCCTGTCAAAGGACGAATAGTTTCTATAAAAATTTCTCGGACATTCAGGCCGGTAAATGTTATTTAATACTGTTTATTATAAACAGAGCATTTACTTAAATACTTGTATCTATAAAAAGAACGTTAAACATAAAAATGTCTTTAATAAATAAATTGTCGGACTTTGTCCATTTCTTAATATATATATATATTAAATAAAAACAGGCCACTTTAAGGTTCCATGTAATAAATTATTTCACCACAGTCCTTTTAAAAGGACTGCGGATCATCAGAGTGTACTTCCAAACAAAAAATGAAAAGAAAATTTACACATTTTTGACGGGTCGTATTAAACAAGTCCATAGCATTTCAGCCTTTTCTTGACAGATGTTTTGGGGTCTACCAGTCGATATGTTTCTTGTCAGATATAGCCGACGTAGAAATGGTTAGCGTGGTTCTGGAGCATCTCCTTTCTAATACCTCGATTCATCGGCGTAATTCTCGTGTCAATGTTTATTGAGGGGTCCAGAAGACCAAGGCACGTGACAGTCTGATCTTTATATTTTAAAGGATATCCCTTTTTTGTTCCTTAAAACATTCTTTCAGGAAGTAACTAGAAAGAAAATAGTGTTGATTGGTGACTAGCTGAGTAAATCAAATATCCATCTTCGACAATTACCATTGACGGTAGAACCTGATCGTTGCTCACTGTAATTAATGCCCAAAGTCAGCGTCTCATTTGCTGACAAAGAAAACCACTTACGTTGAACGTTCATCTCAAGGTAAATATATGAAAGCGAAGTATTAGTCGGTCAGTTTGTGTCTGCCATATTACAATTAACTTGCCCAAGGTTAAAATGAAAAAGAAATAAAAAAAATTAAAAAAAAAGAAAACAATGCAGAACACATTTCATTGCTTTTGCATTTGAACCGGTTGGCGCGAGGCCAACTCCATAAAACACTTAAATAAACGAGGTAGGAGATAAACTTTCTCTAAACACGGACAACATAAATCGTGCCGAAGGGTTTCATCTCATTGGCTTTCAAATGAAATTCAGACGAAGTAGAATAATTCATAGTCTGTTACCTAGAAACATTAAGTTCAAAGTTTCTCTCATTCACACACGGACGCACCCCCCAAATATATATATATATATATATATATATATATATATATATATATATATATATATTTATATATCAACAAACAGTATTTAGTATAACTCGAAATCTTTCCATATATATATCTTTTTCATATATATATATATATATATATATAAGTAATGGATTTTTTTAATTTATTAATCCGACAGATTTTTATCAATTTAAACGTTATTTTTGAGGGGGTACTCATATTTGAGTAGACACTCCATTTATTTATTAAAAATATATTTATCCATTTACGTCTATCAGGCTGAATATTCGAGAAATCTTATCCTTCAGGACAGCGCATATCTTTCTTGAATAGTTAGTCGGGTAGACAAAATAAATAAATATTCTGTTTTATTAAATAAACGGAGCTATTCAGTGATGAATATCCACTAAAAAAATTAACACACACAAATATATATAATTATATAGTCATCCATTATATATATATATATATATATATATATATATATATATATATATATATATATATATATTATATATATTTCAATTAGAAGGTGCAAATATAATTTATAAATTCATGAATCATTCATACAAAAAACAAATATAGAGGTTAATGATTTAAATGGCGAGAATACATCGTCGCAAACAATATAAACTATATATGTATAAATGATTCATTAATTTATAAATTATAATTTCACCTTTTAATTGAAATTAAAATAACTGATCCAACGTGCAACTCTCGGATAATAACTGTGACATTACTGTAATTATTGAACAATATAGTTCATGCCATATACATAGAAAATCTACCAGTAAAAAAGAATTCTCTTATTGCTATATTTGTACAAAAACGTACAACCTTAAAATTTAAATTCAAACTCAGCGTTGCGACCGCACGTTCCAAAACAATAACACATTTCTCATAGCATTTTTCGGATTACATCTCTATTTTCATTGTCCTCTTATTACTGAGAACAAAATCTACTTCCATATCTGATGATGTCTGTAGGAACAGACGAAAGCTTGTAAAAAATTAAAAAGACCTTATGCAACTGGAATTTATAAATGTGGATCATATCATTCATATACAGTTTCGGGGTTGGTGTATCTTATTTATATTGTTTGCGACGATGTATTCTCGCCATTTAAATCATTAACCTCGATATTTGTTTTTTGTATGAATGATTCATGAAGTTATATATATATATATATATGTATATATATATATATATATATATATATAAGGGAACATTGAAGTAAACACTCAGAAACGACAGGCTGTTTCATGCTAGACGCAGTCATCAGGCGGACTGACGATTACGTCTCGCATAAATCAGAATGTCCACTGTGAGTGTTGACTTCAATGTTCACTTTTATATTTATATTTACATACGCTTTATCTCTGATATTGAGCACTTTATCCCATAAAAATAGCACACTTTAAAACTATATTTCTTCATACACACACACACACACACACACATATATATATATATATATATATATATATATATATATATATATATATATATATATATATATATATATAATTCATGAATCATTCATACAAAAAACAAATATATGAATGATTCATGAATTAATAAATTATATTTGCACCTTTTAATTGAAATATATATATATATATATATATATATATATATATATATATATACAGTCATACACACACACACACACATATATATATATATATATATATATATATATAGATATAATTATCGTCATCAAAGCTCATCACTAGTCAGTTCATTGCGAAGAGCTTTTTGCGTTAATAGCAGCAGCGGACATTTTCTCTTCCAAAGAACTCAAATGATTTGGGATCAAATACAGATATGGATCGGAATCCGACAGAACGACAGGATGAAGAAAACATAAGAAATGTTTATGAATTGAACATGTTTCACTTTTATTAAAGATTCATTAGAGAATGATATATGAAGAAAGGCATCTTAACAGATCAAATGCACGTGAAACCTACTGAACTAATGAAAATCAAACACAAAAATAAAAATGCTAGAATTACTTTCTTTCTCCATATATCATCCTCTGGTGAAGCTTTAATAAAAGTGAAATGTGTTTGATTTATAAAAAAGTTTATTATGTTTTCTTTATCCTTCTGTCGGATTCCTAACGATATTTGTATTTGATCCCAACTCATTTGAGCTCTTTATACGCAGGGGAATTTGTCGGCTGCTTCTATTAACGCAAAAGCTCTTCACTATTAATTGAGCACCCAGGAAGGCAGTAATGCTTATATATCGTATATAAGCTGTAAAAAAAAATTGCTTTTTTTCTTCTGCCTGAGCTGATGGCCTAAGGTTGAAACTCTCCGACTGCGACTGATGTCAAAACGATCGGGTTTCGCATGTCAATCAGACGGATGAGCTGTGATACAGAGAGTCTGTCGGTGGATGACTATATATATATATATATATATATATATATATATATTGTATTTGGGTAGCAGGTAATTGTTGAAACATATATTGTTAAATATAACAGACAACGAATTATTATGTTTGATCCTGAGCCGTTCTAAATAAGATGCTATACGAACCATAGAACGGCTCATGATCAAACATAATAGACATTCGTTGTCTGTTATATTTACAATATATATATATATATATATATATATATATATATATATATATATATATATATATATATACACATATTAGGTTGGTGCAAAAATAATGTCGTTTTCTTACATATGTTACTATGTGTGAAAACGACATTATTTTTGCACCAACCTAAAATATATATATATATATATATATATATATATATATATATATATATATATATATATATATTCAAACCTGAGTCATTCTAAACTTTGTATAGTTGCTTATAGTTTATCAGGTTTTCAGTTGCGCATCGATCCTACACCCACGTACGTTCATATAATTGATGATATTTAAAATCGTGAAGACCGGTGTAATTATTGTTAAATTAAACCTTATTCTCGACGCTATAATGCTAATAAACACTGGCTAAATAACAATTTCCTGCCTTTTAAACGTAAGCACTTATTGCGATTAATGTATGATAGCGTCCGATCTTCCTCAAGATGTTGAAACAGAATAAATACACAGAGAAATTAAAGGTCGAATGAAAGCCAAGGTTTCTTTATTTGAAATGTTCTGGATTGAACAAAAGACATCACCTGTTTCCAATTGCCTGATTACTTCCAAGAGTTCGTTTGAAGCGCCCTTTCCCTGTCTCCAAAGTGCTCGGAAGTCGATAGAATTGCCCCTCAGCACGAATCCCTTCTGTGCAAAATGTCATTCTTGTTTCAGTTATGAATACATACTTGCCGTTATTTATACAATGGTACATTCGGACTGTTTTCACATCGTTTCGGAGATTGTGCTCTCCGACCTTCATCAGGTATAATCGATCCGGTTAACCTATAGGGAATTCCGTAAGGAGGGATGTGGCAATGAAATCGGACATGGCTGATTGTGTATGATGAGGAAACGGTAGTCATCATCTCTTGCGGAATGTAGGGAAAATACTGGACAAGAAAGAACACCGGAGAGTTAGACGTCCGAAAAAAATCAGCGAATATGCTAGGCTATTATATCTTCCTTAGTAGACCAAGCATAACAAAAATAAATAAGATATCGGAAACGTTAATAGAGAACGACAAAGGACAGCAAGTCTTCAATAACAGTTCAGCAAATCAGACCAGGAGGTCAAAGTCAAAGTCTGGCATTCGCAACGGAATCTCCAAAACGAACGTTTCAGAGTGTTTGGGTGTTAATCTGAGGACAGTGCAGAGGAACAGTAAAGAGATGGATGATTCTAAAGGTGATTACGAAGGTGCTTGGAGTGATCACTAGAGATGGCGGCGTTATGCTTCGATTTACCTTTCCATATCTGTGTGTAATTTTGCTAAATATATCTGTTAAAATGAGATATCAGTATTATTATTGTGTAATTTAAACGACAATTTTTTCATCGCACCTTGTGAGCATATATATATATATATATATATATATATATATATATATATATATAAAAGTTATTGGTCAGAGATGAGTTAAAGCAGAAAACAGTAGTATTAAAATGTGTTCAACATTCGTATGAAGAAAATAAAAAAATTAACTTTAACGTGCAGAGCTATCAAGTTTAAAAGTTAGGAGATAAGTCAATCACGCTACCCTGGTTTCAACATTTCGGTATAGAAGATACCGAAAAATTGAAAACAACGTATCGTGATTGCCTGATCTCGTAATTTTTTTAAACTATATATATATATATATATATATATATATATATATATATATATGTATGTATGTATTGATTTAATAAGACATTCTTATTTTTATCATTTTTCTTAAGAATTCTTTCGATCAACACTTCTTCAGAAGGATTCGTTGGCGTGATTTTGGGATGAAACAAGACGATATTTACAAGAACAAAAGAGTAGCAAATAGAGGGAACTTAATTACGGAGCACAATTAAAACAATTTATTAGTAAAGATAATTACCGATTAAAATATAAGAGTTCCCTTCATCCTTCACAGCAGTTTACTATGCAGCTCTAGACCGATGGTAGCCTATCGTTCTTGGATGTTTTTGGTTGAACCTAAGGACGGTTTATTCATCGGCACCATTTAGAGCAAAGCTATGTTCACTGGTTTATATACAAATTGGAATTCCTTTGTTCTTAAGTCTCGTAAGATCAACATGGTTTCTACCCTTGCACATCGTGCGTTGATGATTTTTTCCTCATGTACACTTGATCAAAAACTGATAACGATTCTCCCATTAATGTCATTAAACGCCCTATTGAACGGAAAAGTAATCATTTCAAGGAGCCAGTAGTCTTTGTACTTCTTTGTGTCCCTTATATGTAAAACTACCATTGCTGGGTAGAAATAATCAAATACTCGCCGACAAGATACTTGCGAGTATTACGTCATTGTTTTTCGAAGTTACGTACCATTTCTCAGACCCCGTCGGTTTACAAAATAGTCCCGTAGTATACAGATTTAAATGTGTGGTGCTGGATACATAGAACGGACCAATCAGAGATTGGAGACCAATATCGGTCAGCATGTTTCTGCTAGTATAAGCTATATTTTAGGACGACCAAAGCACTTCATGACTCAGTTGTTAGTCAGCAACTTTTAGATAATACTGACTGTTTACATCAGTATACAGATGAGTGTTTCACCATCTTGCATAGAGATCGTTCTGCTCATCATTTGGAAATTTTAGAACCAGTTTATATTAAAATACAAAAAGAGCAATTTACGAACTGAATCAATTATTTGGAGGGCGAAATATATTTTTTTTGATACTCGCTGGAAATGTTATATATATTCGGTAATTATTTTACTAATAGGATGTTTTAGTCGTATTCTGTAATATATTTACCTCCGTTTTCTATAATTCGATTCTTGTGAATGTCATCATTACGCCAAATAATCCTTCTAAAGAAGGATTATTTGGCGTTTAATATTTTAAATACCATCACTTATATGAACGCACGTGGGTGTAGGATCGATGCGCAACTGAAAACCTGACAAACTATAAGCAACTATACAAATCTTAGAACGACTCAAGTTTGAATATATATATATATATATATATATATATATATATATATATATATATATATATATATATATGAATAAAAATGACAATAGTAAAACTAGTAATTGCTGACGCGTTTCGTCCAATGTGGACTTTATTTATAAATATTGTCTTCTCTACTGGTTAAATCTGAGAAATGTTCATATATATATATATATATATATATATATATATATATATATATATATATATATATATATATATCTGCAAACTTGATTTTTGGAAGTGCTTTCTGATGATCCGGCGTCCTTTAAAAGGGCTCTGGTGAAATAAATTATTATAATGGTACCTTAAAGTGGTCTGTTTTTCTTTAAAATGATATTGATATATATATATATATATATATATATATATATATATATATATATATATATATATATAACAGACAATAAAGGCTTATTATGTTTGATCATGAGCCGTTCTACTCGACAGGAAATTACTTAAAAAAAGAATGTCTAAAAAGATCAATATAATTATTCTGTGGTTTAAAAGGAAAATATGAATAAAGTCAAATCAAAAATTTATCTTACCCTATACTTCTCTTTCTCAGATGGACTTTACCAATGGAAATGGAAGGATTTTATTTAGCAACATGTATTTCGAAACAATGACAAATATATTGTTAGATTTTCAAGAATTTCAAGATTGAGATGGTCATAAATATATATTAGTGTCGACTAGGTTATGTTTGTCTTTCGCTTTATCCATACGTAATTTATATAGATACAAATATTTAAGTAAATGCTCTGTTTATAATAAACATTATTAACATTTACTAGCCTGAATGTCCGAGAAATCTCATAGAGAATATGTGTCCTCCAACAGGAATCGAACCTGTTTCCTGACAGGCTATATATTTTAAGATAAAGAGGAAGCGTCTGGTTAGCAACGTCGAATTACTGCTTTTAAACTACAAATTTCCCATGATTTCTCTCGAAAAATCGAATGATTTTCTGGTGAAAGCTTATATTAACGTAAACAAATGACGTCATATATTATGAAACGGACTAAGTCCGACAATTATTTTAATATATTTATTGCTTGTACATGTTTTTTACAGATACAGATATTTAAATAGATGCTTTGTTAATAATAAACATTAACCTCCCAGAGCCTACCTCTATAGCTAAATGAGTATAGCACGTCAGGGTATATGACGGTTTCCTGTAGAATACATGTTCGATTCCTGTCGGAAGACATATTTTCTATGAAATTTCTCGGACATTAGTCACTTCTTCTTCGGCCAAAAACGATACAAAAAAAAAAGAAAAGACAGCATGCTCGTCTTTACCATTCATTTTTTCCGTCTTAGCTTGA
>OZ010577.1:48508335-48598335 GCA_963932145.1 Acanthosepion lycidas | reverse complement strand
GAATTTGGCCAATATTGAAAAAGAATTTATAAAATCAAAGAAAGGTGAGTTAATTTATTTTCAGCCATTTAAGTCAATTAACGCTTTAATTTTATATTCATAAGATTTTTTTATAATTTTAGTGATGAAAAACTGAATTGAGTTCTTGAAAAAAAAGGATTTTTTGTGATTTGAATGGCGAGAAACTGAATTGAGTTCGTGTTGTGGTAGGATCCACCTAATTTGCATAGTGGAGTACCGACAATATAAATATGGTTGGTACCGGGAAGAGAGGGAATGAATCTAGAGATTCCTCGGCGACTGTCGAACTCTCTGCATTAGCAGAGGGGAACCCGGACAAGGCTTTGCCGAAGGGCAAGGTTTCGTCCGGGGAGGGTGACAGGGCCTGAACCCGTCTAGGCGGGTCCAGAAAGGCCATATTTTTGGCCGAGCCTACGGGCTCGGGGATACCCACATTAAAACGGCCTTGTGCCACATTCGATCCTCGTGGGTGGATTGATAAATACAGGAATCAAGAGATACCTTGGCGATTGTCGAACTCTCTGCATTAGCAGAGGGGAACCCGGACGAGGCTTTGCCGAAGGGCAAAGGGCAAGGTTGCGTCCGGGGAGGTTGACAGGGCCTGAACCCGTCTAGGCGGGTTCAGAAAGGCCATATTTTTGGCCGAACCTACGGGCTCGGGGATACCCACATTAAAACGGCCTTGTGCCACATTCGATCATCGTGGGTGGATTGATAAATACAAGAATCGAGAGATTCTCTCGGCGACTGTCGAACTCTCTGCATTAGCAGAGGGGAACCCGGACGAGGCTTTGCCGAAGGGCAAGGTTGCGTCCGGGGAGGTTGGCAGGGCCTGAACCCGTCTAGGCGGGTTCAGAAAGGCCATATTTTTGGCCGACCCTACGGGCTCGGGGATACCCACATTAAAACGGCCTTGTGCCACATTTGATCCTCGTGGGTGGATTGATAAATACAGGAATCAAGAGATTCAACCAGAGACTCTGCCCGACTGCGACTCAGTCAACACATTCTCCAGGAACGGTCTTCCTAGGAATATACAAAAGACTATATGTAAATATTGTGTACACTTTCTTGTTTCAATACATTTTGTTCTAATTACATTTTGTGTTGCCTTATTATTCCATGCATTAGTCAAGTTTCAACAGTTCGTCAAGAAGAAAAGGAAGTAGTTTTATGATATTATTGGTGAAAGACAGAATTGATATTTTGAAGAAAATGAAAATTCTTATGAGTTTTATTTAATGGTGAAAATTCAATTGAGTCCTTGAAGAACATAACCATTTTCTTATGATTTTAATGGTGAAAGGCAGAACTGAATTCTTGAAGAAAAAGTATTTTTTACGTTTTTAATGGTGAAAGACAGAATTGATTTATTGAAGAAAATGAAAATTATGTATGATTTTAATGGTTAAAGACAGAATTGATTTTTTGAAGAAAATGAAAATTCTTATGAGTTTAATGATGAAATACTTCATTGACTTCTTAAAGAAAATTAACATTTTTTATGATTTTAATGGTGAAAGACAAAATTGAGTTCTTGAAGAAAAGAAAACATTTCTTTCCAAGAGAAAACTGTGCTGAAAACTCCCCAACCTCATCCGCATGTAAAATCCGCACAATTACATACATTGGGGAGAAAAAGCTTCTTGGTTGAGCCGTGAAATTTCCAGACATTCTTCCACGAAGACAGCAATATTTAAATGTAAAATGTTGCAAATTTGAAGACTACATGTCATTGAATGTGAGGACCAACAACGTACACGTCCGCCGATGCGACGGAGCATATATATGAGCATTCACTAAAGACACTACTTTAAGGCCAACACATGTGCAGATGTCATTTTTATTTTGCTTCATGTTTCGCGTAGCTAACACATTGGTGGAAAGCAAACTGAATTACTTGAAATGGAATAAAGAAACTTAGTCACTTTTTGAATCTTGGCTACCTGAGATCAGTTCAGGTTATCCATTTTAAGGTCTGTTTATTTTCATACGTTAGGTATAGGTTAAATGCGAAAGAGTTGGCTCTCTCCGTGATTAGCAGCCAGTCTATGAGAAAGACAATGGGGAATTTTTTTTTAAAAAAACACTGTTAGTTTAGACATAAGTTTAGATACTATTTACACTAATCGAAAACACGATAGATTTCAACATCTCAGGATATCCTGCAGGGAAGCGATTATCTAGAATTCTGTTGACCCCAACTGGCATTGTTCCCAAGGGATGCTGATTAAATCATTGTTTCATTCTTCCTTTGAATATAATGTAAGGCACTGAAGCATAGTATATTGTGACGCGTTTTTCTGCTAAATACATTGTGAGAATCTTTCAATAGTTGCAATCAAATATTTCATGTTAGCATTAGTCTATTTCAGTTATCTTAAAATGGTCACATGTTTAGAAAACTTTTTCTTCGGCTCCACTTTTGAAAGCAAATTAGTTCTGTCGAATTATATTTCACAAGAGAGACTTAACGATTTTATGACGTCTTTTTTTATGTGGAATTGGAATATATTTCTCAGTAATCTGCATAAATCTGTTTTTAAATTAAATTTTAATTTAGGAAAAGAATTCCTGCCAAAATCTGATTAGAGTAGAATGCACTAAAACACCAGAGGGACAAAATCTGGTTATATCACACAACTGTTATATATATATATATATATATATATATATATATATATATATATAAAGTGAATGTCTGCGTGTGTGAAGCTATAAACATTTTAATGTTAGAGCATGTTTATTTAGGAACCGGTTTAGGAACTCGTAAGTCTTATTAAAGGAAATGTACCTTTCGACAGTGATCCAACCGGAAAGTCTTTTTTGGGAAAACGTCTATTAATTAGACGTGCCTTACCGGATGGGTATTTACTCAAGCCCTAACTACACCTGAATTAACTTTTATTGTAAAAAGAAACATTTATCAGATTAAAAAAAATGCATCAATTGATTATATATATATATATATATATATATATATATATTAAATAATAGCGGGGAGCTTCCAATCGGCAACATGCATGTAGAAAATAAAGACATAATACACTCATCTACATACAGAAATTGGTTAAAAAGTAATGGAAGCGTTAATATTAAAATGTATAATCAACTCTCAACAATATCAATTACGAAAACTGCCATAAAGTACTGACCGTGTTCGGAAATTAAAACATTTTTCTTGCTATAAAAATTCTACATATTCAGTTAAACAAAAATCATCTTTGATAATAGATTAACCGAAATTTCTCAGATCCAAAGATCATTTAAATTGTTTTTTATACACTCTATATCCAGAAAACATTACAAATGCAGGGGGAATAAAAAAAAAAAAAAAAAAGGTTAATAGCAGTGTCTATCAGTAGTCATCAATGAAACCTGTCTAAAAGGAGGATCGCAGCTTTAAAACACACACACACAGATATATATATATATATATATATATATATATATATATATATATATATATATATATATATATATATATATGTACACACACAAGCGTTCGACAGGGTTTGGCATGCCGGTCTTCTTCGCAACTTGAAAGCTGATGGTGTTTCTGGACGAATTTTTAAATCAAATTTAAATTATCAAATTGCGAAAGACCATTCTTCTAGGCCATTTTCAGTAACGTAAGTACCTTTCAGGTCTCTATCCTTGAACCTCCGCTGTTCCTAATATTCATCAATGCTATTGCCAATGGCATCATTTCTCATGTATGTATCTAAGCTGATGGTACAGTTATTTGCTCCTGTCTTAATAGTTTTATAAGGTCAAACTGGCAGCTGTTCAAAAAAAAAAAAAAAAAAAAAAAAAACCTACAATCGGTTGATAATTAGAGTAAGGCAGGGTTTGTTAATTTTAATGCTTCCAAAATGAAACTGCTCTCGAACAATATCTTTCTACCTTCCATTAGTATACCTGATGCTAATCTCAAGGAAACTGACTTCTTGGGATAACATTTTTTCGCTGACATAAAGTGAAAGGATTTTATTGAATCCATTGATAGATCTGCAGCTAAAAACTTTGGTCGCTATATCGTCCTAGGCATTTTTCCTTTTCAGAATCTATCTTACATATTTATCTACCATTCATCCTTGCTTTAAATATTGTGACCACGTATGGTATGATGCATCTGCTATACATTCAGAGACTCTTGATAAAATCTAAAGAAGAATCTGCAATTTTATTGGCCCTGACCTGACATCTCACCTTCAATCACTTTCCCTCCACCGTCATGTATTAGGTTGGTGCAAAAATAATGACGTAATTATGTTGTTTTTTGACGTATTTTGAACGTCAAAAAACGACATTATTACCTCATTATTTTTGCACCAACCTAATAGCTTCACTGTATCTTTTCTATAAATACTTTCATGGTAATTGTTCGGATGAATTTTCCTTTATGTTACCTCGGCATTATTAACATAAGCATTGTACTAGATTTCTGATAAACACTCATCATTTTACAGCTGAAATGGCTGGATGTAACCGGTAGTTCTATGTTAACAGTAATTTTGTCTATCGCATTTCTCGCTTGTGGAAATCTCTTCTGGATTAATGATTACTATTCAACTTTGATTTTCAAAAATTTAAATGTAGTATAAATCTTTTTTTTTTCCTTAATTCTTGTTATTTTTCTAATCTTCTCTTCTTAATAGTATTTTTTCATACTGTCTGACTATCAGTAAGCCCTTGCGTCTTACTGGCTATATATGTGTGTGTGTGTGTTTATAATTAAGTGTTATTTCCTAATTATTTCCCCCATTATGGGTATTATTATTAACATATATATTTTTGTGATGTCAACGAAAAGTCGTTGTTACTTTTGCAATGCTCGTTGTAGCAGAGGCTTTTTAATCGCATATACAACTATAGTACGCCATTGAACAATACTGGTGTCAAACGACTTCAAATATCACTCGCACTAATAGTACTTGCTCGATAATACTCGCTCGAATATTAATCCGTATAGTGATCTAAAAAGAGAAATAATATAGTGAATAGAGTAGAGAATAGCGGTCCGTATAGTATAGAGGATAGAGAAGAAATAGCGATCCGTATAGTAATAGACGACAGAATAGAAATAGCGATTGTTAGTCGGCATCTACTTAATACACATATGCGTTTCTTTTAGGGTCGCATGGCCTGCTTAACTCAATAATGGGATCACCTGTGTTTACTCTCTCTCTCTCTCTCTCTCTCTCTCTCTCTCTCTCTCCATATATATATATATATATATATATATATATATATATATATATATATATATTAATTGATTCATCGAGTCTGATAGAAACCTCAGGAAGCACTGGACGGCCGTTTCGTCCTATATTTGGGACTCACCAGCAGTGCGCATCCACTACCGAGGGAATCGAAACCCCGACAGTTAGGTTGGCAAGCGAACACTATACCAACTGCTTCGGTGACGAAGAGATTGCAAATCAGACTCTAAGAAGCGCCGCTCACTCTCACATTCCGTGGTGGAACTCAACTGAGATTCTCTCTGACCATAGGACTGAGCCTCCTGGAGCCACGACTACTCTCACCGAGCCGCTCCAACTGGAGCATTAGAAGCTGGTTCAAGCGATGATAAACACACATAGTAATGAATTCCACCACGTAATGTGAGAGTGAGCGGCGCTTCTTAGAGTCTGATTTGCAATCTCTCCGTCACCGAGGCCCGGCGGAGCAGTTGGTATAGTGTTCGCTTGCCAACCTAACTGTCGGGATTTCGATTCCCTCGGTAGTGGATGCGCACTGCTGATGAGTCCCAAATATAGGACGAAACGGCCGTCCATTGCTTCCTGAGGTTTCTATCAGACTCGATGAATCAATTAATATAATTTTCAAATCCTCCTTATTACTATATATATATATATATTGCAATCTGGTCATCAGTTGCCGGAAATATATTTTTGTAAGGCATATAGCTATCGGATGTTATAGGCAACAATAAACTACATAAAAATTCAAAATTGATCGTTGCATTTAAGAATTGCATTAATATTTAAGCTTACCTTTTAAAAGTACAAAGATAATTCTCCTGCGGCCACTTAATTTAAAGACATTTTGATGTGCGTAGGTCCTTACTTTCGATAAAAAAAAGTATTTTAATTCCTGCTTGACTTTCGCATTTAATTTCGATTTTTCCCAGATTTCTTTACAAGATATAAATATTGGTATCGCACAAAAAATTTCGTCGTAAAATATCACGTAAAAAACCTTCGTAAACAATGACTGTAATGAATTTAGGAATCAAAAATTCCTGTAAAATAAGCCCCTGAATATTTGTGCGCCTTTATTTGTTTTTATCGGTAGATACCCTGATGACGGATTCTGAAAACAATCGTTGTAATAAAAACCTGGGAATCCAAAATTTCAGGATTGCAATCCCGGACCCAACCCGGAATGTTTATAATTTGGTCTCGAAGTCAGGCTGATTCCAAAATGGTATGATATGTTGGGCTACGGCCTCTTGAAGTAAAGCTGAAAAAGTGCGACACACTGATATTGGCATTTATTATATAGACATATATAGTCGGTAAATTCGAAATCATATATTTGTTTAAAAGGAGACAGATATCAATAACTCGTATATAAAGACTCATAAGGACAACGAGCACAGACGTGCGCATCTAATACACACACATATATATATATATATATATATATATATATATATATATATATATATATATGTGTGTGTGTGTGTGTGTGTGTGTGTATATAAATATAAATAAATATTTATATATGTATAATTATTTATATATTATATGCGCGGTACTTATTAGAAAGCGCTCAGTATCAGAGATAGAGCTAACATATATGGTTGGATAGATTTGAGCTTGTGACCCTGGGTTTCACGCTTTAGCGATCGTCAGACAAAAACGTGAAACCCAGGGTCACAAGCTCACATCTATCCAACCATATATATATATATATATATATATATATATATATATATATATATATTTATACATATGTATATATATATATATATATAAAGAAAGAACAGTAAGATTCGCTTAAGGATGAAATGGAACTAATGTATTTAATTTAATTACAAAATTAAATTCGGACCTTCCATTTTTGAAACATGGTTAAAACTGTGTTGCGGAAAAACAATGTTTTAAATCAATTAATTTATTATACATATATATATATATATATATATATATATATATATATATATATATATACACGTCTACTAAGCTATATACACTAATAAATCCACATTAACACATATACACACTTTGTACATATATATATATATATATATATATATATATATATATATATATATATATATATATATATATATATGATGTTCACCTTCAGCTTTCGCTAAGCTAATGCTAATTTGAACAGGGCGTATATATAAATTGTCTGAACAATCTGAGGATCACTTCATCGCGGGAAACTTGAAGTTACCGTGATTTATTGTCACTGAAAATGTTTGATTGGATTTCAGCTCTAATCTTGATCGATTGACTTACTGAAAATTTCCAGTTTGTTGATCGTTTTGTGCTTTATTAGGTTGAAGTTGTTTCATTTGGGGTTTCTGTCACTGGCGCCATAGGCCTGTTTTCGTTTGTTTAATTCCTCTTGTTACTTGCAAGATTTTAGCAAATCTGGCTTGTGAAAACACGCACACGGTAGATGTTCGTATTTCCATCAGCTTATTAAGTAAAAGATGATCTGTCAAGAAAGGTGAACTTCGAAGCAAATCCACCGTGGATGATCTAGCGATCAACGCATCTTCACCCGAATTCCCCCGTTAAAACAACTCTCTTTCTCTTTCAGCTAGAGAAACACTTTAAATCAAAATCGTGGTGAAAAAAAAACAAAAAAAAAAAACAATGCACGTAGTCATATATTTCATTATTTAAATTCCTTCATGTTTCTTATATGTATACCACGTGACAATTATTAAAATGAAACATGTTATTTTTCCATTTTGTCAGTTTTCCTCTGATGTTTTTCTTAATTAATAAATATTTATACATCGTTTTCATATATATATAACTAATAAGCGTAACTAATAACTGATACAACAAAATACAGCGATAATGAACACGCAAACACCCTTGTCTGGTTGAATTGGATTTCTCTGTATCCTTGGAAACGTGAATTATGATTTTTGCTGTGTCTTTAAAACCCAGTATTTTTAAAAGTTACTCCAAAATTCGCTTGAGGATGAAATGGAAGCAATGTCTTTAATTTAATTACAAAATTAAATTCAGAGCTTTCCGCTTCCATTTTTGATACATGGTTAGAACTATGTAGCGAAAAAAAACATATTTTAAATCAATTAATTTAATATATATATATATATATATATATATATATATATATATATATATATATATATATATATATATATATGGGAAGTTGATATAAAAATTTGATATATCAAGAGCAATTTTATGAAAACCTATAACAACGTAACGAATTGAACCCTTTAGTACTACATCGGATGAAACTGGCGTTTAAGCGGGTGTTGTTTCGTATACACAAAGGACGTCATCTAAGTTAAATTCACGCTCACGTTTTTACAGTATTTCACTTTTCTAAAGCAGATACTTTATTATCGCAATATGTGATATTTAATAAGGAAAGTGACGGAAACATGAACAAAAAGGAAAACAAACTAAAAGCAAATCGGTAGGACGATATACCTAAAACGCATATTTAAAAAAAACAAAAAAAACTAAAGCTGAAATTTAAAATTTCAACGTCTCCTCTCCTTCATGCATATATGTAATCGCATCAAGGTAAACATCTCGTCAGTTCCGAACAAGTCCTAAACGACGAAACGCGTCATATGAAATTTTTTACCTTTTTGTAATTGATTTCCCTAACACAGACACATGTGTGTGTGTGTGTGTCTGTGTGTGTTTGTACATATAAGGCTGGTGTTAATAAAATATTCCTCAATCTCTAGCTATAAAAGGCAGGATGTCTGTGTGTGTGTGTGTGTGTGTAACGAATGCACGGCCGCAATTTTCGACGGATTTGCACCAAAATTTAAATGCACATGCTCCAAGTTAGCGGGAAGGCCAAGACAACTTTGCATTTCCCAACTACCATTGATAGTGGAAAAATGCTTATACGGCAGTTTTCATGTAGTTTGCGGCCATTTTCTACTGGCCAGAGTGAGAGCCAATAGCTGGCTGCCACGAATAGGCAGGAAGATTCTATTGGCCAGCGTGAGAGCCAAAAGCTGACTGGCACGAATGTTAACTAGCATGCTAGCATGCAAAAATTATCGATAACTGCATTCGTCACAAGCGAGAAAAATTTAAATCTGCATGGCACTTTACTCCAATTGGCTCATTCACTTGCTTAAACTGAACCTTGATTCTGATTCCGCACTACTGGGTTGGGTTGGGTATTTGTTGTTAACATTCTTTTTTCATTCGGTTTTTCCAGTTACGAGTCCATTTTTAAAGCTGATCGGTTTGTGTTCAATTTGTTTAGTTCTTTTTTCGTAACAGATTTAATGTTTAGTATAGAGCTTAGAAAAAATTCGCAGTGTGAGATAGGCAAGAAGCAAGGCATGTAGCAACATTAGCACGGCAACGGGCACTCCTTTAAAGGCAAGGAAGGGCAAAAAATATTTTAAGTCAAGTGATAGCGATTGCGGTATGAGTCGTACGATTTTTGAATCAAGCACGGGCAACGCCGGGCCATGCTGCTAGTTTAAAATAAAAAAGCGTTGAATTATATCTTAATAATAAACATACATTTTTACTCGACGTTACTAAGGCTCTTAAAACAACACCTGAAGTTTGCGCTGTCCATTAAAGTCAAAGTTGTGCTAACGAGATGAAAAATGTATATTTAATAATATATATATATATATATATATATGTGTGTGTGTGTGTGTGTGTGTGTGTGTGTGTGTGTGTGTCCCTGTATTTTCACCTTGGTTCATAATCCAACAGATTTCTGTAAATTTTATGTCATTTGCAGATAGCAGTATTGATTTTTAAAAAGCGGTCTAAGACAAAGAGTGGGCTTTTGAATTCTTTAAAATCGTTTATCGTCGATATTATATTTATTTTCGCTGCGAAAACATCGCTGCGTTAATTTGGCTAAACTGCAGTCTATAAAATTCGCAATATGCAAAATCTTCAAGCTTTTGACGATAGTTTCTTTTTCGATACATATTAGTTTATGAAAATAAAATATTTCTTTCATGCTTTTGTAACTGTTCCTTTTTTTGTTGTTTTTTGTTTTTTGGTGTGTGTGTGTGTGTGTGTGTGTGTGTGTGTGTACGCGCATGCGCGTGTTCCTCTGTGTTTGCGTTTAGATTGACGTTAACAAATGCTATCCCTACCGCTTTCAGTTACTGGCTGCCGAAACTCATTGACCCAAAAGGCTCTATCTACACCAATGGAAGGAAAATCATTTTCAATTTCGAAAATTGATTACCAGAGACGTATTAAACTGTGGACGAATTGTTCTCAAAGTAACGCAATTCGAAAGATCAAACCAGATAAGTGAATCAGCCTAACAAGTACAACTACAGACATTATATCCTTTTGTATAGCATCCAAAACGATTCGACTTTAGATTAGTCAAATAGAACAGAGTAAAGTCCCAATAGACGGGAGTGCAGTCTGACGAAACACGTGAATCTAAACGTGGGTCATCAATTCCGATTCATTTAAAAGGTACGCAAGGTTCTATCAATGATTTCCTTTGTGTTCGGTCGATACCATTTGGGACTTGCGAAGGATTTGGCTGATATAAAGTCGAACAAACATTTAGAAAATAGGATTAAAAACAAAAGAAAAATATTACGATGTACAATGCATTAGATTTGATGAAAGTTTTTTTTCTTGTCCATTTGATTTTTTTTTAATCTGACAATGATTATTAAAGAGTTATTTGTTCAACTGGCAAACATCTTTTGTTGATGGAATAGAAACACATGCCTGCATACCATGCACACAGGCATACATAGGTTGCCTTAACGTGATCACCAGCCAATTTGTCTTTACAGGCAAGTCTAATAGAGTAGTGAGTTCGAGCTTCCAGCGATTCCAATACTGTAACCTTTCACAAGACAAAGATTAATTAATAACTTCATGCATGTTTACATAAATATCAATTTCTAAAGAATAAATGAATTTTTATTTGTTAACACAACATATTTATACGACTTTAAGCAATTTTGGAGGATAGCCATATTTGAGTAAATGCTCTATTTATTTTTAAACAAATTTTATTTATTTTTGTCTACTGTCCTGAATATTCGAGAATCCTTTTAGAGAAAGAATGTGCCCCCACCACATTAAAAAAAAATAAACAGAGCGACTAAACAAATACGGGTACACACTAAAAATAACGTTTAATGTGATATCAATATCTATCTAGGCCATGTGCCACAATTATTGTATTTTATGATAATAAATAGTATCTATCTATCTATCCATCCACTGTAATATCTTTGGATCTACAAACACACATTTATATATACTGATTTTCCAAGCGTAGCTTAGATGTGGCACAAGGCCAAAAATAGGGGATACCCAGTGAGGATCGAACTCACAACTCATTCGTAATTGTTCTGGTGAGACAAGCTTGCTTAACTATTACCCCCCCCCGTGGTGCCATATATATATATATAAAACAGTAAACGTGAACGATGAGGTCAATAACCGGACACTTACGTTGTCAGACAAACGTCATACAGACTGTTCCAACAGGCCTCAGTGACGGATACGCACAGCTGATGAGTCCCAAATATAGGACGAAACGGCCGTTCAGTGCTTTCTGCATTCTGTTGAGTTTTTTCTAGACTCAATAAATTATATATATATATATATATATATATATATATATATATATATATATATATATATATATATATATATATATATATATATATATATATATATATATATATATCCAAGTATATGATTTGTGTATATGGAATGAATTCCAATAACCAACAATTACTATTCTTAAAAGAGTGCTCAATACAAAGTAGAGCAGATATAATTATTTATTAAAAAATTTATAACATAAATATGTTATAAAATCACTACAAAAATAGCCATTTTGTTTCAACACCCTCGGTATCTTACCAAGCCTTGATAAGACACCGAGGGTGTTGAAACAAAATGGCTATTTTTGTAGTGATTTTATAACATATTTATGTTATAAATTTTTTAAATAAATAATTATATATATATATATATATATATATATATATATATATATATATATATATATATATATATATATATATATTAGTTTTTGTAAGCCTTATCACATTCCTGGATAATTGATAACTATTGAATAAATAATCACTTTTAATATTTTTAGACTGTCAGTATCAAATATATATTAAACACATTTTAATTTTTTTTATTTCATTTAAATATTTATTTCTTGTCTGAAATTTAATTGACTAGTTAACAAATATTCCCAAAAATTAGATGCTTAGAAATTTCATAAAAAAATTAGTAATCACAGATAAGTCTGGTGTAACTCAATTGACTTATAATTTTTTAGCACACACACACACACAATAATATATATATATATATATATATATATATATATATATATATATATATATATATATATATATTTACACATACATATATATACATACATACATATATATACATATATATATATATATACACACATACATATATATATACATATATATATATATATGTATATATATTTGTGTATATATATATATATATGTATATGTATATATATATATATGTGTGTATATATATATGCATATACATACATATATATACATACATATATCTATACACATACATACATATATATACATACATATATATATATGTATATATATATATATCTGTGTATATATATATGTATATATATATGTATATACATACATACATATATGTACATACATACATATATATGTATATATATATATATATACATTCATACATATGTATACATACATATATATATATGTATATATATATATATACATATACGCATACATATATATATATGTATATATATATATATATACATACATACATACATACATATATATACATACATACATACATATATATATATATATATATATATATATATATATATATATATATATATATATATATATATATTCCTTCTAGTTTCTAGTTTCTCGAAGACCAGTGAGTTATTGCCGCAAATGTCAACTACAACGTGGTCAGATTCATATTTTAGGGTTGAAGTGCCCGACAATATTTTTTTCTTTTTTAAATGACTTAGATAATGAATGAAAGGTCAATACAATAAAGCATACATCAAACAAAGATATTTTAAAATATATATCATTGATCGACAAGAAAATATAGAGAAAGCGATTAATAAATGCGGTCCATCGAGAACAACTTCCAAGCGCGTCTGTTTACGTTGGTGAGGGTTGTTGCAAGTGTCGTGATGGAGAATTGAAAAAACGTAGCGAAATTTATAATTTTTTTTCCTGCAGTCTTTTGCCGCAGCAATCCAATGAATAAGTTCAATCTGTGAGAAATCCGTGTGTAATATATTAACGTAATGATAATATTTCCATGTTTATTCTGGTATCAGGAAAGATGTGTCGACGACGATTTCTTATATTAATACTGTGCTATTAAGACGGCAATGACCATCACAAAGAGTAACAACCGGAAGAGAGAAAGAAAGAGAAAAAAGATACATAGATAGAAAGAAAGAAGAGATACTGTACATACGTCTGGCAGTGTTAATGCTTCTGAAATTCCCATCCAAGAATTCTAGGACAATTTTTTGTAAACGTTACAGACGTAAAAGCCTCTCCCCTTCATATACGAGTTGCGATCGTAAAATTATTGTCTAAATTACACAAAAATGAAAATATCTCATTTTAACAGATATAAATTACACTAAAATATCTTGAAATACGAAAGAGTAAATTCATTCAATAACGTCGCCATTGGCTTCAACCACGAACGCCAGATAATTTCGTGGTCATATTCATTTCTTCTGAACGCTCACCTTGTTTAAGTTGATGAATGTTGCTATAATCCTTGCCTTCAGTTCAACTTTGGTGTTAAAAGGAGTTTTGTAGGTCATTCGCTCAACTGCGCCCGCAATAATCAAGTAGGTTGCAGTCTGAGGAGTTAGGTGGCCAGTTATAAGGGATGATGCGGTCACAGAAATTGTCTGACAACCGTGACTGGGTTCTACCGCTTGTGTGGCATGGCGCAGTGTCCTTTTGCCAGACATAGGTTTTTCAATCATTACACCTCTTGACCCAGGGCAACACTATCTCCTCAATGCGTTCATGTAGAACTCCGTGTTGAGTCAGTGGCCCTGAGTAACAAATTTGATCAGAATGAGTTTTCCGAGCTGACGTAACTTCGGAATCACTATTATACTCATCCAACTCTTTCTGAATCCTCTGTACAACCACAGACTGACAACCAAACAGTCTGAAATCTTCATATTAGAGCTTCCGATGAGAATGCCAAACAGTAGACCATGCCGTTTCCAGATTTCTAGCAGAGTGAATTGCGTCATGGTGCTCTTTTACTCACAGATCAACTGACCCTACTATACTGTGCAGTCGACACTAGCAAAAAAAATTGCATGCGCAAAATTAAAAATATTGCGACAATTTACCCATAGCACCTATAAATATATATATATATATATATATGTGTGTGTGTGTGTGTGTGTTTATGTTTATACATTCTTTTTTAGAGATACAAATATTTAAGTAAATGCTCTGTTTATAATAAACAGTATTAACAACATCTACCGGCCTGAATGTCCGGGCAATTATCATAGATTGACATTCAGGCCGGTAGATGTTGTTAATGCTGTTTATTATAAACAGAGCATTTACTTAAATATTTGTATCGATAAAAAAAACGAATTTATAAGCATAAAAATGTCTTAAAATAATTGTCGGACTTTGTCCATTTCATTACGTGTGATGTCATATATATATATATATATATATATATATATATATATATATATATATATACAAGTTTCGTTAAGAACGACTGATAAGGAACTTAACAGGTTTTAACGAAACGTGGGATTTCTACAGATAACAAATGCACAATTAGAGAGTGAGGGAGACAGATATGTAACTGTATAAAAGTGTTTTGTCATTTGTTTTCTAAATATAATATATATGTGTGTCCGTGGGAGAAAGATTAATATAGAAAATAATAATAATAATAAAGTCGCCAATTGATATACGTGAAATTATATCTAGCAACGTACATGATGACGAGCACAAATTTAGGGCCCCAAAAGAATTCAAAGAGCAATATTTATTGTGTCATGATTTAATCGATTTTACAATTTCGCAACACATTGCAGAATATTCAAATCATTTTTTTTTTTTAAATTGTAAGTCTTTTTTGAAATAATAATGATTTACTTATAAAAGTCTTTCTAATTAACCCAGAGCTGTATTTTTGGTTGCATTATATTAGGTTGGTGCAAAAATAATATCGTCTTTTGACGTATTTTTTAACGTCAAAAAACGATATTATTTTTGTATCAAACTAATATTTATAAATTAGTCTTGAAAAGTCTCATCACTGGCAAAACAGAAACTTCAAGTTTCAAATGCAAACATTTACTATATTCATAAGGGCGATACAGAAGCTACCACAAACTCTATTTACTCAAATTTTAGGAAGTTTAAAAATCACTTAGGCGTCTATTCTGCGGCATTTCTTGTTTTTTGGATTGTTTTGCGAAAATCTGATTTTATCTAATTTGAGAGAAATCCTGCTTGAATATAAAATTTAATTTAATCTGTACATTTACTCTAGAAGATATGCAGTTGGATTGACATGACGAATCAATGAAACTCGTCAAGCAACGATGCAATTGGCGCGATCACATGCCAGGAGTGATACTGAAAAGTTTAAAAAAAATGGAGATTCGTAACTAAAAGACTAAAATCTCTGTAAGGCCTTAAAACTTGAAAACTGGTGAAAGAGATGTACATTTATGAAGCAAAAGACATACCTGGATATTTAGCAATGAAGAATGACAGGTTAGATGTGATCAATTCCATCAAGGAAATCGAATGCTAATTTACCTGTGTGTAGCAAACGCCACTATAGCTTGCATTGGTCACCTTATTCAGGTCTATGTATTCATATATTATCTTCAAAGCTGCCATCTATTAATCATCTGAGCTCTGTCTTTCTGTCTTTCATCAGTATGGCTGATGCTAACCACCAAGAGGGCGACTCGTTATGCCACCCCGGGGTAACATTTGTGGAAAGACTATATTGAATCTATTGCTAGGTCAGTTGGTAACTAAGTTGGTTCACTGTGTCGTGTTAGGCATTTTTTCTCTCCAGAAACTATCTAACGTATCTTTAAGTCTACCATTCGTCCATGCTTACAATATTGCTGCCACGTATGGTTCGGTGCTCCTGCTATATATTTGGAGCTTCTTGATAAACACCAAAGAAGCATCAGCAATATTATTGGTCCTGAGCTGGTGTTTTCAATCACTTTCTCACTTCCGTAATGTTGCTTTTCCGTGCATTTTAATATAGTGTCTATAAATATTTTCATGTTATTTGTTCGATTGAGTGCTTCGCTGTCGATTTGAAACAAAGTCTCATCAATTTACAGTTGAATTGACTAGATGTAACTGTAAGTTGTATACTAACAGTTTCTCACACTTCTCGCTTGTGGAAGTCACTTCCGGCTCCATGCTTTCCAGTTAACTTTGATCTGCAACAATTCAAATGCTGTCTACTATTTTCCCGATTACTTTTTTTTATTGTTCTCACACTTTATTAATGTATCTTTTTTTACTTATTCATTTACACCCAATAATCTCTTGTGTCTTAGTGGCTTTACTGCTTTGTTTAAGGTAAATTCTATTTTTTACAAAAATATGTAAAAGGTCTTGTTCATTCAACGGTTCTACAAAATCACAATATCGAAATATTACTTGAAGTCATAAGCTAACAATTTTTCATGTTGACATATACAATTAATTCATGGCTAAGAACACCCAGTAAAATATTTTGAGGACTTAATGATGACTGAAAATTTATGTAAATAAGTACTTTATTAATAGATTCAGGGAACTTTACCTTCATCCTAATATAAGTGCATGTATATTGCTTTGCTATTTTCATGTAGTTTAAATATTAAGAAATGATCAAGAATTTAGAATTTACAGAATTGTCAGAAGACTGAGTTACGATAAATGTAAGCAGATAAGTAACATATAGACAGAGCAATCGATCCATCCATCTGTGTCCCTGTCACGGTCTCTTTTTCGGGGAAATTACGATCGTAAATTAAGAAAAAGAAAAAATACGTTAGGATTAAATTTTCGAGATGAGGTATTATCTCTTTGATAAGCGTGTTCATTCAAACTGTTCCTATTTATACGAATTTGTTCATATTTATTGCCAAATCTATATCATTGTGGATTTGTATCTGTTCATCTATGTCCATCGATCTGTCACCCGAGGCCAAGAATATACCGACAGTATCCAGATCAATGGGGCCAACTTTCTACTATCTTCCTGACTATTGTTGAACAACAAACAGGATGTATCAAAAATACTTCTGAAAACTATGGGGTCGGGTTCCTCTCAATAAACAAGGACAAAAGTCCATATAAACATATATTCGCCAATTCACCGTTTTTCTTTTATTAAGTTTCAAGAAAGTTTACGTTAGATGGAGCTGTGTTGCAATTTAGACTCGGTTACATTTCTCATTTGTGTACAGTTGTGGTTAGTCTGTCTTCAATATTAAATGTATGTAGTGGTGAGTTAAGTGAGAAGTGTTCCGTTTAAAAATGCCAGAATATTCATATCTTGAGCAGACAGATATGATTTTTACACACGTCCGCGCGAACAGAACAGTAATGAACTGGAGGCTGTACGGCTTTATCAGATTGTGTTTCTAGATCAAAGGCTGCCGAGTCATCCAACCTTTGCTACTGTTTATCGTCGCGTTGCTGGGACAGGATTCGTAGAACCACAAACTATGAACCGAGGAAGACTGCGATCTGCTCGTACGCCTGCCCACTAAAAACACATTCTACAGGCTGTCGGAGACGATCCAGGTATCGGCACACGTCAAGTGGCCCAAGCATGCAGTGCATCTCAAAATACCGCATGGGGGTTGCATCAAGGGCATCTCATGTATCTGTATCATTTGCAATGTGTGCGGTGTCTTTTCGCGCTCTGATCACTCACCACGAGAACTTTTACCGATCGTTTATTGAACAAACTGTCGATCCTTTTTTTCGGTCTCTCGAGTCTTGTTTACGGATGAGGCAACATTTGAAAGAGATGGCATAACAAATTTACACAAAGAACATTTGTGGGCGTATTAGAATACCCATAGTACAATACGGGCTAGTTACCAACATCAGTTTACGATTAATGTATGGGCTGGAATTGTAAATTTTCTGTTCGGTCAATATGTTCTCCCGGTACATGTTAGGGGCGCTCTATGCAAGGACTTTATTTCAAACACACTTCCAGACCTGCTAGAGTATGTACCCCTGTTAATACGAAAATGCATATGGTTCTTGCATGATGGGCCACCAGTACATTTTACTCATATTAAAGATGGATAGTTAGAGAATGACCGGTTCAATGGCCTACAAGTCCCCCGCCGACCTCAAAGCCTTTGATTTTTATCTGTTGGTGCACGTAAAAAATGATTTATGCAGCAGACATTAATAACGCCGAGACGCTTCACAACGTGTAATTGGGGCCTGCGGAACCATCCGACACCGTGTGTTAGTATTTGAAAAAGTCTATCAGTCAATGATGTGACGAGTGCATGTCTGGCCCCAAAATTTGTATAATTATTTTTAGATTGTATGTTTGATTGTACATTTAACATTCGTCTACGGTAATCTAAACACTTAATAACTCAAAATGAAAAGATTTGCGGACATATGTTTCTATATGTCTTTTATTTTGTGTGGGGAACCCGACCCCAAAGTTTGCAAAAGTATTTTAGATACACCATATATATATATATATATATATATATATATATATATATATATATATATATATGCAACTACTGATAAAGATGGCCAGAGGTTTGAATCCTGTTGGTGGTCACATTTTCTTTAAAATGATTTCTTGGATGTTCAGGTAGACCAAATAAAGTATTGTTGAAAATAAATGGGGTGTCTACTTAAATATGGTTACCCACTAAAAATAACTTTTAAAGTAATAAAAATGTCAGATTTAGAAATAAAAAATATTTCTTTACAGATATAGATAGATAGATAGATAGATATGTCTGTGTGTGTGTGAAACAGAGAGTGTGTGTATATGTACGTGTTTTGCTTGATATGTTTGCGTGTACATCAGTACAGAAGTGTGGGATTGAAAGCATCTCAAGTTTCCTGAAGCATATAGGCTTGATAGCGCAGCTCCTAAGAGAAGCTAAAGAAGGAAAGATTGATCTATATGTACTGTAGCTGGACCTCGCTTATACATATGGATCTGTTCCACAAAGAATTAGTCGATGAATCTCCAAGGAGATATCATGTCTCTATTTGTGTAAGGAATCTCATACAAGGTTATTACAATTATGCCAACATAAAGACATCCTCTGATTTCATATCATGCGATCGGCATCTTCTAGAAAGGGGAATTATCACTTGATATACAATCTCAGTGATATTTATTCACCTTAAACATGAACATGTTGGTAAAATCCGGAGAAGTGCCGAGTTCCATTGATGTGAAAAGAAGTACGTCAACCTCCTATCCGTGCATAGGTATCACATCTGTTCGTGGATGCCGGTGCATAATAAAGGTCTTAGAAAAGATAATGACTTTGATAAGAATGCAGTTTAAACCGACAACATGTAGGTCTTCAGTATTGAATAGAGGGATTGTGATAGAAAAGTCCAGTTTTAAGATTGCAAAAATCAATATCCCGTCATTAAGAGAAAAACAGTTAAATGTCTCAGGAAAATGTTCAGTGCTGATTTAAAAGATACAAATACTCCCACAAAATGTTTTATAGACCTCGATGCAATGTTGAAGAAAGTGGACAAGACGGAGCAGACGTTTTATGATATTGAAACAACCATAATTTCTAATGAACCTCTGCTAAAAACATCACTGATGATGTGTGATAAAGCATCAAACAAATTTATTTCACGAAGAAGAGAATTTTAAAGAATTTTAGCATCTCACGCAAATTGAATGTGGTACAGATAATGGCCTCTAAACTTTGACGACAGCATGCTTTCTTATAACAGCTTCTTGTTCATTTTCCTAAACATTCCGTAGAACCACAAGTACATACATATACACACATACGCTTACATACACACACATATATGGACATGCATACACATATATATAAATTTTTCGTGAAGTACATCTGTTTGATGGCTTCACACACATCATCCACGATGTTTTTAGCCGAGGATCTTTAGAAGTTTCGAGTTTTCCAAAATCATACCCCTTTTCCATGTTCATCCAGTGTATACTGATAGGATATTGTGTGTCTTCCAAAAAGTAAAACTATAAAACAATTCTCATAATATTAGGCTGCTTAACACACTGTGAATCCCCGGCCTTTATTGTCCAATCAGAGACAACTTCCGGTTCACCAGCTTCTTTGCTCTTACATAAAAAAGAAGGAAACGCAGTGAACGCTTTCTCAGGTGATATATCTACAATATATATATATATATATATATATTGATCGAAATAAAAGTATAAAACTTAATATTACGAGACATAGTAAAAACGGGCGAAGCAACCGGTTTCGCTCCCGCTATATATATATATATATATATATATATATATATATCTATGTATATATTATAAATTAATTGATTTAAAATAAGGTTTTTCCGCTACACAGTTCTAACCATGTTTCAAAAATGGAAGCTAAAAGCCCCGAATTTAATTTTGTAAGTAAATTAAAGACATTAGTTCCATTTCATCCTCAAGCGAATTTTGGAGTAACTTTTAAAATTACTGGGTTTTAAAGACAGCTAAAATCATGATTCACGTTTCCAAGGTTACAGATAAATTCACTTCCACTAGACAGGGGTGTTTGCGTGTTCATTATGTCTGTATTTTGATGTATCCGTTATTAGTTACGTTTTGGTAGGGTGTAGGGACGTATTCTTTAATGAAATTTGACATCTGTTAAATGCATGTCTGGATTTTTTAAAATTTATTTTTAACGGCAACAATTCTTACGGCATTTTTTCTATTTGTATATTTAAAGATTTTTTTGGGTGGGTGGGTGTTCAGGTTAGAATACGTTTTATTTAAATACAATTTGAAAAAATATTTTCACTATTAATTTTTAATATACTATATTTCATTTAAGAACAAGTAAATGTATTAGAATCCCTTACAGTATGTAGAGATATTTTCACATCAACTTTAAGTATGTATATTATTAGGTAACAATTTTTTAAAAATATTATTTAAGCAAACTTTATGACAATGACGCCAAAAATAGTTAATTGATTTCACTAATTTAGTAAACTTTTCATTTTGTTATATAAACCTAGTAATATCTTGTTTCTCATGTAAGTACAAAGGACATGGGTCATTCAATGGCTTACCTCTTCTAGCTTTTCATATTAAATTCAATTTACTGTAGGTGTTTTATTGGATTCCTTTAAGTGCTTGTAGTACTTAGAGGGAGAACTACAGGTTAAAATACGTTTTATTTAATTACAATATTAAAAGATGTTTAGGTTAGAATTTCTTTTTAACTACAATTTTAAATACAACTTTAAAATATTTTCACTGTTAGTTTTAATATAATATATTTCTTTTTTAAAAGAAGTAAATGTATTAGTATTACTTACAGTAAGTAAAATTATTTTTACATATCAGGTATAAGTTAAAATTTTTATATTTAAATATTATTTAAGTAAAATTTATGAAAATTACGGTAAAAATAGCTAATTCATTTCTCTATTTAGTAAGCTTTTTTATACTTAGTAATATATAGTTTCACATGTCTGTACAAAGGACATGGGACATTCAATGGCCTACATCTTATAGCTTTGCGTCATAATTTCATTTTTCTGTAGGTGTTTTATTGGATTCATTTAAGTGCCGGTATTACATTGAGAGAGGTGTTCAGGTTAGAATACGTTTTATTTAACTACAATTTTAAAAGATGTTTAGGCTAGAATTCGTTTTAACTACAATTTTAAATACAACTTTAAAATATTTCACTGTTATCTTATAGACTTTTTTTTAATATTATTTAAGTAAAAATTATGACAATGACGGCAAAAATAGTTTCTTAATTTCACTGATTTAGTAAACTTTTATTTTCTTTATATAAACCTAGTAATATATTGCTTCTCATGCAAGTACAAAGGACATGGGTCATTCAAAAGCTTACATCTTCTGGCATTTCACATAAATTTTATTTTACTGTAGGTGTTTTATTGGATTCTTTTTGTAGAATAACAAGACAATAAACAGCACTTACCGGCGTAAGAGTCCCAGCTAGCGTCCAGCTGGCAGACAAAAATAAAGCAGGTTGTAACTTAATACAAACCCTGCAAACTAACTGATGAATCAAGCTGGTATTTATATAGAAATACCTCCACTCAGGTACCAGCAGCCAATCACAGCCCAAGCAATGGACTATCCCACTTTAGCACAATGAGATGCTCCATTGCACCATAAATAGCTCTCTTTCTCAAGGTTGAATTATTTTTACCTCAGCTTGCTTCACAACTGAGTGTTTATCTTGACCACGTGATTGTTCGACACTTTTAAGTCGGTGTAGTACTAAGTAAAAGACATTTATGTTAGAATTCATTTTATTTAACTACAATTTTAATTGCAAATTTAGAATAATTCCATTGTTAGTTTTAATAGACAATAATACTTTATAATATAAGGAAATGTATTAGAATTACTTATAGTAAGTAAAATTATTTTTCCATATCAAGTATATTTATATTACGATTTTTAAACTTTTATATTGAAATATTATTTAAATAATATTTATGGCACTTACGGCAAAAATGGCTAATAATTCATTTCTCTGATTTAGTAAACTTTATTTATTTATTTATTTATTTTATATATAAACTTAGTAATATATAGTTTCATATGTATGTACAAAGGACATGGGTCATTCAATGGCCTACATCATCTAGCTTTTCGTTATAATTTCATTTTTCAGTAGGTGTTTTATTGGATTCATTTAACTGCCGGTAGTACTTTGAGAGAGGGGTTTTGGGTAGAATACGTTATATTTAACTACAATTTTAAAAGTTGTTTAGGTTAGAATTCGTTTTAACTAAAATTTTAAATACAACTTTAAAGTATTTTCACTGTTATTTTAATAGACTTTTTGTAAATGTAATAGAATTACTTACAGTATATAAAATTATTTTTTCCATTAAATATAAGTACGTATATTACGAGGTCAGACTTTTTAAATTTATTTTTATTTTTAAATTTATTTTTATTTTTAAATTTATTTTTATTTTTAAATATTATTTAATGAAAATTTTTGACAATGACGGCATAAAATAGCTATTTCATTTCTCTGATTCAGTAAATTTTTGTGTTTCATAAACTTAGTAATATATAGTTTCTCATGTATGCACAAAAGACATGGGTCATTTAATGACCTACATATTGTAACTTTTCTTATTAATTTCTATTTTACTGTATGTGTTTTATCTGATTCTTTTAGATGCCAGAAGTACTTTGAGAGAGATGTTTGATTTTTATATTTATTTGGCCTAAATGAACTTTGATGTGGGTTGTTTTTTGAACTCATGGCTAGTGCAACCTATATATATTTTTATGCTTTCAGGATTTTCTATTGAAGAGATATTATATTGGTATACTAATGATTCAGTGTGACATTTATTTTGTAGAGGGCAATTTTGAGGGTTTCTACAGTTACATATTTTTTGTTTATTTTCATCAGTTTTTATTCTTATTTTTCCATTGTCCAAATATTTTTGGTTTTGGTATAAGTGTTTATTTAAGATATTATCATTATGTTTCTTAATAAATTTTTTCTAATTTTTCCGTAAAGCTGTAACTCAATTTTAGTGTGTTTTTATTGAAAATAATACTTAGTTTACTTCCACTAGAAAAATGCTTGACTATTAATTCGAGGAATTTTTGTCCTAATTTGTTTTTTACCATTTGGTTGTATGGGGGTGTATACCAAATTATTTTTCTACATCTGTTTTTTTATGGTTTCCATTTTTTATATAAGTTAGTTTTGGGGTTTTGTAGCCACTCTCTTTTAGAGCTTTGTTATAGGAATTGATATGCTCATCGAAAATCTTGTCATTTGCTGAATTTGTACTAATTCTTTTACTGATAGGTAACGGTATATGTTTAATTATAGATGGGGGTGATTTGATTTAGGGTGTATATATAAAGGATTGGTGTTCGGTTTTTTATAAGGTGTGTATGTATTTTTATTTAATTCTAATGTTATATCTAGGAAGTTCACTTTTTTAATTTAGTGCTAACCGTAATTTTTAAACCCATACTTTTAAATTCTTTATATAATACCTTTCTCAAATTCTATCTATTTTGAAGTTAGTTGAGTTTCTAATAACCATATGTCCATCTTCTCTGTACAAACCAATGGCAGTTATATTGATATCAGGGTGCGCTGTAAGGTTGTATAAAATAAATGACCAATCTTACTATTTTTTCTTTATATATATATATATATATATATATATATATATATATATATATATATATATATATATATATATTTAAGCATTTCACCCCAAGCAAGGCGGGAAGCCACTAGGACAAAAGGGGTTACAGAAAGTTTAGAGCAAGATCAGATAGGAGTGATAGAAGAAAGGATGAGGATAGTGGATAGATCAAGGGAACTGGAGATGTCGATTGACATTACACTTGAATAGCTGGAGATTATAGCTCACAGGGAAACAGGAATAGGAAAGGGAGTTCCACGTGCGAGAGGTGCGAGACATGAAGCTATTGGAGTAGAAGAGACGGTTACATTTAGGAATTTCGACAGTGAAGGGGTGAGAGCGGGATTCCAGCCTCGTATGACGCTTGAACTCATAACGTCTGGGAACCAGCGAATGAGGCTCCTCGGAGTAATTTTCATGGAAGTATTTGTAAAACAGATAGAGGGAGGCGACGGCGCGTCTGTGAGAAAGTGACTGTAGACGAGACGACATAGCAGGGCCAACTACATTGCATATCCGCCTCTGGAGCCTATCAAGAACCCTGAGGCAAACAGAAGGGGCACCAGACCATATATGGCAGCAATACTCCATGCAAGGGCGAATTGTTGATTTGTATAATAGATCTGGAGGATCGACTCCGGGAAGAAAAACTTCCTGGCGCAGGGAGCCAACTTTCCTCGCGGTGGACGAAGCAATTGACTCAATGTATTTATTCCATCTCAGGTCAGCAGTCAACGTGTGACCGAGAAACCACAGAGAGTTGCTCTCGAGAAGTTGAGCGTCAGACATTCTAATGGGGGGAAGGGAAGGGAAGGATCTCTGTGGTGATTAATAGGGAGCAGTTTTGTCTTAGAAGCGTTGAATTTGACCAGCCAATTCATGCCCCAGTTCATTGGAGGTCCTTTTCGAGACGCACGGCCAGGTGAGTTGGGAAGTTATGGCGTCAGGAAGGTCATTTATGTAGATAAGGAATAGAGTGGAGCCTAGGATGGAGCCTTGAGAAACATCTGCGTTCGTGGGATAGGAACTGTATGAGAATCCGTTGAGAACGACCTTCAATTCACGGTTTGACAGGAATTATTGTATTAGGTTATACAATCGACCAGTAATGCCATTACCCTGGAGCTTGCGAAGAAGGCCGGCATGCCAAACCCTATCAAATGCTTTGGAGATGTCTAGTGCCACGGCACGGGTTTCCCCGTTATTTTGAAGAGCTCGGTAGACAGTTTCAGTGGTGGCCGTAAGCACATCAGCTGTAGATCGGGCAAAGCGGAAACCATATTGCTTGTCTGAGAGCAGATTATGAGATGTGAGGTAGTTTACCACCTCGATATTGATTAGGGCTTCGAAGACTTTGCCGAAGAGGGGAAGGAGACTGATAGGGCGGTAGTTGGAAGGGTCAGAGGGGTCGCTGGAGTTCTTGAAGACATCGAACGATCGAAGAGGATTTCCAGCAGTCAGGAAAACAAGATTCCTTGAGGCAGTAGTTGTATAGTTTGGAAAGGGCGGGCGCCAGTTCAGGCGTGCATTTCTTCAACCCGTCTCCACCACTAGCCTTGTTGGGGTCTAAATTGGAGATAACGCCCAGTACCAAAGATATGGTTATGTTTAGTCCACTCAATATGGCCTCAGTTCTAAGAGGGAAGTCAGGTATGGGTACACCGGAAGAGTCGAGCGTCGAGTTGAAAGAAAATTTCCGAGCAAAGCATTCAGCCTTGTCGGTAGAGGAGGTCTAGAGGTTTTGCAATTGTTCAATACGCACTTGCAGGGACGCCAATAATCTTTGGAGCCAAATTTGCGAGATGCAATACGTTCCTTCATCCGAGCCGCAAATAGTGACTTAGCATCGTTGTGCACACGCTTACACTCGTTACGGGCGGAGGCAAAGAGACGTCTATTGCAGTCAGACATGTCGCTACGGAATAGGTGGAAGTAGTGGCTCCTATGGGCGATGGCGGCTGAGCAAGCAGCGGAGAAACAGCGGGAGGAGCGCGACTTGACCCTATATTTCCTTGATGGGATGAAAGCGTCGATTCCAGCTTTAACCCAGGAAGAGACCTCAGAAGCACATTCTTGGACGGGGAGCTTAAAGACTCCATCCCAGAGGACATCGCGAAGGAAATCACGGAACGCGTCCCAGTCAGCTTGTTGATAGTAGAACGAAGTTCTAGTGGTAGGAGGTTCTTTATAGTGGGTGGAGTTGAAGGAGATGTTAACCGATACTACTGCATGATCAGAGTTACCAAGAGGGCAGAGTTGCGAGGCGCTGCAAGATTCGTGGATGGAGGTAAATGACAGGACGAGAAGAGAGGCTTTACCTTCCCGGTTGAAGGCAAAACGAGTGGGGAAGTTAACTACCTGTGTGAGGGAATGAGAGATTGAAAAATTGAGCGTTTGAATGCCTGCGTGGTTAGTAGTAGCATTCTTAAGTCACAAGGTGTGATGGGCGTTAAAGTCACCAAACGCAAAAATGTGAGCAAACGGGTGGGGAGAGAGAGAGCCTTGTCTATGCTGTCAGAAATGCTATCGAGTATCTCACAGTCTTGAGAGGATGGAGAGCGATAAAGGAAGAAGAGATAGCTTACCGCATTGAGTAGAGAGAGTCGGAGGCACATGTATGACTGGTCTGGCGATTCGAGAGAGAACTCTCTGGCCAGAGGGAGATGTTCCTTGACGTAGACACCAAGACCGTGCATGTGAGTATTTTCTGAGAGGAAGATAGCCGGGGATCGAGAGATCAGAAGAGGGGATAGACGAGACAAGGTTTGTCTCACAGAGAGCCAGTATATCCGGGCCGTTTGCAGTGAGGAAAGATTCCAGACTGCAGAAGTTTGTCCTAATGCCACGGATGTTGGAGAACGAAATGTTGAGGGGTTTAGGTGATTTTTGAGAGGCTGGTTTAGGGTTAATCTTTCGGTTTTTGTAACACATGTTGAATTTTGTTTGTAAGATGAGAAGGCCCGAAGTAAAAGAAACAGACAGTTTCGACCGTGACGTGGGCAGAGAGGAGTTGGCACAACCTGCATCATAATGTGGCCTCAGGGCTGCCCACCGGAGGTGACTGCAGGGACACCTTTACATGCGCGACATGGCACTACACACACCCCGGTATTATACAACTGTTGATCAGAGCGGCCGCTCAAGACGCTACGCAAGAGTTAGGGCTCCTAACTACCAGTCGGAAACAGCAACCAGAGAACTGTCAACCGTGTACCCTCAGAATGAAGAGGTGATGCCACAGACTGCACACATCACGGGAGAAACAGAGCTGCACTAATACAGAGGCCGGAGAGAAAAAGAGTACCGGGAACCCCTTCCTAGATAAGAAACAAGGTGTAAGCCTCTACTCATGTCCAATAGAAGGGGGAGGAGTGTTGACGGGGCGGTAGAAGGGACTACCTACTCCTATTACAGATAACACAAAAAAAGACGACACAAACAGAGGGAAGGATGGGAGGGGAGATAACAAGCAAGGAGTCCCGGTTCACACTTGGCTATACACTATCACATTAAGTTTTAACTTAGTATAAGTCCCATTGTCTATTCTAAAAAGAAATTGAAATAAGGTTATCCGGATTTATTATCGCATCTAGCCAGAGACATTCAATTTTCCATTTTTCCTGATTTTTCTTTCGAACCGGGATTTCTTACTAAACTATCAAATAAGGGAGAATCATTGGGACAAAATGTCTTATTATGGTAGAGCATATTTGGCAAGTGGGGGGAGAAAATAAAGAAAAAAAAAAAAAAAAGAAAAAAGAAAATGTAAATGGGTTTCAGCTAGAGCGAAACTATACTCACACGAGGCAGCAAGTGGTTGTCTGCTTTCTTCCTCATGATGGTAACTGAATGTACGGCTTACCTTATGTCCAAGCGTCGACCTGGTGGGGCGGATCAACGGCCAATCCTTCGCTCTCACCAAATAGTGGGCTTGCGAGATATGCTTTCAATAAAATTTAGAACAGGAGAAAGAAACGGCGAGAACAATTCCAAGTTCAGACAATATATCAAGCAAAAAGATACAGTCACAACATCATTAGAATACTGACGAGACACCTTCGCATCTAGCCAGAGACATTCAATTTACCATTTTTCCTGATTTTTCTTTCGAACTGGGATTTCTTACTAAACTATCAAATGAGGGAGAATCATGGGGACAAAATGTCTTACTATGGTAGAGCACATTGATAAGTGGGGGGAGAGAAAAAAATAAATCAAAAAAAAAAGAAAAAAAAGAAAAATGTAAAAATGTAAATGGGTTTCTGCTAGAGCGAAACTATACTCACACGAGGCAGCAAGTGATATATATATATATATATATATATATATATATATATATATATATATATATATATATATATATAACGACTAAAATAATTGAGTTTATCTTTTCCAATAAGACTCCATTTTTCGTAAAAATCACTGAAATTCCTTTTATAGTCATTTTGTTTCAGACAAACTATATCTTCCCAACTGAGCAATAGTGAGTGGAAAAAAGATCATTCAGGCCTTCAGGAATGCTATGAACATCCATACACTGGCTTCCATCTTCAAAGTCCATTTAAGAACCGTCAAGAGAACAGTGAATAAGTTTTAAAAACAGGGAACAGTAGAAAGGAAATCTGGCTCAGGAGGTCACAGCAGAAAGAGGGATCATAATTTCAACTAAGTAAATTGTTATTTTTGAAAGTAGAGTACTATAGTATTATAAAAACACTAGAATTTCAGTAATATATCTCTATGCATTTCTAAGATAAAACGGTTCAATACTTAATCTCTAAAATTGGACAGTTTTGCTGTTACACCCGGTGTGTATAGATATATATATATATATATATATATATATATATATATATAGAGATAGATAGATAGATAGATAGATAGATAGATAGAGAGAGGGGGAGAGAGAGAGAAGGAAAGAGAAAAATT
Source organism: Acanthosepion lycidas (assembly GCA_963932145.1). Classification (NCBI taxonomy): domain Eukaryota; kingdom Metazoa; phylum Mollusca; class Cephalopoda; order Sepiida; family Sepiidae; genus Acanthosepion; species Acanthosepion lycidas. Next base: position 48,568,664 of record OZ010577.1, on the reverse strand, counting down.
GGAAAATAACTGTCAGATTCAAATGTAATAAGCGATTAAATGTTAAGTATATTTTCAAAGAAATAATCATTCGTTGCTATGAGAGAAGTATATTGATTATTTTTGCATTTCTCTTGTCTTTTTTAAAAGAATTTGTGTTTCTGAACGAAAACAATATTGGTACTATAGAACCGATATTACCTGTTAAAGGTTTCTTTGTCACTAAGAAAGGTTCTCAATGATTTAATAACATGGATATCTTAAAATAGAATGCAAGATTTGGCAAAATATCTCAACCGAATAATTTGATTCTTTATTCATTTTACTGATCCTCCTCCTCCTTCTTCTTCTACTACTACTACTACTAATACTACGACTACTACTTCTACTGCTACTACTACTACTTCTGTATTCCGTGTCTCTTACGGACTTTTGCGATCATAATTTGTCACATTTTCCAGCCCAGTGGAGCTCTTAAAAATTGTTATATTTTTTAAATACCTTCTAAAGCTTGTTCTGCACTCTATTTGCTTAAGCACACCAGTTAGATTATGCGTTGATTGCTCTGTCCCTTCCGTCTTCGATTTCACCTGCAAGTTTTAAATTTGATATTTTAAATATATTCAATATATTTTTAATATATTTTATAATTTTTATATATTTTGAGTCCTGTTCCGCCATACATTTAATCAAGCACGCCAGTAAAGTTACTCTTTGTTTTTCTCTGTCCCTCCTGCCTTCAATCTGCCCTGTGAGTATCAAATTTTCCCAGCCCACTTTCCTCTTTATGTGTCTTAAAACATTTCAACTGTCTCTTTCTGATGTTAAGAATAAGTATCCTTTCTAGGGAGATTGTCCAGCATTTAAAGCCACAAAGCAAGGCGAATATTATGTAATAGTTCAGTACTCAGTTCACTGTTTCTAACAAAATTTTCCTGTTTGATTAATATTTTGCTAGGCTCTTGGTAGGCATCTTTCGCTATCCCAATTCACCTACGGTTTTCAGTGTCTCAGTTATTTAAATTGATGTACTTGTTTGATTTTGACATCTCCAATTTGTAATTTGCTTGTACGGTTGTCCCTTTTGATAGCAACCATGCTTTCTGTCTTCTTCCAATTGGTGTTTAATCCTTTCTTCGCGCTTTCCTTCATTGCCTTCTGTAGGAGTTTTGTTGTTCCTTTCTCTGTCTGCTGTCAACACTGTGTCATTTGCATATCTTATATTGTTAAGATCATGGCCGCTAATAATGAATCCTGGTGAGACTTCTAATACTATCAGAATCGCCTCACTGTATAGGATGAATAAGTCCGGCGAGAAGACATATCCTTGTCTTACGCTCCATTCTATTTTTGCATATTCTTTAAGATCTACATTATGCATTCATTCTTTTGTTTTACAGGTTTTCAATCAAAGATATTCTGCTGTCAACACTGTGCCATCTGCATATCTTATATTGTTAAGATTGTGGCTGCGATTAATGGATTCTGGTGGGACTATCACTCAAAATGGCTTCTCTCTATTTGTTGAAGAAGTCCTCTTTATATGTTTGCATTTTTATTGAATTTATTTTCTAACCGCATACAAGCGACTTACTGTCAGTATAGGTTTTGAATTATTTGAATATTCATCGCAAGTATCTCAACGCTAACTAGCAATTTCAACAGATTAAGTTGGAATAAAATCAAAATAAGCTGAATTAGAAAAAAAGTAGCAGAAAGAAAATCACACGGAGAAAGAAAATTAAAAAAAAAAAGAAATAAAGGAAGGCAAAACGAAGGAAGGTAAGATAGAAGAATATGAAACACAATGTTATGAATAATCAAGAGTGGTCATATCAGAATATTTGGGATTTTTTTTAATAAGTCCAGCGCGAAGACACATCCTTGACTTAAGCCCTTTTCTATTTTTGCATATTTACTGAATACATTTTCTAGCTGTATGCAGGCAGTTTGCTTCCGGTTAGGTTCTGGAGTATATTAATATCCTTCCAAAATAATTACCTAAAATTTCCAACAGATCTTTAAGATCTACATTAGGTATCCATTCTTTTGATTTACACGCTTTCAATCAAAGATATTAAACTATTAAAAGAATTATCGTGAGATTTTTTCACTTTATAGGATAAAGTACTGCGCAGTAAATATTATCAATTACTTAATAATTACAAAGGTATGACCTCAGAAAGAAAGCAATGTAGAACAAAGCAATGAGGCAAGAGGGGGACTGACAATAACTGCATTGTTTTTTGGGGGGTACGAGGGTGGGTAAAAAGTTCATAGGTTGACGATGAAAGAATGATTCTAGGGCTTAGAAATCTTGAATGCATTAATTTCAACTTTTTTTTATTAACAAGTAGATTGTTTCTTGCCAGCTAAACTGACATCTGACTGTTCAAAGAAGACTATTCATCCTCTTTGGAAAAAGTCATCAACAGCGGATATATATATATATATATATATAGATAGATAGATAGATAGATAGATAGATAGATAGATAGATAGATAAACCTAGTGAGCCAGACAAACCGTCAAGCGGATCGTCAGGGAAAGCTTACTGCTTCCCCTGACGATTCGCTAAGGTGAAACTTGGGTAGTTTTGTCTGGCTCACTAGGTTTTACTAGGTCTGCTCTACGGTTGTATTGAGCTCTTTTGTTAGTTGTTTACTCGTATCGTTTTTTTTTCTTTGGGCTTTAAACCTGGATCTGTGCGATTTTTTTCGACAGATTTTCATGTTTCTAGCTCTTTCTTTTATTAAAACCTTTTTTCCTTCGATGTTGATTTGATTATTGGCAAATCAAAAATTCGAAGGGTTTTCGAAACGAGTATAGTTACTTAGAATATATATATATATATATATATATATATATATATATATATATATATATATATATATATACTATCAGAATTGCCTCTGTGTACATATCCTATTCTTAAGAGTGATCAACACAGAGTAGAGCAAATATAAGGTTAAAATGAAAAATGAAAAGAAATTTACACATTTTTGACGGGCCGTATTATGTGTAAATTTCTTTTGATTTTTCATTTCAACCTTTGGAAGTAAAGTCTGATGATCCAGAGCCCTTTAAAAGGGTTGTGGTGAAATAATTTATTACATGAAACCTTAAAGTGGTCTGTTTTTATTCAAACATATTTGCTATGAATTTACATTTAGCTCTCTGGATATGATCCTCCTTGGGTCTACCCATACGGATTACCTAGTTTTGCATAAACTATATATATATATATATAGATCTTCACTGAAATATTATTTCGTTTTTTAATTTGTTTTGTTCACATCATAAGTATTAATTGTAGAAGTTTAGATTTATAATTAAATTTATTTATTATTGCTGGAATTTATGTGCATATGTCTCTATTTATACGCTTATGTATACGCACGCGTGCTCATATAAGCACGGGTATATATATATATATATATATAGGTATACGTTCGTGCAAATATATACAAATAAACGTGCTTACACGGATATATGTACACGTATGCTTATACTTTGTTATTAATAGACTAGTGATTAAATTGTGAAGTTATTTATGATTTGTATTTTAAGGTATTATGATTAGCTGGATTAATAGAATTAGATGTTTGGATATTATGTAAATCACGCACACGCCGCATGCACCCTGCATGTAACATTTAACAACTACTTATATATAGTTGTTAAATTGTGTGTCTTATCTATAAAAGGCAGGATGTGTGTGTGTGTGTGTGTAACGAATGCACGGCCGCAATCTTCGACGGATTTGCACCAAAATTTACATGCATATGCGCCAAGTTAGCGGGAAGGCCAAGACCGACTTTGAATTTCTCAACTACTATCGATAGTGGAAATAATCGATATTTCATGCTTCTACGGTAGTTTTCATGTAGTTAGCGGCCATTTTCTACTGGCCAACGTGAGAGCCAACAGCTGACTGACACGAATGTTAACTAGCATGCAAAAAAAAATCGATAGCTGCATTCGTCACAAGTAGGACAAATTTAAATCTGCATGGCACTTTACTCCAGTTGGATCATTCGCTTGCTTAAACTCAACGTTGATTCTGATTCCGCAGAACTGAGTTTGATGTGAAAAAGTACTCGTTAACATTCTTTTTTTATTCGGTTTTTCCAGTTACGAGTTCTTTTTAAAAGCTGATCGTTTTGTGTTTATTTTGTTTAGTTCTTTTTTCGTAACAGATTTAATGTATAGTATAGACCTTCGAAAAAATTCGCAGTGTGAGATAGGCACGAAGTAAGGTATGTAGCAACATCAGCACGGAGAAGGGCACTCCTTTAAAGGCAAGGAAGGGCAAAAATATTTTAAGTCAAGTGATAGCGATTGCTGTATGAGTCGTACGATTTTTGAATCAAGCACGGGCAAACCCGGACCATCCTGCTAGTATGTATTTAAAATAAATGTATGCATATATCATATGTTACTGTTTATCGTTTACTAAATGTTTAATTTTTACTTAATGAATAGTACTTTACCCGTTTGCCTTAGGGTTCTACAATGAGAAAAAACGTCGAAAGAAAAGAGGAAAAGTGAAGAAAAAAAGAAAAGAGAAAAGGCTAAAGAGAGATTGCAGTGAAAAAAAGCCCCCCCCCAAAAAAAAAACGAAAATGACAACTTAACACGACACTGTACACGTATGCATATCCGCGTTCTGATAAAAAAATAAGCTCCCAAGTCTACCTACAGGGTCTCAGAGTCAACACGGAAGCCTATATCAAGTGCCTTGGGGAGGTAATGCTTCCCTGAGTCAAGAGGGTGGCTTCTGGAAGACGCTATATGTGACAACATAACTCTGCACCATGACAAAAAGGGAGACGAATCCAATCTTGGCTCTCTTTCTGAATTTCTGCGACCACATCACCACGTATATCTAGCCAAATAACTTCTCAAACTGCAAAACCCTCCATTATTATAATGTGAGGCGCTCACATGCACCATACACATAATAAAAAGAATAAAATTCCTTTTAATACCAAAGATGAACTAAATGCAAGGATTATAGCAACATTCACCATATTAAACACGGAGATCGTCGAGAAGAGTTACAAGAGATTCCGAAGTTGTCTGATGTCCGTGGTTGAAGCCAGTGGTGATTTTATTGAATAAATATACTCTTTATTGTTTCAAGATATTTTTGTATAATTTTGGTAAAAATTTACCCCACCTCGAAAAATTTTATTTCACTTTTCCGAAATTACAACTTCAAAACATTTTTCCCCGTCATGTTTTTATTGGGCCTAAAGGTCGACTAATATATTAAATGTTTTATTATCAATAATATTATTATTATTATTGTAGTTTTTATCACTTGAATCTCTTTCATCAAGAATCATACGTGCACAAACTTTCTTTACTATCACATACACGTACACACACTCGCACGCATACAAAAAACCCACACATACACACACACGCACCCACACACACATATATATAAATTATTTTCAGATAGAGTTTATCTGTAAAGGAACAAAATGAATGGCAAGAGGAATAACAATTTTTAGTCGATATAATAATAATAATAATAATAATAATAATAATAATAATAATAATAATAATCTCGCCCCTCTAGTACGCAGAAGATTACAGGGAGTGAAAGTAGGAAAAAGACTGCGTATATGAAAGATTGATGAAAGACCAAATAACAGCAGGATTCAAGAAAAGAGAAGATGGCGATTGACGTTGCATTTAAACTTTTGAAGATTTTATTAATCAGGGAAGTAATAAGCGGAAAGAAATTCCATGGTGGGGAGTGCGAGTAAAGAAATTGCTGAAGTTAGATCTATTTAGCGATTTCAACAGTAAACGTGTGGGATTTAGATGCCAATCTAGTAGCACATGCAGTCGTTTCACCAGGGGAAAAGCTCGTCAGAGCAGTTGCAATGAAAATATTTGTAGCAAATACAGAGGAAAGACATGTCACGTCAGTAAGAAAGTGACTGCGGTCGAGATGACAAGTCAGGATCAATTATATTACAGATCCTTCTTTGGATTTTGTCGAGAACCTCGAGATGAACAGCAGAAGCACCAGACCAGATATGGCAGCAGTACTCAATACACGGGCAAATTGTAGATTTTTAAATGTGCAAGATGGAATCTGATGTGAATTTTTTTTTCTGGCACGATACAGTGACACATCTTTCCTCACAGGCCCAAAAAGTAACTTGAGGCCAAAAACGCTTAGTGTTATACTCTCTAAGAGTCTAGCATCAATCATTTTGATAGCAAGCAGAAATATTCTATCCAGTGGTTAAATGAGATCATTTTTGTTTTGGAGCGTTAAAGTTTACAAGCCATTCCCTGCCCTATTAAACCACTGATTCGAGGTCCTTTTCAAGTGCAGCAGCCAAATTTAATTCATCTGCTCTCACGAATTGTGTATTGAGACAGGATTAAATGGTAGTGTCACCTGCGTAAATACCTACTTGGCAACAAGTGACATCAGGAAGATCATTGATGAAGATCAGCAATAGTGTAGGACCCTATATAGAGCCTTGGCAAACACCCGCGTTCGTATGAAAGGATCTGGAAGAGATCCTATTCAAAACGATCTTCATCTCACAATTTGATGAGAACGATTTGATTAAATCAAATAATCGTCCTGTAATATTGTAGTACTAAAGCTAGCGTGGAAGACCTTTGAGCCAAATCCTGTAAAACGCTTTTGACATATCTTGATCCACAGTCCGAGCTCATATATATATATATATATATATATATATACATACACATATACATATGTATATATACATTATCTATATACACATATACATACATATATATCTATATATACATACGTATATATATATGTATACATACATATATATATATATGTATATATATATATATACACATATATATATATATATATATATATATATATATATATATATATATATATATATATATATATACATACATACATACATATATATATATATATATACATGAAAAGGCATCATAGGGACAAAAATAACAATATAATGGGTCTGTATGATATATATCTAAGTCAAAATAATGGACACCTGAATAAAGTCAGAATGTACTTGTTCGAATTTTTTTTCAGTATCATTTAAAACAGTTAGATTAATTATTGAATAAATCTTTTTTTATTGCATTACCTATCTTCTTTTTTTTTTCAGTCTGTTACTTCCGGGCTCATTATATTAGTGAAGATCCAACATGCGTGATTTGAAAAGTCTGTATTTTGTCTTTAATCACATCAAACGCCATAATCGGTGGCATCGCTAAACATAAAATGCATTTTGCGATGTTTGCGGTGGTTACTGTTGTTCAAAGTTCAAAGTAAGAGCGGGCTGTCCATGAGATAGTTTCAAAGAACATTTCAAAGGCTTTAAATTTCTAAGCGGTCTTCTTGAGACTCGTTCCAGCTGTGGATATGGTGAAAGTGCGGAAGCGACTGTCGAGTTTATTTGAGCCATTTTCTTTCCGTAAGCAAATATGGTCGCAGACATTACACATTAATGACATCTTACGAAAGCTAATAGCGAATTTGAACTTGTAGTTCTAAGTAGAACTTTACTGTACATATTGATATCAATAAATCAAGTAGCGATGATAATACTTGATATCGATTAAGCTTCGCTAATGGCGACATAAAACTAAATGGTGGGAGGGAGAATGAAGACTTTAATCGGCTGGAAGTGATTGCTTATCTTGAAAGTAGACTTTCTATATTCTGGGATTTATTTGAGCTTTAAAACTTAACACTGGCCCCAGTAAGAAAGATGTAATTATCTCGACCATTTCTTGCCTCGTTCATATTTAGTGCAGCACACTTATCACCCGTTCTGTTTTACACTGAGTTCAAGTCTGCATTGCCCATCTCCGTGACGGAACACACGATTACCATGTCAACAATTTCACGAACCAAAACGAGGCTATTGTCCGTGGGCGGTTAATAACTGAGTAGTAAAAAATAGGGACCAGCTGAGGAACCCCTAGATATGCTCAGCGCAACAGAAACAATCTGTAAATTAAGTAACGGGCTCAGTTCGAAATTCCATGACGATTACGTGGGCAGACAATTACCTGATGAAGCCTGGACGGTACAACGACCGAAACGTTGTGATAATAACAACAAAGATAAGGGCAGTAGACTGCAAGTGAATAATGAAAATAATCATAAATCCTCTTCTAGAAATTCAAACATATATTTGATTTGAATTTTAACATTATTATTTTTAATTATTCCACAGTCTAATGAATAAAGAAGATAGGCTGAATGGAGATAAATTTAACGTAGAGTAAATTCTGAGATAGTTTAGACAGAAATTCACTTTCTTTTTCCTCTATATGCCGTGCCTCTTCAGAACGTTTGCGATCATGGCATTCCATAATTTTCTGTCCTTTTTAGCTCTTAATAAATTTCGTCTGTTATAAAAAATTTAGAAGCCTCCTCAGTAGAGGCGGCCATCTTTGATTTTGGGCTCCTTAACATTTAGCTCACTAGAAACGTTCGGGGATTTATGGATTTTGAATCAATAGGTCATAGCGTAGCATTCCTGAAACATATCTTTCCATGCCCATCTCTAATGCTCCATTTTTTTCCGTGTCCACTTGTAATTTACTCAAGCTCTCTAGGTAGATTATGAGTTGTTTTGAACTGTCAGTTTCAAATTGTCCAAGCTCTTTTTAAGTGCCCGAGAAATGTCAACTGTCTCTACTATTGATATAAGCAACTGTATTAATGGTATAATACAAATACTTGGCATAGTATTAATTAATGTCTTGTCGTTTCTGTACATGGATGATTATGCCTATTCACAACGTCCTGTCATTTGTAGTTCTAAGCAATATTTATCCTCTTAATATCCCGCCTTCCCAGTTAATGATGTCAATAAATTGCACAAGCTCGTTACATGGGTTACTTGCTGTTTTCTTCTGTCATATTTACCTTCATTATTCTTTGTGAGTGTCAAATTCTCCAAATCCACTTTTCTTTTCATGTGTCTTAGAAGTTTCACCTGTTTTTTTCTTATTCAAAATACGAGTCTCGTTTCGTCCTGATGTTAAGCATAATTCTCTTGTCTCTTTTGTTTCCATTTTTGCGTTGCACACGTGTTCGGTCCCTGGCATTCTCATCATCCTTCTGTAGAACCACACATATAGAGATACTTATATTACGTTACCGTTAAGTAGTTTTATTCTCTCTTTCTAACGAAGTTTTCTTGTTTCTAAATAAGTTGCTTAGCTTTTGGAAGGCATATTTCTGTATCAATGAATCCTCGGATTTTCAGTGTTGCACATTCCGTCCTCTGTTAAAGGTCTTCCCAGATATTTAAAATACTGTACTTGTTTGATCACGGTATCTCCAGTAAGTAATTTTTATGTTGGGAAGTAAAAAAAGGTAATCATATGTACGGTTCACATTAGAGCCAAAAACATTTTCTTCTTCTTCTTCTTCTTCTTCTTCTTCTTCTTCTTCTTCTTCTTTTAATACTACTACTACTACTACTTAGATATCCACCATCTTTGTCTATCGAGGTCGTGTGCTGGAGCGTGGGTCTCCACGAATGGTTTCTTGCTGTGCTCATCATGTATCGTGTCTTGGGCTTTTTAACCTGGCGGAGACCATCCCTCTCCGAATGAGTCTACAACCGATGCCCTCCAACTATGTGGCTCTCATTGGTCGTGAATACGTGACCGTTGTAGTTCATCTGAGAACCCCTACCACCTTACCTTTGTTGATGAAATATTAGTTTGAGTCATAAGTAATTTCCTTTTGGAGAAATAAACTGGAATGACGAATAAATCATCCTAACTACTAATCATACGTGGCAGTCAAAAATTGGTGTACACTAACGTACCTTAGCTTTTGCACAGCAGTGGCAGCTTACACTGTGGATAACAGAATCAATTTCTCAAGCCGATTAATGGAGGGACTGAAAGTACATTTACGTCACATGTTATGGACGATGAAACAAGGAAATAACGCTATGAAGAGATCTAGAAAAATATTTATATTTTACAGACATGGAGTCATAAATGACCGGTAGGTACAAAATTCTTTTGCGAAGTTTAATTCTAAAGAAATATTGTTTGCAGATGGATCAAAACGGCGTGGGGGAGGGCATCGGGTTTTGATGATGAAGCGCTAAAGCAATTCACGGTGAATAACTCGGTAATCCTTTAAAATAATATATATATATATATATATATATATATATATATATATATATATATATATATATATATATTATATTAATATATTATATTAAATATATACTGACATTTTGAAAGGGAAAGTTAGCAAGCTGGATGTTTTACGATTTTATCGAAAAGAAAAAACCGTTTGGATTATTAATCAACAAAAAGCGAAATTATTTAGGACTCAATAAAAATATTATAATTATAGAATAGATAAAAATATAATTGTAGAGAAATAAACATATATTAATTATAATAAAAAATGAAAATGAAAAATACTTAATAAAAAATCAATATTCCGACTATAGGTTTCCTACCTATAAAAGTCCTTCACAGATAGATTATTGGCGCAATACTATCTTCCTACACTTGTTTCCTTACATTTAACCTTGTACGTACTTTAAAATTACAAATAGTCACCTAGAACAATAAAGATTTTAAAACAGAATCGTAATTTGATGTTCGAGCCTTGCAATAACACATCTGGAAAAAAAAACTGGGGCGAAAGAGAAAGATTCATTTATAAAACTTCAAACGAAATCTAAGTAACTTAATCTACGGGTCTGCACATATAAGTCAAAAAGCTGATCAAATGGTAACGTTTTTCCCCGACGTACAACTATTGATAGGCGTGTCTATCGCGCGACGCCATATTAGTGATACTTTTAGCGGAACTGACAATCATCTCGATTAATGAATAGAAACAAATGAATATGGGAATATGACAAGACACCAGTCCGCAGATTTAAGAAATAACGGACTTTATTTTGGTTGATCCGAAAAATTCTCTACTCCATCTCACACAACAGCACGGACAATGGACTTAACGGAGACAAGATATCCAACGTTCCTAAGCAAAAGTAGAAACAAGCAGCCCGGCCCGGTCGCTAGGATCAAAGTGTAGTATCTGCGCTTTGTGAGCTTCCGGGCTGGCTTCTGTCGAACTCTCTAATGCAGAGAGGAACTCGGACGAAGCTTTGCCGAAGAGCAAGGTTGCGTTCGGGGAGGTAGACAGGACCTGAACCCGTCTAGGCGGGTTCAAAGGTCATATTTTTGGCCGAGCCTACGGGCTCGCGGGCTACATACATTAAACCGGCCTTGTGCCACATTTAATCCTCGTGAGTGGATTAATAAATATCAAGCAAAAGTAGAAACAAAATGTAACTTAGAACACAGGGCACATCTAATAAAACAAGTAACAAATACTTTGAATAAAGGCAACACAAGAATGTCATCATGATTATAAAACAGTCAGTTACGGGCCATACATGATACACACTTAAGTGACCATGTATCTTTCGATACATAACTGACGAGGCAGATTTTTTCCCACAGTACGTTGACATTTCTTTTTGCGGTAGACCAGTTGCCATCGACTGACGAAGCAGACTTTTTCCCGTAGTACATTGCCATTTCTTTCAGCAGTAGAACAGTTACCATCCAAGGCTATAGAACCCAGTCTGTCCTTCTATTTACCCATACCTGGACGAGAGGAGGGGGATTCATACCTTTTCCAAGTGTATTAGAAGATAAGTGAATGTAATGGGATTCGTATGTTATTCGAACTCGGCTCTCCCGCCTGTCTCCTCAGTACACAACACAAATCAGATTAAAAAATTTAATAAACATTGACCTTTGTGCCTGAAAACGGTATTCTTTTTCTAGACAAATTGTTTCCCTCTACTCTGCGTCTAACTTTTATCGTGATGCAAGAGATGCTACCGGCCATCATAGAACAATGTTTGGCAAGCCTTAACATCCGTACCTGAAAAAGGTATTCTTTTTTGACCAATGTTTTCCCTTCATTGCCGAAAGTGAAGGTGTTTCATATGTCTAGGTTTTATTACTATTCTACTCATCTCTTATTTAAAAAAAACATTGCCGAAAGTGAAGATAATTAGGATAAAACCGGTATCATGGGTAAACCGTCCTCTTGGCACTCCGTCTTTTTTGTGGACACGAAGGTCTATGTTTGCCAAACATTGTTCTATGATGGTTTGTAGCATCTATCGTTTCACGATGAACGCTAGACGCAGAATAGAGGGATGCAACTGGTCTAAAAATGAACACCGCTCTCTATTTTAGCACTGACGTCAATTTTGGTTTGCAATGCTCCCAACCCATGGACTAAAAGTTAGTTGGCCGAAAGACAGAAGATTTTACGCTGCTCATGTTAGTAATAAAGAGCATTTGATCGATAACTTTATTTCTTTTGCATGCCAATTTTTCGATTGTGTAGAACAAGGTTCTAACAGCCTAAGATGCGAGCTACGAAAAGGAGGAGGTGTCATAATCAAGCAAGTACAGAAATTTAAATATAAGCAGAGAGTTTCAATACACAATGGAAAATAAGACGTAGTAATTCGAATTGGAATAGAGAAAGATGTCTTCCAAAGTATAAGCAAAGTATTAAGGTACATGAAAATTTCATCAGAATAAAAAAAATATTACTTATCGATTTATTTGGGGTTCTTTATTGAATATCAACATTTTCAGTTATTTAAAGCCAGAAAATATTTTTAGTTTGTAAGAACATGTTTGGAGATAATAATTATTGTACGAATACAAGTTTTACTAATTAACCCATAGCTGGAGAAAAAGTGGTGAACGCATATCAAACTTTTTGATGTTATTTAAAGCCAGAGAATATTTTTAGATTGTAAGAACTTTTTGAGAATAATAATTATTGTACTAATACAAGTTATACTAATTAACACATAGCTGGGGAAGATGTAAATGCATATCTTTCCCAAGGGTACTTGTACGTAAGTGAAATTCAAAGAACCCGACTGGGACTGGAACTGAAACCCAGCTCTCCAATTTCCAATTTCTTGTCATTATCTATTACACCACCTGCACATCCAGGTTTACGGTACCTGGTACTCCAAAGAGGTCACTCATCTAGGGACTGACCAGGCTCTACGTTGCTCAATAGGTAATCTTTCGAGAACCGTTCTTTCAACGTGATATGTATGCAAGCCAAAATGATCACTGAATTGCTAAGTAATATCAGGTCTTGTATATGACAATGAATACTGGAAGATTTCGTGACAGACGAAGAGAAGACTTGAGGTAACAGAGATGTAGTTGAAAAAACGAATGCTGAAAATACCTTGGACGGAGTATGGGATCAACGAGGAAGTTTTCTGGGAGACAGAATGAGTAGAGAGATTAGAGGTAGGATCGAGGCAAACAAAACAGCGTGTAACTTGCAAAACAAGCTTGTGCAAATGGATGACAGGACACGGACTGGGAGGAATAGTAACATGACAAACATTTCTAAAAGCTACAGGATGGGAAGTTGTGGAGAGCCATAATCGTCCGTGCATGAAAAGACACGGCATATATATGCAGAAGGCGACAATTATTATTTATAACAATAGAATCTGTAATATTTGATTTTTCTATTCTTTTCAAATATGTTTTTCTCTTCTAACAGACGCTACTGCATGCGATCGACAGGTTCCTATGTGTCCTTGGATGATAAAGTATTTTTCTCTCCGTGTCACGTTGTTAAATACGAGAAACATATATTTTGATCAATGATCCTTTTTTTTTTTGGTGAAGACGTTTTGGCGAATATATTATATTTGTTAGATGTAATCCATTTCAAACATCCTTCGTATAGTTCTCCAAAACTAAACATCTCCATAAAATTAATTTTTTTTTTTTGTTATTTTCCGGTGTTTATAGAAAAACAGTAACTTCAAACTTATGCGTGTTTAGGGCAACATAGCTTTGAAGAAACTCATCACAATCCAGGCTGATTTTTTTTTTGCGCCTTGACTGGGTGCCACTTAAATAGATGTTCCACTGCTATTTCAAAACATGGATAGATGAGATAGGTTCCTGCACTTTTCAAGAGCATTAGCGCGAAATGAATGAGTCAGAATTGACTATTATTTGAACTCAGCACGCCATTTTGAGCACTCGTGGTATGAATTGTTACACGCACTTTCCTGTATAACTTATATGAAAATTAATATCTCAAAATAGCAGCAATAATATAGTCGTAAATAACATCAGTTATTGTTTCCTAAATCTATTCTTTAATTAATTAGTGTTGCATTTTATTCGATTATACTTTACCATTATTTGTAATAACTTGTTGCCACTTATCTGGTAGTTTGCCGATAACGTTTTAGTAGATTTCCGCTGGATTTTCATGTGAAAAGCTATCGTCTAAATAGTGAATGTGGTTTAATTTCAGGTTTTCAGGCTCAAAGCGGTTTGCAGCGAATTATTGAATGTGGCTTTTATTTGATAGGGTTTACGGCTTGAAAGCGGTTTGCAGCGAATTATTGAATGTGGCTTTATTTGATAAGGTTTACTGTTTGAAAGCGGTTTGCCACGAATTATTGAATGTGGCTTTTATTTGATAAGGTTTACTGCTTGAAAACGGTTTGCAGCGAATTATTGAATGTGGCTTTAATTTCATAAGGTTTACTGCTTAAAAGCGGTTTGCAGCGAATTATTGAATGTCGCTTTTATTTGATATTGTTTACTGCTTGAAAGCGTTTTGCAGCGAATTATTGAATGTGGAGTTTATTTGATAATGTTTACTGCTTGAAAGCGGTTTGCCACGAATTATTGAATGTGGCTTTATTTGATACGTTTTACTGCTTGAAAGGTGTTTGCACCGAATTATTCAATGTGGCTTTTTTATATAAGGTTTACTGCTTAAATGCGGTTTGTAGCAAATTATGGAATGTGGCTTTTATTTGATAAGGTTTACTCCTTGAAAGCTGGGTTGATGCGAATTATGGAATGTGGCTTTTATGTGATAAGTTTTACTGCTTGAATGCGGTTTGCCTCGAATTACTGAATGTGGCTTTGTTTGATATGTTTTACTGTTTGAAAGCGGTTTGCAGCAAATTATTGAATGTGGCTTTTATTTCATAATGTTTACTCCTTGAAAGCGTTTTGCAACGAATTATTGAATGTGGCTTTTATTTGAATAGTTTTACTGCTTGAAAGCGGTTTGCCACGAATTATTGAATGTTGCTTTCTTTGATAAGGTTTAACGCTTGAAAGCAGTTGGCCAAGAAGTAATGAATGTGGCTTTTATTTGATAACTTTTAATACTGGAAAGAGGTTTGGCACGAATTATTGTATGTGGCTTTATTTGATAATGTTTACTGTTGAATGCGGTTTTCCACGAAGTATTGAATGTGGCTTTTATTTGATAAGGTATACTGCTTGAAAGATGTGTGCAGCAAATTATTGAATGTGGTTTTTATTTGATAAGGTTTACTGCTTGAAAGCGGTTTGCCACGAAATATTGAATGTGGCATTTATTTGATAAGGTTTACTGCTTGAAAGCGGTTTGCAGCGAATTAGTGAAGTTGGCTTTTATTTGATAAGTTTTACTGCTTGAAAGCGGTTTGCCACGAATTACTGAATGTGGCTTTTATTTGATAAGGTTTACTGCTTAAAAGGGGTTTGCAGCGAATTATTGAATGTCGCTTTTATTTGATATTGTTTACTGCTTGAAAGCGTTTTGCAGCGAATTATTGAATGAGGCGTTTATTTGATAATGTTTACTGCTTGAAAGCGGTTTGCCACGAATTATTAAATGTGGCTTTTATTTGATAAGATTTACTGCTCTGAAACGGTTTGCTGCAAAGTATTGAATGTGGCTTTTATTTGATAAGGTTTACTGCTTGAAAGCGGTTTCACTCGAATTATTGAACGTGGATTTATTTGATAAGGTTTACTGCTTCAAAGCGGTTTCTAGAGAAGTTTTGTTTTTGTTTTTTTTTATCTGAAGATGTTTTCTGCTTGAAAGTGGTTTGCAACGAGCGATTGATTTTTACACGGGCTTGGGGCCCAGCCAAAGTTGCCGATATAGAATACCCTAATATGACACCTAACAAGCATACAAAGCTCTATAACCGACCAATTAACATTGTGAAAAATCAGAAATTGCTTGAAACAGTTTGATAATTGCATATTTTCCTGCTCTTGCACTTAGATGAAGTGTTTCGGATTAGATGAACTTGAAATTTGAATTTGAAACACGATAGTAATTACATTTGTACACAGATAGTCAAGAGTGTAGATATAGGTTGTGGCGTAACTGCTCAGAATGATAAATTGGTGAGTTGAGTTCTCTTTCCAGTCGGGTTCTTTAAATTCGTTTAATTTCGGAAAGTTAAAAATTTCTCTCACCCTTCTCCCTCTCTCTCAACGTCTCCAACCATATATGGGAGGAATAGTAAGATAGATTGGGTCCTATAAACTTGTGTAACGAGCTGTCTACCGCAGAAAGAAACGGCACCTAATGTTGGGAAAAAAGTTCCAGTAAACTAGGGTAACAACCGGTCTACCGCAGAAAAAACGGTGCCTACCGCAGGAAAAGGGTCCTATGAACTAGAGTAACAATCATTCTTCCGCAGTAAGAAACGGTACCTACAATAGGAAAAAGGTCCTGGAAACCTGGGTAACAACCGGTTTACCGCAGAAAGAAACGACACCTACTGCGGGAAAAAGGTTCTGGAAATCTGGGTAACAACCGGTTTACCGCAGAAAGAAACGACACCTACTGCGGGAAAAAGGTTCTGGAAATCTGGGTAACAACCGGTTTAACGCAGAAAGAAACGGCACCTACTGCGGGAAAATCTTCTGCCTAGTCAGTAACGAATCTAAAGACATGATCGTCGAAGCGAGTATCTCGTATGTCACTTAAGTGAAGAGAAGTGCGCAAAATAATAATAATATAAAAGTGCACAGCTTAGATTTGACATTTATACTACAGGATTTAGGAGAGACGACAAAAAAAGAATTTACTAAGAACTGTGAAGAATTTTGAAAATGTCAGACTACAAGGAATACATGATTAAATTTGGAAAACAATTTTAAAGCGTTGCTACTCCATTATTGCACAGACTAATTAAGTTTTGCGCCACTGCAAACGGATTGCAGCGAATTATTGAATGTGGCTTTTATTTGATAAGGTTTACTGCTTGAAAGCGTTTTGCAGCGAATTATTGAATGTGGCTTTTATTTGATAAGATTTACTGCTTGAAAGCGGTTTGCAGTGAATTATTAAATGTGGCTTTTATTTGATAAGGTTCCCTGCTTCAAATTGGTTTGCGTCGAACTATTGAATGTGGTTTTTATTTGATAAGGTTCAGTGCTTCAAAGCGGTTTGTAGATAACTATAGAATTGTTTTTTAGAACGTTTTATTGCTTGAAAGTGGTTTGCAGCTAATTATTAATTGTGGTTTTTATTTGATAAGATTTACTGCTTCAAAGCGGTTTGTAGAGAACTATTGATTTTTTTTTTATTTGAAGATGTATACTGCTTGAAAGTTCTTTGCAACGAGCTATTGAATGCGCCTTTTATTAGGGACGGTTTACCGTTTCAAAGCGATTTACAGCGATCGAAAAACGTAATAATCAGTTCGTATAAGATCAGTTGAATATGGCGTAGGGACTAAAACAGATCAACCCCGTTATTAAATTATATGCTGTATTATTCTTCTATGTTAGGCCTTTCTTCCAAATGAAGGAGAAAGGCGTTTCTTTTTCCTTTAATCATCATTGTATGTCGCTACTACTACACAAAAGTGAGATATATTAGAGTGCTTCAATTTGTTCCTTAACTGCTACGTACTAGCTGTTAGGATGATATATTCGTCATTACAACTGATTTCACAAAACAAATATTACTTGTGACTAAGCCTAATAAATAACCTGCTAAGTGCTATTAATCACAGTGTAACTTCTTTTCTTGAATCCAGACGAGAGAAATGGCGTTTGTCCGGTTGTAAGAATGAAAATCTCAGCAGATTATATTTTACCCTGAAAATTCCAGACATAAGAAAATTATTCATTATTTTGCCGGTATTTGGCAAATGATCGATATTCCGATGCAACCCTGACTCTCACCTCAGGCTGACGTTTTCCGTCTAAACACTTTAGCATGACACTCTAAATATAGTCACTTTATCTTCTCGGTCTCTTAGGAGAAAGAGAAATCAAAACTAAAGTGATGACTGATCCTAGCTCAAACGTTACATAGAAGCCCTCTTTATCTCTTAAAAGTGCACCCTATTAAATAACATATTACTGTAGAAATATTCATTTTGTTGATAGGGATGTTAAAAATAAAGTAAGCAACGTGATTATCTCCACATTATTGTTCAAAGCAATATTTCTGAATTAATTCATATTCTAGATCAACGCAAGGTTCATGGTCAACGCCATATTCCTAATAAATGTCTTATTCCTGATCCATTCGATATTGTTTATTTGTTTCTTATTCCTGATAAACGCTATATTCCTAAACAATTTCTTATTTCTAATGAACGCCATAGTCTTTATCAAATCCATATTCCGGAACAACACAATATAGTTAATCAATTTCAAAATCATGATCCATTCCATATTGCTTATCTGTTTAAATTTTTGAATCAACTCTTTATTCCTAATCAATTTCCTATTGCTGATCTAATCCACATTCCTAATCAGTTTCATATTCCAGATCACCACAATACCTTTCATCAAATTCTTATTCCTGATGAACACTATTGTTCTTATTAATTTTATATTCCATATTCCTTAGCAATTTCTTATTCCTGTTGAACATCACATTCCTAATCAATTTCCGGATCAACTCTTTATTCCTAATCAATTTCCGGATCAACTCTTTATTCCTAATCAATTTCATGTTCCTGGTCTATTTCATATTTCTCATCAATTTTATATTCTGGATCAACCTTATATTCCTAATCAGTTTCATATTGATGATTCATTCCATATTGCTTATCAATTTCTTATTCCTGATGAACACAATCTACCAAATCAAATTCATTTTCCGAATTAACCCTATATTCCGGATAAAACATAATAAAGAAAAATATATACTCACTATATTTAATAGGACTTCTCAAAATATTCAGGCCGGTAAATGAAAATAAATTAATATACTGTTTAATAAATAGATAATGAGCCTACTCAAATATGAGTATCCATTAACAATAACGATTAAAGTTACCAAAATCTCTTGGATTGATAAATAAAATCCATTACATTTATTTAAACACACACACACACACGCGCACGCACAGGCACACGCATACACATACAAACACACACAAACATACACTCATATATATATATATATATAGATAGATAGATAGATAGATAGATAGATAGATAGATAGATATTACCAAGTACAGTGTTGGTGCACTGGGAATAAAACTCCAATAATCTAAAACACCATTCGTAAAAGAGTGCTCAATACCGAGTAGAGCTAATAATATTTATTCAAATTTATAACATATATATGTTATAAGATCTCTACAAAAGTTGCATTTTGGGGTCTTATCAGGTGATCACTTGATAAAACAGCAGAAGTGTCGAAACACAATTGCAACTTTTGTAGTGATTTTATAACATGCATGTGTTATAAATTTGAATATATATGCTGGTTGCAAACTCGTGTTTAAATGCGGGCATTACCACATATCTTTTTGGAGAATATATATATATATATATATATATATATATATATATATTGATGAAATTGTAGGAGCGCCTCGTCTTGTTGTAATGCTTAACAAGCTTGTCCCGCTTGAACAGTTACGACTGAATAGTGAGTTTGATCCTCACTGGGTGTTCCATACTTTCTGCATTGTGTCACATCTAAGCTACCTTTAGAAAATCAATTTATTTATAAAATCGTAAGACAAAATGAAAAAAGTTTATTTGTAAGGCATTTCATCTGTTAAGAATTTATCGTTTTCACTAAACATGCGCATAAATCAGAGACGCTTTATTTTTTATTTTTTATTTTTTTGCAGTCTAACCAAATACAGTGTTTCTAGTAATCCTTGCATTTCCTATGTCAAAATAGCAGTCAGTTTTGTTACAGTGAACAACTAATGCATTTTGTGTGTTATAGTCGTTTGTTTAAACATTTGACGCTCCACCAATATATTCTTTCTAGTAATCCTTGCAATTGATGGAATAAATTGATCTTTCAAATTTTGGCTTGTTATTTTGTTTTGTATTGATTAAATCTCTATATATATTATACTTTAGCGAAGTCATTTCGATAGGATGTATACATGAAATAAGCTGTGAAAAACAGAATAGTTTTTTATCCACTCTAACAAAATTCTTTCTCAAAAGAACAGAAAATTATGGATATTTTCTTAGCTTATCCCTTCCTGCGGCTGTCTTAGGTAACGAAGTTGGTTGTGTTACACCAAAACATAATTGACTTTCTTTCTATGTCAATCAGTATCCGAAATATTGATTTTTACACGGGCTTGGGGCCCAGCCAAAGTTGCCGATATAGAATACGTTAATATGACACCTAACAAGCATACAAAGCTCTTATAACCGACCAATTAACATTGTGAAAAATCAGAAATTGCTTGAAACAGTTTCATAATTGCAGATTTTCCTGCTCTTGCACTGAGATGAAGTGTTTCGGATTAGATGAACTTGAAATTTGAATTTGAAACACGATAGTAATTACATTTGTACACAGATAGTCAAGAGTGTAGATATAGGTTGTGGCGTAACTGCTCAGAATGATAAATTGGTGAGTTGAGTTCGCTTTCCAGTCGGGTTCATTAAATTCGTTTAATTTGGGAAAGTTAAAAATTTCTCTCACCCTTCTCTCTCTCTCTCAACGTCTCCTACTATATATGGGAGGAATAGTAAGACAGATTGGGTCCTATAAACTTGGGTAACAAGCTGTCTACCGCAGAAAGAAACGGCACCTACTGTTGGGAAAAAAGTTCCAGTAAACTAGGGTAACAACCGGTCTACCGCAGAAAAAACGGTGCCTACCGCAGGAAAAGGGTCCTATGAACTAGAGTAACAATCATTCTTCCGCAGTAAGAAACGGTACCTACAATAGGAAAAAGGTCCTGGAAACCTGGGTAACAACCGGTTTACCGCAGAAAGTAACGGTACCTACTTCGGGAAAAAGGTCCTATAAATCTGAGTAACAACCGGTTTACCGCAGAAAGAAACGGCACCTACTGCGGGAAAATCTTCTGCCTAGTCAGTAACGAATCTAAAGACATGGTCGTCGAAGCGAGTATCTCGTATGTCACTTAAGTGAAGAGAAGTGCGCAAAATAATAATAATATAAAAGTGCACAGCTTATATTTGATATTTATACTACAGGATTTAGGAGAGACGACAAAAAAAGAATTTACTAAGAACTGTGAAGAATTTTTGAAAATGTCAGACTACAAGAAAAACATGATTAAATTTGGAAAACAATTTTAAAGCGTTGCTACTCCATGATTGCACAGACTAATTAAGTTTTGCGCCACTGCAAACGGTTTAAGTCCAACGACAGTCTTGAAATATGAGCTTTTCATAATGTTTGCAAAAATAAATGCAGATCTTTAATTCCTAGAAGAAATCATTCCAAAAATTTATTTAAAGATTGTATTTAGAAAAACCGTCCCTAAAACTAGGTATTAAAAGATTCGTCTGACTTTAGGGAATATATACAATATTTCTTCAAACTGCAGGGCATATATATTTCTTTAGACTTCAGGGAATATATACAATATTTTATTGTTTTCGGATTATCTACATTTGAAGCTTAAGTCACTATAAATAGTAGCACAAATATCGAAAGTGTAACTAAATATAACTGACGGCATGCTTGAGAAAACCGTTCCCATTGCTGTAAATTATAACGCTTTCATAAGGAAATTGGAGCAAACCGCTTTCATAAGCAAATTGGAGCAAACCGCTTTCATAAGCAAATTGTGGCAAACCGCTTCCATACAGGCAGAAAATAAATTCAGTCAGTATATAAAAATAGAGTTTCGTAGGACAAGAATGCGCTTTTCCATAAATTTATTCAACCTATACGGATAAAGAACTAGATATCCTACCCAAGATTTATTATTGGTTAGCACAATCTTAACAATATAAGATACACAGATGTCGCCATTTTGATGACAGTCATAGAAGGAAAACTGATTACTTTCTCACAAAAAAACAAAAACAAAAACGTCGCAATCCTCTCGTCTCTCTATGGATATTTCCAAAGAAAGTCTTTCGACAAACTACATTCCTTAGTTTCATCAGTTCTAACCTTCACTGGTAAGATTCACCATGCTACGCGCATTGTAGCGAAGTAACTTCATTCCTTTCAGATTCTATTGTTGACATGTAAGTTCCACTCAAGCAGCTACTTCCCACGAACCGCTGCTTTGTGCAACCGACTCCAAAGTGTATGCTTCCCCGATCACTATATTGTTAAACTGTTCAAGTCTAGGGTTAATCGTTACCTTTCTCCCATTTTTAAACGATTTCACCCCAAGGAAAGCGTTGAGACGCAATGAGTGTGGAAAAAACTAGGAAATATAAACATTACAAAAAAGCGAGAACAAAGAAAGAGTGAACAGGAGGAGAGTCCGCATAAACTGTGCCCCTTATTCAGTAACCCGCTACGCCGAGTGGCTTGTACAAGCGGAACATCATTGTAAAAAGAAAAAAAACTCCCGGAGGAAATAACCAACCATCAATTTGAAGAGACGGAAGGAATACGTTTTAGCAAGAGGAACAGCTTAAGATGTAAGCTACGAATTGCAGATTTTAAAATCAAGCAAGTACAGAAACTAAAATATCTGGTAAGTCTTTTTACAAAGGACGGAAAATATGACTAGAAGGCGCAATGGAATAGCGAAATATGCATTCCGTCGTTAAACAAAATAATCAGAAACAAGAAAAAAAAAAACTACTAATTAATATCCATCCTGGTATTTGTGACCATCTAGCTACCACTGCAGACATGACCAATGCCACAGTTCTACATCATCTAGAAAATGCTGCCAATTGTGTTGGACTCTATGTCAATGCCTCTAAAACTGAATTCAGAGCCTTCAACCAACGAGTCTCAATACAAACTCAGTTGAATCAATATAATATGTCGATTCTTTTACATACCTAAGAAGCGAAATACATTCTACTGAAAAGGATGTGAAAATTTGCATAGCGAAAGCCTGGCTCATCGTGAATAAAATGAATGTCATCTGAACATCTTATCTACCCGGCAACCTCAAACGGAGATTCATTTCGCGCTACTGCAAAATGGGTTTTAGTGGATAATGCCCCTACTTAGACATTAACTAAAACCCTACAGTCAAAGCTTGATGGAACGTACACTCGGATGCTAAGAGCTATATTTAAGATCTTTTGGAGACAACATCCAACTAAATCACAGCGATATAGACCTATCCCTTATATTTCTACAATAATACACGTACACAGAGTGCGCTTTGCAGGACACAGCTGGCGAGCAAATAAAAATAAAAACTCATCAGTGATCTACTTTTCTGCGCATCTAGCCATGGATCAACATGTGTTGGTCGCCCAGTAATCACTTACATTGACCAGCTATGTTATGACAGAGAATGCTATCCTAATGACCTTCCGACTTTGCTGCGGGACCGCAATGGTTGGCGTGATAGACTCATGAATGTCCGAGGTAGCTTGATCGAACAAAAAACAAATGATCTCGATCCTCCTACATGATAATGAATGCTGAACAATACCTAACAGATGAAGAGGAAACTAGAGAAAACTGAAATATGATTTAAAAGAATATTGCGAAGAATACTATCGAGGTAGCATGTGGGCAACGAGGAATGTTTGGGGAAAATTCAAACAAAAATAATTCCTATACTTAGAATCAGAAACGGAAAGTTGAAATTTTTGAAACACATATTAAGGAAGTATGCTTGGAGAATTTGATACTTGACATATTGTCATGGTCCGGTTCCTTGTACCACGGTGATAGTCCAAGGTAGAACCAATAAAGAAGAACTCGAACACAGGTATGGAATGACACAGATATATTACAAACAGGAATATATACAGAGAAGTAGAAGTGTTAGTATGAACAATCAGGTTTAGTAGAGAGAACAATGTATTCTCGACCAGTATCACTATTCCAATGTCTTGCAGTAATTGTGTGAACGCGACTATGCAAAGGACTGCCTCTGACTCGACTCTTGACTCGACTTGAACTACTGACTATATTTAGTCACCCGCCACGTGGGCATCCTGTAGCACAAGGATGGTTTAATGTGGGAATACAAATATGCTCATTGAACTCGTATAAACGGGTTCAGGGTCGGTTTACCTCCCCCGAAAGAGAGTCCGCCCTTCGGCGTAGCCTCCTTCGGGTTCCTCTCCGCCCGAAGGCAGAGAATCCTAACGAACAGTCGGTCAGGAAGTGAACGACTGACGATATTCAGTCACCCCACTCTACTCGGTCATCATGTGGCCCAAAGCCGGTTATTTAATGTGGGATCTCCGAACCCGTGGGCTCGGCCAAAAAATATGCCCATTGAACCCGTATAAACGGGTTCAGGGCCGGTTTACCCCCGCCGAAAGACAATCCTCCCTTCGGCGGAGCCTCGTTCGGGTTTCTCCCCGCCCGAAGGCAGAGAGTTCAACAGATCAGTTAGTTAAGAAGTGAACGACTGACGATATTCAGTCACCACCCCACTGGGGCAGCATGTGACACAAGGTCGGTTATTTATTGTGGGTTCTCCGAGCCCGTGGGCTCGACCCCAAAATATGCTCATTGAACCCGTATAAACGGGCTCATGGCCAGTTTACCTCCCCGAACGAGACTCCGCCCCTCGGGGTAGCCTCGTTCAGGTTCATCTCCGCCCGAAGGCAGAGAGTTCAACCAAACAGTTGCTCAGAAGTGTACGACTGACGATATACAGTCACCCCGCCCCACTGGGGAAGCATGTGACAAAAGGTCAGTTATTTATTGTGGGTTCTCCGAGTCCGTGGGCTCGGCCCAAAAATATGCCCATTGAACCCGTATAAACGGGCTCAGGACCGATTTTTCTCCCCGAACAAGACTCCGCCCATAGGCGGAGCCTCGTTCGGGTTCCTCCCCGCCCGAAGACAGAGAGTTCAACCGAACAGTCGGTCAGAAAGTGAACGATTCACGATATTCAATCACCACCCAAAAACTGGGGCAGCATGTGTCAGTTAATTATGGTGGGTTCTCCGAGCCCGTGGCCTCGGCCAAAAAGTATGCCCATTGAACCCGTATAAACGGGCTCTGGGCCGGTTTACCTCCCCGAAAGAGACTCCGCCCCTCGGCGTAGCCTCGTTCGGATTCCATCCCACCCGAAGCCAGAGAGTTCAACCGAACAGTCGGTTCAGAAGTGAACGACTGAGAATATTAAGTCACCCCCCACACACTGGGGCATCATGTGATACAAGGTCGGTTATTTAATGTGGGTTCTCTGAGCCCGTGGGATCGGCCCAAAAATATGCCCATGGAACCCGTATAAACCGGCTTAGGGCCAGTTTATTTCCCGGAACAAGACTCGGCGTAGCCTCGTTCGGGTTCCTCTCCGCCCGAAGGGTGAGAGTTCAACCGAACAGTCGCTCAGAAAGTGAGTGACTGACGATATTCAGTCAGCACCCCCAACGAGGGTGTCATGTGGCACAAGGCCTTTTTAACGTGGGCTTTCCGAGCCTGTGTGCTCGGACAAAAATATGCCCATTGCACCCGCATAAACGGGTTCAGGGCCGGTCTACATCCCCGAAGGAGACTCCGCCCTTCGGCGTAGCCTCCTTCGGGTTCCTCCCGTCCGTAGGATGAGAGTATAACCGTGCAGTCGCTCAGAAAGTACTGGGTCGACTGACTCCCAAAGTGAGCGACTGATTCTTTGCCTACTCCTGAGGCGCAGTATTTATTAAGTATGGAATAGTCCATTATTATTATTATGGGTAAGATCCCATAACACATATTGAAGGCACGAGGTTGTTCTTGATTAACTGATGTGTTTTTACGGTTTTTTCAACCTTATGTTATTTAAACCGAAGAAATATTTTTGGATTCTACGTATTATGCTTTTTTGGCAAATGAATATTGTATTAACAATTTTTTGGAGATAAAAATGACTTTCGGATACGAATCGTATTTTTAACCCATCGCTATTGGAGAGAGTAAAAACGGATCCATACCCTTCCCAAGTGTGAGCGGAAGTGAATGTAAAGAAACTCATTTGAATTCGAACTTAGCCCACTTCTCATTCTGAGACGCTATTCATTACACCAGCGGCGCATACAAGTTTAAAGCACCTGCTATTCCCAATCGGTTATCCAGCGAGGTACCGCCATTGCTTAACATTGGTGATAACCAATATTTCAACTTGATAGGGATTTTCTAAGCCCGGCTCAGATGTGGCACAAAGCCGAAAGTATGTGGCACCCAGTGAGAATCTAACTCACTACTCAGTCGTAATTGATCTAGCTAGACAAGCTTTCTAACCATTACACCAGTTCGAGTTGCCCATGTTTCAACTTGATATAGCCGTATGTTTTAATGTGAGAGGGGAGGACGGGAACAGCGAATGACCTACCTAACAACCTTGTGTGAATGCATGTCAGAACAGAGATTAAGAGGGACATTAAAAAAAAGAAAAAAGTAAACTAAAGATCTACGAAGAAGTGTAAGTTTTGAAGAGCCATGATCGTCCACGTCATGAAGAAGGTTATCTCACGTAAAAGTGAAAGAAAACGCATTGTGTATCATTTTGAGGCTATCTGAAGATTTTTTTTTTTTTTTTGACTGGCTCCATCCTAAGATTTATAGCTCTGACTAGTATAGCTTTAGAAGTCAGACGTATAATAAATCAAATTGAGGGTGTAAAGCAATTTGCCTAGATTTTCTCTTCGTTGTACGAAAAGAGTTAGGTTATTATCTAATAATATTTTGTCATAACACCTGAGTTTAAATTTGTGTAAATCAGGTAATTTTTCGGAAGACTTTTAAAATAATGCATTTTCGGTGACCATTTGCGCAGTTAAGTTTTTTTTTCTGGTTGGTGGGGTTAAAATTCATGTACATTCGGTGACCGTGACCTAACTGGTAGGTCTCCATTCTCCCTTTTTGAGAACCATAACGGTACATGTAATCTCTTTTAGTCTGCCTCCTGTAGACTAGATTCTTCCTTTCTGTTACTACATGAACAGTAGAATGTCAATCACTATTGTCGAACAATCACGTGATCAAGATAAACACTCAGTTGTGGAGCAAGCTGAGGTAAAGAGTAATCCAACCTTGAGGAAGAGAGCTATTTATGGTGCAATGGAGCATCTCATTGTGCTAAAGTGGGACAGTCCATTGCTTGGGCTGTGATTGGCTGCTGGTACCTGAGTGGAGGTATTTCTATATAAATACCAGCTTGATTCAGTTAGTTTGCAGGGTTTGTATTAAGTTACAACCTCCTTTATTTTTGTCTGCCAGCTGGACGCTAGCTGGGACTCTTACACCGGTAAGTGCTGTTTATTGTCTTGTTATTCTACATCTCCTTCCCCCCCATCGCGTGTCGGTAGTGGCCTTTGGGGAGGGATGAGTTCCTTTAAACCTGGCTGGTTGTGTGGAAGTAGTCTGGACAATGCCCGAGGGGGTTTTGTCCGTGTTATTGTAGACGGCTGTGCAGTGTTTGATGTTATTCCAGCGTCGAATGTTTGTGGCACTGGTGTAGGGGTATCGGGTAAGGCACTAGGTCTTGGAACTGGGATTGTTGGTGTATCTAGTTTCCTGAGAAATCGGCGATTTCGTAAGGTAATTCTACCTGATCCGTCAATTCTGATACGGTATTGGTGGTTGGGGAGGGTTTCAATGACCTGACCTGTTGTGTCCCATCGGCGGGTTGTTGGTCGTTGTAGTGCCACTATTTGTCCTTTTTGAAGGGGATTTAAGGTGTGTGCTGTTCTGTTGTATTGCTCTATGAGACGAGCGTTCCGCCGGGACAGACTTAACTCGCGATTTTGGGCTGCGGTTATCCAATTCGCGTGTGGCTTATAGAGTGTGGGGTGGGATGGTATGTAGTCACGTAGTCGGCGGTGGAGTAGTAATTGAGCAGGGGATAGCCCAATGTTTTGAATGGGCGTATTCCTGTATTGGAGGATGGCTCTTGCTGCACGGTTATTGTCCAATGATCCTTGTGCTCCTGTGTTGCCATTTACGATTCTCTTGGCCGTTTTGACAACGAGCTCTGCACGACCATTGGATTGTGGGTAACCAGCAGATGATAACCTGTGTTTAACAGCCCAGTCTTTTAAAAATTGCTTGAATGGAAGAGATGTGAAGGGTGGCCCACCATCACTGCTGAGTTCCTCAGGAGCGCCGTAGGTTTGAAATATGTCCCGGCAAATCGAAATAATTCTTGAGGCAGTTGCTTCTCCGTGGCTCAAGTGGTATAGATTCAGCCAGCCTGTTAACCTGTCAGCGCATGCTAAGTAACCATGGTTCCCAACATGGAAGATGTCCATGACGATTTGCTGAAATGGCCAATCAGGAGATGGTGTCAGATTGATTGGCTCTTTTGGTTGACTCGGGGCATTTTTTGAGCAAAACGTACAACCTGCTCTAATGTTACGAATTGAAGCATTCATCCCGGGCCAATAAACAGATTCATTGGCACGTGCCTTCATGCCAACTTCACCTTGGTGTGCAGAATGTAGGCTATGTAATACTTTTGCGCGTTGTGAGGTGGGGATAACAATTCTTTGATCTAAGAGCACTAATCCGTCGTCAACACTTAGGCGGTGCCTCACTTCCCAGTATTCACGGATTTCAGGTGCAGTGAGGATGCGCGTCCTTTGGAATCCATTTTGTATTACTTCAATTAATTTTTTGTACTGCGGGTCGCTGTGTCCCGCCGCACGGATAACGTTTGGTGAGATGAGCTCCAGGTTGTCGTTTGCACCGAATGTTGCTAATAGGGTTGTTGATTTGACCCAGTCATCCATGTTGTCAGACTCTATGATGTCTGATTGAGAGGGTTCAGCAGTGAATACATTTAGGAGTGCTTGTGATATGTCTGCTGGGTTACGTGAGACAGCATCAGAGGCTCTGTGCCATTTCCCAGGGCAGTACTGAATGGTGAATCTGTACCTGAGTGTTTTCTCCTTTAACCGGAATAATCGGGGGTTTTGGATTTTACTAAGGTCTCTATCTCCGAATAATCCTTTTAGTGGTTCATGATCTGTAACCACTATGAGATTCGGGCAACCCATTACAAAAATGCGACACTTTTCCAATGCCCATGCAATTGCTGCTGCCTCGCCTTCAATAGGTGCATATCTGCGTTCAGCATCAATGCAGAATCTGCTACCAGCAAATATCAGGCGCCAACCTTCAGGGCAGCAAACTGGAGCTTTGTCAGTGGTGCATGAGCAATACTTCTGTAGAAGTAGGAAGCCCATTCCTTCTTTGCTCCAATCTGGGGCAAGGCAGGTTATTCGTTCTTTTTGAAATGTTGCAATGCCTTTTCGGACTAAGTCAACTATTACCTTCTTTGACTGCTGAAATGCATCCTCGAGGCTTTTATTCCATGTAAAGTGAGAGTCTCGTTTTACAAGATCACGAAATGGAAGCATGACTGGGCTCAGTGAGTATGCCCAAGCGACTTGGTTGACCAGACCAAACCATGATCTGGCATCGGTGAGCGTTTTTGGTATTGGGAAGCTTAATATTGCCTCCAGCATGGATTTAGAAGGGGTTACACCAGAGGATGTTATCTGGAGGCCACCAAACTGCACTGTGTCTTGGCAAAATTGGAATTTTTCCGTATTTAGTATGATGCCGTTTTTTGCACAATGAAGGAGGAAATCGAAGGTGTGAAAAAAGGCTCCTTCAATGTCAGAGTCATAGAGTAGGGTGTCATCTACGATTTTTACTTTGCGGGGGATGTCTTTTATTACTTCATCATACCTTCGGGTGTAGGCATCTCCAGATGCTAGGTAACCTTGTGGCATCCTCAGGTACATGAACCTTCCCCATTCTGTAATGAAGGTGGTGAGTGGCTGGGACTCTTTATCTAAGGGGATGGAGTGATATCCATCAACAGCATCCAACACCGTTTTCTTTTGTTTAGGTGGCACTTGCAGTGCTAGCTGAAATGGTGACCCTGTATGGTGTGTTTCCCGTTTGCACTGTGAATTCAGGTGTTGGTAGTCTATGGTTCTTCGTGGTTTGCCATTTTTCTTGGCAGTAATTACCATAGTGCTACACCAATCAGTGGGCATGCCGACGGGTACTGGGGTTATGATGCCCCTTTTCACATCTTCCCAAAGGGCCTGTCTTACGGGCTCTTTGAAGTGAAAAGGCACAGGAATTGGGTTATGTCTGGCTTTGGGGACTGCTCCTTCTTTGAGGTGTATATGTGCATTGGGGCCAGACATTGGTGGGAATTCACCATTGTTCTTGAACGCCGTTTCGGCGAATTGATTCAATAGCCAATTCTTGAGTCTATCAATGTTCTGTTCTGTTGGGGAAAAAGGGAGTTTTTTGGGACGCGTTGGAAGTTGTCCCTCGACTTTGCATTGTTTAGTGCTTGCGTCCGATTTTTTATGTGTGCTTGTCAAGGGCAGGTGTTGCATTGCTGTTTGGGGTAATATTGTAGTCGTCGGCTTAGGAAAGTCTTTGGACAGTATCCCTACATCAATGCAGGCTGCTTTGCTGAAGTATAGCCGCTGAATCTTTTTGCATATGTATAGGGCTTGTTTAGTTGTTCTTCCTTGGACGATGAATTCCACAGGGAGCCAACCCTGACAGACAAGTGTAAAGCCTCCCACAGCTCGAACGACTTTTTTTTGATGGAATGAGGTTGTTGATAGTGAGCCCCATATTCAGAAGGTGCTTAAGTCCCCCGAGACATATGGTGGCCCCACTGTCAGGAAAGATCGTCATCCTAGTGCTGTGATTTCTGGGGATATTCTTAACTTGTCTGGGATCCGGTTTTGGTGAGAACGGAACAACATACGCATCAATTTCCCTTACCTGGCATGTGTCTTTAGATGTATACGTGCCTGTCGTTTGATTGAATGTGATGTGGGCAATAAGTGTGTCCATGGCAGCTTCATTAGCCTCTGGGCTTTTCCTGACCGCTTGAGCTAGTTTCTTAGCCCGGCATACCCTCGATAGGTGATTGGGCTTCCCACAGTTACTACATGTTTGTCCCCATGCTGGGCATTTTAGCCGGCGGGATCCAGTTCCTGAGGTGCTATGCTGGTGGCTGCCACAACCTAAGCAAGCCCGCTGGTTTGGTTTAACATTGCAGTTGCCATAGGTGCTGGTACGGATCCCCTCGTTGGCTTGTGGTGTACCCTTCTGTCTGCGGTATGTTGATAGCCGAGCAGCAGCTGTATCTGAAGCGCCGGCCATTGAGGTTTGGTCTCGCAATGCTGATTCGAATGCCTCAGCATGACGGATATTTTGCTCAAGGGATTTAAGTGCCCCAGCTTTGGCCAGTAGGTCAGCCTGGAGTGTGTCATTTGCTATTCCACGGATGATCTGGTCCTTGATGTATATATCAGACAGGTCATGCTCACACGAGGGGCAGGTAAAGTTACAATCAACGGCTATGGCTCTGAGGCGGACAAGGTAACTTTGTATTGGCTCATCCGCATCCTGAAACATGGAGGCAAAAGCAAGGCGATGGACAATAGGACTTGACCTTTGGGTGACCAATGCTTCTACCATGTCAAGTAGCTTATCTGGATCAGTGGTAAAGAAGTCAGGGTGTGTGTTGATTATGGCATTTTGCACAGCTTCATCAGCACAATTGTATAAGTGAATATTAGCTTGGGAGCTTGGCATATTCGTCATCTTGGTAAAGACATCCCAGTCAATTCGGAACTTCCTGAATTGCTGTGGTGTCATCTCGAGATTGAGATGAGGAGGCTTGGCTGCTAGTGCCTGAATACGGGTTGTCTGGGTGGTGGATTCCTTAGCCTGCTTGATGATACACAGGGCTTCTCCAATTAAAGTGACTCCCAGCTCCTTAAGCATAGATCGATCCAGCATTTGAAGGCTCTCGATTGTCAGCTTCTCATCCGCAAACCTTGTTGCATGAGTTTTGGCTGAGTCAGTGGATATGCCTGCTTCAATGAAGAAGAGTTCCCAATTTTCGGGTGTCAATAATCCTGTTCGCAGCGCCATGTCGAACAATCACGTGATCAAGATAAACACTCAGTTGTGGAGCAAGCTGAGGTAAAGAGTAATCCAACCTTGAGGAAGAGAGCTATTTATGGTGCAATGGAGCATCTCATTGTGCTAAAGTGGGACAGTCCATTGCTTGGGCTGTGATTGGCTGCTGGTACCTGAGTGGAGGTATTTCTATATAAATACCAGCTTGATTCAGTTAGTTTGCAGGGTTTGTATTAAGTTACAACCTCCTTTATTTTTGTCTGCCAGCTGGACGCTAGCTGGGACTCTTACACCGGTAAGTGCTGTTTATTGTCTTGTTATTCTACAACTATGTTCAAATTTGAGATAGGAAAAATCTATTAATTCTTCTTTTATATAAGGTACTTGTTGATTTTAAGTTACATACATAATGGATGGGGTTTTACTATTCATGTAGCGACAAAAGGGAAGAAACTTAGGCTACGCAAGTGACAGGCACAAGGTAAAGACGCTAAGACATATGTGCAAACAAAAGTTTTCTCCCTTGTAGTATCGTATGCAAATGAGATAGACAAGTATAAACAAACAGTTTTTCTAAAGGTAAAGCGGAGAACTGAGCTAAAACTGTTACTAAACAGAGAGATATACCAAAGATAACAATGGCGTCGCCGATAGGATCGTTAAATTCGCTGGACCACCCAAAACACATAGAAACATGGATAAGAACTTTTGCTGCATTTGCAAGAGTGAAAAATTAAGAGACGCAAAGACCGACGTAGGAGAGAATGAGATAACAGATTTATTTCTTGCTGCCGTTGGGTGCGACAGTGTGTTATCCGAGCGAATTAGAAAAAATGGCATTTGAAGAATTTGTTAAAATTATATAAAAAAAAAAGAACAGACTGGTCACGTTTTTAGAGACAAGAGAAGCACCTAATGTATTCATTATACAATACTTACATAGATTGAAAGAACGAACCAAGTATTGTGTATTTGAAAATTTGGGAGCTCAGGAAAATACTGGAATGTCTACAGGGTAGTAGCATGAGTTTGGAAGTTAGCGTTGAGTTTTTACAACGATTACAGGTGATTAAATAATTTAATCAACGAAAAGGAGAATTCGTGACGTACAGGATGACCACGGCGAAATTCATCTTTAAATGTAGATATTGTGAAAAAAGTCACAAGAGAGACAATAACAAATCTCCAGCTCTTGGAAAACGGGTTTTCTAAGCAAAGCCAGTATGTTCACCAGTTGTTCTCTATTTATACTATTTATACAACAAGGCATACTAGAAAGAGTAACTCTAGGTCGTAGCAATTGGACGTCACCGGTAGTAGCGAAAAAGAAACCTGATGGAGATTTAAGTATTTTTGGTGATTACAAGATTGGGTTATATCACCAGATATGTTCAGGCTCCTTTTACTTTGCTAAATATGGAAACTGCGAGACATGTGTTAGAAAAAATATGGAGCATTTTGCAAATATTGATCTCCGGGAGCATACAACCAAATAGAAATTACGAGAGATTCAAGGAAATCACTACGATAAACACCGCTATAGTCTTACTAAGATGGGCTCGTCTACCGTTTGGGGTAGAGATTTCGAGCCATATTTTTCAACATTTTGGTGAGGGGTAATAACTTTTTATAGTAAATACATACCAAGGTACAGCAACATAATAGAGCCATTTGTAAAATTACCCCCCAAAACAATGAATTTAACTGGACACAAAATCAAACTATCGCTTTTGAAAGACTATGGAAACTACTGACGATCAAATCAATAGCAAAAGTTTTTGATCCACAAAAAGAAATACTGTTAAACACAGACGCGACTGAAAAGACGATTGCTGCTATTCTATCTCAAGAAAACCCAATCATGTACATATCAAGAAGGTTAACATCAGCAGAAATTAACTACTCGAATATTGAAAAAGAAGCACTAGCGATTGTATAGAGCATGGAAAAGAACACGAAAGTTTTTGATAGGAAAACAATTCTTATTAAAATCGGACCACAAACCATTGGAATTCATAAAAACCGAGAAAACAGTTGCCAAATGTCACATCATCAAGGATTTTAAGATGGGCAATAAAAATAACGGCATTCGATTTTGACATAGTATACGTAAAAGGGAACACTATCCCTCACGTAGATGCTTTATCAAGATTACAGTTCAAGAATGAAACAAATGAAAATCAGGAAAATGCTGAAAATAAAATAATACACTGGTTAGAAACGGACGTCCTTCCTCTAAATAGACTCAAAATAGAAACAAAGCAAAACCCAATATTAGAATAGTAGCGAGAATTAAAAAAATAATATATGGAGCAATTTTTCGGTGGCAGAGTGACCCTTTAAAGAAACAAAGTACAAACTAACATGTTGTATAATGTCCCACACTCCCTATCGCCCGTGTGGACTGAATATATCAGTAGCTATATATAGTGAGCACAGGATATACCTGGGGACTTGATTAGTCTAGAGTTGGAGATTCGTCTCCAGCTGTGCTGGTCAAACACTGCCTCTGGGCAAAGAGGATCCCCAGACGAGGCTATATCGAAGGGTAGAATCTCGTCTCGAGAAACAGCTACCCTATCCCGTTTTATGCGGGAAACATTTGGCCGAACCTACGGACTCGGTTACCCCACATTACATACAGCATTGTGCCACATTTGACTGCATGGGGCTATTTTGCTATGAGATCTTATGTGCGTGGTTAAAACAGATTGGATGCATCCCATAAAAGACACCACTCTATCACTAAACAATCTACTAACATTTCAGAAAGAATGGCACAAGCGGTAAAAATGGGATTAAAAGCATTCTCACTTAATGAAAGTATAGAAGCGTATTTACCAAAAATGCTCCTCAGTTACAGATCCATTCTACATGCGAGAAGCAACCCGAGTCCTTCATTAATGGGAAGAAAAAATAGAGCTCTTATAACTGTTTTTTCAACGAAAGAAAGGGATCGTATAGAAAGTGGAAAGAGTCTGATCCAGAAGAAGTAAATTTCCTGATACAAAAGGACACACAGGGCTATACTTGAGAAAAAGGGGAAAATATACTGACACATGCAGAAACAGAAACGAACGGGATGACGTAGAAATAGAAGACCAAAATCAAGAAGAGGCAGAAAGTTATAAATATAGAACAGTGCAGGAAATGGAAGAAAGTAAGAATGAAAAGACGGATGAGTATGTAGAAGAAAATGAAGAGAGACCGAGATCAAAGAGAAAACAAGAAAGACAAATGGAAGAACATCACAGTACGAGAATAATCAGGAATAGTAATAGAAAAAAACAAGGGTATACAGCCTCTCTTTCTCGTGGAGTATTGTATGCAAATGAGATAGACAAGTATAAACAGAGAACAACTGGTGAACATTGCTTAGAAAACCTGTTTGATAAACGTAACGCGGAGAACTGTGCCCCGACTGCTACTACACAGAGATATATACCAAACATAACATCCCTATTTGCGGGTAGCTTTGTACAAAGTAGAATGATGTCCATTTATTTGCTATAAGATATGTCCAGGATGATGTCCAGCACTGCAATATTAGACTAAGGGAGGCTTATTAGTGTTGCTCAGCATTATACTATACTATATAAAACTCAATATCAGGTTTTTCACAAAAGATTCATGGGTCCAACTATACATTAAGTAGGCTTATAAACGAGTGTATACGTTAACCAGCTTTCAACAACAGTAAAAATGTCTTAAAAAATTTGCTCCTCCCGGCGATTCGAGTCAAGAATAATCAAAATATATCTCCGTGGTAAAGTTTAAACACCACCAAAAAATACACAACCTGTTTTCGCTACCCATGTCTACCTTTATTTTATTTCATACAACCCTGATCTACGAGTGTGGGGTAAAATGTTTACAGGCTGATTAGGAAGGAATGATGCGAGCGCTGTGAAAACTTGTATGTATTAATTTCAACTGTTTTTATTAAAAAACTGCATTGTTTCTTTCTCAGTACAATCATGGGCTGAAAAGTTCATAGGCTGAGCATAGAAGAGTGATGCTACTGCTGTGAAATCTTGCATATATTAATTTCAAATCTTCTTATTAATAACTGTCTTGTTTCTTTCCAGGTATGAAAGGCAGGTGAAAAGTTCATAGGCTGACTATAAAGGAGTCATGCTAGAGCTGTGAAATCTTGCATACATTAATTTCAACTCTTCTTATTACTAACGGCATTGTTTCTTTCTCGATACGAGGATGAACTGAAAAGTTCATTGGCTGACTTTTAAGGGTTGATATATATATATATATATATATATATATATATATATATATATATATATATATATATATATAGTTTTATAAAAACACTCTTAAAAAGCCATGGGATTATATTTATTTCATTGTTGTCGGAAAATTGACCTGAACTCTTCAGATTTAGAAATCTAATATATATATATATATATATATATATATATATATATATATATATATATATATATATATATATATATTAAACAATGTTCTGTAAATATATTCTCTTTCTCATTTAAAGCTGTTAATATCTTTGATGATTTGCCTTGACCATCTTTTGCCATATAGATGGTTTTTCCGCTCGTTTTTTTTTTGGTTTTATATTCATAATTTGAGCAAAAAATAGCCACATTTGGAGTAATATCTTGGGTTTGCCAATAGGCGAATAAAATCTCTTAACACCAAAAGCAGTAGCTAGCTGCTTGAGTATTGCTCATTTTGCAAACTTGAAACTCGTGATTGATCATCCTACCGTCACTATATTTATTAAAATAATATTGTGGTATTTAGCATTCTGTTTATGTATCTAAATAGCAATCTTTAAATTACAGGTTCCGGGGTTTAGTAAGGGGAGCTTTGATGGGGCACAAAGCCGAAAGTAGGAAGCAGACATTGAGAATCGGACTCATTACTCATTTGCTGGTCACTACGCCATGTCGTAAATGAGCACAGAGACAACATATATATGTAAGTATTGTGTGCCACATCTGCATGTCTGATCAACAAGTGGTCTCTCTTCGGGACATTATGCGATATTGGCTCGCTAAAGTCTCCTCCTGTCCATAGCAGCTATTAATAAATTTTGTCTTATTATCATCCGCCCTAAATTTTGTCTTATTATCATCCGCCATCCATTTACTCAAACTGGCTAGGTAGATCATGCATCTTTTTCCTTGGTCCCTCTTTCCTTCAATCTGTCCTGTGAGTATCAGATTTTCCAAGCCTTCTTTTCTCATTATGTGCCCTAGAAATTTCAACTGTCTCTTCCTGATATTAAATATAAATTCCCATTTTGTTCCCGTTTCTTAATACACTCTTTATTTTTTGTGCTTATAAAATACTTGATATTCACTGATTACGAATTTTCCTTACGTTTTACGTCAAGTTGGGTCGCTTTACTCGTTATATATGATAGGATTTTTATCTAGTTTAATATCAGCGTTTACATTTTCTGATAGTTCATTTTATTCCATTTATTGCCATTAATATTCAGATTTTATAGCAATTTCTGATTCTGGGTAGATGGATAACTGAACAAGCAATGTAAGTACAAAAAAAAATTATACAAATTTGAAATAATAATTCCAGCCCTGACATTATATCCTCTTGTCAGAGGGGACTTGCCTCCTGAAGAGGAAACGGAAAAGCACTTTCTTTTGTAAGCGGGCTAGTGGCTCATGTTGTCCTCAATTTAGGAGTTCTCTTGTTACTACCCATTGATAGCTGAGTTGAAATTTGTCAGGCTAAAGGTCAGGACAATAAATGACTATTATTCGCCGAAAATAATCGTAGGTCACATCGAGTGGGAATGCTGATGGAAGCTTTACCAAAAATAGTTTTGTTCATATCAACGAAGAGATGGTATGACGCAAATTTTTGAAATTGAATAGGTTTTGATTCGTCGATATTTTTTTCAAATGCCGTATCCCTTTCTTGCTGTAGACGATCATGGCTCTCCACGGATTCCACCATTTTATTATCTTTGAATTGCTTTCATATATCAAAAATTATAGTGGTGTGTATTCTCATTTCCGTCTCGACGGTTTTAAATTCAGTGTAATCTCAATGGTAGATAGTACAGTATACCCTTTTATGTAATGCATAACAGGTGCGAGAGGGAAAGAACAGATTCATGCCTTTCTATTAAATGGGAATAAAGTGTCGCTGCCGACACTTGAGTTTGAACATAGATGGCCAGTGTGCAAACATAGGTGATCCCATTAAGTAGATCACGTACCCATAAAGGAAACGCATAAGTAGGAAATCGCGTGACGTCTAAATGAATCTCTATTTCTATTCTATCCTCTATTACTATACGGATCATTATTTCCATTCTATCATCTATAATACACGGACCGCTATTCTCTACTCTATTCACTATACAATTTCTCTATACTGATCACTATATGGGTTACTTATTTAGCGAATATTATCGAGCAAGTACTATAAGTGTCAAGGATATTCGAAGGCGTCTGACACCAGTATTGTTCAACGGCGTACTATAGTTGTAACTGCGATTACAAAGTCTCTACTACAACGAGCATTACGAAAGTGACAACGAATATGTTTTAGAATCACAAAAGTGGCAACGAGTGTTTGTTGAAATCAAAAAACTTTCCCGAGGGAAATCGTGCAAAAGTGAATGTGAAATTTGAATTCGGCTCGTCGATTCTACTTTTTGGTTGATAGATT
Source organism: Acanthosepion lycidas (assembly GCA_963932145.1). Classification (NCBI taxonomy): domain Eukaryota; kingdom Metazoa; phylum Mollusca; class Cephalopoda; order Sepiida; family Sepiidae; genus Acanthosepion; species Acanthosepion lycidas. Next base: position 48,529,845 of record OZ010577.1, on the reverse strand, counting down.
TATTCGTTTTTTACGGTTTGCCGACCCTTTGGAGGTTATTTAAATTCAAAAAATATTTTTAGATTGTAAGATTTATTTTTGATATAATAATGGTTTAGCGATACAAAACTTACTAATTAACCCATAGCTGGGGGCGAATGGTATTTGTGCGTAAGTGAATATAAAGAACCCAACGGGAAACTGAACTCGGCTCTGCCAATTAACAATTCCGAGTCATCATCCATTACACCACACGCACATCCAAACTCGGTAATCCCAAGTAATATTTACCCACCCCCACGAGGGTTACAAATGGCACAAGGCCGTGTTTAACGTGGAATTTCCGAGCCCGTAGGCTCGGCCAAAAATATTCCCTCTTTGAACCCGCATAAACGGGTTCAGGGCAGTCAACCACACCGAATGAAACTCTGCCCTTCGGCGGAGCCTCGTCCCGATTCCTTTCCGTTCGAAAGAAGAGAGTTCGACTGTTACTTAGCCCGGAGGCAAGTTAATCCCATGTGGTCACCTATGTAGGTACTGACCAAGCTCAACGTTGCTTAACTTCAGTGATCGTAGAGGAACCGGTGTTGACCCTTGTCTAATTCTGATTTCACTGTCTACTTTTTTTTATCGTTTTTTTTTATCATTACAAAAATAATTTTTGATCGATAAATTTGTTTTTTACGGCTTATCAACCTTTTATAGATTACAAAGGCAAAACATATTTTTGCATTCTAAGAATATATATTTGTTTTTGTAACAATTTTAATATCGTATTAACAAATGTTTTTCAGATAATACTGATTTTCAGGTAAATCCGTACTATTTACCTTATAACTGAGTGAAGAAGATGTTGAGCTTTATCTTTTCCAAAGGTATTTGCACATAAGTGAATGTAATGAACCAGTCTCGAATTTGAACTCGGCTCTCCGAATTCTTATTCCGAACCACCATCAATTCCACCAGCCGCATATCCAAGCTTATAACACCTAGTATTTCCAAGCGATCATCCATCTAATGATCAGGTTCGCCGATGCTTAACTTGAGAACCGGTGTTACGACGTAAACCATTTTATGATACAATGCTATTCCAAAATAAAAATATCACCCAAAGAAGGCCGGAGTGTAATCGGCTGAAATGTTGTGAAATATAAAAACAATATAAACGTCGAAATGATTCGAAATAAAGAACAAGCAATATTTACTTTTTACCACTCATTAATGTCATGTTTTTCAATTATTAGAAACATTAGATAGGTTTATCAATGTGTGTAGGTCTTTGTGTTTTCCTGTGGTGAAAAAGAACAGCAGTTCTTTTTTAAAATAATTTAGGATTCATGCAATGTATTTCAGTTCTTGCTATGTAGGAAAAACCTACCCAATTATATGCATAATCCTACCACACAAGATCAACTATTTGGCATGTGGTGCAGACGAGGACGTGACTGTTAGAGAAAATCTGTCTCGATGATAAGAAAAAATAGAGAAGACAATCAACAGATGTAAGAAGGTACTCAGAGATCTGATGAGGAGGAAGATGATTCTGCTCTTGCTTTTGATGGGGATTTGTTAAACTACATTGATGATGGGGAAGAGAGTGAAGATGGAGATGGTAATGTGCATTCTGCAGTAAATATGAGAAAACTGGTGCCTCCCAAATTAAAGTGGCAAGCAAAAACCTTCCATGAAAAATGAATGAAAAATGAGCCTCATTACATTGCTTCTATATCAGATCAAAAGGTTAATGATATTCTTGAGACACCATTTGTAGTGCTCAAGTGACCAAACAGTATTCAGGCAGACAAACGAGGGATAAAGAGCGATCAAAAGAGGAAGGCAACGAAGAGACTGTCCTAGAATCAGAAATACCTGTATAGGATTTGTAAAGCTGTCGTTACAGGTGTTGTTGATGACGACTTGGCTGCTATTAAAGTCAAGTCCTCCCTGGGTGTCAATATAGGAGACTTTATGGAGTAGAAACCTCAGGTTGTATGCAGGAACATCAAGACCCATCCATGAGCTGAAAAGAATCATTACAATTATAAATTTCAGTGCTCCAATGTGGTTTTACATCAAGTTGGTCCCTTTCGTAACACCCGGCTCAAAGAACGTATTCCAAATCGCTGCTATTATGTTGGTGCAAAAATAATGTCGTTTTCGCACATAGTAACATATGTGAAAAAAACGACATTATTTTTGCACCAGCCTAATATATATATATATATGAAAAATCTGAATAGTAAGGAGAAGACAATAGTGAAAAAGACTGTCCAGAGAAATGCATACTTCGCCCGCATAGATCTACTTCTTGGGCATGTGTGTAAATGGGGACGTGACTGTTACAGAAAAATACTAAGTAAAATAGAAAGGGGACTCATCAGATGGAAGATCTGGCAGATCTGATAAGGTGGAAGAAGATTCTGCTGCCGACGAGGATTTGTTAAACTACACTGATGATGAGGAGGACATTGAAGATGGAGATAGGAATGTGGATGTGCATCCTGTAGTCAACATAAGAAAATTGGTGACCCTCCCATTAAAGTGGCAATCAAAAATCTATCATTCTATGATGAAGTGGATGAATGAAATCAAGACAAAGCCTCCTTACATTGCTTCTCTATCAGATCAACAGGTTAATGAGATTTTTGAAACACCATTAGTAGTGCTCAAGTGACCAAACAGTATTCAAGCGGTTAAAAGATGGAAAAGCTTTTCTTTTTAATTTATTTTGGATTCATCCGTTTTGGTATAACAAAAAATCAGCTACTCTCTTTGCTATCTTATGTACGTGGGTGGATCAGTAAATCCATGAATTGACATGTAGTTATTAACTGGATTTTTATTCGAAACTTTTTATTTTATATTTAATGTTTGATATCTGTGATTTATATTCGCCAACAAATTAAGCGTATAAGGCAAGGGGGGACATTATGTTGAAAAATATATATTCTTGGGCAAAATAAGTGAATGTTGCTCGTCATTAAACAGCTGATATTGAGGTATCTGACATCATACGGCGGGGCTGTTTCTCTCAGCTTTTCAACGGCCCAAAAAATCACCCCTTCTTTATTTCTCGAGTCTCGTCTATATGTACAAACACTGCGAAATGACCGCTGTGGGTTTACAAATTAATAAAAGGTGAAAAAGTCGCCGCGGCGAGAAATAAAGAGGTAAACTCTTTGGTTGTTTATTCAAGGATTCACTTTCACGGTATGGTTTGGCAGTGAAGTGACACTTTGGACGAAATCTGTTTCTCATTTCGCGACAGACAAAAGATACGCCGTACTTCCAGGGGGGGGGGCAAGCTTACAACCTATCTCTCTAAAATCGCCAGTGGTAGCTTGAATCTCCTCTCTAAGTAGCAACTGGAGAACACACACACAGGCACACACACACACACACACACACACACTCTCTCTCTCTCTCTTTATATCTCTTTCACTATCTTTCTCTCTCTGTCTATCTTACTCTCTCAACGAGCAGTCAGTACCAGTCAACTGGTGGTCCAGAACTCTCTCGATGGACATTTGTACCCAATCAACAACCTCTGTAATACACTCTTCAATTATGACTTTCCCTATTTATAAAACTAACGGAACTTTCTAAATTCCGTCCAAGTGGCACTTGTTGCCGAAAGTTAACATTTATTTAGTTATTTGTTCACAGTTTTTCAAGTGGGTGACCGCTTTGAAGATATTAGTTCGTAGATTTACTGCTACCCCTCCCAAAAAATACAAGAAACTTATTTACGTACACTTGTATGCGAGTGTACTGATCCATTGCTATAGGGTTTCTTCAGGGGTAAATTACGAAGACAAACTTGTAACTGCGATATTTGAATTTAAAAACACGCGCAAACGCGTTCTTTTATACACCATTGTGCAAATTAATTGAAACAACCGCTCTGGTTTCCTTTCTTTCACCATATGGTCAGTTTTAGACCCACTGAAGTTACAGGGTGTGATTGATTTCTACTTTTTCTTCAGATTAGGTCATTTACCTACATTTGTTAAGTATGAGAATAAAAGATGGAATCTGATCATCCATCATTTTTACGTGTCATAATTGTTATACTTTTATAATGAATTAGAATTCTATTACGTTTTAGCTAAAGCTCTCTTGTTACGGCAACAAACCCTTCCGGTAATCGATTTATTTATGCCATTATCTTATCTGGATGCATGAGAGAACTTATGGTTTCTCAATGATATGTGCATACGCAAGATTGATTTTGTACGTAAGATAATAAATAGTAAAAATGTCTTAGCTTTGATTTGTTTACCAAAATAAATTGTTTTGTTTGCAGAATGAGGTAAGATTCAAATGACAGCTACTTGCAATGCTTTGCACGATGTAAAGATATAAAGAAAAAACGTAAATTCAATTTTCTACGAAGACTGATCAACGGTCGTCTTGACCGTAATCTCTTTGTTTGCACTTGTTCTTCAATGTGCCGTCTCCCTTCTGAAAGAAAACGATCATAGTTCTCGACCATTTCTTGTTCATTATAGCTCTTCATATATTTTCTGTTTTTGTTAACTCCCCTGAACCGTATCCCGCCATCCATTTACTCAAGCTCATTGGAGAGGTTATGCTCTGCTTTCTTCTGTTCGTCTTCAATCTCTCCTGTGAGTATCAAAGTTTCTAAGCCCTCTTTCCTTATTATTAGCTCTTGACATGTCAACTGTCTCTTCCTGTTTTTAAGTGTCCTTCTGATTTCCATTTTCTCCGAAATTTCGTTGTTGTTCACATTTTCGATGCATGGTATGCTCAGCATCCTTCTGCAGAATCACATTTCTTTTGTTTAAAGTTTCTCCTTAAGTACTCGATGAGAAATACATAAACAGGATAATAAGAACGTGCTTGAATATTCATATTGCGAAAGAAATAACTGCTATATCTATTGTTAATCATGACATACATAATATCAAAATGAGCATTACGAAAGTTAGAAATCTAGAAGTTTTAAAGCTAGAAGTTATCATCCCCGGTTTTATTTTATTTTATTTTTTTTTTTGTTTCACAAATCTCAGATCTTTTTTAAATATGGAATGTCAGTTTCTAATTTTCTGATTCATTTTTACTGTTTTATTGCAATTTTTTTACTAATTTATTGCATTTTTTGTTTGGATAATTTTCCTGGTTTATCTTTAAAACATCGTAAAAAACACATAGCAAGAGATTTATTATAAAATTATAAATCTAGTAAAACTTACATAAAAACAAGTTCCGGCTGTAATTTGTTTTCAGTCATAGATTAAAATAATCGATAGAGAACCTCTTAATATAAAGAGTACAATATTTTTTCTCTGAATATTGATAGATATTCTGGAAAGATAATGGTGATATTATTTGAAAGATCATCAATTTTATAAAAGGTATCTTATCTGTACCGACATTCAAATCTTGAAAGTTAAACATTGATTGTTTTGTTGAATTTTAATGCTATTTCTTTGGCGATACTAAGCTTCTAACATCTGAAGCTTATCAAATTATGATTTTCAGCGTTCAGTGATCAGAGGAATTTTTTTTCTTTCTTGCAAGTAAGAGCCGTTGGCATACGCCAGGTAGAAATAGGGCGCCACATCTTCCTGAGTAGATTCGCTCACAACATACAAGCCCAAATTTTGGTATCAACGTTTGATGTACCATAAGTGTTCGTGAAGGGAGCCTTAAACAGTATAATGTAGGTTTTTTCAAACAATTCTACTGCTAGTCTTGAAACAGGAAGACAACGCGCTGTTGCAGGAGAGCAGTATTCGCCAATATTTTACGAATGCTCTTGAAGCTGTTTCGCAAGACGCTCGACAGCTACTCTGTCCAGCCAATCTCCTACATATTGAACAAGTATAGAGGAGGTGGCCAATCGTAACTTCTTTAGCTAGTCACATACAAGCACTGCTGATTTATATCAACAATGTAATTGATTGGTTGACTTATTATTTACGGTTTATCCACCTTTTGTGGCTTATTTAAAGCTGAAACATATTTTGGATTGTAAAAATAATTCTTTTTTGACAGTGAATATGGCATTAACGATTTTTTGAGAATAACGGTATTTTTTTTCCAAATAAAAGTCCTACTCTTTAACCCAGAGTTGAGCGGTTTCAATCCCCGCCTGATGATTGATTGAAACTCAGAACTCTACCTAACAGCGAGAAACAAAATTTATATTAATTATATATATATATATATATATATATATATATATATATATATATATATATATATGTATGTATGTATGTATGTATGTATGTATATGTATATTTAGGCAGCATATCTTCGCTTAAACATGCTTCATTAAATAATGTAGAACACTGTGTCTACTTATTTTTATACAGATCCATTAGTTATTTAATCAGTTTCTTAACGTTAAATTGAAATTCATCAAGGAAAGCGTCGTAATTTTTTTTTAACCCAAGTACTTTCGATCTTTTCAATTATCATCTTCAGGGGTAAATTACGAAGACAAATTTAGTAACTGCGACATTTGAATTTAAAAACACGCTCGAACGCGCTCTGTTATACACCATTGTGCAAATTAATTGAATGGTTTTCTTTCTTTCACCATATCGTCAGTTTTAGACCCACTGGAGTTACAGGGTGTAATCGATTTCTATTTTTTCCTAACAATTAGGTAATTTACAGTGCTGTGCAGTAATATGAACCTATTTTCGGTTGTGTGATGAAAATTATTTGGCCTTGAAAAATATTGCGTCATCCGTGATTGCATCAGATTTTTATCAGGAGCAGGCACTATTGTTTCGACTGTCGATTAGTTGTCCTACGTCCATTTAATACGATGGACCTTACTCCAAAGAAGCGTACGAAAGTTGTAACGCTGCACGAACACTCTGGGAAGCCATACCAGTGAGCAAATCGAAGTACTATAGATTGGACCGGAAACTCTCCTGATTTAAATCCAATCGAGAATCTGTGGTCAATCTGCAAGGAATGACTTCATGGAATGGACATACGAAGTACTAACATCTCCACTGGGTCATATTTCATTGGAAAAACATGCAACAAAGTAAATAATCACGGAATTATTCGTTTTGTTTCAATTAGTTGGCGCAAGGGTGTAGTTGTTTTAGAATTTTTAATTTATCCGTTGCAGTTATGGATTGTGTTTTTTTTTTTTTTTTTTTTTTTTTGCTAGACAAGAGTTTCGATATAAGGGAGCTGGCTGGAAGTTTTTTAGAAATGTAATATAGCATTAAATGTTATATGGGTTTTATTATGTTGCTGCAATGTTCGTAAAAATATTGCTGAGTATTGGTTAGGTGATATCCTCGAGAATTTGGAGTTTTTGTTTATTATGTTAGTGGTGTAAATAGATTGATGTTGTCAATCGTTATTTTCCTGTATTTTGAAAGTTTTTGTGCGTGTGTGCGTGTGCGCACGTGCTTCGTCCATTTGAATAAATGTCACACGTAGTTCAAGTATGAATAAACATTGATCAGTGATTAGCGTACGTACGAACAAATTTCTTTTCCCTATAATTTTAGAAATCATGAATTTGATATCAGTATCAAAACCCATCATTATAGATATATTTTGTGTTTCTTTTAATCTGCTGTTGTGGCTATGTGGTTATGTAAACCCTGAGGGAATAATCAATTTATTTTCCAGGTAGAATGTATGAATCAATTGTGAAATATGTATACATTTCCAGGGTAATCACAAAAGTTGATTTTTTTTATTTCAAAGTGCCTTTAAGAATCGGAAGTCTTTTGCAGTTTATAAGTTGTGATATGTAGGTGTAGCAGTAATTTAGTTTATGTTCAGTTTATATTCAGTTTTGTCCATTCACTAAATATGTCTTTTTTCTTATCAGATTAACTTAGTGAGATGGCTGCTATATTAAAGATGGCAGCCAGTGATCATATAGTGTTTGACTCTGCAAGTGTTGTTCCAGTCGACAAACTTCCCTCGAATTGCGAGATTAAAAAAAGAAAAAAAAACTGCTGGCGATAGTAATGTGATGAAGAAAAGTTTACAGAGGAATCATTGATTATCAAGATGGCCGCCGATATTGAAGATAGACTAGTTCCTTTTCTTAGCTAGAAAACTATTGAGGAAAGGTTGAGAAAATTTTACAGTAGCGGAATTGAAGTTATTAAGAATGTGGGCAAAAAAGCTGCATTTTAGGAAAAAATGAAGGAGTTGTTTGATATATATAAGCTGTTACGGTGCCCCTGTCTCCTGTCAGGATGTAAAGGGCAAAGTTAGGAAGTGTGATGAATTATCACCTCGTCTGTAATTGTGATATAAAAAAAATCCGAAACGTGAGGTGCAGTTCCTCCTTGAACAGCGAGATGATAGATAAAATTGCAGGGATTGACATGAAAGTGGAGATAATGTGGGACATAATGACGCTAAGAGAGAAGCATGATGCGGACAAAGCCAGCGGATAGCTTGATCAAAGGCATAGGAATCTGTTAGCTGGATATATTCCTTATAGTCTGGTTAATTCGCATGGTTCAAGAGATATCACTCCTGTTAATACTGATGCTGATTTTGTCCTCGATCAAAAATCAGCATGACAGACACCAGCTGACAGAACAGAAGAAAACCCTACACTTGATTAGTGATGAAAGTTAAGCTGCCATCGCTTTCGCTGCTTTAACTGACTATGACATTACCACAAAGGATGATAAGAGTTAAGTTTGGCGATCACATAAGCTACGAGTTGCGAGACAAAATGGCGCTTGAAGAGACAAGAAATTCAGATGGCTAGTTTTGAAAATATAACGTCACTGTATGTTGCTGGCCATAAGATTGTTACTCGCGTGATGAAAAAGAATGAGAAGACCATTTACTGGTATTTTCATTCTTTTTCAACATAAGAGTTCGAGGATGATGGCGGAAGATCATTCCGTCATCATGGTTGCGTCTGGCAATGAATAACTCACACAGGTGACTCCCAAGTCTATACGCGGAAAGCAGATTGCCAAAACGCGAGTTTCTTGCAGGGGACAATCTAACCCAGCAGCTCATTGCATGTGTTGGTAGTGAGGGTATCAATGTAAATGAAGGATCAGAAAATGGAATCCTTTCACTAACTTGTAATGTTACTGTTTAACCCGCTCCATTATTTTATTTATCAGCTTCACGGAAATGGACTGCCTTTCCGCGCTGTTATCTATGATGGTAAACCACGTGGTCCTGAACATTGGCGTGGTCCTATTGGAAAGTATATCAAGGAGCCTTTGTTTGAGCTGCCAGTTGTTGCCTTCCAGCCAGTCAGTTTCACTGATTTCTCTGTCTTGAATGAAGAAATGGACAAAGATCTGTCCTATGATCAGAAATACTTGTATAGGATTTGAAAAAAAGTTATTACAGGTGCTGTTGATGATGACTTGGCTGCTAATGAACCAGGTTCGCCTTGCAAAGTGGAATCATTATGTCATCATAGTAATGAATGTCTCGCACATGTGACTCCCAAAACTGGACACGGAAAGCAGATTGTCAAAACTATTCACTTTTTCTGCTGGAGAAAAATCTAACCCAGCATCCTATTGTATATTTTCGTAGTGATGTAATCAATGTAAATGTAGGATCAGAAAATTGGGCCATTCACTATCTTGAAATGTTACTGCCTCATCCGATTCTTTCATTTATCTGTCAGCTTCACGGAAATAAACTGCCATTACCACGCTGATTTCTATCACTATGATAGTCAATCTTACTGGTCCTGAGCATCGGCGTGATCCCACTGTAAACAGATCAAGAAGCCTTTGCCTGAGCTGACAGTTGTTAGCCTCCAGTCACTCAGTCATTTTCACTGATTTCCCTGTCCTGAATGAAGAAGTGGAGAAAGATCTTTACTTGAATCAGAAAAACCGGTATAGCATTTGTAAAGAAGTCCTTACAGGTATTGTTGATGAATTGGTCACTATTGAATCAGGTCCTCTCTTGATGTCAATATGAGATACGTTATGGAGTTGAATTTTCACGCTGTATGTAGCGACATCAAGACCCAGACCATAAGCTGAAAAGAATCGTCATAACAATTATAAATTTCAGTGCTCCATTGTTGTCCGACATCAAGTTGATCCCTTATGTAACACAGGGCTCAAGGAACGTATTCCAAATCTCTGCTATATATGAAAAACCTGAATAATAAGGAATGGTCGACAGTGAAGAAGACTGTCCAGAGAATATTTCGCCCACACAGATCAACTTCTTTTTGGTAGGTGTTCAGACGAGGACGTAACTGGTAGAGAGAAATCTGTCTCAATGATAAGAAAATTTAGAGATGTGAATCAGCAGATGGAAGAATGCACTCAGAGGTCTGATGAGGAGAAAGAAGATTCTGATGCTGCTTTTGATTTGTTAAATTACACTGATGAAGGAGAACAGTGAAGATGGAGACAGGATTAAGGTTGTGCTTCCTGTAGTAAACATGAGAAATTTGGTGACTCCCAAACTAAGGTGGCAAGCAAAAACCTATCATTTTATAATTAAATGAATAAATTGATGTCACCGATGTAGAATTTATTATTATCCTGGCAAACAATAAATGACACCTATTTTTGGTGTACAGTAAAAGTTAACAGAAAGTTGATCGCGATGATGCAGGGAAAGTGAACACGAAATGACCTGACATTTTTCACATGTGTTTATTACGATGTCTGAAGAGTGTAGCTTGCAACTAAAAAATGTATTTTACACAGTTCCCTCCTGAGTCTTACACTTTTTAAAATTTTCATTAATGACATTCCCGATGACATCTGGTTACAACTTAATATCAACACTGAAGATACAACCATTAAATCCTGCCTCGATAGCAACGCTGATCTGTCCGACAAGATCAAAATGGCAGCCGATATCCAAATGGAAGTCAAGTCCGTCGTTAACTGGAGTAAAAGATTGCTTGCTAATTTTAACGCTTCAAAAACTTAATTTCTCACCATGGCTGATATTAACCTCCAAGAAAGTGACTCGTTACATCTTCTCAGCTAACATGAAGTGTAAAGACTATATTGAATTTAATAATAGGAATCCAAGTCCTAAGAAAGTTGACTCACTGTGTTTTGTGAGACATATTTTCTCTCCACAGTCTATCTCACATATCTATAAGTCTACCATTCGTCAATACTTAGAATATTGCTGCCACATATGGTCCGACGCTCCTGCTGTTTACCTTGGGCGCCTTGATAAAATCCAAAGAAGGAATCATCAATATTATCGGGCGTGATCTGGCAGCTGGACTTCAGTCATTTTCCCACCGTCGTAAGGTTACCTCCCTGTGTCTATAAATACATTCATTGTCATGCACCGACACACATACACAATTACGAATAAATATTACTATTCAATGCCCGCTTAGACATAGAAAAACCTTCACAAACTTAAATACTTATGCAATTATCTACGGTTTTAATGCACGTGACACATGACAAGTGACAGACCAATGACAACAGACCTAAACAAATAAAATACCAGGTTTTTTTTTGTTTTTTGTCTGTTTTCTCTCAATCTCTGAGGAAGCTTTAATAAAAATGAAGCGTGTTAGATTGATGTACATGTCGTATTTATTCCTTATATTATGATATATATATAAGTGGACGGTGGAGTCAACACCTAGAGGTGTCAGTCTGTTTCATGATAATACACAAACGACGGGCCTAACGATTGATTTTAAGCATGAAACAGACTCTCGCCTCTGGAGTTTAACTTCAATGTCTACATTTATATTAACATACACTATATCCCTGAGCAGTTTAACCCATAAATATATGGTATAACTTAAAACTCTATATTTTATCGTATATATATATATATATATATATATATATATATATATATATATATATATATATATATATATATATATTAAAAAGAAGAGAGATACCGCAAACGTTTTTGGTTGTAATGCGGATCTTTTTAAAGAAATATTATGCTCCATTTGCGGTTTCTCTCTTCTTTTTAATATAACACGCTTTTCTCGCATTGGAACTACTATAATCTCTTCCTTATATATATATATATATATATATATATATATATATATATATATATATATATATATATATATATATATATACAAGTTGTGTCAATTTTATTCTTGGAATGTCATTGGCTAGCATTCCTAGTCGAGAATTTGAAGACATTTTCTAACTTATGGTCCTTGTAATAGAAACAAATTCACAAACATTTTGGGAACTATATTATTTAGAATCAATATGTGTTCGTGATTAAGGACAATATAGGTTACTTAACCAATTCTGCGATAAAAGATCTTTGATAATTAACTTGTCACAATAACTAAGGTTAAGACAAGAAAAATCTGTCCCTTTATGATGTAATCATGAAAGTGGCCTGCTCTCTATTTGTTGGGATATCAAATGTGTCATTTGTCAGGAAGTTTTGCATTGTTAAGAAATAATTTAATTTTGAATCCACAGAAGTTTCAACGATTTATTTGGAATGTGCATTAGCCTTGCATTACAATATAAAATCATTCCTTGCAAAATTCACATTAAGATTTTGTATCATAATATAAAAATTAAACCTTATCAACTGTTGACATACTGTATTTTCTTGTGTATAATACAACTGGATTATAATACGACCCCGTGTTTCTGAGTTTAAAAACATAGAATAAATTATATCCTTGAGTATAGCATGACCCCGTATTACAGCTATCACTATGTAAATTTTTATTTGAAAAGTTGTTCAATGTCATCCATTAACATTCCGAAGTCCTATCCGCATAAATTATCGTTATATGGTGCAATATAAAATTACAAGTACCAGTGTACACTATTAATATAGCGATATAATTATATTGGGTTTGTTTAGGCATCTATTGTGTAGTGTTTTATTTTTCTCAAATCATTTGAAGTTTTCAAACTGAATACTTTGTGTCGAAAAACGGAGAAAAATGAAACAACCTCAATGCATGAGAATTATCGCCCCTATTTTATAGCGGAAGAAACTAAAAAAAAGTATATAATTCATACAATAGCTAGGCGTTTGTTGTAACAATAATGTTAACAAAGCATGACAGATCTTGTGTATTCTCTTTTTTAATTTTTTAAAATCAGTTTCACTGAATTTCCTTTCTTTAAGACAAAAGACTTTCAATTACGCTGATTCTCAAAGAACAAATATTGCCGACATATCAAATAGCGTTTGTAAGCAATTGCTATCAACACCTGCCTGCTTTGTATTTTATTGTCTATTGTGCTGTGTGTATTTCCAATCATGTCGTTTCAAATAAAAAAAAATGCATTCCAAAAGCTAAGCAGAGTATTAAGAGATAGAACAATTTCGTTGGAAACAAACGAAAGGGTAGTAAACTATTACATGATATCTGTCCTCCTGTATGGCAGCAAATGCTGGAAAATCTCCTGAAATATGAAGTGACTTGAAAGCAACAGAAACGTGGATGAACAGAAAGATGCTGATAGTATCATGGGCTGAACACATGATCAACAACGAGGTTTTTTGGAGAGAATGGAAACAAAAAAGAAACATACTTAACATGAAGAGGAAGCAGTTGAAATTTCTGGGGACATGTAAATCGGAAGGAGGGCTTGGAAAATCCGATAAGCATAAGACAGATTGGGGGAAAGAGGAGTAAATGAAAGAAGCGTGTAATTGGGTTTGAGTAACTGGATGGCAGAACAGGGTTTGAGAAAAAGATAAAACTTGTTAAGAGATATTAGGTTGGTGCAAAAATAATGACGTAATAATGTCGTTTTTTGACGTTAAAAAATACGTCAAAAAACGACATTATTTTTGCACCAACCTAATACAACGGAGAGGAAGATGTGGAGGGTCATGATCGCCTACGTCACATGAAATATGAAGAAGAAATATTTCTGAAAAACTAAACATAATACGACCCCCATTTTTGCCTTTAATTTTCGTTCAAAATTACTCGTATTATGCACAAGAAAATACGGCAGCTCCGTCGCCAGATCAGCTTTTCAGATCTTCACAGCATTTCCTGGAGGAAAACGGTACACCAATTATGAAGAAATTAATAAAGAGATCAAGATGGTTCTTTATATTATTTTGCCTCGAAACCCAATGAATTTTATGCCCGTGACAATAATAAGTTGCATGGCCGTGGGGATTATGTCATCAAAAATAAAATAAACTAGTGTACTGATTAAATTTGAAATTGATTATTAAAAATAAATCAATTATGTCTCAAGAATAACATGATTTTCTTTCCAACCTCATATATACACTAGTGGAAATAGACGAGGTTAACTGGGTCGTATTATCGAATGAACAAGTAAATATCACATATAATACATATTTAGTAGGAATTCAGGTTCTTACATATTCAATAAAAAAAACTATTTAAGATTTCTAGGAAAGTTAGAAGGAAAAAAACTATTAAATGTAAAAGCAATAAGCATAATGCATGGTTTACAAAAATAAGCAGTTCAAGAATGGTTGTTAGCAAAAGAGGCTGTCGAAAATGCGTATCGTTGAGTTTAAAATGAAGCTTGTGCAGAAGTAGAGTAGTAAATTATAGAAATATGAGACTGATAAGAACACCGAAGATTCATAGCAATAGCAAAAGAGAGCGTATTGAAAAATATCAGTGGGTTAAACAGCAACTTAATATCTAATGTCGTATATAACAGTCAATAACCAAGATACTTCGTCAATGATGGGAAAAAAACTGAGAGCGACAAAGATGGAGAGATGATGTGACAAAGATGGAGAGATGATGTGAGAAGAAATGGAATTTGAAGAGATGAACTACAAAATAAACTGCTGCTAACATACAGAAAGAAACAGCTGAAAATTGTTGGGCACAAAATGAGGAAAGAATGCTTGGAGCATTTAACGCTCATGCTTAGAATATTGCTGCCATATCTGGTCCGGTGACTCTCCTATTCATCCGAACCTCCTTGATAAGATCCAAAGAAGAATCAGCAATGTTATTGGTCCTGATCTAGCGGATCGGCTTCATTTCCTTACCCACCGCCCTAAGGTTGCATTTCTGTGTCTTTTGCATCTCTGTGTCTTTTGCATCTCTGTGTCTTTTGTAATTGTTTGGATAAGCTCTTCGCTGTGGTATCTAGACGGTATGAAGTTAAACGCAATATAAGCTGGCAACGAGATGTCATCAATTGACAGTTGAGATAGCTAGATGTAGACGTAACTTCTATGCTATCAGCTTCTTTTCTCACACTCCTCGCTTGTGGAACTCCCTTCCGGCTCGATGCTTTCCAGCTAACTTTAATCTGCAAAAAATTAAATGCAATGTCAATCGGTATCTACTGTCCTCCAGATTGCACTTTTATCTTTCTACCCATAACTATGTTTCTGTTCCTAATTACTCCATATCCTGTAACCCCTTACGAGTTAGTGACTGCACTCTTTGCTTGTAAGTACATGTTTTCAGAAAATTCTTCAGTCAGTTATTTGCCATGCGTGATACACGCTTAGGCGATCATGTATCTTTCGATACATGACTGACGAGTTAGATTTTTTTCCCGCAGTTGGATGCCATTTCTTTCTGCGTTAGACCAATTGCCATCCAAGGCTATAGATCCCGGTCTGTCTTGCTATTTCCCCCATTGCTGGGGGAAGAAGAAGAGGATTCATACCTTTCACAAGGTTATTAGCATGTAATTGAAGTTAATGGATTCGAAAGAAAATTTTACTCAGGTTTAAAGACCTCTTATTTAAAACAGCAAGATTGCAAATAGTTAACAAGAGATAAAAAAAAACAGAAATAAGCAGGTGTTGATAACAATTGCTTACAAGAAGTATTCGATATATTAGTAATATTTTTTCTTTATGGAACAGAGTATTTGAACGTCTTTTGTCTCAAAAACAGGAAATTCACTGAAACTGATTAAAAAAAAAATAATAAAGGGAAACACAAGAATGTTCATGTTTTGATATTATTAATGTTACAAAAAAAGGTCCAAATATTGTATAAATTATGCATTTATGTTGGGGGGATGTTCTACTTGAACAATTGGGTGATAATTTTCAGGCTGTGAGGTTGTTGTTTCATATTCTCCCGTTTCTTGACACACAATATTCAGTTTGAAAACTTGAAACGATTCGAGAAAAACAAAACAAGATAAAATTGATATGTAAACAACCCTGACGTAATTACATCGCTATATAAATATTGTGCACTGATACGGGTAATTTCAAACAGCAAAATATTACGATAATATATGTGGATACGATTTAGAGATTTTAATGGATGACCTGGTACAACTTTAGACATAAAAATTTACATAGGGATGGCTGTAATACGGGATCATATTAAAATCAAGGATATAATTTATTCCGTTTTTAGCTTCAAGGGTATAATTTATTCCATTTTTAGCATAAACACCGGGTCGCATTATACTCAAGTCGTATTATATTATATAAAACTTGCTGTGTGCACGGGCGCGCCTGCGCGCGCGTGTTTTTGAGTGTGCGTTGCGTGTATGTGAAGTACATGCCGTGAATAATTAGTTAAGTTATGCAATACTTCGACGTTTATGAAGTAAATTGTTAACAAAAAATTCTACCATTAGAAAATATTTTGAAACGAAATTTTATACACTGGTAATATGGAGGAGAAAAATTTGACATTTTCCCACGCAAAATTGTCCGAGTTTTATATAAGATAAAGTATTTTTGTCAATAATAAAAAAAAATTAAAGAGCCGACAAAAATATTGCGTATATGGATAACATTCTCTGCAAACAGAAAAACGTGTGAAGAACAATAAGACAAAGAAAACAGAAATATCACACTCAAAGGTTAAGCCAAAAAGTCTTTTAGCACAGGCATTTCTTGACAGACTCTGTTTTACGACGTATATAGACATTATGGAAGATTATATTTTATGATACATTTTATGACAGATATTCTAACACACATTTTATGAGAGACTATATTTCATGATGCATTTCATGATGAGATATATGTTTTGTGGTCCGTCTTATTGCAGACTATATTTTAAGATAAAATTATGGCAAACTATATTGAACCATAAATTTAATGACATACTATATTTTCCGATAATTTTTATGGTAAACATTATTTTAGGATACAATTTAGGACAAACTATATTTTACGATACATTTTATAACAAACTATATTTTAGGATACAATTTATAAGAGCCTATATTTTCCGATAGATTTTATGATATACTATATTTTACGATATATTTTATAACAGACTATATTTTACGGTAAAATTTATGACAGTCTATATTTTACGATAAATTGTATGATATACTATATTTTACGATACATTTTATAACAGACTATATTTTATAATACATTTATGACAGACCATATTTTACGATAAATTGTATGATATACTATATTTTACGATACATTTTATAACACTATATTTTACAATGCATTTTACGACAGATTATATTTTATGATACAATTTATGACAGACTATATATTATATGGTCGTGGGATGCGAAATCCGAAAGCTGAAATCCAGATTCAAGTTAGTCTGTTCCGTTCACGTTCGCATAAATTCCTTTATGGAAAGCATGATTCCGTGTAATCTTTCCCCAACCAATGTTAATGATTAGGAATCACTGGGCTCTCTAAACTTTGGGCGGCAACTGTTCTAAGAGAAGGAAAACACTGTATTCCAAACTTTAGAAAAGGCAACAGGAAGTCACTCCTCTATTTTCCAAAATAAGATCAATTCGCAGATTAAAAAGAAGTGAAATTTGCTGAGAGTCATGATCGTCTACGTCTTGATGAGGCCTATTGCCTTTAAAAATATTTTAATAACGGTTTATGGTGGTCTGGAGCGAATGAAAACTGTAGGTTTTAACAATGATCATCCTTCTTCGAATTTCATGGACTGGAAATAACAAAAAAAAAACCACCACACTTGAGAATTTTCAAAGGCAGCAAGAACTAAAATGAACAGCACATGTAATTTAATGCTAGAGTAATGATAGAAAAACGCTGTTTTCATTAAGTCATACCAGCCATCTCTCTATAAACAGACGGAGTGAATGAAGGCTTGAAATTAATTAGGCTGTAAGTGTAATCTTATATATAAAGTACAGTGTATGTGTGTTTGTGGGTATGTGTGCCCAAGCAACACCTCCGTTCCCACTGATCCGATTTCAATGATTGATAGCTAATTCAAAAGCCCTAGAAAAGTTAGGTGCAGGGAGGGATTTTAATTTAGATATATTAATATTTTGTACTAGGCATTATCGTCGCTTTCATGGTTCAAGGGGAGCAACTTTTATTGTCCTTTTGTATCCCAAATTGCAGTGCACGTTTTATTATGAACTAGCTTAAAATCCTCCCTATCGTGCAGCATTTAAGCTAGCTCCTGTGAATGACTCTTGGTTAGGCTATCATTGCAATAGTTAGAGAGTAGTAGATGCGATAGGCATCAATAAACTACAGGAGATCTCAAAATTAATTGTTACATTCAAGTATTGAATGAATGTTTAAGCCTAACTAAAGTTCAGCGATAATTCCTCTGCAGCCACTTAATTTAAAGATTATTTGATAGACGTCGAGCTTTATTTTCCATACAACTAATATTTTCAGTTCATGACATAAGAGAATTAGCTACACATGCAAATTCAAAAGCGTTAGAAAAACATAATAGCTAATTAAATAAAACCTTTATTATGGGATCATAGATGTTTAAATGCGAAGCTTGGAGCGCAATTATCCAACGAATTCAGGAGTTAAAAACCCCAACGCTACTTTATGGAGTTATCCGCTAAATGCTCAATATCGCAATATATATTATCTACTTCTAAGTAATATCACTCTTCACGTTTAACTAATTTGCATATTGATTTTTAAAAAGTATATTATATTAATTAACTGAACTTCATTAGTGTTCTTTTATTCAAAGATTGTTTTGCTTTTCATATCAATAATAGTTCTGTTCAGGAATATTGTCTTATATCGTGCAGGAAAGTGTTTAAAATTTGCATTACTATTTGTTAAACTTTCATTAACTATAACAAGCAAATCATGGATAGAATGGGACGTAAAGACATATTTATTTTGTTTCTGTCACAACTCAATAAAAATGAGTTACAATTGCATTAGCAACGTTAATAATATAATTAAACGGCTTAATGGAAGAAGCTACGCAGAAGCAAAAGAAGAAGGAGTTGGAAATATAACTTTGTGTAACTGCATAAATAAAGAAAATTGCCTTTTACATGGCCCGTGTTGTACACGACAGTTGGTGTACTGACCTGATATAGAGGGCGATAAGAGTACAGTCAAGAAATATATTGTTTGTACAAAGTGGCTAATTCAAAAAGAGATGGTATAACCGTTTAGGGCCCAACACAAAGGATTTAACACAAGGTTTGCAGACCATTATTGGAATTTTAAAGAAAAATATAGTAAAACTTCTAATATCAAATGGAGGGTTCTACGACGAATACGGAAAAAAGTAACTGGTGGATGCTGCAATTTATGTCAATAAGAAAAACTAGCCATCCCAAACACATACTTTATCTAGGAGAATTACGAGCTAGCATAAGCTAATAGGTACTGCCAATAAGCGGGAGGTACTGCCTGATGATACCTATTATGGTTGAAACCACGGTTGCATCCTTATAGCGTCTTAGTTGCTACATGCCTTACTTCTTGCCTATCTCACACTCCGATTTTTTCTAAGCTCTAAACTAAACATTAAATCAGTTACAAAAAAAGAACTAAACAAAACGAACACAAAACAATGAGCTTTAAAAAAGGACTCGTAACTGGAAAAACCGAATGAAAAAACAATGTTAACAACAAATACTTTTTCGCACCCAACCCAGTTCTGCGGAATCAGAATCAGAGTTTAAGCAAGCGAATGAGCCAATTGGAGTAAAGTGCCATGAAGATTTAAATTTATCCCACTTGTGACGAATGCAGCTATCGATTTTTTTTTTTGCAGGCTAGCATGCTAGTTAACATCCGTGTCAGTCAGCTGTTGGCTCTCACGCTGGACAGTACAAAATGGCCGCAAACTACATGAAAACTGCCGTAGAAGCATAAAGAAAATCGATTATTTCCACTGTCGATAGCAGTTGGGAAATGCAACGTCGGCCGTGTCCTTCCCACTAACTTGGAGCATGTGCATGTAAATTTTGGTGCAAATCCGTCGAAAATTGCGGCCGTGCATTCGTTACACACACACACACACACACACACATCCTGCTTTTGATAGATAGAGATATATGCGAATGATAAAAAAACACATTTGTATAAATCAATTTTAAGGTATGCTATATTTATGGGTAACAGTGCTTAATATAAGGGTTAGTTCATATGTAAAAGTGGACACTGAGGTCAACACCAAGTGGCAGCAGTTTTTTTTTCTTGCTTAAACGTTATCTGAAGGCTGTGTGTTTTGTGGTGACTCGAATATTTCATTATGGTCAGTGGCGTATCATCTGTACCAATATAAGATATTTCTGGTTTATTGTATAATCCTAACGGTTATTGAATTCAAATTATTCTAAAGGCCATTGAGTAGAAATGATTGTGTCAGAATGCCATTATTTGTAGCTATTGTACGAATATAGTGTTATTAACGTTTGACTCATTATTTTTCTATTGATTTCTTACGCTATTTTGTTTTTATTCATTAGTTATCTTACTTACTATTATTAAATTTTCATGTTTTCAATTTCCAGTTTGTTAATTAGTTTATTATTGTTTTTTTTTTTGTGGGGGGGTATCTTATGTGTTTTGTTTAAAGTATTTTGTATCCATTGTATATAGTACCTATATTTGTAGTTTTTTTGGTAATGTTTTGCAATGTATTCTTTTTTAGTTTTCGATTTTTAAGTAACAGTAAAAATTTGTTTTCGTGCCTGCATTTTGAGATTTTTCATTTAGTAATTCTTGCTGGTTTAGGAAAATTGTTATAAGTATTTCGTCACCCAGATAATATTTTCAGATTTTGGATTTATTGTTGTAAGTTTTTCTTATTTTCCATGATATTTTTAGTATATTTTTGTATTTGTTTTTGTTACCTATTTTTAAAAAAGTTTGTGTTGTTCGTGTATTTAGTATTTTTAAAATATGTTTTATGTGCGTAGTTTCTGTGTATCCACTTTTTTGTTATCTGCTGATTTTACAGTGACTTAGTATATTATAATTGTTTGAAAGCAATTGCACTTTAAGGGACATTCGTGCTTTGCGCTGCAGTTACTGGTGTATTTGGATTGCACCGGTGATATGTTGCTTAGTAACAACACACTCCCATTCCTGGATGTTCTATCATCTCGAACAGTGTATGGGTTCAAGGCATCCGTATACCGCAAACCGACATTCACCGGAGAGTACCTCAATTTCAACTCCCACCATCCATACAGCGTAAAGAAAGACATCGTCCGC
This sequence comes from Acanthosepion lycidas, assembly GCA_963932145.1. Classification (NCBI taxonomy): domain Eukaryota; kingdom Metazoa; phylum Mollusca; class Cephalopoda; order Sepiida; family Sepiidae; genus Acanthosepion; species Acanthosepion lycidas. The sequence goes on along the minus strand of OZ010577.1, from coordinate 48,508,518 downwards.
TGCTTACAACACCGAGCAAAAGTCATAAGTGGCAACCCAGAGACATAAGATAAGAAAATGGTCAGTATAAGCAGTACCCTACAACGTAGCAACTACGCTGGGTACATGGCAGCAGCCCCACTAAAATGGGATAGGCGGGCACAAGAGGAGGACAACAACACTCAGAAAACAGTCTGCCTGCCT
>OZ010577.1:48473335-48503335 GCA_963932145.1 Acanthosepion lycidas | reverse complement strand
GGACACCTAATGAGAATGGAGGGCTTGGAGAATCTGATACTCACAGGTCGAATTGAGGGAAAGAAAGACAAGGGAAAGCAACGCATGACATACTTGGGGGGATTAAGCAAATGGATGACTTAACGTGGTCTGGGAGAGGTGGCAGATGGGGGCAGAGGGACAAAATCTGTTGAGAGCTACAAGGGATAGGGGAAGTGGAGAGCCATGATCATCTACGCCCTGAAGGGATACAGCACATAAAAAGAAAAAAAATCTCTCCGAATACGGCTGAATGCCAAATCAAATTTATTTTCTCCCAGGGTTTTCATAAGGTGACGAACCCAACATAATCAAAATACCGCCGTGCAAATTTTCAATATTAACTGATTATCGGTAAGTTCTGGGCCGGTCGCTAAAAGAATGAGACCTTGTGCCGAACAAAGACACGGTGATAAGATGAGTGTGGTCACATTTTTATCGAAGCTCATTGCAGCGACACGTGCAGGCATGTTAAAGAAATAATTGATCGCAGTAACCATATTGCAGCTGGTAGTGCACAGAATTGACCTTGCACCTACACAGATGGGCATCATTCCGTACAATGTCAGAGCTTACGTGTGCGTTGACGTAAAAAAAGACAAGCAGAAATACAATAGCTATGAATTACGAAAAACAGAATAACGAACATAAAATGTTAATGCTAGAGTAAAAAAAAGGAATATAGACTATGTGGAGGCGATGAGAAATTATCTATCTATCTATCTATCTATCTATCTATCTATCTATCTATCTATCTGTCTTTCTGTCTGTCTCTCATCATGTATTCATATATGTGTGTGTGCGTGTGTGTTTCTGTGCGAATTCGAATCAAATATGGATTAAAATTCGGCATAATGAAAGAATAAAAAATACAAAACGTTTATAAATATAATATGCTTTATTTAAGTTTAACGATTTCTATTTTTTTATTTTACGTTATATATATATATATATATATATATATATATATATATATATATATATATATATATATATATATATATGTGTGTGTGTGTGGGGGGTGTCTGTGTGTGAGGGGGGGTATGTTTGTTTCTGAGTGCGTGTGTGTGTGGCCTGAAGATTGCGTTTAAGCATTAAACGGACTGTCGCTACTAGATTTTGATCTCAACATGTGCTTTATCCCCGATATTAAACATTTTAACCTATAAATATAGCTTGGGTTAAAACGTAATATACATATATATATATATATATATATATATATATATATATATATATATATATATATGAGAGAGAGAGAGAGAAATATATATATATATATATATATATATATATATATATATATATATATATATATCGATCTGTGCTTGTGGTACTGATTATTTCTCAATTGGAGAGTGAAGTCACCATCGATCAGCGACATTCTTCAAGTCATATCCGGAAGATAACGTTCAAGCATGAAACGAATTCTCACCGCTCGTTGTTGATCTCGATGACAATTTTTATATTTATATACCTTCTATCTCTGCTTTTGAGCACTTTTACCCATAAATATAGCATTCCTTAAAACTATATTTTATCATTATATATATATATATATATATATATATATATATATATATGCGTGTATGTATGTATGTATATATATATATATATATATATATATATATATATATATATATATATATATGTATGTATGTATAGCATTTTAAAATCGTCATTTTTGTTAGAAGTATGCAATATAAAATGATAAAATGTAGTTTTAAAGTGTAATATATATATATATATAAATATATATATATATATTCATATGATAATGTCATCCACATACAGGCCTGTTTCGCCGTATCACAGCCTATCAGTGCGGCTAGACATTTGATTGCTTCAAGCCGGGATCGAAAGACGGTGTTTCTACAACTGCACTATCAGCGCACAGCAGAGGGAAAATTTAGCGTATTATTTTTATGAATGTAAACAAACGCCAGTCAGCCAAAGTGCTCAATTCATTTAATAAAGAGGCGTTAGAGGGGACGTGTGTTGTCTAAAATTAACAGTGCTCAACCGAAATAATATATTGTATAATATATATATATATATATATATATATATATATATATATATATATATATATATATATATATTGGGGATAAACATATTTGAGTAAAAGACCTGTTTATTTGTGAATTACGTCTGTCAGTCTGTACTTTCGAGAGCTCATTTTCTTTATTAATACTTACAAATGTGCAGACAATTACACCTAATAGCTACTAAGATTTTTTGATGTCAACGAATACTCGTTGCCACTTTTGCAATCTTAACAAATACTCGTTTACATTTTCGTAATGATCGTTGTAGTAGAGGCTAATAATATTCGCTCGAATAGTAATCACCGAATAGTCATCAGTATACAGAAATAGTACAGTGAATAGAGTAGAGGTTAACGATAGTACTAAATAGAGTAGAGGATGGGATCACCAGTGTTTGTCCACTGGCGATCTGTGTTCAAACTCAAGTGAGGGCAACAAAACTATATTCCCATATAACAGTATGTATACATTTCAAATTAATCAAAGTATTAATTATGCAAAATGATTTCTCATTACTTCAAACATTATTTTTGGGATACACATATTTGATTAATTTTATATATATATATATATATATATATATATATATATATATATATATATATATATATATATATATATATATATATATATATATATATATATATATCGAGTGTAACAGCAAAATTGTCCAATTGTTAGATTAAACGTTGAATTGCTGTATCATAGAACTAATTAAAGATATCTTATTGGAATTTTGCGAGGTTTTATAAGACTATTCGAATTTATAATTACTGTCCAAGCTTAACAGAAAGATCGAGATGAAAATGGTCATAAATGAAAATGACATATTCATCATTAATTAATCACAGCTAAGGATGGGAAGCACCTGAAGGATTTAAGGGAAGTTCATATATATATATATATTATTTCAGGATCATTTTACAATTTATGGTCCCGCTCTCTCTCTCTCTCTCTCTCTAACCTTCTCACTTTCTGTCCTGGAATAACAAGGTGCCTCACAGGTTACACGTACGATTTCATTTCCAAGTCTTTTTTCACTGTTCTTACGACAGTCATAACTCCTCTCTTGCGTCCCAAACGTCTTAAGGATTGAGTTGGAACTTTTCTAATTGTTCTCTTTGACTCTAAGTTGAAATAATGATTCATCTTCCTGTTGTGACCTCCTGATCCAGTTTTCCTCTCTACTGTTCCCACTTTTTAAACTTTTTCATCTTTCTCTGGGTGGTTCTTGAATGGATTTTGATATTTTCCGCGAAGGGGATATATTTGATCAAAGTAGCTAAGTGGTAACCAAGTAGTACACAGTAGCAGTAATCGACCGGTACTCGTCGTAGTCGCAGGTAATAGGTGTAAGATAGCCAATGGCGTAGTCCAATGGGTGTAATCATAGACTTAAACTCCGTCGTACCTACACGTCCGTCTGTATTTATGACGGACACCAGCTAATCATATTCCAGTGAAGGGGAACTCAGGTGTCTGCATATTCCATTATTTAAAGATGGAATCATGTTTGGTACCATTACTGAACGCATGAATGATCATCTTCCTCTCACCATTTCTCAGTTGAGAAGAGAGTGGTTCTGACACAAAAGGATTTTATTCTATTCTCTTTAAAGCTGATTAAATCTGTTAATTTTTCAGTGATTCTTACGTAAAATGATGTCAATATGGCTAAACGTAGTATCTAAAAAGCTGGTAAAGAGAAACTCAATTAGTTTAGTGTTTTTTTTTAGATATTAAATAATTTGTGGGATGGGCAATTATGTTGTTATACGATTTGGACAATTTTGCTGTTACACACGATATGCATGTATATATATATATATATATATATATATATATATATATATATATATATATATATTGTTGAGTAATTAAATATTGAATATTTTGTTTGATTGGGCACCCAGTGAGGATGCGCTACATGCCTATCCTCGCTTACCATTACACCACTCAGCGATGACTTTTTACATATAGTTTATACACACACACTCTCTCTCTCTCTCACACACACACACATGCATATATATATATATATATATGTATATGTATTGAATGGATTTTTAAGCCGACATTATTATAAGAATTATTTTTAGGGAGTACACCTAATTGAGTTGCTATCGTTCTTTTTCTTTTCTGGGGAGTTTTAAGTAGTGAAAATAATAACAGTAGGCGTAGATTGATGCCAGGAATCTAAACTCTATCTCCTTTCCCATCTGTGAAACCGCTCCCATAGCCGAAACATGCCTTTACTAATTTAGCCACCGAGGTTGCGTTGCTAGAAAACGTGTATCCACAAAGAATTTTATAGTGATATACAGCGTGCGATGGATAAATTGTCCTCTAACTTACGCAAAAATGAAAATAACACTGACATCTCATTTTAACAGATATATTTGCCAAAATCACAAAAAAATCTTGAAATACTAAAGATTAAATTTATTTTAAAAAAAAGCTATTGGCATCAATCACGGCCTACATACGACTTCGGAATCTTCTGCAACTCTTCTGGACTGTCTTGCTTAAGTTAGTGAATACTGCCATAATCTTTGCCTTCATTTTTGTTGCTACGTGGAGTTTTTTTGGAGTCTCACTCAACTGCGCACCACACATAATAATCAAGGAGGTTGAATTCTAGGGTGTTAGTTGACCAGATGTCAGTGGGGATGTGGTTACTGGTTCCCTTGCTTGTGTGGGATGGTGTAGAATCCTGTTGCCAGACATAGTGTCTTCCAGCTGCCACCCTTTTGACTCAGTGCAACACAACCTCCTCAAGGCACTTGATGGAGGCCTACATGTTGAGTATGTGGAGATCACCCACAAATTTATCAAAATGAGTTTTCCAAGCTACTGTATCTTCGAAATCACCATTACTCATCCACTTTTTTCCGAATCCTTTGCACAATCTTCAGATTGACACCCAAACACTCTGTAATGTTCATACTGGAACTTCCGGCGCCAGTGCCACGCAATTCAGCATGCCGTTTCCAAATTTCTGGCGGAGTGAACTGCGTCATAGTGCTTTCTTTTTCCTCACAGAGGGTACTCAACTGACCCTGCTATAGTACACAGTCGACAAAATAAAAAAAAACAATGCGCATGCGCGATACTGAATTATGAAATAACGACAATTTATCCATCCCACACATATATATATATATATATATATATATATATATATATATGTATGTATGCATGTTTGTGTGTGTGAGAGAGAGAGAGAGAGAGAGAGAGAGAAAGATCTATGTAGAGAAGGTATAAAGCGCTTGCCGAATAATAACCTTTATAGTTAAATAGCGTAAAATATATAATGGTATTTTATGGCCAAAGTCGAGAATGCGCACATCTCTTTTTTTTACTGAAATGTCACCTGAGTAGCCCAGAGGGTCTTTTGAAGACGTGGTCGGGGACATTTAACAATTGTAGAAAATAATTCAAAATCATCTTTCGTGTAGACAAGCAACCGCAAAACAAGAAACAGACAACCTGCAGCGTTGATTTCTATGTCAGCACTGTGTCTATGTAATATCTCGAATAATGACAATTCGATAAATTCTCGATAAATAAAGAAAATAAGCCCCCACACTGATATATATATATATATATATATATATATATATATATATATATATATATATATATATATATAATAAGAAAAACAGTAAGATTGATAATCAGGTGTTCTTAGTAAGTATTTTTAGTTTTAAACAGTGCTCGATACAAAACAGTACCGCATGATATTATAGATCGCTTTAAGCGATTTTTTTTTCCAAAAATCGCTTCAGAATGGAACGGAGGTAAGGATTTTAAATTTAATTTTATAATTAAATTTAATTTTTTTTTTTTTTTTGAACCATGTTAATTTCTTTGTAGCGATACATCCATATTTTTAAATTAGAATATATATATATATATATATATATATATATATATATATATATATATATATATATATATATATATTGGAGTGCGTATTGAATATTCTAGAAGTATGACCAGATATGCAAACAGCAGAAATATTATGTATACTGTGAGGCGGAAAAAATCATTTTCTAAAATACTATTTTATTAAATGTCATATTTAAACTTGCGTATGAATTTGAATTTTCATTTCTGTCTCCCATTTTTTTCCATTTCATATTAATTAAATATTTACTTTGTTAATTTGACTGGATGCAGACTTCTTTTAGTGGAGATATAACACAGACAGCAAGACAGTTGTACAATTTCAGACAAACACATATGGTTGCACTCGTTCAGACACCACACCCATCAATAAAATGACCAACATCTAAGCGAAACCGTACAAAAACATATCTTTTCGCACAGCAAACACTTGAATAAAATTCTAATCAAAACACGTGGGAAAGTAAAACGTTATCCACACTCTGATATAAAGATATTTTATGGCGAAAGTGTGGATGAGTTTTAACTTACCTTCATATCTATCTATCTATCTATCTATCTATCTATCTATCTATCTATCTATCTATCACAGTCTGTTCATTACTTTATCTATTTATCTCTCTTTCTCTCTCTCTCTCTCTCTCTCTCTCTCTATATATATATATATATATATATATATATATATATATATATATATATATATTTTTGTATTTTCTGTAGTTTAGTGCTAGCAGCAAGCAGAAATATTTCTCCTCCCGATGATGGCCATTTCGGCCGAAACTAGTCGAGGAATCTAAATGGAATAATAATAAAAAAATGCGAAAGAATATTAATCTACAACCCAGTGTGTCTGAGGATTTTAATTTTTTAATTTTTATTGTTCAATATATATATATATATATATATATATATATATATATATATATTACATCTGTCCATTATCTATCACAGTCTGTTCATTACTTTATCTATTTATCTCTCTCTCTTCCTCTCTCTCTCTCTATATATATATATCTATATATATATATATATATATATATATATATATATATATTACATCTGTCCATTATCTATCTATCTATCTATCTATCTATCTATCTATCTATCACCGTCAGTTCATTGTCTATTTTTCGCTTTCTCTCTCTTACTCTCTCTCGCTTTCTATATATATATGTATAATACATATGTATATATAAATATATCACAATCTGTCTATCACAGTCTGTTCATTACCTACCTATCTATTTATCTCTCTATATATACATATATATATATATATATATATATATATATATGTATATATATATATATTACATCTGTACATTATCTATCTATGTATATATCTATCTATCACTATGTTCTTCATTATCTATCTATCTATTTCTCACTCTCTCACTCACTCTCTAATCTATATATATACATATATATACATATACATATATATATATATCACAATCTCGTCATATTCTATCTATCTATCTATCTATTTATCTATCTATCTATTTATCTATCTATCTGTCTGTTTGTCTGTCTGTATAATTACTATCTCTTTACGAGATTATATCAAAAATTAATCTCACTCATGATAATGATATGTTATGATGAAAATGTGGATAAATTTTTACCCTCGTATATATAAGTACGATGTTACAATCCATCCTATAAACATGGACATACTCACACAGACGAGTAGGTAAATAAATTGTAAATACATCAGATACTTATTATTGAGTAGGGACTTTGATCCGCATTGGGGATCAGTGTTTGCAATTTTGAGCAATTCAAAATTAGCAACTTTTGTGTTTCATTTTGACTTGCAAATTATCGCAAGCATTTATTCCCAATGCGGAACGATATCACTATTCCTATATATTTTCGTAACCCACCTGAAATGATCAGATGAAGATCATAACAAAACACATAAATATATAAACTCATTATTGTACATTAATATACATCTCGCTCATAAACATTACATGAAAATGACATTAAAGTATATATTCTCAGTCAGACGTATTTTGTCATTAACTCATATATCAGAAAATAAAACATAAATCAAATGACTGTTTACATTGATAATACAACGAGATGGAACGTTTCTCGTAACACGGAGATCGGTAAATCCAGCTTTGTTTTTATTATTACAATCTTCCAGGCGATGTGTCCTCTGGTCTTCATTAGATAGCTTCAGATTAATGAAGAGAAAAGACGGCAAAGGTAGCAAATCTTCACAGCCAGGCTTACGATGTAGAAAAAAAGAAGAGGCACACAGGATAGCGGCTTGGACTGAGGAATCGCAGGCCCGAGTTCGAAAACGACGGGAGAGCCTAGTATATATATATATATATATATATATATATATATATATACATCGAATATATATATATATATATATATATATATATATATATATATATATATATATATACATCGAATATATAAATATATATATATATATATATATATATATATATATATATATATATATATATATATATACATCGAATTTTCTATCAAACATTCTAAACTATCTTTTACATAATTTTGTTAAAACAAAATTATAACAACTCCATCTCTTTTCCCCCACCTATCTCTCTTTTTACCATAAGACTCACTTGTATACATTTTCTACAATTCATTTCCGTTTTATTAACCATCTAAAGAGGTCAAGGTTCTGTCACTCCTCCTACTCCAATAGAAAACATACTTAAGAGAGATATAAAATTAACCCCTCCCTATACTTTATATTGTCTGTTTAACTACCACTCTCAACCCCCTCTATTAAATTACAAAAATTACACTACCCACCAATTTCGAATCCCATTTTTCCTCTCAATTCGTTGTTGGAAGTTTTACCTGATAATCCTGAATCCTTAAAAAAGGATTTAGGTGAAATAAATTATCGTAATGGTACATTAAAGTGGTTTGTTTTTCATTACATATTAGCTCTGTCCTCACATTGAGCTCTCAGGATTTCATCCTCTTTGGATTTACCAATTCGGTTTACCAAGTTCCTTATAACTTAAATATATATATATAATAAAAAGGCTTAAACACTAATATTCCATGGTCATAATTTATTCCATTGGAATCGTAAATGACCATGGAATATTAGCGTTTAACCCTTTTTATTTTATCCTTACTCTGTCCTGGACATTGAGTTCTACCTGGATTCTATCCTCTTGGAATTTTTTATTCAAAATATATATATATATATATGTGTATTCATGTATGTGTATATATTTATATATTTTGTATATGTATGTGTATATTTACCACTAATATTATATATATATATATATATATATATATATATATATATATATATATATATATATTGTTTCAACCTTTGGAAGTAAAGTCTGATGATCCGTTGTCCTTTAAAAGGGCTGTGGTGAAATAATTTATTGCATGGAACCTTAAAGTGGTCTGTTTTTATTTAAATTATTTGCTCTGGATTTACATTGAGCTCTCTGGATTTTATTCTCCTTGGGTTTAAACATACAGATTACCGAGTTTTTCATAAACTATATATATATATATATATATATATATATATATATATATATATATATATACAGTGACATGTGGATGACTATATATATATATATATATATATATATATATATATGCATGTTTCATTAAAAACGACAGACGAGGTAATACGGTTAAGCTTTTTATTTAATTTTTCTTGTGTTCTCACAAGAGCTTTCTTTTCTGGACAGAGTGTGTGTAAAAACTGACCATATGTTTTACATTTCCGAGCGCTTTCGGCTATACCTTTAGCCATTATCAAGGATGATTCGATTTTCAGCTTAATTGAATGTGTGCGTTCTGTGTATGTATTAGTGTATGGTAGGGATGTTTTTAATTTCCGAATACGGTTAGCACATTGATAATGGTTAAAGTTATAGCCAAAAGCGCTCGGAAATATAAAACATTTGGACAGTTCTTACACACCCTTTGTCCAGAAAAGAAAGCTCTTGTCAGAACACAAGAAAAATTAAATCAAAAGCTTAACCGTAGTACCTTGTCTGTCGTTTTTAATGAAACATGCATAAAGGAAGAATTGCTGCCTAAATATACAACTATATATATATATATATATATATATATATATAGTCATCTACAGACAAACTGTTTCACTATATCACAGCTCGTCAGTGTGACTAGATTGCTTCAAGCTGGAGTCTTACCCGGAGGCCACCGTCGCACGACAGAAAGGAACGGAATTTTAACGTTTTTTAACGTTGGTATAATCCAGGCAAGCCCTATTAATATAACATTTGAATCTGAAATATATTAAAACTTGACTGACAAAAGAGCTCTCATTGTCATTTTCATTAAACAGAGAAAATATATCTATCTATATATATATATATATATATATGTGTGTGTGTGTGTATAATTCTTCTTGTCTAGACCTAGAAAGCTCAACTGCACGACCGTTTTTGTCCTATTTTGGGGACTCATTGACAGTGTGCATCCAATAGCAAGAATCGAACCCAAGCCGTTACGATACAACCCATGCGTCATACCATTGGGCTAGCAGGCATCGTTGACGAAGAGGAAACTAAATAGCTAAACACAATATAGCGCAGCTAATCCAATTACAATGATGATATCCAAGCATACATAACCCACAGGACAGGACACAAGAGCAACGACTTTCTTCAATGAGTCGCTCCATCCAGAACATTAGAAGCTGGATGTAGCATGAGATTATATAACACAATATTAATTTTGGGGATTTGAATAATTTTTTCATAAATAATTCATCATGTCTAGACCTAAACGTGACCCCCGATTACTATTAATTTATATAATTCTATGCTTGATTTAGCTACTAAACCTCTTGGTGAAAGAACTGATGGCCCTTAGAGCCTGTCCTGTGGGTTATGTAGACTTGGATGAGTCTCACCACCGGAAGTAGGATTAACTGCGCTATATTTTGTCTCGTTACTTAGTTCCTTCTTTGTCACCAAGGCACGCTGGTCTAATAGTAGGATACTTGCGCAGTATCATAACGGTTCAGGTTCGAATCTCGGTAGTGTATACGCACTGCTGATGAGTCCCCAAAATAAGATGAAACAGCATTCCAGTGATTTTCTGCATTTTGTTGAAATTTCTTGAATTATATATATATATATATATATATATATATATATATATATATATATATATATATATAAATATAATTAAAAATCTGTTTTAGAAGCTAAAATTGGTGCTTTTTCAGTCGTTTGCTAATGAAGGTATTTAAAGCAAACTACCTTTGTGGTAGAGTGCATAATATGGGAGACAAGGATAGAGAATTAATATAATTACTAAAGATGTTTTCAAATAACTCAAGTTTATTTCAAAGTTTCGTAGTTGCATAGATGCAACTACTCTTCAGAACAGAGTCAAACTGTTAATATTTCTCAGTTTTCTTTGTAGTTTTGTTGTGTGTTCTGAAGTGTATTTGCATCTCTGTAACTACAAAACTTTGAAGTAAACATGAGTTAAGTGAAAAGATCTTTTTTATTAATTCTATAGTTAGATATGGGATAACAATATATAAATTTCTATATATCAAGAACAATTTGGGATGAAAGACATATGACAAAGTGGGAAAAGTTTTTGTATGATGCGTTTCGTTCTTTAGCCCATCATCGCCCAAATTTATGCTTAGGTTGACCCGGCTGCACATGCGCGTAAACGAGCGACGCTGAGAATTTGTGCGTGTGTACTTTGGGTAGATAATTCATCCAATTTCATTTTATCTTTTTGTTTTTGTTTACTCATCTTTGTTATTGAATATCCCACATTCGGATAACAGATCGGACAAGAATGGTGAAACATTGTAAAGATTCGTTTTCCCATTTCTTCCATTTCCTCAGTTGATGGTGGTTACTTAAAATCATCTACCCAAAATAGAAACAAAAAAAATATATCTTTTTTTAAAATTTAAAATTCCCAGCGTCTCTCATTCGTACGGCATGTGTATAGTGGCATCAACGCAATACACACATATTCCGATAAAGTCCTAAAGGATGAAACCTGTCACACGAAAACTTTTCCACTTTTCCACACACACACACACACATATATATATATATATATATATATATATATATATATATATATATATATATATATATATATATATATGCTATAAATCATGAACAGTATTAGGAAACTTCTATGACAAAATAGAAAAACTTTACTTGTGACGTATTTCGTCCTTCAGGACTTCATTATATATATATATATATATATATATATATATATATATATATATATATATATATATATATATATATATATATATAATTTAAATAAAAACAGACCACTTTAAGGTTCCATGTAATAAATTATTTCACCACAGCCGTTTTAAAAGGACTACGGATCATCGGCTAATGATCCACAGTCCTTTTAAAAGGGCTGTGGGGAAATAATTTATTACATGGAACCTTAAAGTGGTCTGTTTTTATTTAAATTATTTGCTCTGGATTTTATCCTCCTTAGGTTTACCCATAAGGATTACCTAGTTTTTCATAAACTAAATATATATATATATATATATATATATATATATATATATATATATATATATATGCATGTAGTGTTAAATATGACCGACAATGAATGTCTATTATGTTTGATCATTAGACGGTCTGCGTCTTGGGTATGGCGGTAAATTACATCCAACAGCAGGGCCTCTGATCAGGATGCTTTGAACGTGGGACGATTTCTTAATTGTTGCTGTTCCCAGGTTCACCCTGACCCGGGGTAGTAACACCTGTTAGTGTCCCAGCTATGGGTAAATAGTTGATACCCACACTGTGGTCAAAACACTATGAAAGTGTAAAAATAGGTTTTAATATATACCAGAATACTTTGTAAAAAAAAAACATTACCAGCCATACATTTTTAGAAAAAAAAATAAAAAGATGTTGCCAACTATAGTTTATTGTGAAAGAAAATATTACCAGCAATAAAAGATTTGTCGGTTGATATGCAGTAAAACAAACCAAACCAAACATGAGCCGTTCTGAACTTCGTATGGCTGCTTTAATTTCGGGTGAAAATAAAGACAAAAACTGTTCAACATTTGGACATTTTATTTAGCTGTTCCTTGATCTAAGCTTTCGGCTCACATGAGACATCTTCAGAGTGCTTATACGGACATTTAAACAAAGACATTTACCCTCAAAATGATATTCTGTTATGCTGACATAGAAGATTGCTATGCGACGATAACGGTCGCGGAATAACTGACGCAAGTCTTAAATTCATGATGCGGTTCTATGACGTCATGTCACGTGATAGACCGAAATATTAACAACTGAACCATATATCAAGATGTACATAAGTTGCACAAGACTATGCATTCTCTCAGTATCCGACTGCTTTGACCCAGTGGCAAAAACAGTTAAAATAAGTGTAGACTAAATGTACTTGCATACAGTTCGAGTAGTCTGACGACAAAACATAAAACTCAAAACATATCACGATGAATTTACTTCCATAATATATTGTCGGATGTTCCCAAGCGGAACTTTATCTAAGTACGAACCAGTCTCGACTCAGTATAACTTTTTTGAACGAACAGAAACCGGAATTTTAATCTTAATTTAAATGAATATATATATATATATATATATATATATATATATATATCAGTAAAACTGAGTCACCATGAAGTGTTCACACTACATATCCACAAATGCTTTGTCCTTGAGCACTCTTCCAGCATGAACCGAGCAAATTTTAAATGATATTATATAATGAACTCTTCCCCGTTGATCCGTCATAAGAGGGCGTAACAGTTCAGAATTACGTCGCTAGACTTAACACAAAGATTATTTGATTTTAATGGTAAAAGCTTTGTGTAGAACAAATAACAAATAACAAACGTTGCACCACCTCGTCTCTAAACAATCTATCTCAGATTTGAATTCAGATTTGACCTTCTTCTATGTTATTTACCTCCCAACATGTTAGAACACAGCCCTCCCTGACTGCTATTTTTTTAATCATTTCACTCCAAGCAAGTCAAAAAAGCCACTGAAACGCAATAGTTGACTACGTTTGAGAGAATATGAGAAAAAGAAAAAAATATTATTAAAGAGAGGAAATAAAAAAAAACAGGAATTACGAAGACAGAAGATAATAACTGACATTACACTTAATATTTTTGACGTTCAAAGTTGACTGAGAACCAATGGCCAGAAGAGAATTCCACAATTGAGAAGTGCGAGAGAATAAACTATTAGCACAGAACTTACGGTTACGTCTAACATATAAAATGATGAGACCTATTTGCCAATAGAGTACTGAGCGTAAATCATAAAGCTCATTAGAACAATTACCATGAAGATATTTGTAGGGAAGCAAGATTACGGCGGTAGGTAATTGACTGAATCTGGTATGCCAGGAAGGACTAATAACATTAAAGATTATTCTTTGGATTTTATCAAGTATCCCTAAATACATAGCAGAAACACTAGACCAGATGTGACAGCTAAAAGCAATGTATAAACAAACGGTATACTTATAAAAGTATAAAATACATTCTAACAAGAAAAATAGTTTATTCATAAAAAAATTAACTTATAGATTGAAGAAAATTCGATTAATCATTTCTCTAAGGCCATCAACAAGAAGTGCACAAAACAGAAAAAAACTGGTACTTGACTCAGCGGGATTGTTTTACAAGAATATAAGTATACCTTTTTATTTATCATGTTTATAATATTCCATTAAACTTTTTCCATTAAAATTCCCATTAAAAATTTCCATTAAAATTTCCTTAAAAGTGTCCTGTTCATGTTTCGGCCACGAAAACTAATTTGGAAGACATAGGATTCGAAAGATCTACACGGAGTTGTGTATTTTTTTAAAATGGTAATTATGCTTTGACTTCTACAGAAGGATGCTACGGATATCATGAAGCGAACATGTGAGTAACGATGAGGTCTTGGATAGGATGCCAGCAAAGAGGAAGCTTATACTTAACATAAGAAAGAGGCAGATGAAAATTCTGGGACACGTAATGAGAAAAGAGGGCCTGGAGAATCTGATACTCACAGGTCGAATAGAGGGAAAAAGAGACAAGAGAACGCAACGGATGATATACCTGGTGGACTTAAGCAAGTGAATTGCAGAATGTGGTCTGGGAGAGATGGCAGATGCTCGAAAGTCATTGAGAGCCACAAGGGATAGGAGGAAGTGGAGAGCCATGATCACATATTCCTGAAGGGACACGGCACATAAAAAGTAAAGAAAGACTTAAAAAGATAAACTTTGCAAGGATCTACGAAGGATAGAATGTTGTGAAAGCTCTGATCGCCCATGTCCCAAAAGGACACGTTACATAGAAGTAAAAAACAATCATGATTCCAATCATCATATTACAACAGAGTAGGACCGAGAATGTAGCTTTGGGGGACACCCGCCTTAGAACAAAAGGATGTAGACGAGTGGGCGTTCAGGATAACTTTCATTTTATGATTTAATATGTAAAGCTGAATCAGTTCAAATTGGTGCCTAGAGAGACTGTAACTTTTCAGCTTGTGGAAAAACCTCAATGCTAAACACTGTCGAAGGCTTTCGAGGCGTCCAATGCTACAACTAGACCTTCACTGTTTTTATCTAGAACGTTACAGACACATTCCCCAATTATTGACAGTACATCAGGGGTTGACAAAGAGAAAAGAAAGCCATATTGCTTGTTAGAGAAAGGGTCCGGCGATGGGAGATGATGAACCAATTCAGCATTAATTAGGACCTATAGGAGTTTCCAAAAAGTGGTAGAACAGACAGATAGTTGGAAAGGTCGGACTCCTCCCCAGAGTTCTTAAAAAACGGAACAACAGATGATGACTTCCATCAGGCAGGAAAGCAGGAGGCATTTATTATACAGTTTAGAGAGAACAGGAGCCAGTTCATAACTATTACAGGGATACCCTCGGTTCTAGATGTTTTGTGAGGTTTCTAGGTTAAAAATGATAGCAGAAACCAAGAAAGACATTATATGCAAAAAGAAACTCGGTTCAAGGTGGGAATATTCCGAGACAAGAGTAGAATTTGAAGAGAATGTACGGGCAAAGAATATAGCTTTATCAGCAGAGCATGATAACACCTGAAATTGATAGAAGATGGAAAGGAGAAAGCCTTACGCTTATTTAATGCCCTATTACAGAGCCGCCACATGTGCATATATATATATATATATATATATATATATATATATATATATGAGAAGAAATAAAGTTTTAAGGTGTGCTATATTTATGGGATAAAGTGCTCAATATCAGTGGTAGACCGTATGTATGTAAATATAAATCATATAAATCATAACGATAGATAAATGTAATCATTTATATATATGACCCAACTTTCGCGGCCTGACAATTGCGTATAGCATGAATCAGCCTGTCGCCTCTGAGTGTTGACTTCAATGTTCACTTTTATATTTATATTAATATATATATGTGTGTGTGTGTGTTTGTGTGCGTGTGTATGTGTGTGTGCGCCACTGATTTAAAAACATGAGAACTCCTATGTAGCCATGGAATCATAATTTTAAAAAGATTATTATATTTATAATATATATATACAAACACACACACGCACACACACACACACACAAACACACACACACACACACACACACACATATATATATATATATATATATATATATATATATATATATATTCAGTAAAATGAATGGTGCACTTTGGCTGATTGGCATTTTTCTTACATTCGTAAAAACAAGACTCGACATTTAGATAGTATTTAGATAGCTCAGTGGTAGAAGCTCTGACTGATAACAAAGCTGTCTGTATTTCCATCCTGGCTTGTGGTATTCGGAATTCGAATCGCACAGAGGAGCTGTAATAAAGCGAAACAGTACTGTATGCGAATGACATATACTTTTTGAATTTGTAGGTCTGATGAATTGGATCGTGATTACCATTCCAGTGTAATAAATTATAACAATAAGATATGACTGTTTGAGCATTTATTTTTTTTATATATATATATATATATATATATATATATATATATATATATATATATATATATAAAATATTTTTTGTTTAAAAATATGATTCCTTCGCTACATAAGAGTTCTCTTGTTTCAAGAACGAGAGCCGAAATCATCCAAATAATTATTAAGTTGAATTGAGGTGTTTAGTCTCGTTTCATCTTCAAGCGAAATTTTAGGAATAAGCTATCTTTTGGTTTACGTGTTTAGGCATGGTCCGTCATAACATTCGTTATTGTGGGAGTGACTAGGATCGTTTTCTTCGGTAAATGGTCAGAGACTTAATTCTTATGTATAGATTCATCATCTTCTGAGAGGTTTTGCTAAGGTTGGGTAGGAGTATCTATTTCAAGGCTAATGTTGGCGGTCATCCTTTTGTTTGTTCCCAGTGCGGGTTATTTTTATGGCGCGCCTACAAGTCTTTATGTGTCGGGAGGATTGTGTTTTATTATTGTCCATCTGAGTATCTATTTATTTATTTGTTTATTCAACTGGGTGTTTTATATACAAACCGTATTGAACTGAATTTTCAATTTTTTTTTTTTTTTTTTGAGGACTGCAGAAAGGGTTTTTCCTATTTAATGATTTGGCTAAGCTTTTAAGACTTTTATTAAACTATGGGATTTTTTTTTATGCTAATTATTTAATGCGAAAGTTTGTTGATGTCGGCAAAAAACCGTTAACTCCTGCCTATGGTTTAATAATTTTTCATTATTTAGAAACTTAATGATGTGTAGTTTTCCGTGTAGTCATAAATGGCATGAGTCATCCCAGGTTTTACAAGTTCTTGTTTTATTTACTGTTTTTGTTAAAGATCTTGCTAAGTTTGCTATTAGTGGGAAAGTGCTTTTCAATTAAAGCTAGGAACTTATGGCCTAGTTTGGTGCTGACCATTTGATTGTACGGTGTGGGGTATACCAGAGCGAAGGAATCATATTTTTAAACAAAAAAATATTATTATAATAAAACTCTACATATGTAAGGAGCACTGTCTTCTTAAAAATAAAAACAAAAATACTAAGGAACTCCGGATTATGCACCCAACGTGTTCTTTTCTATTTTCTGCATACCTGCGCGCGCGCGCACACACACACACACACACACACACACACATATATATATATATATATATATATATATATATATATATATATATATATATATATATATATATATATATATATATATATATATTCAAACAATCATATTCTATTGCTATAATTTATTGTGTCCCAACGGCTGTTGTGATGCGTCTAGTGTGGTAGTGCTTGTCGCTTCTCGCTTCTCGATTCAGTTAACGTAAATTACACCAGTATATCAATGATTATGAATAAAAATTACAGTCCCATTTGTCTCAAATCAAGTTATGTACTAGAGAAACAGTGAAGTAATGGATAGCGGCTAGGATTTAGGACTCTGAGAGCCGAGTTCGAATTCCAGTCAAATCCATTACATGGAGTAAACCGTCTTTTTCATCATGCTATGCTCTTTTTTGGCGATCTCGTGGAGGTACCTCTGTATTATAAATGCGTTATTATTAATAATGTCTATCAATTATGAAATTTAATCTCACTCTTAACAGTCTTATCTTCATTTCTTTATAATATATTTCCATAAAGCACCGTAAACGTAAAGGGGAAAGCTAAGTACAAAAAAAAAAACCAAACAAATTAGAGCGCTGAAAGTTTTCCTTAAAATTAACGAGGTAAATAATTTGATTTTCTCCTTCCGTAGAACAAATTATCCTCACGTAATCCGTCAATATGTCATTCATCACCTGTCAAGTGACGCGAAAGTTTATAACCTGCTTTGTTTTATTTTCAAATTACATCTTTTCGGCGCAGAAGCTAAGTTAACTTGGTTCAAAATATTTTAAATAAACATTATAATTTCTGATTTTCTTAAAATAAGTTTTGAAAAAATGATAATTTTTTTATAAAATGGAAAAAATGATTGCCATGATTGATTATCTGTCAATTTTGCTGATACAAAAAAAATAAAAATAGCCCCCAAATATTTTTAGCTTTCCTCTCAATAATAACATAAACGTTTAGACGATAAAATTTTGTTTTCGCCAAGATTGGCATCTTTTTCATCATGCTATGCTCTTTTTTGGCGATCTCGTGGAGGTACCTATATAAATGCATTATTATTATTAAGAACGTCTATCAATACATCAAAAAAAGGTATTTTCTTATTAATGCTAAGTTCATATGTGAAATTATAAACGAAGTTTTTGAAAGTTTTTCATCTTGTATTTCATCTCTGCTTTTTAACTATGATAAGAATATCATCGACAATGTTAGAAAGTGGAAGTTTTTTTTAGTGATGTTAAATACAGCGTGTCCATAAAGTTCGTGTGCACTTTAAAAAATTATAGTTTAAAGTGCACACGAACTTTATGGACATCCTATAACTTATTCTCAAGGTTCGGCATGTAGAAGTTAATAAATGTTGGTACTAGTTCTAGAGCCAATGAAACGCCATCACGTTGTACGTAGATGCTATTTTCATGGTCATAGCGGTACAAGTCAAAATATTTTTCGTAATGTATTAGGTTTGATTTTCAGTGGAAGTACAGATGGATTATTGTAACTATTCTTTATCATTATATAAATGGGATTCTGGTAAACCGATTAAAAAAGCTCGAAAGTACTTGGCTTAAAAAAATCTATGGCGCCTTCCTTAATGAATTTCATCTTAACATCAAATCAACTGGTGAGACAACCGGAAAAGATCAGTATAAAATAAATGGACACAATATGTCTGTATTATTCAGTGAAATTCTTTTACACAAACACACACACACACACACACATATATATATATATATATATATATATATATATATATGCAAGTATATGATTATAATCTGAGTGTGTTTGTATTGTTTTACGCGAGAGGTTAGGACCCAATTCACGCACTTGGGATTAAAATGTATACATTTTGTCGGGTAGAACAGTCGACATTAGCGTCTATTCTAACGTAATTTCAATGAAGAAATCAATTGAATAACATGTATTTTTTCTTTTCTCCTCAGTAATTTTATAGTTCCAAACTTAATAGAGATTAAATTTAGATTTTAAAATTGGTAATTATTTACTTTTAATTTTAATATCAAATTTTATCATATAATTTAGTACTTATTGGTTAGAATAAATTCTTTTTAATATAACCCCAACTTAAAAGCTCTTAATAGCTATTATAATCTTACTTCATTGACAAGTTTTTTTAATTTTTCTTATACTTGTATTTTAATTGGTCATTCTAGCTTTTGTAACATTTTCCCCTTGCGAAGGATCGTTAATTAATTTGAAACTTTTAAAACCATTTATTTTACATTCAGCATCATCACTTGATAAGACACCAGAGGTGTTGAAACAAAATGGCCAATTTTTGTAGTGATTTTATAACATATTTATGTTATAATTTTTAAATAAATAATTATATATATATATATATATATATATATATATATATATATATATATATATATATATGTGTGTGTGTGTGTGTGTGTCATCGTGGCTGAGGGCTTGAGCGTGCTGGCCCTGTTCAAATTGTAGATTACGCTAGATAACACGCTCTCTCGCAGAAATTGTAACTAAGGTCTGCTCAGCATAGTTACAGGTGGACTCTGTGAGTGTTGATCAAACACAACTGTGCCTGAGCGAGCGTCTGCAATAGGGATTGGCTAGCCGCTCTAGTAGACGGGTATCCTCGAATACGAGTGTCTAGTTATAATTATTTATTATGTATATAATAGCAAACGAGTGAACGACTGATCTTCCTACGAAATTATGGAAGCGGAATGTTGAAGGTAACATCAATCAGCTAAGGGTCAAACCTTTTAGCTATATATATATATATATATATATATATATATATATATATATATATATATATATATAAATTTTCCTTTTGGCTTTACACACACGCATATATATATATATATATATATATATATATATATATATATATATATAAAATAAACAGTCATATATATGTATATATATATATATATATGACTGTTTATTTTATATATATATATATATATATATATATATATATATATATATATATATATATATATATATATATATATATATGCGTGTGTAAAGCCAAAAGGAAAATTTATCTTAGCTGAGGCGTTTTATCCTCTGATAGACATTTTCAAGACAAATGCAAGGAAGTTATTTTGCAAAAAGTATTTATAAACAAAAGTAAAAATATCGTAATTCTCAAAATTTGAGAACTCTTATTAACATACACCAACTAACTAAAAACTTAAGCTAAATTATGGAAGATCCAAACTGATGTAATTTACTGTCTAATAAACAAATGTTAGTAAATGTTAATGTATTTTACATTGTAATTAATATTTATATTATTTTAGATTAGGATTAATTTATGCATTTTATATTTTAAATAATTTTGTAATTCAACCGTTTTCTTTTGATATTTTTAACATTTTTATAGTCAGTTATGTTGGCTTGGGACAGGAGTATTTCTTTCAGAAACGGCGATAGTTTGAAAAATCCGAACGCAGATTTATATTTAGGTAAGACTTGATAGCGGCATTCTCAAGAAATGATTTTCAATCAGTGTGACATTCTTTGGACAGAACAATATTTAGAAGTTGTCGTTCAATTTATTTCTATATATGGCTAATATATTTGATAAATTTTTGTGAATAAGATCGTTTTCTTTTTCATCGATAACTTTTTTTTCAAAATTTCTGAATGTATTGTAAGGAACAAATATGACTGTTTATTTTATATATACTTTCTTCAAAATTATTATTTTGCGTTCTGATCATATCCCTGGTATTTTTGGATATGGTTGCAATTATTTTGATATTGTTAAGATTGTATAAATTGTTTTGGATATTAGATATTAACGATTTAGTAGGTATCTGTTTATTATTTATTTTATTGTGCTTGTTATTGTTGTTAATGATGTAATATTTTTGGGAGTTTTTTGTTTTGTATGCCTTTCTTCTCACATTGTGGATGGAATAATGAGGAGATTGGTTTTTGAAAGTGTTTTCTATCCATATTTCTTCACCAATTATTAGGGGCTGCAGATTATTAGTGCTCTAAAACAGAATACTATAATTATTTCAGATTTTATCCTGTTACAATAGTGAGAATAGGGAATAAGCTGGTCGTTTATGTTGAGAGACATTTTGTAGGCTTCCAAAGGAAAGTTATTATTAGTTCTACGCAGCATGATATCTGTTAAGATTAAAGTGTTGTTAGTCTCAGATTGAAAGGTAAAATCTATTGTCGATTCAACGTTATTAAGTTTGTTCACAAAATCGAGTAAAACTATGTCATGTGGATATTTTAACAGAGAATTATCTATGTATCTAAAACAAGAGGAATTCTTTCTACAATTTCTAAAAATAGGCAAGCCAGACCGCCGCTAATAGAACACCAATCGTTAAGCAAATTTTTGTTTATAAAATTCTTATCGAATGTGAAAAAACAAAACATTTATTAATGATTAAATATTACATTTTTACTATCTTATATGTAGGAAGAGTTAATTTTATTATTTTTTTTTGTTTTTGTTAAATGTGTTTTTAGCAAATTTAGACATTTTTTACGGGTATACATGTATCTAGAGATTTTATATCGAAACTAGTCATATATCTGTGTCTTATGTCTATGTTTTTCAAATGATTTAAAAGATCACTAGAGATTTTTATAAGCGCGGAGCTAATGGTGGCAAGAAGCAAATGTACGGGCCAGTTTATGTGCGATGTTAACTTTTTTTTCTGATTTAATGGGTCTCATCTGCATACCTGGCTAATGTATTTTTCTCTAAGTTTTCCTTTTGTTTTTATTCATATTGTCCTTTTACATACATAGTTTTAGTTATATCTAGAATAACACCTTTCACGCCGTTAACCGTTAAACGCATATACGGACTTGCTTAAATGAGATATTCTGATCACCCAATTACTTAGACTTGTTTTACATATGTTGGACTTCATATAGATGTATATTCTAGTGCTTATTGCTCAGCCGATAGAACATCTGAGCTGGAACTGTCCAATATACGCCCTCCAGCCTTTACAGAATTCAAAGGTGTTTACGCGGACTTGTAGGTGATGAATTATTTTCCACCCTACAACCCCACTCCCACAGACGCAACAACGGAAGTCACTAGCTACTCTTTTGCTACCTAGTGTGACAGAAAATTATCCAAATCATGTAAATGCAAAATTGTCTAATTGTTGGAGTATGCTTTGAACGCTTGTATCTTAGAAATGATCAAACATATCTTACTGGAATTCTCCGAGGTTTTTATAACTCTATTAGACTCTGCTGTTTACAATAAGCATGTATTTAGCTATAAGTTGAAATGATGATCCCTCTTCCTGATCCAGTTTTCCTCTCTACTGTTGCCTCCTTTTTAAACTTGTTCACCATTTTCTTGATGGTTCTTGAATATATTTTGAAGATGGAAGCCAGAGTGTGAATATTGGTACCTTTACTGGAGGCTTGAATGATTTTTTTTTTCGTCTTAGCATTGCTCAGTTGGTGAGATATAGTGGGACTGACACAAAACGATTCTAACCCGTTCTTTTTCTAGCTGAATAACTTCAAAGGCTTTTCAGTGATTCTTACGACAAATGATATCAAGATGGCTAAACGTCTCATCTGAAAACCTGGAAAAAATACAATTAGTTTAGTGGGATTTTTTTAAAGATATTAAATATTTTGGGGGATGGTCAATTATCCCATGCAGTTACACTATTTGGACAAATTTAATGTTACACCCGGTATTTCTAAGGAAAATGTTCTAACGAGATTCATTTCGGAGTTCCACTAGTTCAGACCTTTACAGCCTGGACCCACCATGCTGTATACACAGATGTGAGCTATCAACATTGCCTTCACATTTTGTTGGTAAAAATGAAGTGCCAGTCGGACATCTTTCCAAGAGCCGCTATTTTATGGAAGAGATTTTGTTCGTTTGTTTAGCGACATATCAACTCCTTATGTGTCATTTAATGCTAAAGTTGTGTTTCTTTTTTGTTTTGTTGTTTCTTTTTTGTGGGTATTAGTAATTTTCTTTTACAAAAATGTACTTCTGGTATTTTTTACTATAAAAATGTGTTGGCGGTATTTTTTTTTTTTTTTACTATATTTCTTTTTTTATACTTTCATAGTGTTTCTGACCCCAGTTTGGGATTTAACTCTTTGCCCAGAGCTGGGACCGTAACAGATGTTATCACCCCTGCTTAGGGTGGACTGAGGAACAACAGAAATTAAGAGGTCGTTCCCCAGAACGGCATGGAACAGGTTGTCGAGGGGGTGCTTCCCTGAACACTACACGCTTAATATCTTCTTTGTTGAATCGTTAGATATCATATGTATCTTCATAAACTGTACTTACTTCCACCTTCCCCTACTACGTCCATACAACACTGTCAATTTGTAATCCTCTGTACTGAGTGACTCTTGATCATATAGTTAAAAAAAAAGTTTCAATTCTAATTCGATGTCAAGCTATTGGGTTGGTGCAAAAATAATGACGTAATAATGTTGTTTTTTTGACGTATTTTTAACGTAAAAAAAAACGACATTATTACGTCATTATTTTTGCACCAAACTAATAATAATGCTTCTTACTTTTTATTAGACTAAGTGACATAAAAAATGGTTTTATTCCCAGAGGAGTACTTTCATTGCAAAGAGCTGCTTTATTTCAGAGTTGCAAACTTTAATTAAAGATGGGTTAAACTAATTAATTACATGTCCGACCTATTCTCTAAATAGGAATATACCGTAAATTACGGTGTGCAGGGTGATCTGGTGTTCAAGATTTTTAACTCAAAATTCTGAGTTAGGCCTACCGACCTACAACATACGGTAGGCTACCAGTGACCCAAAACTTAGGTCTACCAGGAAAAGAAGTTAGGCTACAGTATACGATAACTTGTTCTAATACTGCATACGCTTAAACCACTTATCTGTATTTTGAGGCACTAACCTCAACATCTTTCTATACACGCTATATAGGAAACAACCTACAACACCCACCGGTAAGTACTGTACATTGTATCGGTATACCTTAGTGAACATTTAAAATTCGTCAAGTCTACTGATAAACACATTAAAGTCAATATCAACTCCTATAAATTATTAATACTGTAGATTGCACATCAAGCCAGGCAGTTGTTGGTAGTAGTATATACTTGTTATTGCGTTGTTCTTAGGAGTGCCGTCTCATTTGTTTGCAACTCGGCGGTAAAAGTTTGCATTTTATGCTCGCCATATAAGTTGACCCATTTTTTGAAAATATTTTTTTTAGGCTTGAAAACTTGACTTGGACGGTACAATTTACGGTAATGTATTTTAGAGGGTTGGAAAAAAATACATAAAAGAAGACCAGAACACGAGGGCAGAGGTTTTTTATCGAACAATCTAATACTTGTAAAATCTGACTCCTGCTTTGCGCTAGCTTAACAAGAGACAGATCAGACCGAAAATACTTTACTGCTCCCATATATGGACAGGAGATGCCCAATCTCCAGTTTTTCAGATTATCAGACCTAAAAGCGTTTCCGCGACTTTGTAAAACGACGAATTATCTCCCACCCAAAAACCCCTTTATTACAGACGAGATATCGCAAGTCTCTCGCTGTTCTATCGTTATTTCCATGGAGAGGGTTCCGGCGAAAGACAGTTTCGCCAGTCCTAGCCTTCACGGCTACGACCCGCCATGCAACGCACATTGTAGCGAACCACTCGTATTCATTTGATGAGATGCAAGTTCAACTCAAGCAGCTTCTTCCCATGAACCACTGCCTTGTGAAAGCGTCTCACAAGACATTGCTTCCCCAATCACTACTTTTCAAGTCTCGGGTTAACCGTTATCTTCGACGCATATATGCATAAATTGTGCGTCTTACTTTGATGCCCTCTACCTCGAGTGACCCTCGGGCCTTGTACAATGTGAACATCATTGTAAACAAACAAAAACAGCGACTCAGTTTATGTATTGACTTCGTAATGTGTTCTCGGGCAGACATACTGTCTCACGCCCTTTCGTCGCACAAGTTTATTCATAATGTATCCCTAAAATAATAATATATATACATATATACATACATACATACATATATATATATATATATATATATATATATATATATATATATATATATATATATATATACACACACATACATACATATATATATATATGTATATACATACATACATACATACATATTAGGTTGGTGCAAAAATAATGACGTAACAATGTCGTTTTTTGACGTTAAAAATACGTCAAAAAACGATATTATTACGTCAGTATTTTTCCACCAACATAATACATATATATATATATATATATATATATATATATATATATATATATATATATATATATATATTCCCTATTTGTTGAAATGGGATCTTTGGAGCATGTCGATTTGCACATATTAGAAATTAAGTTATTGTTATATAAACTATGTCATATCTTATATATAAAGATTAGATAATTTTATATGATTATATTTTAAAATAATATATGTATATATATATATATATATATATATATATATATATATATATATATATATGGGCTTTAAATGCGCGCGGGAAAAAGATTTTAAAACATGACGTAGATTGATAGGGAGAAAGGGAGCGAGAGAAAAATAAAGAAAAATACGCGGGAAGTCGATGTAGAAACGACGTTAAAGAAAGAGCGAGTGACGGAAAGAAAGAAAGAAAGAAAGAAAGAAAGAAAGAAAGAAAGAAAGAAAGAAAGGACGAAAGCATAATGGAAAGAGAAAGGAAATGAAAGTGAATGAGAGAGAAGGGAAGAAATGAAGGGACATCCCAAAGAGAAGAGAAAATAGAAAGAACAAAACACACAGAGAGACAGACAAATACGTTGAGTAGGAGGGGAGTAGAGAACAAAAGTGACAAGTAAAATAAAAAGAGGCAGAGACAGATAGATAGATAGATAGATAGATAGATAGATAGAGAGAGAGAGAGAGAGAGAGAGTGACAAACCACAGACGTGCAGAGACGTGACAAATCACAAACGTGAGAGATAGAATGAGAATGAAAGAATGAATATTTCAAGGGACACTGAAATCGGTCTAAAGAGAAAGAAAAACTAAAGAGATGGAGAGAGATGAAGAGATTTAATACAAGTGATAAAGTGTATAACAGCGGAAGAGAAAGAAGGCAGAGAGAAACACGGTGAAATGCATAGATAGAAGCAAACAGATAGAGAGAGTAGAAAAGAGAGAGAAAGAGTGAAGCTTTCAGGGAGAATATAGCGAGAAAAAGAGGCGCGCTGACTCAAAGACAGCAAAGCTAAAACTAAAACGACTACAATAAACAACATATGGGTTAAAATAGGCCTGTAAATTCGATATGCAACATTCTCATCTTTTTTTCCCAACTTCTCTCTGAATCACTTTGCCTCTCTTTCTCGCTCTTCTCTCTGTCTCTGTCTTTCTGTCTCCGTCTATCTCTCTCTCTCTCTCTCTCTCTCTCTCTCTCTCTCTTAGTCCGTTCCTCTCTGTTGGAAGTGCCATGCTGCCTATGGATCTCTGTCTTTTATAGTAAGTTTAAATGGAACGAGATGCAACAACTATCCGCGGTACATCGGATTGACAGAGAAGACTTCATAAACAAACGACACCAAGAAGAAGTTTACCATCATCCACAGAGGATGTTTCTTTAGTAAGCAAACTGCAAAAATTTACGAGGAAAGCAAAAAAAAAAAAAAAAAAAAAAAAAAATCGGATTTAACAAAAGAAAAAGAAGAAAAAAAAAATCGGATTTAACAAAAGAAAAAGAAAAAGAAAAAAAAAAATAAAGTCAACATTTACTAAGAGAAAAAAACAAAAAAAAAACTTTTTTTTTCTTTTTATTCTTTATCTCACCATTTTATTTCGTATTTAGTATTTTAGTTTTCTAATTCTTTCTCAACATTTTTCTTTTCAAAACATGTTATATTCAAGCGTACACACACACGTGCGCACATCATACAGACAAGTATAACGCTAAAAGATTGTGAAGTTGTATGAAAACGATGTCAGCTCAGAGTCAGTCATATTCGACTGTTGGTTACTTTCTTACCTGTTTTGAAATTTTTATTATTTAAATTTCTTTTTAACGACATATCTTTCCATAAAAGCAGTGAGAATCAACTGAATACCCACAAAGCATTAAAAGCAATAAAAGTAAACATAAATATTAAATATATATATAGATAGATAGATACATACATACATACATACATTCACGCATACACAAATATATACACATAATTATATATATATATATATATATATATATATATATATACAAACACACACACACATATATATATATATATATATATATATATATATATCAATAACACAACTACTGCTGCTACTACTGATTTGGCAATGGCTACGGCAGCACCAGCTGATATTAAACATTTTCAGTAAAAAGTCGATGGGATTCTTAAATCACGTACGTTCGCTTGGATTAAAAAGGGGCCCGTTAATCCAGTCCTGATGCATAATCTATTTTTAAGTTTTAATTTGCCCGATTATCAATGCGATTACATATTCAAAAAAAACTCTACCATACCATGATCAAGTAATGTAATCCAGTCGAAACTTTCGCTTCTACCATCAAAGAACTAAAAATTTAACACTTTTAGTATATGGAAAGAAAAATACTTGCTTTTTAAATATTGCTTTTTTGAAAATATAAACACCTAGAGAGCATCTTCGTGATACTGAGCCTTTTATTCTAAAACTCATAAAGCAAAACAACAAAACTGTTTGTACAAGAAGAAGAAAAAAACAAAAAACAAAAACAAAAAGAAACCTCCCAAAATTTCCCGTCTCTAGTTTTTTATTCATATTAACTTTGAGACACACGTGCTCACGACCGCATCCAAACACAGATATATATATATATTTTTTTTACACATTTGTAGGTGCAGATGTTAGGATTTAAATATATAGCTTCATCTTCTTGCGTCAGCAGATGCACTTTTCTCTCACGGAACAATATCGGTCGGAAAACGGCGTAATAAATCACGGATTTTTCAATTTGTCTACTTTTTTCTTTCTTTCTTTCTTTTTTTTAATTTTTTTTTTTTTTTTTTTTTTTTTTTTACCTCGCAGAATTTTAAAACTTAATAAATATCACATATTTAAACTATACACGCTGTGTAATATGAATATGCGAGACGATATATATATAGATATATGCGCATATTTCTACCTGAGCGTGCGTTTGCGATTGTGATGTGTGACTGAGTGTGTGCATGCATTTTGTATTTGTATATATAGATGTAGTCATTTTTTTTTTTTTTTTTTTTTTTTGACTGTGAATGCCAGCGGACACACATCTGATGAAGTGTTCTCTTCGCTTGCAATTCTGTACGCATATATTCCGGGAAGAGATTTATTTACTGTTTGGAAAAATCATAGGATGTCCATGTTACGGCAGGAATACGAAACATATGAAAGGCAAACATCTACTGATTGACAGTTACCAAACAAGGTAAGTATTAATCTGTGTTTTATTTTATTTTATTTTATTACAGACACACACACACACACACACACACACACATATATATATATATATATATATATATATATATATATATATATATATATAAACATGAAGGCCTTATCTTCTGTAATACTTAATTGTGTGTTTTGTTATATACTGGTAATCGAGAGTAAATGATTGTATTTTTATTGTTTTACGTAAATAAACGTCGATCTAGTTTTTATGTGAGCTGATATGCTGTCCACGATAAAATCGTTATTATAATGTTTTCGTCCATTCATTCTTACCGTAAGATATTCGCGAGGGAAACAAATATAAAGGGGTACTTGTTATAAGAATAATTGAAAAAATGTTTCACCTTTCACATTTATAGTTATACAAACTTCTACTTATTTCAACATAAACAAGTAATATATATATA
>OZ010577.1:48453335-48465835 GCA_963932145.1 Acanthosepion lycidas | reverse complement strand
TTTTATTAAATAATAATCATGTTATTTTTCTGGAAAAAAATTTAATCTATTTTCTAAAAAAAAGAAATAAAATTAAGAAAATTGGTAAAAATAATCTAAGCTGTTTTTAAATATTTCTGCAAATTTTCCCGCTGAAATTTTACCTATGCGTAATTAAACCAGAAATTAGTAACCGTTGACAATGAAAAGAACTTTTTCTTTTCTTTTGTTTTTTTTTTTGTTGTTGTTGTTGTTGGCAGTGTTACTCTCTTATCGACACTAGTAGGAAACCGTGATGTTTCGCCCAACATCATTCATTCAGGAGCCGATCTCGCCACACTGACAGCCGTTCTCATTAATACAAGCTGTTAAGTTCATTTCTTTATGGTTTCTCTTATAGTCATGGATCAGAATAAGAGCAAGCGAAAAGTGCAAATTAATCACAGACAAAATATCACAGAAAAAGAAAATGAAAAATTCCAAACGATTTTTACAAACTCAAAGATAAATTTAATCATATCTTGACTTTTCTGGAGTTATTAGTAATATCTATATATATATATATTTATAGATAGATAAATAGGTAGAAAGATAGATATATGAAGAAATATAGTTTTGAGGTGTGCTATATTTATGGGACAATGTGCTCAATATCAGAGATAGAGCGTATGTAAATCAGGCCTGGCGATTGCGTCCAGAATGAAACAGCCTGTGGCCTCTGAGTGTTGACTTCAATGTTCACTTTAATATATATATATATATATATATATATATATATATATATATATATGATAATTTAAAAAAATTGGATGCGATTATCAAGCTAGCATGTTTCATTTTTATTAAAGATTTCATCAGACAATGAGATATGGAGTAAAAAGAAAAATATTCTTGTATTTTTACATTTCATTTCTCTGTTTCATTCTTTGATGTAGCTTTAATAAAAGTGAAACATGTTAGATTGAAAAACATTTCTTATTTTAATTTTGTTATCATTCTATCGGATTCCGATCCACATTTGATTTACATATGATCCCAAGGCGCGCGTGCATGCGCACGGACACACAGATACACACATATATATGATTTTTTTCGTTGTTGGAAGTGCTATCTGATGATCCGGTGTCCTTTTAAAAGGACTCTGGTGAAATAAATTATTATAATGGTACCTTAAAGTGGTCTGTTTTTCTTATATATATATATATATATATATATATATATATATATATATATATATATATATAATTATTTATTATAAAAATATGATTCCAACACGCTACATAAGAGTTTTAAATAAATAATTATATTTATGCTCTACTTTTGTATCGAGCACTATTTTTTAAAAATAATAACAAAAATACTAAAGAACTTTGGATTATTTACCTAACCAGTTCTTTCCTATTTACTATATATTTTCACACACAGACACACACACACACACACACACACACACACACACATATATATATATATATATATATATATATATATATATATATATATATATATATATATATATATGTGTGTGTGAAAATATTGTAGAAAATAGGAAAGAAACTGGTTCGGTAAATGATCCAAAGTTCCTTAGTATTTTTGTATTTATTTTTAAAAAATAGTGCTCGATACGAAAGTAGAGCATAAATATAATTATTTATTTAAAAATATGATTCCAACTCGCAATTTGGAATCATATTTTTAAATAAATAATTATATATATATATATATATATATATATATATATTAATAAAACAATGATAATCTTAACTGTCCTATATATGCTGTTAATCGGAGATAAATGATTTTATTTCATTTTTTATTTTTTTCTGAAAATTACGTCGGTCTAATTTTTCATATTAGTTGAAATGTTGTATACGATAAAAGGGTAATTTGAATGTTTTCCTTTTTCTTTCTTTATTTATTTCATAGGCTAAAAACTTTGAGAAAGGAGTGGCAATAGTCGGGGATTTGTTATAAGAATAACTGAAAAAATATTTACAATTTTAAATCTATTAAAGTTATACAGACTGTACTATTTCAATATAAACAAATAATATATATTTATCTAATAAGATTTCTCAAATATTCAGGCCGGCAGACGGAAATAAATAAATATACTGTTTAATAAATAAACGGAGCAGATAATGAAATACGTGTAGTCACTAAACATAACGTTTAAGAAATAAAAAAATTACACACATATATATATATATATATTCATAAATTATATATATGTGTGTGCGTGCGTGTGCATATATATATATATATATGTCCATATGCACGAGCGTATGTATGTGTGTATGTGTATGTATATGTCTGCATACGGTGTATGTATCTTTGTGTCTGCGTTTGTATATATGTATATGTTTGTCTCTATGTGCAAACGTGTGTATATGTGTGTATGTATATGTGTGCACATTATATATGTATATGTGTTAATATGTGTGTATGCGTGCTTCTGTGTGTATCTGTGTTCGCGTGCGTATATGTGTGTGTCTCTGTATGTATATGTGTGTATGTGAGTATGCGTGTTCGTGTGCGTATATGAGTGTAAATATATCTGTGTGCGTATAAACGCGCTATTCAGATTAATTTTTTTTTTTAAATTGTCCGTCTGGCTTGATAGGAACTAAAAACGAAAAATTATTAAATCTAGTATATGAATGACAGCAGAGGATATGTCATAAACAGCAAAAAGACAAACCTCCAAAAGCTAAAAAGAATAGGAAATTGTGGAGAGCCATGATTCTCCATGTCCTGACGGGATACAGCACATAAAAGAAGTTTAGATCGAAAAATATGAACCACGCAAACAAAACTTTTGGTTGGTTGGTTAGTCTAACGGTATACAACCTCTACCTGTTATTTAATGTTAAAATCTAAATATTTAGAATATAATTGCATGCCTTCAATTACAGATGCAATGTATTGTTGGTAATTTTACTATAAATAGGTATTCTTGGTAATTTTTATATAGAAAACTATATTGCTGGTATTTTTAATATAAAAATATACTTTCATGTTTTTTTGCTTTTGTTTGGGGTTTCACTATTTGACCATAGGCTGGAACGTAAAAGGTGCTGTCAGCCCGGATCAGGGTGGACCTAGAACCAACAGCAATTAAGAAGTGGTTTCATACTCCTAAGAGCCTTTAATATCTCGATCAGAAGCCTTGCTGCAGGATGGAGTTTATCGTCATACCCAGGACAATGCGAACAAAGGAAATATTCTCCGAAGCGATTAAATATTCAAAAACTGACTGATTTTATGGAAGGAAACAGCGTTTTTTTGTGTTTTTTGTTTTTTCTAATATTAAAGGCTATATGAGTCTACCTAAAACCTCATAATGAAAAAGAAAATTAAATTTCTCGGTAAGTTATAAAAGAAAATGCTGTATTTTAAAAAAAAATACAACAGTGATTATCAATAGATTAAGAGTCTATCGATAAAATCAATAATGCATCGACAAACACTAAGAAAAATACGAGAGCCAAAAATATCATTTGTATTTGAGGGAAATAAGATCAACTGAAACGGAACTGAGATGAGAATATTTCCGTAGATTTGATGACTCAGTAGATAATATGGCGGCTGTCAGCTAAATCTACAGTCGATTTTATGTGCAAGGTCTTTTCTTGTGAAGACTTAACCAAATAGGTATTATTTATATACATTTTCTATGGAATTCTTTTTCATATGATATTAGACATGTCCCTATTGACAAATTCACTCATATATGTCTAGGTTGATTTAATAATGGTGCTTATCGGGGCTTCTCTTATTATTTACTCTCATGCGTTGAGTGACTTGTTCTTATGTCTTAACAAACCTTTGTGGTTTATTTAAACCTGAAACGTATTTAGAAATGTAGGAGATCGTTTAAGCTACTCATCGGTTACTTTCACGGAATATATCAGTAATTTTTAAATAAATTTTAATTGTTTTTGTTGTTTGTTTTTTTTAGCAATTCATCACCCAATACAAGGCCTAAGAGATTCACTGAATGTGGATAATGAAAAGGTAGTTAATGTCGGATAAATAACGGATGATCCTCGATATGAAGAGTTTAATTTTGTAGGGATCAGGGAAGAATCCTGCCGGAGATTCGTCTCCCATCGCAACAGCTCCGAAAAGCTGGGTGTAATTTAATCTTTACCAATGCAATGTGAAGATGATGAGGATGAATCGGTACGGTGCTCGTGGCATGGCGGCTACTAAGTAGGAAGTTCTGAACGTTTTTGGGGTTTATTTTTATTTTTTATTCTTTTTTTTTTTTGCGGGGTGAGGGTTAAAGCATTTCACCCCAAGCAAGGCGAGAGTGCCTCTAGCAAGCAAGGGGTTACTGATATTGAAAGTAAGAATAAAGAAGGGTTCTTGAGAAAAGAATAAAGAAAGGGACTGGGATCAAGATCAAAGCATCAGAAGATGTCGACTGAGATAACATTTAAAGTTTTGAAGATTATAGTTATCCAGGGAAGCAAGTAAACGAAACAGTTCGACTGCCGGGAAATGGTGGAATCATGGTATGTTGTTCGCTCGAACAGCAGTAGACCAGCGAGGGGTTAGCAACGTTCTGCTTGTGGAAAAGGGGTTGAAGCGTAGAAGAATTCATCATACACAAGGCCGCTTACACGCATTTGAACTCGGTCGAACCTAGAATATTAGGATTGGGCAACTCCGGCCCAGATGTGACAGCAATACTCTCTTTTGATTCGAATCTGACTCTTGTAGATATGAATCATGGCAGGAAGTGTCAGGTAATTTCTTGGGCGGCATAGGGAGCGACCATATTTACAGCGATGTATTGTACATAGGAATTTCTACTGGAGGTTTGATATAAACTTGAGTCCTTATAGATGTTCCCGCCAAGGAACATCATTGAGAGAACAACCGGAGAATTGTAATATCGTTATAGTATATTATTTCAAATTCTGTTCATTTAGCTCTATTCCTCTTGAGAAATGTGTGAATACATATCTACTGCCCCAGTTACGGGTTCAATAACAAAGTAGACTGGCCTCTCTAAATTTTGCTGGCAGTAAGTTGGAAAAGGGAACTCTTTGAATTCCAAACTGTGTGAAAGCAGACTTACAGCTAAATCACGTTCAAACACCTGTTCTCGTACGACCATCAAAGTTAAGCCAATTCGAGCCCGGCCATTACCTAGATAGGTGACCGCTTGAAAATACCAGTTGCTGTAAGTTTGGACGTGTAAGTGGTTTCATGGATAACGTTACAGAATTAGAATTTGGATAGACGAGTTCAACTTCCAATCGGGTTCGTTATATTCACTCACGCATAAATATCCTTGATAAAGGTATGACTCCATCTCTTATCCCCCAAGATATGGGTTAATTGATAGGACTTGTGTCAGTAAATCATTATTATTTCCAAAAAAATTCTTACAATAAAAATATCTTCTGGCTTTAAATAACATGCAAAAGATTGATAAACCGTAAAAAAAAACAAAGGAAATCAATCAATCAATTAATGTGTAGAAACCGATCCGCATATAACAAAGAAAAGGAAGCTGTTTGTAACCATGAAGAATGTGACATTAAAAATATATATGTTACACGTGAGTTGAAATTTCGGGATATCGGCGTCTAAAGTGTCGTTGGTGATACACCTATGTGAGAGTGGCACAAAATCAGAGAGGTTCACGGTGCCATGCCATGTCCTAGTCTTGTGTTTGTTCGAAACATTTTACTAAAGCTGAGGAGTTCATTATTTACTGCCGCGCCTCGAAGTAGAGGTCCCAATTACGAGGTGGATTTGGTTTTGAAGTTACTATCTTCTAGACTTTAGTAGATTCTACAAGGAAGCAGGGTTTTGAATCCAGAGTGGTCCTTCTCCTACAGCATTTGCCACCTTTCCTTCTCTCTCTCTCTCTCTCTCTCTCTCTCTCTCTCTATATATATATATATATATATATATATATATATATATATAATGGACTCTTCCGTCATTTTCGTTGTATGAAGATCAAGCAGCTCAGTTATTAAAATCAACAGCCAGACTACCCACACATATTTGATTTTTTGAGGCGAAAGCTTGTGGAGAACCAACCACAATTTTCCGAAGAGCCGGATACAGAGAATTGGTGCACAGGTCCTCCGCAGGTTTTGAATTCAGAATTGTCCCTCTCCTAGACAGTTAGCCACCCAAGAATATAGGACCCAGTCTGTCCTGCCATTTTAACCTGACGGGAGAAAAGATGGGTTCATACTTTTCCCAAGGGTATTAGCACGTGAGTGATTGTGACGAACTTGACATGAATTGGAACTTGTCTCTTGGTTCCTCCGTCCAATCTTCTATCTATTATCCGAGTGTATAGATAGTACTAATAAACAAAAGTTATTGATAATGACAAAGACGTATAGTGGGGTAAAAAGATATAGACTGGATTCCTCACCTAACTACACAAACACAACATGGAGATTATCGCCATTTTATACGAATATATTAGGTTGGTGCAAAAATAATGAAGTAATAATGTCGTTTTTTAACGTGTTTTTAACGTCAAAAAACGACATTATTACGTCATTATTTTTGCACCAACCTAATATAAACTGATAACAGTATTACGTCGACACCATTATGAACTATTACATTTTTTTTTTTGTGATGAACATCAAGCTGGTACAAAAGTTTAAATATCTTGGAATCCATTTAACAGACGACGGAATATGCGACATCGAGATGCGAACACGGATTGGACTAGTGTAAGAAACATTCCAAAAGTTAAGCAACCTGCAGAGAAACGGAAATCTTTCGTTAGAAACAAAGAAATGAGTGGATGATTGACATTTATTACCCATCCTGTGGCATTTAATGCTGGACAATCTTCCTACGGATGAGGAGAAAACTAGAAACAGCAGAAATGTGGTTCTATATAAGGATGCTGGATATTCAACGGATGGGATAAGTAAGCATCAGGAAAAAGAAAAAAGAAAAAGGCACCACAAAAATTATTATACTTAGAACCAGGAAAAGTCAGCTGGAATTCGTTGGACAGAAATATGGTTCCACAGAACGATAGAGAAAATTCCATGGAAGGAGCTAGTAAGCCACGTGAAAGACTTAAAGAAGATAGCACTAGAAAGAACAGATAAAATCAGAATCAGGAAAAGTCAGCTGGAAATAAGGAAAGCGGTCATAGAAAATTAACCCACATAAGGTATAATGAGGGCGAAAGTGACAGGGGAAGAGAGCGATCCACAAACCTGATGATTTTGTGCAAATGTATGGCAGAACGTTGTTTGACTTAGAAAAAGAAGAAAAACTGCTGAAAGAGATAGGAAGTCGTGGAGAGATATGATCTCTTATGTCAGAAAAAAATCAGAGATTACGAAGTTTTGCAAATAGTAGTTCTTTCTCTTCTCGTGGTGATAAATGTGGGTCGAATCATGAACGCGGCCATTCAAGACTTTTTTAAAGTTTATTGTTCGTATACATTTTATGGTATATAGTTTTGGAAAATAATAAATTACAATGTTTTAAACATTTTCGAAATTGAAGGCAAATCAGAGATAGAGGACAAGCTCGATTTTCATCATATCGCACCAAATTTCTTGCTCCTCTAAATTTTAAACATCGCACCTGATTTCTTTTTTCTTTTTTTGGACACAAAGTGTGTAGAAATTGTCCAAATGTTATATAATTCCAAGTGCTTTCGGCTATATTTTTAGCCATTATCAAGGATTTTTCTTCTTTTTTTTTTCTTTTTTTTTGCAGTTCAATTGAGTGTGTGTGTTGTGTGTATGTTTTTAGTGTTATAGAGATTTTTTTATTTTCCGAACACAGTCAGCACATTGTGGCCGTGTTCGTAGTTAATGTTATTAAGTGTTGGCTTTTTCTATATTTATTATGAGGGCTTCCATTATTTTTAATCTTTTTTAAAGCTTGATGAGGTTATTATGCTTGTGTTTTCTACGATTATATTTTGATGGAATCTGGTAACTTTGTGTGTGTGTGTGTGTTTAAATGGGTTCTAATAGAGCTATGGTCAGATAGGTGTAACGTAAGACGTCTGGATAGGTATGTAGTCCATTATTTACATTATTCGGAGTATTGTCCTCATCTTTGTCGCCATATTTATCACAACGTTTCGGCCGTTGTACGCTCCGGCCTTCTTCAGGTGGTTGGAGTGTCGAACTGAACCCTTTGTTTCGCTCACTGGGGTAGACTGTTCTAGTTCCACGTGCCATGTTTGATGGATGTCAGTTATTAGTTATCTCCTGCAAATGTCCGTCTGAAAGTTCTCCACTGCCTTAACCGGGTATTGAACTCACACTCTTTGGGTCCTGTCACTGGATCTAACCAACGAATAATTTAAATAATGTATATAATACCTCATCTCAGAAATATAGACAGGTATGTAGTCGTCTGAATTCAGTTTGATCAGGAACACAATTTCTTAAGGGGCATTTGAACTCATTGATAATGTTCGTTCGTTGTCAAAATTAAAGACAAAAATCAAATTACGGCACACTCATACACTCACTTAATTTGAAAAAATAAAATCAATTTCTTAAAGTCTCCTCTTGCAGCGAGCACCAAGAAGCAAAAAAAAAACAAAAAACGAGCAGGATGAATGAAAGATTTATAAATGTTAAAGATGCATTGTGGTGATAAAAATTGTTTGGCGTAAGAGAGTGAACGTAAAAATGTTGTATTGTTGGATGGCAGAACGATTACAAAGAAGGATGATAAACAGA
The DNA here is from genome assembly GCA_963932145.1 of Acanthosepion lycidas. Lineage (NCBI taxonomy): Eukaryota > Metazoa > Mollusca > Cephalopoda > Sepiida > Sepiidae > Acanthosepion > Acanthosepion lycidas. The sequence goes on along the minus strand of OZ010577.1, from coordinate 48,457,139 downwards.
TAAAGTGTGACGAACCATGATCACCCACGTCCTGAACTGACACGGAAGATAAAACGAAGATGTCTTTGTATCACTAGATTTAAAAATATACATGACACATGACATTGGCCAATAAATATCGTAAGATACCGAATATATTCGATTGTTCTGAATTTGATTTACTACATGAAGAATGATCACAATTCGAAAAGGACATATATACACATTTAAAGGTCGTATACTTTATGAAATCAAAATAATTTTCCATCAAAAACTATGAATTTTTTAAGCGAATTTCAATGGATTTTCTGTGTATGTCTAAATATCAAATGGCAAAAAGAAAAGGCGAAATGCTTGAGTACAGATTTAAAAGAAAACAAAGAAATATGTATCCCTTATGGGGAAGAAGGGTAAGATGAAATTTCTCCATTTATATTCTTCAAAATGAAAGAAATTTCACTAAACAGTCTTTCGGGAAGCTATGAAACGATTATTAAATCACAAAGGAACTGAATATACCCGTTTTTCAGCAGAGGAGATAAAGGCCGACAGAGTAACAATAAAATAAAAGGGAGTTGTGCTGATGCAACCCATATAGCTTTGATCTCATGATGCAAATCGATTCTAATTGTCAATATATATAAGCAGGATATTCACATAACCATAACATATGGGTATAAACACACACACGCGCTCATATATATATATATATATATATATATATATATATATATATATATATATATATATATATATATATATATATATGTAGCATATCTATCTATTAGGTTGGTGCAAAAATAATGACGTAATAATGTCGTTTTTTGACGTTAAAAATACATCAAAAAACGACATTATTACGTCATTATTTTTGCACCAACCTAACATTTATGTGTCTCTCCATATATATATATATATATATATATATATATATATATATATATAGCATATCTATCTATGTATCTCTCTCCATATATATATATGTGTGTGTGTGTGCATATCTATCAATTTATGTATCTCTCTCCATATATATATATATATATATATATGTGTGTGTGTGTGTGCGTGTGTGTGCATATCTATCTATTTATGTATCCCTCTCCATATATATATATATATATATATGTGTGTGTGTGTGTGTGTGTGTGTGTGTGTGTGTGTGTGTGTGTGTGCATATCTATCTATTTTTGCATCTCTCTCTCCAGACAGACAGAAAAAGTACAACGATTAAGCTTTGTATATAATTTTTCTTGTGTTCGAACAAGTGTTTTCTTTTTTTTCTTTTTTTGGACACAGAGTTTGTAGAAATTGTCCAAATTTATATAATTCCAACTGCTTTCGGCTATATTTTTAGTCATTATCAAGGATTTTTTTTTGCAGATCAATTGTGTGCGTTGTGTGTATGTTTTTAGTGTTATAGAGATTTTTTTTTTATTTTCCGAACACAGTCAGCACATTGTGGCCGTGTTCGTAGTTAATATTATTAAGTGTTGGCCTTTTCTATATTTATTATAAGGTCTTCCATTATTTTTAATCTTTTTCACAGGTTGATGAGGTTATTATGCTTGTGTCTTCTCCTAGTATGTTTTGATGGAGTCTGGAAACTTTGTGTGTGTGTTTAAATAGGTTCTAATAGAGCTATGGTCAGATAGGTGTAACGCAAGGTGTCTGGAAAGGTATGTAGTCGTCTGACCGATGTAATTATCTATGAATTCGGTTTGATCAGGATCACAATTCCTTAAAGGGCATTTGAACTCATTGATAATGTTCGTTCGTTGTCAAAATTAAAGTCAAAATTCAAATTACGACACACTCACACACTCACTTATATTGAAAAAATAAAATTATCCTTGATAATGACTAAAAGTATAGCCCAAAACCTTCGAAATTATAGAACATTTGGACACTTTCTACACACTCTGTGTCCGGAAAAGAAAATGAAATAAAATAAAAAGCTTAATCCTAGTACCTTGTCTGTCGTTTTTAATGAAATAAATAAATATAAATATATATATATATATATGTATAGGTAACTACACTCGTCTCGGAAAACCTTCGGTTTCTTGATTTGCTAATGATCAAATCAATTTCGAAGGAAAAAAGGTTTTAAAAAAAGAAAGGGCTAGGAACATGAACGTCTGTCGAAAATAATCGTACAGCATACAGGTTCTAAGCCCCCCCCCCCAAAAAAAAAAACCGATACCAGTAATCAACTAACTAAAAAAGTGCTCAATACAAAAGTAGAGCCAAAGTAGGTCTGTCTGGTTCTCTAGGTTAGGTTTGACTATATATATATATATATATATATATATATATATATATATATATATATATATATATATATATATATATATATATATGTATATGGAGAAATGATAAAGAACGAGTAATAATTGTTGTTACCTGTGTAAATACAAATTCTCTACTAAAAGGATTTAATTATTGTTAAATTTAAGATATCTTTTGCTGAGGCTATAAAATCAATGATGCTAATCACTGACCTCACCGATATCATCAATTTCCAATTAGGTATTTATGCAGGTGGTACAAACTTTTAGTCCTGCTTTAGTATTAGGTTGGTGCAAAAACAATATCGTTTTTTGACGTTAAAAATACGTCAGAAAACGATATTATTTTTGCACCAACCTACTACTAAGTCCAATGGACCAGAGTGACATTATAGCCTTTCTTGTGTTGAAACGATATATATATGTGTTTGTGTGTGTGTGTGCGTCTAAGTGTGTATATATGAGTGTATATATTTATATATATTTTACGAAAATTTTTGTCAAATTGGAATAAATTGTTGTTGAATGACGCCTGTTAGAACTTCAACGAACTAAAGTAGTGACCTTCACTAAGTTGTCGATACCTAAAGTTTAAAATGAAACAGCATACTTGAAGCTTTCTTTTTAGCTTTAATTGAAAGGTACATGATTAAATGTACTATTTCCAGTAAGAAAAATACTCTGGTGTGCTTGAAATAGAAATTATATTCATTGGAATTTATACAGATTAAAGAGAAAAAGAGCTAGTTCGGGAGAACACTTCTTAATAATTATTACAGAGATGCTTTGTGAGGATCAACATTAGAGATGATAGCAGAAAATATGGAAGTGGTTATATGCATATCACTCACCAGAGAATCAGTGGGAAGTTAGGCATGGGTACTCCAGATGAGTCAAGAGTTTGAGGAGAATTTACATCAAAGCATTCAGTTTTATCAACGAAGGATGATAACACCTCAAATCGATTGAAGAAGTGAGAACAGAGATTGCATTTATTAAGCACCCTAGTACAGAGACTCTAGTAGTCACGAGAGCCAAAGGTTTTAGAGGCTATCTGGTGCCTCATTCTCTCAGCAAACAGGGACTTAGCTTCTTTGAGGATTCGCTTGCATTTGTTACGAGCAACAGAAGATAAGCACCTGTTATGATGAGAGCTGTCACACTAGTATAGCCGTATGCTAAGGCGGTCCAGCATGCCAGTATGAACCATGGAGAGGACTGCAGTTTCACCTGATATTTCTGAGAAGGGATGAAAGTGTTGATGCCGATTTGACCCAAGAAGAAACCCCTGTGGCGCAATTTTCAATTGGAAGTTTGAAGATGACAGTCCATGTGGTGCCACGAAGAAAGTCCCGACATAAGTCCCACTCATCAAAGAGGTCTTATAGATAGGGGATTCCTATTTAATGGGTGCTTGTAAGAAGATATCAATAGCTACCACAGAGTGGTCCGCGTTACCAAGAGGGCAGTATTGTGAAGCTTACAAGATCGGGAAGAGAGGTTAAGAAATAGATCCAATAGACAAGCATGTTGCTCG
>OZ010577.1:48408335-48448335 GCA_963932145.1 Acanthosepion lycidas | reverse complement strand
ATATGTTTTGTGTGAGTAGCTTCTTTGTTTCTAGGGTCCTTCCGTTACTCCTATATATATATTTTCTTCGTTATCTGATAATTTTAGAGAGGTTTGGTATATTACATTATTTTGTAATCAATTTCCGTTTAAGGGACATTCGCTCTTTATTTTTCAATTACGCTTGAGTTTAATTTGTTCTGATGCTTTGTTGATAGTTTTCCTATTGTACTTTTTATTATGTGTATCATGTTCTCGATGAAAGTGTAGCTGATTTGTAGTGTGTTTTCGTTGAATATTTTGTGGAGAGTGTTTGTTAAATATTTTTACTACGTTTGTTTTTACGTTTTTGTTGTACAGTGGGTTAAACCATACGATGTTTCTCTTCCTGTTTTTTTCCTCTGTGGTGAAGAATCCTGGAAACAAATAAACAATGCACACAAAACATATTTCATAAACAGTAAATATGCGAAGAGCACAATGTCTTCCAAGTTTATGTGGAAAATAAAAAAAACAAGAAGCAAAACACACTAAGACTATCATGGAAAATAAGGAAAAGAACACCAGCCTACAACAATCAGTCCAAAAAATCTAAACTCTGCTTGGAGAAAAAATAGGTATAATTACCTTCCCGTACCAAAAAAAAACAATACTAAATAATCAATCAGAACACATCTCAAAATGTAGACACGAAAACATTTTTACTACGTTACTTAAAAATCGAAAACTGAAAAGAATAAATAAAAATAAAAAATAAACTAAATAAATGAGCAAAGAAAGAGAAAATAAATTACTCTAAATAAATTAATTAATTAAATAATAAAAAAATTAACTACTCCCGCCAAAATAACAGTTAGAATAGAGGGACAATGTCATAGACTACCCACAATGCATCACTGACCCGTATATATAAATAGTCGAGGAAAACACATCGCATGTGGCCTGATGATGGCGTTTAGCATGAAAAAGTCTGTCGCCTTTGAATGTTAACTTCAAGGTTCAATTTTACATTTACATACGCTCTATCTCTGATAGTGCTTTATCGCATAAATATAGTATATCTTAAAACTATATTTATCTCTCTCACACACACACACAGACACAGACACAGACACACACACACATATATATATATATATATATATATATATATATATATATATATATAATATTGCTGTAAAAGTTACTTTTAATAGTGTATGTATTTGTCTTAATGTATCTGTTTTATTGATTTTAACTGTGTATTTGGCGTACGTGGCCTGGTCATTAACAGATTTAAACTGAGAAATCTATCTTTAGGTTAGGTATTCTTTTAACCGCTCAACTGCGAAAAACACACTGCAAAGTCAGGCTCATTTACCATTTGTAATTAATACACATCTCTCGTCGAGAAATTTCGAAGTCCACATCGACTAATTTGATTTGACAAGCAAAACGTTAACAATTTAAAATTTCAGTAATTAATATTGATATTTTTTTATCCAATACAATATTTTTTCGTATTAATATAATATAGCTATTATTTTTTCTCAGATTCTTTCACTCTCAGTAAATCCTCGTGTCTTAGTGGCTTTATCGCCTTATTTGGAATGAAAATTCTAGATGCAACCATAAGTTTTATGCTCATAGTTTTTCTCGCTTGCTACATCTGGCTATCGAGTAAACTTTGATCTCCAAAACTTGAAATCTAATCTCAATCGTCCACTTCTCTCTTCTTTAATCCTGTTCTTTATTGTCCTTGCTCATTAGTGATGATTTTTCTCAAATACTTTCATTCTCGCCTCTTCGTGGCTTTGTCGCCATACTTGGAGTGAAATGATTTTTAAAATGTGTTATTACATTCTTCTATTTTCCCCTTGCACAGTGGGATTTAACAATCGGAATTTTAACATTTGCCTCCACATTAATCCCTTTATCCAAACATTGGCGTTAGAAAAAATGCTTTAACTGTATCCGAAATCGTTTCAACTGCTCGGTCTGAAAATATGTTTTCAGGTGAATGACTCATTGCGTCTTCTCTGAGTAACATTTCAGCTGAAATAAAGTGAAAATGAAGTATATTCAACTGCCAAGACTGCAGCTCGGAAAGTTCGTTCAATATGTCTTGATGGTTTCCCAGAATCTTTCTTACACATTTACATGTCTACTATTCGTCCTTGCTTTGAATATTGCGGACATATCTGGTCTTGTGATCAAAGAACAACCCGCAATTTTATTGGTCTTGACGTGACATCTCAGTTTCAGTCCCTTTCCACTGCCGTAACTTTGCTTCCCTGTGCCTTTTCTATAAATACATTCATGGTAATTGTTCTGAAGAACTATGGAATCAAGACTTCATGAATTTAAGCGCGGTACAGTTGAAATCGCTAGATGTGACCGTTATTTCCATGCTAACAGTTTCTTCTATCGCACTTCTCGCTTGTGGGACACTCTTGTGGATTTTTGTTTCCCACTGAAGTTTAATATTATATATATATATATATATATATATATATATATATATATATATATATATATCAATCGTTAGGTTCTATTTTCTTTATTCTTGTTCATTTATGGTACTCTTTCCTTAATAGTAATTTTTCTCATATTTTTCACATTCTTCCGTCTTAGTGGCTTTATTGCCTTGTGTTTACGTTAAATCGTATCATGAAGCCTTCATAGATGTCCGAAAGCATTTATTTTTTTGATCTAACACTATTTTGAATTATACATAGTGATTTGCTACGTGTAGTTGTGATGTGACATGAGGCCGAATGAATGGAGTAACCAATGAAGATCGAACTCACTAATCAGTCATAATTGATCTTTGTTTGTTTGTTTGAGTTTTATGGCATATCAACTACTGTGGGTTATTTAATGCCAAATCCAGTTTATATGAATTTTAAATTCCTATTTAGTATGGAATAAAAAATATATAGCTGGCAACATTGTTGTTTCAAAAAACGTATAGCTGGCAACAATCTTGTTTTGAAAAATAAAAACGTATAGCTGGCAACATTGTTTAAAAACAACGTATAGCTGGCAACATTATTGTTTAAAAAAAACGTATAGCTGGCAACATTATTGTTTAAAAAAACGTATAGCTGGCAACATTATTTCTTACAAAAAAACGTATAGCTGGCAACATTATTTCTTACAAAAAACGTATAGCTGGCAACACTGTTTCAAAAACTTAGAGCTGGCAACATTATTGTTTCAAAAACTTAGAGCTGGCAACATTATTTTTCTGAAAACATTATCTGAGACCTTGCTGTTGGATGCAGTTTATCGCCGTACCCAGGACGCGGATTTAGTTTATCATCATACCCAGGACGCGGATGTAGTTCACCGTCATACCTAGTACGTCATAATTGATCTGTCGAGACTAGCTTGATAACCATTACACTATATCGAAGTGCGCAAAGCGATTTTTCTAAACGTGGCACAAGGCTGAAAGTATAAAGCACCTAGTGAGGAACGAACCCACTACTCAGTTGTAATTTGATCTAGCAAAACAAGCTTGCTAACCACATAGAAATGCCCAAAGTGATTTTACTAAGAGTAGCTTCGAAGTGGCAAAAGGCTGAATGTTTGGAGTGCCCAGTCACGATAGGATTCACTATTCAGTCGTAATTGAACTTGCGAGATAAGCTTTACAAAGTATAGCTTAGAAGTGACTGTATGTATGAAGACCCAGTGCGGATCAAACTCACTATTCAGTCGTAATTGACCTAGCGACACAAGCATGCTTATCATTACACTACTTCCGATTTTTTATTAATACATACGTTGTATTGTGGTAATTTAATCTTATCTCTGTTTGCGAAATCATTGCAATGTCGAAGGAAGTGAAATGATTGTTTCGAAAAAATAAATAACGGTTGAGCAGTGTAATTCTAGAAGTAAACCATTTCAATGCAATCATTTTATACCATGAAGCTGAGCATTAATAGTAATAAATAAAATTAAATGTTCATTTATCTTGTCCCTACTCTGGGATTTATGGAGATTACATTCACTCGTAACTAGTAAAACTGAAATTCGAATTTAATTTTACAATCAAATCTTCTGACGAGTACATTTAATCTCCGCGAAACTCAGATAAGGAACAAAGTATTAGGTTGGTGCAAAAATAATGACGTAATAATGTCGGTTTTGACGTTAACAAATACGTCAAAAAACGACATTATTACGTCATTATTTTTGCACCAACCTAATAAATGACTATTTAACCTTATTTATTGGCATAGATAGATAGATAGATAGATAGATAGATAGATAGATAGATAGATAGATAGATAGATAGATAGATAGATAGATATGAACTGACTTGGGATAGATAGATAGATAGATAGATAGATAGATAGATATGAACTGACTTGGGATAGATAGATAGATAGATAGATAGATAGATAGATATGAACTGACTTGGGATAGATAGATAGATAGATAGATAGATGGATGGATGGTATTTACTTGACTCCCACAAGGTCAAGATGTGACACAAGGTCGTTTAACGTGGGAGACTTGAGTGTTTCCACTCTAAGGGCCAATAGTCCAAAACTGGTCATAGCATGTTCAAGCTGGTCAGAGCTTAGTCAAAGCTGGTCATGGCTTGTATTAGCTAGTCCAGGCCGAAGCCAGGCCGAAGCCAGTCCAAACTAATCGTAACCGTGATCGAATCTCAGCCAAAGGCCAAGAAACAATCCAATATTTGTCAAAAACCCCAACGAAAATCGTCGGGTCAGTTAATTAGATAGATAGATAGATAGATAGATAGATAGATAGATAGATAAGTACGTTGGTTTGGTTTTGTTTGGTTTATTTTAGAGCATATCAACCTCGATGGGTTATTTAATGCCGACAAGATTTTTATTGCTGATCATTTCTTTTTTTCCAAAAATGTATTACTGGTAATATTTTTTCTTTCCAAAAATGTATTACTGGTAATATTTTTTCTTCAAAAATGTATTACTGGTAATATTTTTTCTTCAAAAATATATTACTGGTAATATTTTTTCCCAAAATTGTATTGCTGGTAATATTTTTCTTTCCAAAAATGTATTGCTGGTAATAATTTTTTCTTCAAAAATTTGTTGCTGTTAATTTTTTTTACGAAAACGTATTGCTGGTATTTTTACACTGTCATCGTGTTTTTACCCCAGTTTTTGGGTTACCTATTTGCCCATAGCTGGGACCCTAACAGGTTCTACCACTCGGATCAGGGTGAACCTGGGAACATCAGCAATTAAGAAGTGGTTCCACGCTCCTCAAAGCCTCCTGATCAGAGATCTTGCTGTTGGATGTAGTTTATCGTCTTACCCAGGACGCCTCCTATGAGAGGGTGACCTTACCCCTCCATAGATGTGCAATCGGCATATTCTGAACTCCCAGCCGACAGACAGACAGATAGATAGATAGATAGATCTAACTTCCTCAGTAAGTCCGTAGTCTAATGATAAATCTTATATGTTATATCCATTTTTTTTTTTAAATATAACCTCAACCAAGGCGGAAATGTCACTAGTACGCAGGGAGTTACAGGGACTGAAATACTGAGTATAGGGAGAATTGAAGAAAGATGAACGGGATTCAAGAACACAAAAGATGGCGATTGACGTTGCATTTAAATTTATGAAGATTATACTTAACAAGGAAGCAAGTAAACATTGGCAGTACACAGTAAACGGATGGGACGTTAACGCCAGTCTCGTAGCACGTTTAAATTCATGTAGTCGCGGCAACGTGGTAAAAAGCTCTTCAGTGCAGTTGTTATGAAAATATTTGTAGAAAAGACAGAGGGTAGCCATGTCACTTCGGTGTGAAACGGACTGAAGTCGAGATGCCAAGTCAGGATCAATTACATTCTTCTTTGGTTTTTATCAATAACCTCGAGATCAATAGCAGGAGCACCAGAGTAGATATTGCAGCAGCATTCAATGCAGAGCCGAGTGGTAGATTTTTAAATATGCAAAATGGATTCTGACGAAATAAAAATCTGACACAGCACAATGGCTCAACTTGCCTTGCGGTAGATGCAGCTATTGATTTGATGTTGTCACTCCACTATGACGCACTATGTTTTGTATTTCATTTTTTAGATTAGCAATTGTCAGTATTCCTTAAATAGATGTATTTCTTTTTAAAGATAATCTCTTTCATTATAAGTCTAACCTGACCCTTCTTAATTACATATCTAGAGTATTGTAACGAAACAAAACCGTAGAAAAATAACGGGAACTAACTGAATTATCTTATTCGAATTTAATTTGACATTAAATTCGAATAAGATAAGATAAAATAGTAGTCGACCACTAGCAGTGGTGGACTCCTATTTTCTGTGCATCGGTGATGAACAGAAACTAGTTAAAAGGAATCCAAGGATTTTTTAACCGGTATCAAAGCTGGTAATTGATAACTGACCAACTCCTGCCTAGATATAACAAAAAAAAACTCCTTTTTTGTCTAATCTGATTGTTTTAGTGGAAAACGTATAGCAAATAAAGCATACAGCACGGGATTATGACGATCAAGAAGATCAAGATGTAAATCAAGATGAGTAGTTTCAGTGACAAGTTTCAAGTTAACACACACACACACACACACACATATATATATATATATATATATATATATATATATATATATATATATACACGTGTGTGTGATTGTGTGTGTCTGAATAATTGCACGTAAAATTATTTATATTAATTATTTGATTATACAGAGTGACCCAAAAAAACGGGAACTTTTTAACAATCCAAAAAAGCCAAGAGTGATAGAAGAAAAATATTTTATTCATGGCAATTGAAATCTTAAAACATGCCATTTAAGAAACAATGATGGAATTTTCATTTTTTAAAAATTCCTGCACGAATGCATTCTTGAAATCTGCTGTTGAGATTCCTCATTGACGACTGCAACATCTCAGCTGGGATACTGTGAATTTCATCTTGAATTCCAAATGGCGAAATGTTTACTTGCTCAATGTCACTGTCTCGCAGTGTTGCCACTTGCTCATGTCTGGCAATACGCGCTTCAAAAATTCCCGTTTCTTTGGGTCACCTTGTATATATATATATATATATATATATATATATATATTAGTTGTTACTAATTATATATTAGATACGTTGTTGTTACTGTGTATTTGATTCATTCAGAATAGTTTATAGTTTAATAGCATTTTCATTTTTATTGAATTATTATTCGTGTTTCATTTTTCTAATCTACAGTTAATAAGTGTGCGATTGACCTGTTTATCTCTCCACATTCATGACGTCTGAAGATCGCGTAAGCGTGAAACTCGGATTACGACTAGGGCTATCATTTCATAGGATTTAACGTTGCGAAGCATTTTTACTCTGTCTAGGCAATGTAGGCTTCGAGCACTTTACTAAGTAGGTAGGTTTCCTTTCAGGCCTTATTCCTTTTTTCTTTTTTCACTATTATACTTTTTGTTCAAGACTATATCTGGATAAAAGTTTTAAGTTTTGGCAAGTTGTCTGTTGGTACCATCAACGGTTTCAGTTTTACTTTAATATATATATATATATATATATATATATATATATATATATATATATATATATATATATATATATATATATATAATTGTACACTCGCGTCAACACAGGTGACAGTCTCTATCATGTGCTCAAGCATAATACAGACTGTTACCGGACGGTGTTGATCTCAGAGTCCACTTTACTTTTATATCTGCATATGCTCTCGGATAATGCGCATTTTTAACCAGAAATACAGCATATCTTAAAACTATATTTTATCATATATATATATATATATATATATATATGTGTGTGTGTGTGTGTGTGTGTGTGTGTGTGTGCCTATATATGTAAGTATGTATACGATTAATTTTCAATAAATTAATCTCCTTACAACAACGTCTGTGCACATCTTTTAAACGTCTTTTTAATCTTTGTTAAAAGTATCAAGAAAACGTTTATTGTTCGCTATCAAGGTCAATTATAGGTGTATGAGCTACGAACCGTGAAACCACAAGAGATCGTTACACTCTATCGACAATTAAACGACCAAATATTACATCAAAATTATCTGGGATTGACTCAAAATGCACGCGGATGAAGTTTCCAGTTAAATTAGACTGAAGTGTATAGCAAATGAGTCAGGCAGAATTTGAACGGTTCACAGATGCTCCACCCATAAATAAGTCACGGTTTTTTTCTATTTGAGTGTTCAGATGAATCATAATTCTTAACTGAATAAACACCTTGTAATTCCGGCAACTATAACATTACTCGTGGACATCTTACTGTTGCCTCGTTAAATATTTAAGCTTAAAATCTGTAACAAAATATTGCAATAAAAATACGAATGCAGCATGTTATTTAAAGTAGTAAGGGGATACAAATGAAAGAAAATTCAAAATTGACAAGACACGAGAACAGCATCACTTCTTGTATCACCCTTCATTCCTTTTTTCTTATTATTTAATGATTTTCTAAGAGTAGCTTAACTCTGGCACAAGGCCGAATGGATAGAGCACCCAGTGAGAATTGAACTCACTATTCACTCGCAATTCAACTAGCGAGTGAAGCTAGCTAACTATTAGACCACATCGAGGTGCCTAAATGATTTTTCTAAGCGTAGCTTAGATGTGACACAAGGCCAAATAGGTGGAGCACCCAATGAAATTTGAACTCACTAATCAGTCGTAATTCCTTTGCCGATACAAGCTTGCTAACATTTACACTATGCCCTTTCTCTTATTACTAGGGTGATTTTCTAAGCGTAGCTTACATGTGACAGAAGGCCGAAATTATGGAGTAACCAGTGAGGATTGAACTCGCTATTCAGTCGTAATGAATCTGGTGAGACTATTACACAACACATCCCGTTAACCACTACAGCGCGTCGAAATTACTTTCTTATAATTTTGTCTGTTTTCTTTTTCTCACCAAAAGCGACAGCGTGGCTTACATAATTTTTCCTTCCTTCTTTTCTCGCGGTCAAAACGAAATGATCTATTATTTACCTGAGACAATGCGAGAATTGAATGCACGTGCTTACTAACGTACTAACATAATAACTAGCGAAGAATAAAACAAATTTAATACGATTTTTCCAGAGATAATGTTGTAACCAAGGAAGGATTACTGAATAAGAAACAACTAAAACGATTGGAAATAAAATGGAAATCGTTATAAAATCAGCAAAATAAAATACTCGCCAGCGGCGTGTAGTAGGTAAACCACTGTTGGTTGTGGGCTACTTAGATAGCATATTAACCCAACTTACAATAGTGCTAATAGGTACGGTATATAACAATTAATCCACCCAACATTGTCACACAATGTCAATTGAAAACATATTAAAAGCAGTATTATGTACATTATTTACATTATTTGGACTATTGTCCTCATCTTTGTCGCCATATTTATCACAACGTTTCGGCCGTTGTACGCTCCATGCCATGTGTGCTTGAGGAACCTATATTCGTTAACTCTAAATTTTTGTACAGTTTGAAACTACACATCGCACAGTGGATACAGACGTTAGTTAGACTCAGTCACAGGACCCAAAGAGTGTGAGTTCAATACCCGGTTAAGGCAGTGGAGAACTTTCAGAGGGAAAATTAACAGGAGATAACTGATAGATGACATCCATCAAATATGGCACGTGGAACTAGAACATTCTAACCCAGTGAGCGAATTAAAGTGTTCAGTTCGAAATTCCAACCACCTGAAGAAGGCCGAAACGTTGTGATAAATATGGCGACAAAGATGAGGACAATAGTCCGAATAATGTATATTAAAAGCATGTGTTTATTCCGAAAATAAATAATAATCTAGGCCAACAAATATGAACTGTCAAAAAAAATAAGTAAATAAAACGTAGCGGAATGGATGAAAGGAGACTTTTATAAATCTTGAGATTCTTGAGAAATTCTAGAGAACCTGAAATAGCCAGGCATTTCTGCTTCTCGTTTCCCCTGCCTTAACGTAACTTCCCTATGCTTATATATATATATATATATATATATATATATATATATATATATATATATATATATATATATATATATATATATATTCACTGACGAGTTTTCCTTTTTGAAACCTCAACATCTTGACTTTATGTGGAGTGCTAGATTGGCAGCTAGATCTCGCCATTTTACTGTTCTATGCAAATAATTTCTTCTCCTGCGCTTGTCGCTTGTGAAAATCTCTTCCAGCTTCCTACTTTTCTGACAGCTACAATTTTCCAGAATTTAAATGCAACATAATTCGGCATCTGTTTCATTTAATTTCTAAAAAAAAATAAATAAACAATCAAACAAAAAAAACAACTCAAAAATCTTACATTTGTTTGAATGCTGAACCAGCCACTGCTCATAATAAGGTGAGCTAAATGATTTAATGTCTTCTGTTTCAAATCCTCCTCTTTCCAGCCGAATAAAGGTGACTAAAAGTTTTGAAATATTTCTCGTTCATTTTGATATCGTTATTCATTTTTCAATATATTTTACACGCCTTTATATTTTACCTGCCTTTATATAATCTTACATCATCTTTCAGTTATTTTTTGGCTTTTATCTTAAAAGAATAATTAGGCTTTTAATTCAACGAATTCTTCGATAATTTTTTCGAATCTTGAAATTGTCCTGAGCAGCAAACGAGAACCGAAATGAACGAAAGATTCATAGTTTGGTATTTTGCAGAAAACACATCATTTGGAAGAACTTACCATTGCAGTTTTATATTTTATATATTATATTTATATGATAATGGGCCTTGTATAGAAAATCAAAGTCGTATTCCTTGAACAGAAAGGAATTTTCAGTGCATCCTTTAAACGAGCCAACTGCTCATTGTGGTGTTGCGCAATAAAATTCGTAATTACTTTTGAATCTGACCGAACGCAGAGACTATTTTTATGTTAGCTTATATTTTTTTTTTTTTGTTCTGTTGAAAGTCATCTTGTATAGAGTCACGATTTATTTCGTTTTTTATTCATGCAATCAAATCGTTCATTAACAATAGATAACTACTTTATTAATAAATATAAAGAAAAAATATTTCCCTGGTCAGAGGTAAAAGAAAAACATTTTCTAAAGAATAAACTTTTTTTATTATTTGTATTCCGATTGGATTGGTTAGTTTAGTGGCTTATGGCTCATTTAATACTGAAATGTAATTTCCTTGGGAGCTTTGTTTTTTGGGGTTTTTTTTTTAAATATTAAAACGTATTGCTGGAAATGTTTACTATGTTTTTATTTTATATTTTCGTAGTATTTTGATCCCATTTTTGGGTTCCGTATTTGCCCATAGCTGGGACCCTAACAGGTGCTACCACCACGGGTCAGGTTGGATCTGAAAACAACAACAATTAAGAGATGTTTCTACACTCCTCAAAACCGTCGGATCAGAGGCATTGCTGCTGGATGTAGTTTATCGTCATGCCTAGGACGTATTTATATTCCGACATTATTTCTTAAGTAATATAATTTACGTCTACTGACTTAGGCATTCGAGAGCTTTAATAAGGATTGGATAGGGTTCGAACCTGTGTCAATTCTTAAATTGAGGAAAATATTTATTATAAAGGCTAATTGTTCTTTGTTTTGCCGTGAAGTCTTTCGTGGCCGAATGATATAAGGCATACTTATCTCGCAAATTGGTTTCCCAAATATAAAAGGGATTCAAATTCAGACCTACCGAAAGGCGTATTTTTCTAATTAAGATTCTCGAATGTAACATATTTATCCACTAAATATAAAGTAAAAAGAAGAATGAAAAGAGTGTAAAACGCTGATCCATATTCCTTCTTTCAATTCTGTGTGGAACCTATATTCGTTAACTCTAAATTTTTGTACAGTTTGAAACTACACATGGCACAGTGGATACAAGCGTTAGTTAGATCCAGTGACAGGACCCAAAGAGTGAGAGTTCATTAACCGGTTAAGACAGTGGAGAACATGGAGAGGGGAATTAACATGAGATAACTGATAACTGACATCCTTTAGACATGGCACGTGGAACTAGAACAGTCTAACCCAGTGAGCAAAATAAAAGGTTCAGTTCGACATTCCAACCACCTGAAGAAGGCCGGAGCATACAAACGTGGTAAAAAAATATGGCGACAAAGATGAGAACAGTAGTTCAAGTTATGTAAATAGTGTACATAATACCTCATCTCAGAAATATAGACAGATATATTAAAACTGTCTGCGCAAGCAATAAAGACCTTAAGACAAAGACATTTTTAAAAATCCCCTAATATTTTACCTAATTAGGTACGATTACCTTTAGCATAATCAACCTGTTAGCATAATCTACCTACCTATATATAATTGGACCCTAAATGCGATGGTCTCTTCGCGGAATCTAAAATTTGGTGGAAGAAGTCTATTTTCACAATTGGTTTTGTTGTCTGTCCTGTCAGCATTCATGATGTAATAGCTTACTACGCTTATTTCGTATATATTCGATGCGTTTTCATTTGGAAAAACAAATATGCTAAAAGACGTAACGGCGCTCACGGTGCCCCAATATCATCGATATATCAAAATCCATCAGTCTCAAAAGACAATAGAGTTTACTGAGGCGTCTATCTATTGTAAATATGTGCTGTAGGGGGTTTTATATTTCTTGAACCCGCGCAGAAACAAATTGTACTGATCGAATCTTAATTACAGTTTCTGCAAGAAAGAGCATAATATGGTGTTATCGGTTTGCAGATAACCATCCAGTTATTTAATTGTTATACAGATTTTGTTTCCTTCTTCATCGAAACAATCGTTATCATGGCCCGTCTTTACACAATAGCTACAGGCACTACCACGTCTGTTGCAGACAAGTTGATTAGCCAACTGGTCCCACCACATCTGTGTCAGGCACATCGAGTATCTTTTATGTTCCACCACATTTGTGATTGTAAAGAGGAGTAGCCCTCAGGTTACCATCCCATCTATGGATGTAAAGTTGAATAGCCCTCACGTCCTACCAAATATGTGTGGCAAGTGGAGTAGCAACCGTGCCATAGCAACTATGTGTGAGGCAAGTAGAGTAGACATCAAGTTATATCAAATCTGTCAAAGGCAAGTAACTAGAGCAACTCTCCAGGCCTACCAAATCTGTGAGAGTCTGCTACCCACTCAGAAGCAGAATGGTGATAAAACGTGGTTTATTTGTAGAGATATTATTCTCTACTCGGTCGTCAACACTTCTAGTTTCTACTCTCTTAAAAATCAGGTTACATTTGTCCTTACATATATATATATGACGTTTGGTCTACTTAGCGTATTGAGCACTTTATGTAGTTACTTTTGCATTACTCGTTTTGGAGTTTTTTTTTTCTTAGGACTCTGAGCTTGAATTCTAGACGATTGTTTTCTCCTCAGTTTCATGGTCTCAGTTCTTTCTTTTTTATCCCTTATTTTCCCTTGGGTATTGGTTTGTTCAATTACAAGCCAAAAATACCTAAGGTTTTTACAAACAAGTATAACTATATATATATATATATATATATATATATATATATATATATATATATATATATATATATATATATATATATATGCATTGAAAAGACAAAAAAAAGACAGAAAACACGGCTATTTTCAATAATGCTTGGGTTAGTTCTCATTAGTCAGACACGTGTCACCTGTATTATTAGGTTGGTGCAAAAATAATGTCGTTTTCTAAAACCATGAATAATTCTGTGTCTATGTAGATTTTTGAAGATTCTTGTAGGCAACGAATGGTAATGTGTGTATGTAATTGTGTTCGTTTGTCTGTCTAGTTGAGTTATTTTTTCTTCCCCTTTTGTATGGCCGGCACTCGCAGTGGCATGTCGTATGGTTCTAAATGTATGGCTCGTCTCTTTAGGAATGTATATTATGTATTAAATAGATATAAGAATGGGTTCAATGAAAGATGGCGATGTAATCTAATGTTTCAGGCGTGTGTTCATAGATGGAAAAAAATGGTTATTATTAAGTTTTCGATGCATTTTCTCCTTTAAACATTTTGCTCTTTTATAATTAGGGTAGCGTTATTGAAATCAAAGTGATGTCCAACATCGTTTCGATGCAAGACGCGAGAGTTAGATGGATTGTCCAAACGAAAATCTCTTTTGTGTTTGTAGATGGAGACGTCTAGATCATGTGATGTCTCCTCCGCATAAATATTTTTGCATTGTAAATAATTTATTTAATAAATCCATGCATTTGAACCGGTGTTGGTCTTATTTTTCTTCCTAATTATATCTCCGATTAGCTTGGAGGTGGTAGTAACAATGCTAGTATTCGGGATGATTAACTTGTTTCCGAGTTTAGTAGAAACGTCTCTCCGTCTGTTTTCTCTCAATAGTTGAAGAAGCTTTAATAAAATTGAAACATGTTAGATTGACATACGTTTCCTTGTTTAGCTTTTATTTTATCATCCTCCCTGATTCAGATCCACATTTGATTTTTACCTGATATATATATATATATATATATATATATATATATATGTGTGTGTGTGTGTGTGTGTGTGTGTGTCTGTGTAAAAATATATAGAAAATAGGAAAGAACTCGTTAGGTAAATAATCCAAAGTTCTTTAGTATTTTTGCTATTATTTTTTAAAAATACTGCTCGATACAAAAGTAGAGCATAAATATAATTATTTATTTAAAAATATGATTCCAACGCTACATAAGAGTTCTCATGTTTCAAAACAAGAGCCGAAAACTTCAATATAATTATTTGAATTAAATTGAATTAAAGTACTAAGCTCTGTTCCATCTTCAAACGAATTTTTTTTTTTTTTTTTTTTGGAATAACTTATTCCTGAAATTTACGTGTTTGATAAGCATATTCATTATTGAAATTAAAATTACTATGGTAACAGCTAGAGCAATTCATTAAAGAAAAAGGGCCTAAGGGTTAATAATTTGTATCAATATCTCAGTTACATTCACAGACGTCAAGTCAGGGTAAGGTTGGGGTGTCTAAATTTAAAGCGGAAGATGACATCGTCTAGTCTGGTTAAGTGTCTATGGAGATTTATTTTTTTTTTTTTTTTTTTTTTTCTGAAAGTGCGCCCCTTTTCTTTAAACGGTTGCTCTAGCCGTTACCATAGTAATTTTAATTTCAATAATGAATATGCTTATAAAACGCGAAAATTTAAGGAATAAGTTATTCCAAAAAAAATGTTGCTTGAAGATGGAACAGAGCTTAATACTTTAATTCAATTTAATTCAAATAATTATATTGAAGTTTTCAGCTCTTGTTTTGAAACATGAGAACTCTTATGTGGCGCTGGAATCATATTTTTAAATAAATAATTATATATATATATATATATATATATATATATATATATATATATATATATATACAAATGACGGAAAGAACAGATAATGTAAAATTCCACAGTTTGTAGCATTTAATTAAAAAATGTGCTCAGTACAAAATAGAGTAAAATAATATTATAATATTTTTATTATAATAAATTACAATAAAAACATTTTACATTGCTACTCAAAAGCTTTAATGTTTCAATACTATGAATGAACTTCCTCAGGTGATGGTGGATAACGTGAAAAAATGATTTATTAAGGAAATTTAAAAGCAAATCGTTACCTCTTTTCGGAATTCAGACCTAATCGCCCGCTTTAACTCCTGAAACCAGGTAACGATTTTGTTTAATTTTCCCTAATAAATCATTCTTATCATAAGTTATCTACTATCGCCTGACAAAGAACAATCATAGTATTTAAACATGAAAGCCTTTGTGTAGCGATGTAAAAAGTTCTTATTGTAATTTATTCTAATAAAAATATTATAATAGTATATATATATATATCGTAGTATATATATATATATATATATATATATATATATATATGATCATAGTATATATATATATATATATATATATATATATATATATATATATATATATATATATATATATATCATAGTATATATATATATATATATAGTATTTAAAATATAAGCAAGCTGGCGACTCGTTTTTCACCATTAGTCATATCTGTCAAGATGAACTATCTGCATATATATATATATATATATATATATATATATATATATATATATATACTTTCTTTCTGCTTCTTTGTACCTACTAATATGCATACAAAATTGGGTATGCCGTTCTCCATTGATCGCCATGACGTCTCTCATATTTCGCGTTTATTTACTTAATTTCTCGCTTGACCACACCTCTAACAACGTGGTCTGAGAGACATACAGTCGGTCCATGAATAATCCTGCTTTACAGGGCCTAAGCGGAAGAATAAATTCTCTAGATAACATCGCGATTTCATCGACTGTATAGTCATCCACCAAAGAGATTGTGTCCCAAATTAAATCCGTCAAGTCAATTCGGTGTTATCGGTTTTCCAATATGGCAGTGAATACTGGACAGTTTCTTCAGAGATGTAAAGAAAACTTGAAGCGACAGAAATATGCTTTCTACAGAAGACTGCTGAGAATACCATCGCCTGAATCTGGGAGGAACTAGAAAGTTATGAAGAGCATAGGTACAATAAGGACAGTTATTGATAGAATAGGAAAGATTCAGCTGAAAGTACTTGGACACAATGAAGAAGAACGGCTTGCAAGATCTGATGCTCACATGACATATCGAAGGTAAAATGTACAGATGGAAAATAGCGGGCTACCTTATTAAGGAATTGTTGCCAGAATGAGGAATAAGAGAATGGTAAGGCGACAAATAGGACTAAGAGCTGGAAAAGACTGTGGAAAGCAATAGTCACCCACGCCCCGTACAGACACGGCATATAAAAGATAATGAAATAGAAGAATTTATTCTTATTCTAAATTCAACTGCTTTGTACTAAAATTTTACAACTG
Organism: Acanthosepion lycidas; assembly: GCA_963932145.1. Taxonomy (NCBI): domain Eukaryota; kingdom Metazoa; phylum Mollusca; class Cephalopoda; order Sepiida; family Sepiidae; genus Acanthosepion; species Acanthosepion lycidas. The sequence continues at coordinate 48,431,503 of OZ010577.1, read as the reverse complement.
ATTTCTTTTTCTTTTTTTTCACGTTCTTTGTCAGTAGAACAACAGTTATACGAAGACAATTTTCAAAAGTGAGACGGGAAGCGAGATTAGGTCTCACCGTGGAAGTCCTTCATTTCCAATACTGAAGGTCTGCCAACGAACATTTAATTACAGTTTGAAAATTGCCATTAATTAAAGAATATTAAAATAAAGATGAAAATTACATCTTTATAATTTACTATTTTTGCGGCAAAACATTCACAATAATATTAAACATGTAATTTGCATTACTTTTCAAGGTAAAATCTTTAACAAATCATTTAAGATATCTTAGTCATCGAATTGAGGAATTTAGGATCGAGAAATCGGGTTCGAATTCCAGTCGAATCCATTACATTCACTTAAGTGAATGTAATGAGAAAGATATGAACCGTCTTCTTCTCCCCCAAGCTATGAGTTAATAGCAGGACAGATGGGGTTCTATAGCCTTGGATGGCAACTGGTCTACCGTAAAAAGAAACTGCAACCTACTGCTGAAAAAAAAATCTGCCTCGTCAGTCATGTATCGAAAGATACATGATCGCCTAAGCGTGTATCACGCATGGCACATAAGTGAATGGTGGTGGTTAAATGCAACCAGTTTTGTTTCGGAGGCGTTCTAATTTACAAGCTCCAGGTAAACACTGATTGGAGGTTAGTTTTAAACAGATTTTATAGTTTAGGTTAAATCTCCTTGAGGACATATGTAAGATAATAAAAGAGGATATATTCGGAAACTCAAACTCAAACTTGATAATTCATTTATTGAAAAAAAAAAAAAAAAAAGCAAACAACGGTGAAGCGGAAGGATATGCCGACGATATAGTTTTCATATTTGGTATCGGAATTATCTTGAATAAAAAAAATATCCTCTAACAATTATTCCAATAGGTCTCAAACTTTTCTAAAACAGAAACAATGATTGGAATTGGAATGTAGGCAGTAATGGTACATATTCTGAATCCAATATAAAAATTCAGGATATGGAATTAGTAAATAGCAAGTATCAAGTTAATAAGAATCTTAGTATAGTAGATAAAGAAATAGGACATAGAATATTGCCCACTAAAGTAAATTTTGCCCAACACCGCGAATTACTGCAAACCATGAAAACAAGTGTCATCTTCTGAAAGAGCCTAATCAGATCGAGACTTTCATATTGATCCACTGCACAACCCGATCAGAAATATTTAAGCTGTCATTTTTTATGCAAACGTATTCTCATACCAATGGTTAAAAATGTCTGTGAGCGATTGAAGTCAAAGGATCTTGGTGAAGACAATCCCTCCTCCTCGAGTATTGTGAACTTGCGCTGCAGAATCTCAAACAAAAAATGTACCTGATAAGAGAAGCAACAGCACAATACTTTCGACAATTGCAACAACTAAAATGGATGTAACCCGAAAAGAAAATAATCACATAATCAAGATGTGGTCGTTCCCTATTACTTCAAATAAAAGATTAGGAAGGAAACCACGATCTATACTGGAAAGAGCAATAACAGCGACTGGACTTTAGAGACTTATTTTCCTAAAAATTTGTTTGAAGAGACAGATTTTATAAATTCTAACGGAAAGTAGCACTGGCTGCTCGATCAATATATGATGAATATATGGAAACATCTTGTAGAACAATCACATTGTCAAGATAAACGCTCAGTTGTGGAACAAGCTGAGAAAAAGACCCTTCCACCTTGAGAAAGAGTGCTATTTATGATACAGTGGAGCATCTGATTGTGCTCAAGTGGGATAGTCCATTGCTTGGGCTGTGATTGGCTGCTGGTACATGAGTGGAGGTATTTCTGTATAAATACCAGCTTGATTCCAGTGAGTTTGCGGGGTTTGTATTGAGTTACAACCTGCTTTATTTTTGTCTGCCAGCTGGACGCTAGCTGGGACCCTTTCGCCGGTAAGTGTTGTTATTCTACACATCTAATATTTCCATACTATTAATCCGTGTGAAATTCAAATTCTTAGTTGGCCCTGCAAAGGCTAAGTTCACATACCTAGTCACTATTTACTGCTTTCACTTATCTTATGAAGGTATGTACTTCGTGAAATAATATTTTTACGACTGGAAACATTCATGGAACTCGATTTACCGAATACCTTTCTGTAAGATAGTCCCGCGAGACTGGATGTCAGTGATGTTAGCAAATCCTTGTTTTTCAGGACATTTTTTTTCAATTATTGTAAAAGCCCCAGATCACATATAGGCTAATTCTGATGAATAAACCATAGTCTCACAAGAGATACTTAACCAGGAATCTGTAATGCATAATGCCTAGATGCATTGCTATATAGAGCCATCCTGGGTATGACGATAAACTACATTCGCGTCCTGTGTATGACGATAAACTCCAACCGGGTCCTCGGAAAACGATAAACTGCATCCAATAGCAAGGCCTGTGATCAGGATGTTTTGAGGAGCGTGAAACCACCTCGTAATTGGCTGGTGTTCACAGGTCCAACTTGACCCAGGCTGGTAACACCTTTTAGGGTCTCATCTATGGACAAATATTTAACACCCAATCGGGGGTCAAAACACCGTGAAAGTGTAAAAATAGATTTTAATACAACTTTAAAATATTCTTACCAAGAATACATTTTTTAAAAATATTACCAGCAATACATTTATGAAAAAAACAAAAAAAACAAAAAAACATTACCCGCTGTACATTTTTGAAAATAATTATTACCAGCGAAGGAAAATTATTACCAGAAATAGATTTTTTGAAGGAAAAAATATTAGCAGAAATGGATTTTTGGAAAAAAAATATTACCAACAATGAAAATTTTGTCGGCAGTAAATAAGCCATTGAGGTTGATATACCGTAAAACAAACGAAACGAAACGAAACAGTAAGAGTGCGGCCACTTTCCTCCAAACAGATTATCGTAAGTCTTTCAGTTTATTCTAACAAACATTTATATCTGATTACATTATTTGCTTTGTTTGGACTGTTGTCCTCATCTTTATTGCCATATTCACAACGTTTCGACCGTTGTACGATCCGTCCTTCTTCAGGTGATTGGAATTTCGAACTGAACCCTTTATTTTACATCTGTTGTTCTGTGCTTTTGGCGGTATTGCGCACATCTTCTCATTTTCCGGGGAAACACCCATTTCATTCAACCCCATTCCGTCGTCCATCTAGGTACTGACCTGGCTCGATGTTACTTAACTTCGGTATTGTGTGTGAACGAGTGTTTAAACGCGTTATCACCGTAAGCTCGCAAAACAAGAAAGCGTAAATTTTCGTTGTTTTTCTAAGGGCAGTTAAAATAATAGAAGTATTAGGTTGGTGCAAAAATAATTTCGTTTTCTCACATAGTAACATATGTTAGAAAACGAAATTATTTTTGCACCAACCTAATACAAGCAAAACAAATTAAGTGTTTCGTTTTCTTTTTTCTTTTCTTTCTTTCTTTTTTTTTTTTTTTTTTTTTTTGCTGTAGGCAGGGAAACCAGTTTTCACTTTAAAGAATGACTTCACAATACGGATTTTTCTCTTCTTTGTCCGATGATAAACTGATTCTGCAGAAATCTATATAAAACCCCGCCCTTATATTACAACTGTTGTTGTTCTTGCACGATATCGATTGTTTTTCCTTTGATTCACACATTTACGTAAACACACATCTACGTATTTTCTGAGGGGGTAAGATGACTTCTGTTTTGGTAGATATTTCGTACATACATTGCCACTCGAATCGTAAATATATTTAGCCTGAAAGAACAGGACGTTGCGATTAATTTATGATTAATCGCTAGGATATCATTTTCTTACAAATAATTTTATTTAAATCCAGATTAATTTCGTTTTCCAACATATCAAAATCTCAGTGAATTATTTAATGCCAACAAGATTTTTAAGATAGGTTTGTATGAATAAAATATGTATTCTTTGTGAGAAATAAGTCTGTAGATCCGGTTTTGTTAACGTACTTTTGTGAAGAGAGTTTATGTAGAGCGTCATGTGTATTGCTGGTAATATTTTTTTTCACAAATATATTGCAGTTAATATTTTTTAGTGTATTGTTGATAATATTTTTTTTCAAAAATGTATTCCAGGTAGCGTTTTTTTTTTTTTTTTTTTTCAAAAAATAAATTGCAGTTAATATATTTTTATTTTTAATGTATTGATGGTAGTTTTACTATATTTATACTTTCATAGTGTTTGACCCCAATTTGTCGGTTAAATAGCTGGAAATTTAACAGGTGCTACCAACCCGGGTCAGGTATAGGTTCATACAGTCTAGTTATCATGGAGCAATATTCATCAGAACATTTACCATGAAATACTTATAGAAAAGACAGTGGGAAGCTATATTATTGCGGAGGGAGAGTCACTGAAGTCGGGATACCAGTACACAGCCAATAACATTGCAGATTCCTCTTTGCATTTTATCAATAATCTCTACATATATAGGAGCAGCATGTTAAATGTTTCAGTAATATTCGAAGTAGTGGACGAATAGTAGACATATAAATATGTAAGATTCATTCTGGAGAGAAACATAGTCTAGCATAACATAGTCAGCTGACTTTCTCAACTAAAGACTTAGCACTTGATTCAATATATTCGTTCCACTTCATTTCAGCTCGTCAGTTCAAGAAGGAGCAATGTGTCACTCTCCTGCAGTTGAAACGATGTCGGACGCAATGCATATTTTCAAACACATATGTTTGCATAGAGGGTATAATGTAGAGGCAAATGTCAACTCGCGAGTGGGATCACACTGTGCAAGGGGTAAATAGATGAATGTAACAACAATTAAAATCATTTCCCTCCAAGTAAGGCGATGAAGCCATTAAGTGGCAAGGAGTTATTGCGAATGAAAGAATTTGAGAAAAATCATTATTAATGAGCAAGGACAATGAAGAACGGTATTGGAGAAGAGAGAAATGGACGATGGAGATTGGATTGTAAGGTTTGAGGATCAAAGTTTACTGGAAAGCCACATTTAGCGAGATCGGTGAGAGAAGAAAATGTGAGCATAAAACTTACGGTTGCATCTAGAAAGTTCAACTGTAAAAGTATGAGACCTGTCTGCCAATCTAGTACGGCACTTCAAATTCGTAACGTCGAAGTACCAGGAAATATCATCGTGTAATTATAGTCTTTCTTTCGTAATGATAAGAATAATCAACATCTTTTTATAATCATATGGTGCAAAGACATGCAGATATTATACAGACACAGATACACAGAAGCGAGTTTCTAGCAGCAGACCTACCAACTGATACAATGCGTAATTTCAAATTGTTTTTTTACTTTATGTATATGCTACTTGGTAAGGTCTTAACTGAACATTTGCCGTGGAAATAGCGATAGAGAAGCGGTGCCCCCTTTCTTTTCTACAAATATTTTCATGGCAACTGATCTGATAAGTTTTTCCTATTTTCATACTTCGAGCTTACGAATTTAAGCGCAGTACTAGACTAGTAGCTAGGTTTCATCATTTCCTCAATTGAAATAGCTATATGCCGCCATTGTAATGGTTTATTTCTCTTGCACTTCTCGTCTGTGGAACTCTCTTTCGGCTTCTTACTTTTCCTGTCAACTTTGATCTTTAAAAAATTAAATGCAACCTCAATCACCATCTTCCCTCTCGTTTAAAATCCGTTCTGTTATTATGCACTCGTCTTAAAAAAATATTCTTCTCAGATTCTATCAATTTCAATAACATGTTGTGTCTTAGTGGCTTCATTGCCTTGCTTGATGTTAAATGATAAAAACATTATAATTAATTAAGCGTGAATTTTTTTTAGAAATCAATCATTACGTTTATATTGTTTGTTTGTTTTTTATTTAATTCATTTAATTTATACTGCATTTTAAGAAGAACACGAATGTGCTAATCTTCTGGTGTCTTTTATAGGTTATTTAATGGCAAATTTTCAAAAACAGCTTAACTGTGTCTAGCATACCAACCAAAAGTATCTATATTTTTTATTAGCCTATCAGTTTACATCTTTGATTCCCAATTGTGCTGAAGCCTCGTTAACAAACGTTATTCATGTCTCGTCTTCGCATTGTTACTGCTATCTGGTAGATTAGTGCCGAACGAAAGCCATTCTAGAATGGGAACGGTATGAAAATGCTAGAACCTCATCCACTCTAGTTTTCTTTTTCCTTATGTGGTAAATCTTTTTATAACATAGTCGAACATGTCTTCCCACTACTTACCGATGAATATTGTTCTAAGTAATGTTTTATACTTTACTCCTCCTCTGTTTTTTTGTTTTTGTTTTTGTTTGTTTTTTGCCGTTCATTCACAAAAAATGGCAGTTTACATATTTTTCTCATTAATTCTCTTGATTTCAATATGTTCTGTGCGAATTATATTCTTTTAACCTTATTTTTCCACTATACCCAGAAATATAATTTTTTTTTTTTACAAGTGTCGGCCGAAAATTTAATAGAAAGTCTATGTAATGTTACATGCATTAATTTCAACTCTTCCTATTAATCACTGTATTGTTTCTTTCCAACAAAGAAAGCTTCAAATAACTAGTAGCGACTTCTCTTGGAGATGGACATTTGGCATCGTGGTCATATCAAGTAACTGCAGAAAAGAGTTTAAGCCCCAAGGACATGCATGTTGATATGCTTGCTACAACAGATGATAGCGGTCCAGAATTATCAACAGTGTAAAAGTCGGCAGCTGTATCTAGCAGGGAAAGCGCGGAGTCTTGATGATGGCCCAAGGTCTGGGCGTCTCGATACTGCTAATACCGAGAAAAACATTGATCGTGTTCATCACTTAGTGATAAATGACAGGCGACTGACTATAAATGAAGTAGACAATGCTATAAGCATATCCCGTGAGAGAGTTGAGAATATTCTGCATCTTGAAATGTTGGCATGACAAAGATTTCTGCTTAGTGGGTGAGGGTCCACGTCTTCGGAAACCTGAGGAAAAGATGACAAGCTGATCACATCACGGGAAAATCTGACATTGATTGATGCGGCACCAGCTGGTTTGCTTGAATGTTTCCTAACCCAGGATGAGTGTTGGGTTCATTACGTTGAGCCAGAGACAAAGAGACAATACATGCAGTGGAAACTCACCTACTCCCCTACTCACCTGCTCCAAAGAAGGCCAATGTCGTTTCACCTGCAGTGAACAGGATGTCCTCAGTTTTTTTTAATGCCAAATACATTGTGTTTATTGGCTATCTTCAAAACGGCTACACCATTAATATCTACTTGCTGAGGGGTCATTTTTCATAAAGATAATGCTTCAGCACACAATTCATTGATTTCAGCAGTTGCTCTGCGTTACTGCGGCTTTGAACTGGTTGTTCACACTCCTGATTTGACAATCAGCTGTTCTCTAACACGAACAAAGCGCTTAGCTGGGAAACAGTATCGCAGTGATGAGGATGTCCTATCTGCCGTTGATGACTTTTTTGACCAACAGTATGAAACAGTCTGATATCTGTTTACCTCGAAAGAAATAATGCAATTATGAATAAGAAGAGTTGAAATTAATGCATGCAAAATTTCACTGCTCTATCATGAGAGATTCATAGTCAGCCTATGAACTTTTCAGTCTACCCTCGTACATGGAGAGAGACAATAAAGTTATTAAAACGAAGAGTTGAAATAACGCATACAAGATTTCAAAGATCTTACATCACAACTTCATAGTCAGCCTACGAGCTTTTTAGTTCACTCTCGTATCTGGAAAGAAACAATGCAGTTATTTAAAAAAAGAGCTGAAATTAATGCATGCAGGATTTCAAAGTTCTAGCATCGCAGCTTTATATTCAGCATATGAACCTTTCAGCTCACTCACATAAGTATTTTTCTTGTTGCTGTTTTACTGTAGGTGATATGTTCTATCTATTGTTTTCTTAGCGTTCTTGAATAAAAACCACATCTCAGTTCCTGCAAATCTCTTACATGAGGATGTGGTTCAGCATTTTTTACCATAACAGATTAAAAATGTTCCTGACGATATTGTCTGATGTCTAATATATCTCTTTATTCTTATGAGGCTTTGGTTTCCTGTCACATATTTCCATCGTATCCTAACGAATCATGCTTTTTTTTTCTTTTTCTCTTACATTGTCAATGAAATACAATATATAACATTGGAATATTCATTTTTCTAATCTTATTCTATAATACTCCAGTGTTTTTTGTTATTAATATCTGTGCTTTTGCTTTAGTAAATTTAACTCACTTGTAGTACAGACACCAGATGGCATTTTCTTTATTATGACAATGGCGGACAGCTTCAAATTTGCTTGCACAGCTGGCAAGCGAAACGTTTGACTCTTGAAGGAGCATAATTCAACAATAATAATTAGAAATATAACTTTCTGATAATATTGACGGTTTGTCGATTTTTACTCGTTTAAAAATAAATTCCAAATATTTCAGTAGATACTATTTTTTCACCTAGCAACAATCAGTTTATATTCTTTTATATCAGGCCAGTCTAGAAATTCTACTGGTACCATGCAACCCAGTACTCACGTCTTCGGTGAATAAAGCTATTCCCGGCATGTTTTTTATTTTTTGTTTTTTTTTTTGCGAAGGAGGGGGAGGAGGAGGTCGGCTAGACACCTAGTTCGATTAAAAACTAAAACCCGCTAAAGAGCGGATAAACTGAAGTCAACGGCCCTCTAACCTAATGCGGTAGACTGGGCCATGTATGCAGCAAGTGGGATGACTACACGGCATTGCTTGTAGGAGGTCTACTTAGACTGAAGTCAACGGCCTCGGTAAAGAATTCATCCGATGGAATCAACTGCAACGTGTCCTTGGTGAAATCGGAGCGTCCAAGTTGAAAGATATCTGCTTTGGTTTGACCTGGAGATGAATTGGTTCCACAAGGTCTAATTTGCCCAAGACACGCAGCGCATCAAAGAATACCTCTCTGCTTCTAATCTCGACATGAGAAGGGAAATGGTCAGGTGTCAAACGAAAATAATTTCCTAATATCATCCTTTATTATTTTATCTATGAAAATTATCTATAAAAACTTGTCTTACTGATATCATAATCTTAGGATCATAGGATAAAATGTTTTGGTTTGACTTCATGTGTATCTTATCGACGATGGGCTTTTCAACCTTTTAGGGTGTCGGGTAGGGTGAAAAATTTTAAGACCAGGCAATACATCTTCTTTGGGTTGAGGCTTGGTCTATTGCTCGGTGTCTGAGGCGTTCACAAAAGGGCAAGTGCCGACTGGGCTTAGGCAATTTTTCCACAGTACTGCCGGTAAACCCACTTTAAACTTCGACCTTGTGTTACATTCGATAGCGACGTGGCGCGCTGAAAAAGAATTATCTTCTCAACGTTGGATAATTGGCAAAACCTTTACAAATCACAGTTTTTCAGGATCAAGTTTCAGCCTTCAGTTTTCAGCTCAAAGGATGAAATCCATTTTAAAGTTCAATACCCGAGAATAAAATACCTGTTTTAGAAAATCAAGCAAATTATTAGATAGGTGAGTAGGCACGAATTCCTGAGCTTGTAATATGACAACCATTAGGTCAAACTCGTGCCTTGACTTAGTCAAGCGGATTGAGAGGACTGTATCCTGGTCAGTTTTCCTTATTTATTGATTCGTTTTCTACGGTTAATCAAATATTTTTATGTCATCTAAAGCCAGTAAAATACATTTAAATTGTAAGAATATTTTTATTATAATTAATTTAATGATACACGTCCTACTTTTTAACCCATAAGTGGGGAAAAGATGTGGATGCATACTTTTCCGTAAGTGAATCTAACGAACCCAACTGGAATTGGAACTCGGTTCTACGACTAACAATTTCGTGTTATTATCCCTTACACCACCCGCTCATCCAAGCTTCCAGCACCTGCTATTCCCAAACGATCACCCATCTAGTTACTGACCAGGCTAAACTTAGTTTAACTTCGGTGATCGTATATATCCCGGTCGCCATTGCATGTAGAATTTACAAACTTTCAGTTTTCGCACCGGTCCAAGCCTAATCCAGACATGCAATCACCGTCGAGTAATAGGATGACTTCAAAGAAGAATGTATCAGATTGGATTACGAAAGATTATTGAGATAATCCAGACATTATTGTTGCCATCTATAGAGTTTATAAATCGTATGACTTCAGACCTACGAAGGGAGTTCTGCATTGTTGAACAGAAAGTCTCAAAAGCACGTCTATCGGAAATTCATCCATTGACAATGAACAAGATACAATATTTTACTAACATTACTTATTTTTTGCTGCTGTAATGAAATATATCTGAAGGGAGTGTAACGGTTATTGGCGCTGAAAATTGAATCGACTTGACGAGTTCAATTCCGTTCTCGTGTACTGCGTTCATTTTTGGACTAATCTTTTTGATAAAGAAATAATCCATCTTTTCCCTCCCAGACTATGGATTAAAAGCAATATAGTTGTAGGATAGCGAAGTCCATGGGAAAACAGTCTTTCGCAACAAATGAAAATTCTTGGATGATAAGGGAAACAAATTTGTGGAGAGCCATGACCGCGTATAAATGGCAGCAGGATTAAATTACTTTAATATATATATATATATATATATATATATATATATATATATATATATATATATATATATATTAAAGTAATTTAATCCTGCCGCCATTTATGTATATATATATATTACTTTAATATCTCTCACTCTATATGAGTGTGAGAGATAGATAGATAGATAGATAGATAGATAGATAGATAGATAGATAGATAGATATGAACGGATACAAAGGATTGGGATAGATAGATAGAAGGAATTAATTTAACTTGTATAAAAGCGGGAGAGCTGCACTCCCACTTTTATACAAGTTAAATTACTTCCTTATATTCCCCATCTCTGCCATTGTATTTATTTGATACGATATGATAATTATTTTATCTGAGGCGCGATTTTTTTGTTCCAGGAATGCAATTTTCTTTTGTTTTATTTTGGAAGAAAATGAAAACAGAAAAACTTTATCTCCACCAGTCTGAGTCTGCTAGACAAATATCTGGCATCAAAGAATACAGCCTGTATGAAACTGGGAAACCCGTTTTATATCTACAGAGCCCACCATTTAAAATGGACGTATTCGTATCCATGCAGTTAATATTCGGTTGAGCTAGCTCTGACATTCGTGTGTCTATCACGCCAACCATCACAAGCTAGGTCGGAAGGTCATTAGGTAGGCAGGATGTGTCATAGCGTAAATGATCAATGTAGATGGTTGCTGGGCGATCAACCCGTCTTACGCCATAGCTAGGCGGTCAGAGTAGTTGATCACTGGCAAGTTCTTGCTTTGCTAATAAGAAAAGGAGAAAAAGAAACAAGATCATGTAGATTTACTTTTGCGCCGCTTGATTTTCATTGGTTAATCAGGTTTCACAAGCATTCGGCAAATGAAACAATATAAAAGTAAAAATAATATAATTTCGTTCTAACTTTTACTCCATGTGTCATTCGCTGATGGAGCTTTAATAAAAGTGAAACATGTTAGATTGATAAATGTTTCCTATTTGTTTTTATCGCATCATTCTGTCAGGTTCCGATCAATATTAACACACATACATATATATATATATTCAAAATAAAACAAAAGAAAATTGCATTCCTGGAACAAAAAAAATCGCGCCTCAGATGCATGATTTCCAAACTAAAATAATAACATGGCAACTCATATGAAAAGATTATAACACAAAATTAAAAAAAAAAAATTATTCCAAAAATACAAAGGGAGAAAAGATTTTTGATTTAATGGATTTTTTAAATTCTTAAAACTAAACACACTCGGAGATTACATAAATGAACCCAACCTCAAGAGCGTTCATTGACGTCCTGAGGTACTCTAATATTCATTGACATCCTAAGGTACTCTAATATTTTGTAATAAAATATGGAAATCATGTATCAACAAAATGTTTTTTATTTAAAAACGTAAGTATATCTTCTCCGTTATTATTAACAAAATATATCTTGAGATATATATATATATACTATTTACATTAATCGGGCTATTGTTCTCATTTTTTTTCGACATATATATCACAACGTTTCGGCCGTTGTACGCTCAGGCCTTCTTAAACTCACACTCTTTGGATCCTGTCTCTGGATCTAACAAACAACAAAGAGTGTGAGTTCAATATCTGGTTAAGGTAGTGGAGAGGGGAATTAACTGACACCTGACATCCAGTAAACATGGCACGTGGAACTAGAATAGTCTACCCCTGTGAGCAAAATAAAGGGTTTAGTTCGACATTCCAACCACCTGAAGAAGGCCGGAGCGTACAACGACCGAAACGTTGTAATAAATATGGTGACAAAGATGAGGACAATAGTCCGAGTAATGTAAGTAGTGTACATAATACCTCATCTCTGAAATATAGACAAATATATATATATCACTCTTTGTTGTTTGTTAGATCCAGAGACAGGATCCAAAGAGTGTGAGTTTAAAAAGGCCTGAGCGTACAACGGCCGAAACGTAGTGATATATATATTAATTTCAATAAAAGTGCAATTAATTTACAAATTCATGAATTATTCATACATAAAACAAATACAAAGGTTAATGATTAAATGGCGAGAAATCCATCTTCGCGAACAATTCAATGATATACAAAAACCCCGAATCTGTTTATGAATGAAAAGATCCTGTTTTATAAATTTCCGTTGCATTAGATCTTTTTATTTTACAATCTTTCGTCTGTTCCTAGGAACATAAAAAGATCTAATGCAACGGAAATTTATAAAACAGGATCTTTTCATAAACAGTTTCGGGGTTTTTGTATATTATTTGAATTGTTCGCGAAGATGGATTTCTCGCCATTTAATCATTAACCTTTGTATTTGTTTTATGTATGAATAATTCATGAATATAGATAGATATGAACGGATACAAATGATTGGGATAGATAGATAGAAGGAATTAATTTAACTTGTATAAAAGCGGGAGAGCTGCACCCCCACTTTTATACAAGTTAAATTACTTCCTTATATTCCCCATCTCTGCCATTGTATTTATTTGATACGATATGATAATTATTTTATCTGAGGCGCGATTTTTTTTGTTCCAGGAATGCAATTTTCTTTTGTTTTATTTTGAATATATATATATATGTATGTGTGTTAATATTGATCGGAACCTGACAGAATGATGCGATAAAAACAAATAGGAAACATTTATCAATCTAACATGTTTCACTTTTATTAAAGCTCCATCAGCGAATGACACATGGAGTAAAAGTTAGAACGAAATTATATTATTTTTACTTTTATATTGTTTCATTTGCCGAATGCTTGTGAAACCTGATTAACCAATGAAAATCAAGCGGCGCAAAAGTAAATCTACATGATCTTGTTTCTTTTTCTCCTTTTCTTATTAGCAAAGCAAGAACTTGCCAGTGATCAACTACTCTGACCGCCTAGCTATGGCGTAAGACGGGTTGATCGCCCAGCAACCATCTACATTGATCATTTACGCTATGACACATCCTGCCTACCTAATGACCTTCCGACCTAGCTTGTGATGGTTGGCGTGATAGACACACGAATGTCAGAGCTAGCTCAACCGAATATTAACTGCATGGATACGAATACGTCCATTTTAAATGGTGGGCTCTGTAGATATAAAACGGGTTTCCCAGTTTCATACAGGCTGTATTCTTTGATGCCAGATATTTGTCTAGCAGACTCAGACTGGTGGAGATAAAGTTTTTCTGTTTTCATTTTCTTCCAAAATAAAACAAAAGAAAATTGCATTCCTGGAACAAAAAAAATCGCGCCTCAGATAAAATAATTATCATATCGTATCAAATAAATACAATGGCAGAGATGGGGAATATAAGGAAGTAATTTAACTTGTATAAAAGTGGGAGTGCAGCTCTCCCGCTTTTATACAAGTTAAATTAATTCCTTCTATCTATCTATCCCAATCATTTGTATCCGTTCATATCTATCTATATTCATGAATTATTCATACATAAAACAAATACAAAGGTTAATGATTAAATGGCGAGAAATCCATCTTCGCGAACAATTCAAATAATATACAAAAACCCCGAAACTGTTTATGAAAAGATCCTGTTTTATAAATTTCCGTTGCATTAGATCTTTTTATGTTCCTAGGAACAGACGAAAGCTTGTAAAATAAAAAGATCTAATGCAACGGAAATTTATAAAACAGGATCTTTTCATTCATAAACAGATTCGGGGTTTTTGTATATCATTGAATTGTTCGCGAAGATGGATTTCTCGCCATTTAATCATTAACCTTTGTATTTGTTTTATGTATGAATAATTCATGAATTTGTAAATTAATTGCACTTTTATTGAAATTAATATATATATCACTACGTTTCGGCCGTTGTACGCTCAGGCCTTTTTAAACTCACACTCTTTGGATCCTGTCTCTGGATCTAACAAACAACAAAGAGTGATATATATATATTTGTCTATATTTCAGAGATGAGGTATTATGTACACTACTTACATTACTCGGACTATTGTCCTCATCTTTGTCACCATATTTATTACAACGTTTCGGTCGTTGTACGCTCCGGCCTTCTTCAGGTGGTTGGAATGTCGAACTAAACCCTTTATTTTGCTCACAGGGGTAGACTGTTCTAGTTCCACGTGCCATGTTTAATGGATGTCAGGTGTCAGTTAATTCCCCTCTCCACTACCTTAACCAGATATTGAACTCACACTCTTTGTTGTTTGTTAGATCCAGAGACAGGATCCAAAGAGTGTGAGTTTAAGAAGGCCTGAGCGTACAACGGCCGAAACGTTGTGATATATATGTCGAAAAAAAATGAGAACAATAGCCCGATTAATGTAAATAGTATATATATATATATATCTCAAGATATATTTTGTTAATAATAACGGAGAAGATATACTTACGTTTTTAAATAAAAAACATTTTGTTGATACATGATTTCCATATTTTATTACAAAATATTAGAGTACCTTAGGATGTCAATGAATATTAGAGTACCTCAGGACGTCAATGAACGCTCTTGAGGTCGGGTTCATTTATGTAATCTCCGAGTGTGTTTAGTTTTAAGAATTTAAAAAATCCATTAAATCAAAAATCTTTTCTCCCTTTGTATTTTTGGAATAATTTTTTTTTTTTAATTTTGTGTTATAATCTTTTCATATGAGTTGCCATGTTATTATTTTAGTTTGGAAATCATGCAGTGCCACCTGATCGTGATGTAGTGTGAATTCTAAGAATTTAATGTTTTTGAATGACTGTTCCAGAAGCATAAGTAAAAATTTTCATTGCTGCGTGTTTTAGGATAAACTGTTTCCTGTGTAATTTGTGATCTTTATTTGTAATTTGTTTTGTTAGGTATTATTGTATTCTTAAGAAACAACTATTTTCGATGAATAGGAAATGTCACATATATATATATATATATATATATATATATATATATATATATAGAGAGAGAGAGAGATGTGTGTGTATTAGTGTGTGTGTATTTTCCGCTTTTTTGTTAAAAAGAAACAGCGGTTAAGTTTTTATTTTATTTTATTTATTCATTTAATTTTCTTTTGTATTCTTTTATTTTTTTTCCTTTTCTATGCATAGATATTGTAGAAATTGTTCTAATATTATGTACGTCCGAAACTTTTCGGCTATACTTTTAGCCATTATCAAAAGAAGATTTTATATTATCTTTTAAATGAATGTATAGATTATTTATGTATCGGTCAAAGTTATAGGAAGCTTTTATTTAAATAAAGAGAGAGATTAATACAAAAAAATTTCACTTATTTGACTGATATTATATTTAGCACCTCGAATCTACAGTTTCGTACATTATTTTTTTTGTAATTGTTCAATTCACTCTTCAGGAGCTTTCAGCAGATAAATAGATACGAACGGATACACAATGATTGGCATAGATGCATAGATAGATAGACACAAAATGATTGGCATAGATAGATAGATAGATAGATACAAAATGATTGGCATAGATAGATAGATACAAAATGATTGGCATAGATAGATAGATACACAATGATTGGCATAGATAGATAGATACAAAATGATTGGCATAGATAGATAGATAGATACACAATTATTGGCATAGATAGATAGATACAAAATGATTGGCATAGATAGATAGATACACAATTATTGGCATAGATAGATAGATACAAAATGATTGGCATAGATAGATAGATAGATACACAATGATTGGCATAGATAGATAGATACAAAATGATTGGCATAGATAGATAGATACACAATGATTGGCATAGATAGATAGATACAAAATGATTGGCATAGATAGATAGATAGATACACAATGATTGGCATAGATAGATAGATACAAAATGATTGGCATAGATAGATAGATACAAAATGATTGACATAGATAGATAGATACAAAATGATTGGCATAGATAGATAGATACACAATGATTGGCATAGATAGATAGATACAAAATGATTGGCATAGATAGATAGATACAAAATGATTGGCATAGATAGATAGATACACAATGATTGGCATAGATAGATAGATACACAATGATTGGCATAGATAGATAGATACAAAATGATTGGCATAGATAGATAGATAGATACACAATGATTGGCATAGATAGATAGATACAAAATGATTGGCATAGATAGATAGATACACAATGATTGGCATAGATAGATAGATACAAAATGATTGGCATAGATAGATAGATAGATACACAATGATTGGCATAGATAGATAGATACAAAATGATTGGCATAGATAGATAGATACACAATGATTGGCATAGATAGATAGATACACAATGATTGGCATAGATAGATAGATACAAAATGATTGGCATAGATAGATAGATAGATACAAAATGATTGGCATAGATAGATAGATACAAAATGATTGGCATAGATAGATAGATAGATACACAATGATTGGCATAGATAGATAGATACAAAATGATTGGCATAGATAGATAGATACACAATGATTGGCATAGATAGATAGATACACAATGATTGGCATAGATAGATAGATACAAAATGATTGGCATAGATAGATAGATAGATACAAAATGATTGGCATAGATAGATAGATACAAAATGATTGACATAGATAGATAGATACAAAATGATTGGCATAGATAGATAGATACACAATGATTGGCATAGATAGATAGATAGATACACAATGATTGGCATAGATAGATAGATACACAATGATTGGCATAGATAGATAGATACAAAATGATTGGCATAGATAGATAGATAGATACACAATGATTGGCATAGATAGATAGATACAAAATGATTGGCATAGATAGTGTTGTGTCGTGGCACAATAGTAAAAATAAGAAAATCATGTCGAGGTTGGTTTAAGGAACAAGTGTATTTAACATCACAGATACGAAGGTAGGAAACGGGTACTACTCAGCTAGGCAGTTGTAGTACTGTCGCTGCTCACACCGGGTAGGTATTACTGGCACTATATATAGTGAGAACCGGTGTAATTCCCTTGTGTTAGGAGGCCGGTGTAACACCCACCTTTGAAAATATCCCTTCTGGGGATTAATAACGTTTTTGTTTTGGGTTCACCCTAATCAACTCCGTTGATTTCCGTTTTCTTTTTGACCTCCTTTTCTCAGGAGCTGTCTCTGGTACCTCAGGATCTGTCTCTGGTATGGGCACCTGAAAAGTATCAAACACTGTGTCCATGATGTCCTCCTCGGGCGATCTGGTCACCTCACTGTTCGAGTATCTTTTCCGGGTTTGGTTAGTGTGACGTTTGTCCACGAAATCTGGTCCCTTAATCATATAGACCATGTTGCCTATTTGTTTCTCAATAGTGCCGGACTCCCAAAAGGTCCTATTATTTCTATGAATCTTGTAGAAAACTGTTTCGCCAACTTTATACCGTTTTTTTGTTATCGGTTTTTTGAGATTTGGCCTATCCTGGTTTGGTAATAAACTTGTGGAAAATTGATCTAACCTTGCGTCCGAACATGACCTCAGCAGGTGTCTTCGACGTTTCGATGTTTGCATTCGGAGTGACCCTGTACACTTGTAAGAACTGTTGGATTGACTTTCCCGTCGGTGATCCACAAGCTTTTCCCAGGGCTCTCTTGAACGTATCTACGAATCTCTCCGCTTGCCCATTACTTCTTGGGTGGTATGGTGGAATGGTTATATGCTCGATTAGATAATCCTCGCAGAGATGTTTAAATTCAGTAGGCGTGAATTGCGTTCCATTGTCTGTGACAAAGCAGTCTACAACTCCAAACCTAGCGAATAGTTCATACAGGAAGTTAATAGTTGTCTCGGATGTGGGGTTCTTGCATTTCAGTACTTCCGGCCACTTAGACTGTCTATAACAATGAGATAGCAGAAACCATCTAACGGTTCAGCAAAATCCAAGTGAATTCTCGATTCCCACGATCCGAATTGAGTCGGAGGAGCTTTCATAGCTAATGCGCATCCTCTACACTCCCTGACTTTTTCTTCTATATCCTTATCCATGTTTGGCCAGAAAACGAAAGAGCGCATAAGGCTTTTCATTCTCGATATGCCTGGATGTCCTACATGGAATTCCTTGAGCATTCTTTTCTGTAATGTCGTAGGAATTACGACCCTGTCGCTATATAACAGGACGTTATCACAAATTGAATAAACTTCCTCATCCAGTTGGTTACTGTTGATTTTTTCTTTCGTGCTTATAATAAATTCGTCCACCTCTGCCTTACTCGTAATCTCATCAAGCGTTACTGGAAGTTCTCTTATCGTGTCACATAAAGTATTTTTTACTTCAACTTCCGCTTGAATAGCTGCTATTACCATATCCTCCAATGGTTCTGTGTGCTTAGGTATTAACCTTGATAAGCCGTCTGCATGACCAAGTTTTTTAGATGGTACATACTCCATTTGAAAATTATAATTCAGAAGAATGGTACCCCATCTTTGGAGTCTATTCGTCGTATGTTGTGGTAGTCGCTTTTTCGATCCAAAAATCGTTAGTAAAGGTTTGTGATCTGTTTGTAACAGAAAATTTCTACCGTGCAAGAAACGATGAAATTTCTTTACTGCGAATATAATGCTTAGCGCCTCTTTCTCGATTTGCGAGTAGTTCTTTTCGGCTGGTAAAAGTGAACGGGATGCATGGGCTATGGGTTTTATTTTTCCATCATCCATTTTGTGTAGTATGCATGCTTCTATGCCATAGGCACTGGCATCGCTTGCAACTATAATATCACGCTTGGGATTATAATGTGCCAGAAACAAGTCAGACGTTAATATATCTTTAATTTCCTGAAATGCTTCTTCGCACTCTTGCGTCCAGACCCATTTTTGGTCCTTCCTTAACAATTCATTTAAGGGTGATCTTAGTTTATGCATATTTGGCACGAATACATTGTAATAATTCGCCAAACCTAAGAAACTTTGTAGAGACGCAATGTTTTCTGGAGCAGGCATGTCCCTTATTGCACTCGATCTATCTGGATCCGGCCTTCTTCCATATTCATCGATGATTTGCCCCAAGTATTTTATTTTTTCCATGAAAAAGGTACATTTTTCCTGTTTCAGTTTAAATCCATAATCCTGGATCTTTTTGAATACTTGGTTTACATGAACTTTGTTTTATTCTTTTCTAGCGCTGTTCATTAACACATCGTCCAGGTACCCTACTGCGAAGTCCAACCCACTTAACATCATGTCCATTGTTTGCTGAAAAATCGCAGATACGACTTTGACCCCAAAAAGAAGTCTGTTAAATTTGTACAATCCTTTATGGGTATTGATGCATAGCAGCTTTGAACACTCCTGATCGACTGGGATTTGTAAATACGCGTCACTGAGGTCGATTTTAGAAAAATATTTCCCTCAACTCAGTTTCGCGAATATTTCTTCAGGGCTCGGAATGGGATAATGGTGATCCTTTAATGCATTGTTTAAACCTGTTGAGAAATCGGCACAAACCCTAATCTCCTTGCTCTTCTTTTTGATGTAAACTGTTGGCGTAGCCCACTCACTGTGATCAATTTTTTCGAGGACACCCATGTTTTCGAGTCTTTCTAATTCACCGTCTATTTGTTCTATAGCGGCGTATGGAACCTTTCTTTTCTTTTTGAACACTGGCTGTTCATTTTCTTTGACTTCAAATTTTGCTACCGCTTTTGTACACCTTCCAAGACCGCCTGTAAATACGTCTGGAAAAATCTCTTTTAACTCCCTCTTAAGTTTTTCTGCCTCCACATTCGAATCCTCAACTTTTTGACAAAAAGAGCTTAAAGGCAGATCCCATAGTCTAAATTTTTCGAACAGATCAGTTCCAAAGAGGTTATTTGATTGTCGCATGACAAAAATTTTCGCTTTTTCGGTCTTATTCTGAAAAGAAATATTCGTTAATAATTCTCCTTCGAAGGTGATTTTTTTCACCACTGACGGTTCTCGCCGTTTTATGTGATTTAATCATAGTGGGTCTCCCAAGCTTCTTCCATGTCTGTACATTAATGATGGGAATATCAGACCCACTATCAAGCTGTAGTCTTACTTTCTTTTTAAACATTTTGACCTGTACAAATTTCCGGATATTTCGTTCCTCAGGTTCAATTTTCGTTAGTTTAATGGATGTCTTTCTACCAGATTTTTTGCTACAATGTGATGCCTTATGCCCCTTCTGGTAGCAGTTGCCATATTGTTTGAATTTTTAGGGACACTCATTGTACCAATGTTTATTTCCAAACCTCCAACACGGTCCAGGTGGATCTTTTCCCTGTTTTTTCCTCTGGTTATTTTTTGAAGTTAAATTTTTCTTCTGATGGACCTTTTTAATGTGCGACACTCCGCTTTCCTCTATGTCACGACTGTCCTGTTTCGACGCAACAAACCGTTCGCAGTCTTCCGCTAAGCTTTGTAGTTTTAAATTCGGCTCGTTTTCGAGTTTATTTAAAACACGACGCCTGATCTCAGCGTCTTTACCTAAAACCAGCCCTTGCACAAATATTAAACATTTAAAATTATCTGATGATAATTCCTCCAGTTTAAAGTCGTCACAATGCTTGTTTACAATACTTGCATAAGTAGTGTAATCATCTTCCTATCTTCTAGTGATATTCATACACTTATATCTCCTATGAAAAACAGAAGATTTGTAGAAAACAGTTCTGTTAGTATAGTAACTGTCTCTTGGAAGTTCAACTCACTGGTCTTTTTTGGAAGGATAAAATTCACGAACTTTGTATACTCGGCAGTTCCCAATTTTCTTAGTAAAAACCTAACTTTTTTAGCGTCTGTCCATGTACTGCAATCCGATACAAAAATATCCTCATATCTTCTATAGAAATGAGCAAACGTGACATCGTCTTCTGGATTATAATTGAAACTTTCAATAGAGTCCCACACAGCCGTCTGGGAGAATGCGTTATGATTCTCGCTTGCATTCGTTAACTGTGTTGCCTCCAGAAGTTTCCTCTGTTCCTCCTGTGTTTTCATACAGATTTTTTCGACGCGTTTCTGTTGTTCCAACAACTCTTTTTTAAATTTCTCCTCACTTTCAAGTTGTCGTTGAAATTGTTGCTTTTGCAACGCGAGACTTTGTTCCGTTTGAAATTTGAACAATTGAAGAAGAGACTCTCTTAATTCTGCGTCCATGGTACGAATTCAATTTACGCACCATACAGTTTACACTTGTATTAAACAAATCAGTTTTCCCAAGACTTGCTTAATAAAATTAGTTTGCTCAACTAATACACAAACAAGAAATATGTATTATTTCTTAGCCAAAAAGTCAATTCAAGTTTTTCTTTGTTACAAAAAAAAAAAAAAAAAAAAATCATTTTGCAAATGTCATTTGTTGCATGCGGTATGACTCGAATATTTAACAGTCTTTGTTAAAAACAAATGACTTACGCGAATATATATTTTTCACTCGACAAATCATTTAACTTTGAAGAGGAGAAAAAAAAATCTTACCGTGACAAAAAACTCTGCTTTCTTGTAAAGAAACAAAAAAAACAGTGAACCCTTTATTTTTCGAAACAGTTGGTGTCAGTATTTTCAATTATTTTAATAATTGACAAAATTATTCGCGTTCTCATGCTGTAGACTTTTGGTAGGAAATTTTTGGTTCTTTTTATTTTATTTTATTTTTTTTACGTCGACAAATTACTATTGTAGTAATTAATGTGCTATTAACCCTTGCGTATCCAAATATCTGTTTGAAATGACGAAGGTGTTTTGTCGTAAAAATCTTGCGAATCCTTGTATTTCAATCACCTTAGGTGATTGCCTGCAGTGATATCGTTTCGAAATGATTGGGATAGATAGATAGATAGATAGATAGATAGATAGATAGATAGATAGATATGAACGGATACAAATGATTGGGATAGATAGATAGATAGATAGATAGATAGATAGATAGATAGATAGATATGAACGGATACAAATGATTGGGATAGATAGATAGATAGATAGATAGATATGAACGGATACAAATGATTGGGATAGATAGATAGATAGATAGATAGATAGATAGATAGATAGATAGATAGATAGATAGATAGATAGATAGATATGAACGGATGCAAATGATTGGGATAGATAGATAGATAGATAGATATGAACGGATGCAAATGATTGGGATAGATAGATAGATAGATAGATAGATAGATATGAACGGATGCAAATAATTGGGATAGATAGATAGATAGATATGAACGGATGCAAATGATTGGGATAGATAGATAGATAGATAGATAGATAGATAGATAGATAGATAGATAGATAGATAGATATGAACGGATACAAATGATATAGATAGATAGATAGATAGATAGATAGATAGATAGATAGATAGATAGATAGATATGAACGGATGCAAATAATTGGGATAGATAGATAGATAGATATGAACGGATGCAAATGATTGGGATAGATAGATAGATAGATAGATAGATAGATAGATAGATAGATAGATAGATAGATAGATAGATATGAACGGATACAAATGATATAGATAGATAGATAGATAGATAGATAGATAGATAGATATGAACGGATACAAATGATATAGATAGATAGATAGATAGATAGATAGATAGATAGATAGATAGATATGAACGGATACAAATGAGATAGATAGATAGATAGATAGATAGATAGATAGATAGATAGATA
>OZ010577.1:48345835-48403335 GCA_963932145.1 Acanthosepion lycidas | reverse complement strand
CAAAAAAAGAAAAAGAATTACTATGTCATAAGAAAATAAACAACTGATGTAGATAATCATCATCATCCTCATACATCTGATGCCTGGGTGTGGTCGTAGGGTCTCAGTAGGTATTCATTCATATGTATTGGGCCTTGGGGAATGCAGCCCTGAAGGAGCTCATCCCTTTCCCGTCCAACTGAAGAGAATACGACATCTATAAATAAAATTCTGTGATTTTCGTTAGTCCGTCGTCTGTCACACCATCTAAAATAGCCATACACTGACCGATCGAAACCAAATTAAAAAATATTATTTACCATGAAGTCTTATAAAATTCAATTAAATTAAGGAAATTTAAGGAAGTATTTTTCCAAGCTAATCGACTTATTCAAACTTCATCGATTGGTTTTTAAATCTCGACAAAATATTAGCGATAACTTCAATAATATTAAATATGGTGAGAATTTCAATTCATATTTTTAAAAGCCTGATATCATGGTTTAATGTTATTCAAATTTCTTTCAACTTATGGGTTGTTTGTTCGTCCTTTTTTAAGTCTAATAATGGCTCCGTGGTGATTTCAGTGCTTGCCGTGTTATTGTAGACGTATTTCGAAGGAGATGTGGATAGTTATGGGAGAAATGAGGAAGATATAGGAATAACATTACAAATATATATATATATATATATATAAAAGTGAACATAGAAACTTAGAGGCGACAATCTGTTTCATGCTATATACCTGGCCTGACGATTGCATCTAGCATGTAACTGACAGTCGCCTCTAAGTGTTGACTTCTATTTTCACTTTTATATTTACACACGCTCTATCTCTGATATTGAGCGTTTTATCCCATAAATATAGCACATCTTAAGACTGTATTTCTTCATATATATATATATATATATATATATATATATATATATATATATATATATATATATATATATAAATTTACTGCCCTAGGAATACAAAATAAATGATAAACTGAATTATATACGAGTGTTGGCTGAAAAGTCCATAGGCTGACTATGAAAGAATGATGCTAGACCTGTGAAATCTTGCATGCATTAATCACGGCTCAACTTATTAATAACTGCATTGGTTCTTTCCAAATAAACTGACATCTGACTCAACTCAGATTTGTCAAAACATCATCAACAGTAGCTATGATATCATCCTCACTGCGATACTGCTTCCCACCCAAGTGATTTTTTTCATGTTGGGGAACAGATGATAATCAGTTCAAAAATTACTGTCACACACAGCAGCCATTGAAACCAATGACACATGAACCCTTTCGTCAGTTTCCCCGAGCGTTCTGTCTTGATTGCTTTTTGTAACTGTCACACCAAATTGGCATAGCATTCTCCACTGATTTTGAAAATATTTAATAGGCACAATGTCCCTTGCATCACAAAAAAAACCAAAAAGAACCTGAAGCTATCACCTTCCTTTCAGATTAAACGACGTTGGCCTTCTTTGGAGCAGGTGAGTAGAAGAGTTTCCACTGCCTGCATTGTTACTTTGTCTTTTGCTAAAAATGATTAGGAAACATTCAAGAAAAGCAGCTGGATCTGCCTCAAACAATGTCAGATTTTCTGTGATATTCCCAGGTGCAATTTTGATCAAGTGTCAAAAGACGTGGAACCCACTGTGCAGAAAACTTCATCATGCCAATTTCATAGTGGAGAATATATTCAATTCTTTCACGAGATATGCTAATGGTATTGGCTATTTGATTTATAGTCAATTGCCTGTCATTCGTCACCATGTGGTGAACGCGATTAATGTTTTCCTTGATGGTAGCAGTTGCAGAACCTCCAGATCGTGTGTCCACATCAAGACTCTTCCTTCCACTGCTAAATTCAGTTGCCCAATTTTGCACTGTTGATAATGCTGGGGCGTCATCCCCTAATGTAGCAGCCATGAAATCGTGAATGTTCTTTAGGCTAAAACCCTTTTTCTGAAGGTACCTAATAACACCAGATGCCAAAGGTTCATTTTCATGAGCAGTCGCTATTAGTTATTTTTGATGTCTTCTATGAACAGTCAAATGTTTGTTTGCCTGGAAATAAATAATGCGGTATTAATAAAAAGAGTTGAAATAATTGGATATAAGATTTTCCAGCTCTTGGATCGCTTCTTTATTATCGGCCTATGGATTATACCCACCTCATATATGAAGATGGCCATATTCATACGTATAAAGTCTGTAAAGACCTAATGGAAGCTCTTCATAGACTTACAGCCAAAGACGAATTTATTCGTTCACCCATAAATTTTGAAATTTTTTATCTATTTCTCAGAATCTAATGCCCGTATGACGCCAGTTTTTTTTTGTATATGATAATAAGCAAAAACACGAATATAAGACTCAATTCTCAGAACAGTAGATTAAATACAGTAAATTTAACAGGAGAATTATGCGAAATAGGAAAAAACAAAATTATTCGTACGGTAGAAACTATTGTTTTAAATTGATTGATCCGTGAAAGTAATTTACTGAATTATTTTATCGGTGAAGGCTTCTAGACTATTTATTCAGTAGAATATTTGTGATAATTCCAGTAAAAACATCACGTGATGCATATAGTGTCAGCATTGTTATTCTTACGTTAACAACAGAATGGGGAAGACAAAGGAGCTTAGCGTTGACTTGAAACAGAATTATTAACTTCTGCAAGTCGAGATATAGTTATAGCACTATTTCAAACCGATTAGCTATCTCTAGGTCTATGGTACACTCCGTTATAAAGAAGTTTAAAAAGTTTGACCCGACAGAAAATTTGCCTGGGTGTGGAAGAAAACCCAAATTGTCACCAAGAGCTGCAAGAAGGCTGCCTTGTCAGGTTAATATAAACTCGAGAGTTGTTTAAATAGATATCGCCAGATGTTTGGATACGATGGGTATCAACGTAAGTATTCGCAAAATACAATATATTTTTTTAATAGAAATGGGTTGTATGGAAACAGACTATGATGAACCCATCTTCCCAAATCATGTTACATTGTGGCTCGGTTTAATTTTGCCAAAACGTTCTTGGACAAAGTAAATTGCTTTTGGGAACAAGTACTACGCAGTGATGAAACGAAAATTGGGCTTTTTGGACATAATGATGTACAGAAGATTTGGCGCGACAAAGCTGAGGCTTTCCTACCAAAGATTACAACATTAATGTATGGAGACGGCTCGATGAAGCTTTGGGGTTGTTTTAGCTCAAAGGGAACTGGAAAATTAATTGCAGTAAGAGAATTAATGAAATCTGCAAACAATATCAAAACTCTACGACAATCAGCGGAATATCTAGGTCTGCGATTTACTTTTCAGTAAGGTAATGAACACAAACATACGTCAAATTCAGTGACTCTTGGGTTCAGATAAAGTTTATAGTTCTGTCATGGCCTTCAATGAATCTTGACTTGAATCCTATTGAAAATCTATGGCATGAATTGAAAATTCAAATAAATCGTCGGTCTCCAAAAAAACTTCAGGAATTAAAACGTGTAACCATTGAAGAATGGGAGAAAATCCCAGAAAAGACTCGTTCAAATCTCATCAAAAACCTTAGAAAATGATTGAAGCAAGTTATAAAGATGAGAGGCCATGCTACTGACTATTAATATTGTGAAAATTGTTCAATTTTTTCTATTTTTTTATACAGTGCGAAGTATTTTACCTTTTCCTATTTTGAATAATTCGCCTGTGAAACTTGTAATATTTGACCTATTGTTCTGGAAATTGAGTTTTATATTCCTTTCTTTGTGCTTGAGATATAAAAAGCCTAACATCATACGAGCAGTAGATTCTTAAAAATGAATAAAAATATTCAAATTTGGTGGGTGTACGAATAATTTCGTCGTTGTATATGGGAGAAGATTTCTAATTGGCTTGTTAAAGTTACCAGTTATCATCTAGTTCTTATTTTATTTAGTACTATGGGGAAATAGCTTAATGGGTAAAAAGCGTTGTTTTTCGATTTTGGTGGCATAGCGTTTGTGAGTTCAATCACTGGATCGGTCAGGTTATACTTGCACTCAGTGGAAAAGGGGCGAGCGATAATTGAACGTTGCTAAATAAAATAACTAAACAATATCCCTAAGCATGAGCTGTGGAATGAGAATATTCTACTCCAATAGAATAAATACAGGGTTCAGCTTGGAATTCACTGTAGGTTACCCAGATCGATATGCGCCTGAGGAAGGCCGGGGGCTACAAAGGCTGAAACGCTGTGATAAAACAAAAAAAGTTAAGGACAATAGTCGGAAGAAATATAAATAAATAAATAAAACGTTTCGGCCGTTGTACGCTTAGGCCTTCTTCAGGTGATTAGAATTTCGAACTTAACCCTTTATTTCTTCCAACAGGATAGATTGTTCTAGTTCCGCGTGCCATGTATCTTCGGGATGTCTAAATTATCTCCCTTTATCTAAGTCTCTAAGTTTTTGTTCTCGACTGTAGTCAGTTAATGACCTCACAACACTTTGGGTCAAGTCACGCTTTTATCCACTGCACCAAGTGTCCTTAAGCACAACGGACAAAACTTCGTGAATATGGCAATAAAGATTAGGAGAAAAGTCCGAACAATGTAAATATTGTAAATAATTAAAATAGCTCATCTCAGAAAGAGGAGACACGGTGGAGTAATGGATAGCGGCCTGAGTTCAAATTCCAGTCGAATCCATTGCATTCAATCTTCCCCCAGGAGAGACCGATTTCTATAGCCTTGGATGGCAACTGGTCTACCTCAGAAAGAAATGGCAACATACTGCCGGAAAAAAAAATTGCCTGGTCAGTCATGTATCGAAAGATACGTTATCGTCTAGGCGTGTATCACACATGGCACATAACTGACTGACATACGCGACATCCCAGTGGCGGTTGTCATGTATTCTCTATAATTGTATTCCCTACTTTCAAGTCTATAACGCTGAAGTATCAAACATGAATTGGACTTAGCACCGATGTCAGCTAATGTTTGAGACATTTTATTTTTGGTATTTTCATTTTTTTTCTCCCCCAAACGACTTGGATCTTCCGTTAAGTCATCACTGTTATATAGTTATGTCTGCAATCTTATCGATGCTGAAATCATCTAAAGCTACCAGCATCTCTATTACGATTTCGTACAGTTGAGTAATGGATAGCGGTTCCGATTGAGGCAATTGGAGAACCGAGTTCGATTTCCAGTCAAATCCATTTTATTCACTTACGTGCTAATACCTTTGGGAAAGGTATGAATCCTTTTCTTCTACCCCACAAGCTATGTGTAAATAGCAGGACAGACTCCGTTCTATAGCCCTAGATGGCAACAGGTCTGCCGCAGAAACAAATGGCAACCTACTGCGCTGGGGGTGGGGGAAGCTATATATCGTCTCAGCGTGTATCACGCCTGGCACATAACTGACGGACTGACTAACTGACATCTCAGAAATATAGACAGATAAAAAAAACAAAAACGATGTATGAAAGGGACGTTTCTCTAGACACTGATATTATTGTATAGCCATAAGTTTTTTATACGCAATAAATCTCGTATACTTACATATTTTTTTTTTTTTTTTATTTCAGAGGAACAAGAAAATGTATAAATTTATTTTCATATGCTTGGGCTTTATTACAATTCTAAAAACAAAATTGAAATAAAAAAAAATTGCCGTTGGAGTATATAATCAAACTTACTTTAAAAAAAAAAAAAAAAAAACTATGTATGCCTAAGCGATACATAGCTTTTTTTAACACGCCATTTTTTCTGATTGTTTTATACGGATAGGGTACATAAACTTTACTATATTTTTGTTTTTCGTTGTTATGATTATCTCTGGATCCTTTCCCTTTGCCGTCTCAGTGAATTTCCAGGCTTCTCCTAACCGGAGATGGTTATAGCCTGTCAGATTTGGCAGCATTCCAAATACTGATTGGTCAGCTGCTCTTGGCAAAGAGCGTCCATCTTGCGCGTTATTATTACCGACTGTCACACTCGCTACTAAATTGCGGAGTGTCATTGAACGAGTGGATGGGCGGGTAGAATGAGCCATGTATTTTTTCCCTTACCAACAACCAGGTAGAAACACATTCTCATTTTTTGGTTTGTACAGGGATCGAGTATCATGATTGCAGTTGTTTACTTGATTTTATTACATAGCTTACTCTAAAATAGTTCTTCAAATTTCATACAATGCATAATTAGATCTATTTGTTTCTGTATCTGTCTATATTTCTGAGATAAGTTATTGTAATTATTTACATTGTTTCTCCTTATATCTGTTGTCATATTCACGACGTTTCGACCATTGTACGTTTTCCTCAGATGATTGGAGTGTTGAATCGAATTTTGTTCGGGGTAGATTGTTCTAGTTCCACGTGCCATGCCTTCTCTGGATGTCTCGATATTAGTTATCTCCCTTTTAACTCAACTCTCCATATTTTGCTCACCTCTGCTGGAGCCAAGATTTTGCACTCACAACTATTTGAGACAAGTTAATGGATGCAACCAACGCTTTTATCCGGTGAGCAATAAAAGATGAGGACAACAATCAGAACAATGTAAATATTGTAAACTATTTGCTTCTATCACAAGAATTAGTTTCTAGTGAAATATTTTCATTGATTGTTTGATTCGTTTTCTACGGTTCATCAGCCTCTAACAGGTCATTCAAAGGCCCAAAACTGTTTTAAATTATAAGCATTTTTTTTCGTTTGGACATAACAGATGTTTAATGATACTAGTCTTACTAAGTAACCCATAGCTGGAGGAGAAAGAGTGGCTTCATGCCCTTTTCAAGTGTATTTGTTAGTGGTTGATTTTTTTACGGTTTATCAAACGTTTGCAGGACAGTTAAAGCCAGAAAACATTTTTAGATTATGAGAACTTTTTAAAATAATAATGGTTTTACTGATAAAAGTCCTGCTAATTAACCCATAGCTGAGGGAAACAAGAGGTCGATTCATACCTTTCCCAAGGGTATTAACGCGTAAGTGAATATAACTGATATAATGGAATATGCGTACACCTGTGCCCCCCCACTTCTCACTGGAATATGATTGGCTGGTGTCCATCATAAATACCGACGGACGTATAGGTACGAGAGTCAGAAGAGAGCCTTAGTCTGAGAGCTAAGTCTATAACGACGCCCATTGGACTAGGCCATTGATCTACACTTCTTACTTGCAACTACGACGCGTACCAGTCGATTACTGCTACCGTATTCTACTTGGATATATTAGGTTGGTGCAAAAATAATGACGTAATAATGTCGTTTTCTGACGTTAAAAAATGCGTCAAAGAACGACATTATTACGTCATTATTTTTGCACCAACCTAATAGTAGCCAAATCCACTTAGCTACTTCGTTCAAATATATCCCTTTCCGGGACATATCAATAACAAACCCGGCTGAAATTGGAATTCGGCTCCTGATTTCAAGTTCCTTACCCATTGCACCAGCCGGGCATCCAAACTTACCGTAAATGTTATTCCCAGGGTTTTGAAATCTAGGTACTACCCTGGATCAACATTGCTTATACGAGTAATCGAATATAACGAATCCCACGGGGATTGAAACTCGGCTCTCCTATTTACAGTTCCGAGCTATTATCCATTACACCACCCGCACATCCAAGCCTGCAGAACCCGGTATTCCCAAGCAGTCACCCATCTAGGTACTGACTAGGTTCTACGTTGCTTAACTTCGGTGATCGTACGGAAATCGGTGTTTCAATATGTAATGCCATTAAGCCTGAAATAGTTCGCTAGATATCATCGATAATAATCCATTATATATCAGCAGTTCATTTTTAAACGAAATAATAACGAGTGTGCGCTGTTGCGACAGAGTTCTTTCAAGACGTGGGTAATTATAGCTCTCTACAACTTCCTATCCTTTGTGACCTTTATGAGTGTTTCTCCCCTTTCCAAGACCCCTTCTTTCGTTCTGCCATCCATTCACACAAGCTCGTGAAGTAGGTGGTCCGCTATCTCTCTCGCCCTGTGAGGATTATTTTTTCCAGGCCTTCTGTTGCGGATTCCGAGATGAATTCGGTCTCCAAGGAATGACAAACGCAATAATTAAATATAAGAAATAAAATGTATTTACACAATCATACAAAGAGTAATAATGTTAGTGAATCCAGGAACGCGGTTAGTAGCAAATACAGATAGATATTAGGTTGGTGCAAAAATAACGTCGGTTTTTTACGTTAAAAATTACGTCAAAAACCGACATTATTTTTGCACCAACCTAATTATATACAGTCTCGAAGTAGGACTTCCTTAGAGTCTACGTGCTTGTAACTGACTTCTACAAGAGGTTACCTCACACTATCTCCGTTCGTATATTCTCTCACTCTCCGTATATCCTCTCTCTATGCGACTACCGACTACCATACGACTAGTATTTAGTCACCCCCCACGAGGGTATCATGTGGCACAAGGCCGGTTTAACGTGGGATCTCCGAGCCCTTGGGCTCGGCCAAAAATATACCATTTGAACCTGTATAAACGGGTTCAGGGTCGGTTTACCTCCCCGAAAGAGAATCCGCCCTTCGGCGTAGCCTCGTTCGGGTTCCTCCCCGCCCAAAGGCAGAGAGTTCAACCGTTCAGCCGGTCGTCCGACATCGACTACCATACGACTAGTATTTAGTCACCCCCCCACGAGGGTATCATGTGGCACAAGGCCGGTTTAACGTGGGATCTCCGAGCCCGTGAGCTCGGCCAAAAATATACCCTTTGAACCCGTATAAACGGATTCAGGGTCGGTTTACCTCTCCGACCGAGACTACGCCCTTCGGCGTAGCCTCGTTCGGGTTCCTCCCCGCCCGGAAGCAGAGAGTTCAACCGGTCGTCCGACATCGACTGCCATACGACTACCCTCACTGACTGTAACTCTGGGTATTTAACGGCAGCAGTCCAGGTACACTTGGTAGAGTCCACTTATATGAAAAAGGGGTGGACTCCATAACACCTTCTTTCCTCATACAAGACGTTTCGGCTGTCTTTTTCTGATTCTCTGCATAAATGATCTTTTTCTTACCATTTTCTTACTCGTTGCTGACTCGCTCCGTCGTTGTGTTGATGACATCCACAGTATCCTTCTGTAGAACTGCATTTCGCTTAGCTCCGGGTATATCTTCAACCGTCGGGCGCTTGTCCAGCATTCACTGTTATACAAGAATTATTTATATCACATTGAGCAGTATTTTTAACATATTTGTTCTTTTATTGTTTGAAATAACTATAGTGAAATCAAAAGAACAAAATTAATGAAAATAATCATATAATAACTTAATATATTTATTTATTTATTTACGGCATTGATAAATAAAACGTCAAAGCAATAGAATGGATATAAGTCAGAAGAACCAAATTAAAATATAATCTTTAAAGATAGTGATAATAACAAGAATTTGTATGACACAGATATCGGTCAAAAAGTCCGTATGCAATTCGCCTCCAATAACAGAACTGTCTCTCTATATATGTCCATATAAGCCATCATCGAATGGTGACCCGGGTCAATCATAGAGACATAAACATCTTTAACTCGAACATACCTTCGTATATATCACAAGTAAACAACTTTCAAAATGAGATATTTGTTGACCGGAAACAAGTTAGACAAAAGGTTGAATATATGAAATAATTTTGTAAGGTTTGAATTCGCTATCTATGCTTTTTCCCCACTACCTATGCCTTTTAATTGTTCGTAAATCACAGAACATAGTTTAATTCGTGTTTAATGACATCAAAATTGGTTTATACAATTCAATTAATTTTCTATATTTTTCCTCAAAATATAAAAGTTAAGTCAAAAGTCTTCAGGATAATCTTTTTGTAAAATACTATCGAATGTTACAAGTGTCGGTAGAGATTTTCAGCTCTAATAAAGATCGTTGTATACATGATTTAGAAAAGTCAGAAGCTAGAAGCATCAGTTCCACACCAGTTTCTCTCACGCAACCAGAGAAATATTTGAACAAGATAATCAAACGCGGTGATAAATTGACTCATTGCGAGAATTATAAGTCAGGGTGGACAGAAATAATCCAATATACGATTCCAAGCGTAGATTAAGAATTTTTTTAGTAACGTAAATTATACAAAACTATGCAATAATAAGGAACAGCAGCAGCAGCAAAATGATAATAATGATCATCATTCATTACCATCATTATTCTTTATAATCATCTGCATCATTGTAATAAGGAGTATCATTCTCATTCAACATCACCATCATCTTTATCATCATTGTCAATCTCATTGCCATTGATTATCATCATCATCTCTATAATCATCCTTATTATCATTCCTTATTATTATAAAGGTTGTTACCATCATTATTATCATTAGGATTACCATTATCATTCATAATCATCATCATCATCATCGTCATCATCGTCATCATTAAAATTCATCATCATTATTATTCCCACCACCACCACCATCCTCATCATCATCATCATCATCGTCATCATCGTCATCATTAAAATTCATCATCATTATTATTCCCACCACCACCACCATCCTCATCATCATCGTCATCCACATTATCATCCTTATCATCATCATTTCCATATTATTACCATTCGGATTATCATTATCATTGAGTGTCACCATCATCATCATTATTAACATCGTCATCAGTACTTTTCACCATCATCATCATCATCATCGTCATACCTTATTATCATCCCCATCGTTACCCTAATCCCCATCATCATCATAATATCATCATTGTCATCATATTTATCGTCATGAGGCTGCGCTGATTGCACAGATTTTCAAAACTCGTTCTCTCCAGTCTTTATGGTACATCTTCAGATCGGTATCCAGTGCCTTCACATATTTGTTGAATGTATGTTGTGAATGGACGACCCATATTTGTGTGTCTATGTTCTACTGTCCACCGTAGAATGTCACTGATAAGCTCATACTTACCTATCCAAGAATGCGTGCAAATCTTGTTCAACGCCCCCAAATGATATTGGAGACGAGACGTAGATGGTCATGTATCTGATTTGATTGTAAGATAAATTCAATACATGTCATCTATATATGCAATGTATCTTCTTTTGCAATAGTTCTTTTTTTCAATATCAATGTGAACGGATCATAGAACCAGCCAGAAAAATGTACACAAACGTTACCTTTTTTTCTCCAACATGAAGCCGTGATCTCAAGCCGTTGCGATCACATGACCTTCTGATGATTATATGTATGAGCCGCATCCCTTCAGGACATAAACGATAATGGATCTCCACAACTTCCTATCCCTTGTGCCTCTTAGCATTTTTTTTCTTTTGCTAATGTTATCGCCACCCGTTCTGCCATTTATTCCCAAAAACTCGTCAAGTGGCTCGTTGCCTCTATTTCTCCTGCCCTTAATATATCCCCCCCCGTGACGGTTAAGTTTTCCAAGCCATCTTTCCTCATTATGTGTCCAACGAATGTGAGCTTTCTTTTTCTGATTCTGATGAAAAATGGTCCTTCTGTCGCAATTACTTTTAAGACTTCCCCGTACCTTACTCGTTCCCTCCATGAAACTTTTTTTTAAAGTATCCTTTTGCAGAAACACATTCATAAATCCTCTAGTTTTCTCTTCATCCGTAGGGGAATTGTTCAACATTCCACGACCATATAAGAGGGTGACTAACACACAGCAATCTAGCACTATTTCCCTTGTTTCTAACGACTTTTTCCTCTTTCTCAACACCTTGTTTAACTTCTGCAATGAGTCTTACGCTAATGCAACACGTGTCCGAATTTCAGTGTCGCATTTTTCAATTCCATAGATATTTGCTAATAAAATTTGAGTGACAGTATTGTACTCTTTGGTCAATTCTTTGCTTTGTTCAGAATATCTCGAAGCTGGTTTTACGATTAAGTCCATAGCGAGATTTTATACCATTTGTTTTTTTTTTTGTTTGTTCGTTTCTTTTTTTTTTTTTCTGAAATGGCTGGTCGAATCGTTCGAAGCGTTTAGTGGTTTATCGCCCGTGGGTATGAGGTGCTTGAAACCAATATCAGCATATGTTTCAATACATTTATCTATTTGGGTGAAGTAAAAGAAGGCGTCCCTCTTTACTTTCCTCAGTAATAACTAAATAATGCTGAGGACTACACTTTTTACAGTATTTTCGATTAACGTCTACGTTTCATCAGTCTTTACACACACACTATCGTTCGGCTTAACTTTAAGTACTTTACGAAAGGGCTAATATGAATCTTCGATCGTTCTTTTGTGTTGATCAACATGCAACAGTTCGGTTTGCATGGTATTCGTTTATGTACCGTTTCCCTTGAGGACGTAAGCGATCGTAGTTTTCCCCAAATTGCTATCTTTCATAACTCGTAACTCATAAGTAAGATTTGTCTCCTTACTATGCCCCGAGACTCTACTATAACTCCATGTTCTGCCAACCATTTACACAACCCCCTTGCTTGGTTCTGCATCTCTTTCCTTTAATGTCTTGTGAGCATCAAATTTTCCAAGCACTATTTACTCATTATGCGTCCCAGAAATTTAGAAAAATATACACTTTTTGTTTCCATTTCATCGTTGCTTACGTGCTCTGTCCGTGATATTCTCTCTATCATTCTACAAAACCATAAGTCTATTGTAACCTTTGTCAATCAGTATTGCTGGGTTCCCTGTCGTATCGGGATACCACACTATTAATCACCGAAAAGAAACATTAACTTTTTGTATTCGATTTATTAACCCTGGCAGTATAGATTTTAAGAAACAGAAGTGACGTAACAAGAAGTTAGCCCAGAGTACCTACACGAGTGGTAGTAGCCGGTCGCAAACCTGGGTATGAGAGGCATATCGACGCTTCAGAATTCTTGAGACACTCCGTTGAATTCGCGCTGTATTGAACTTCAAAACCCTGACAAAAGCAATCCATCACTGTCAGGATGCCGTGCCCACGAGTCATTCCGGCCAATCGCTGACCATTCTGGCCATGAATTTTGCATTCAGTAAGATTATTCACTGCTATATAGGAGGATTGATATTATATAGCAACTCAGTACTCTAACGAAGATTTCCTGCTTCGTAATACTTTCTGCAGCTTTTGTAATGGATATGTAACTATTCTAATGCCCCATTGGATTACTGTGTCATATTTTCTGTGCTTTATTAAAATCTTCCTTGATATTTACCGCGCATATTCGCGTATTATGCGAATTTTGAGGACCTAATTTTGAAGATAATTTGACTACAGTAAATGGATATATAGTTTGGTCAACAGCGTAGCATGGGTCAGTAGTATATACGCTAATTGTATATCTCGTGTATGATGTGACCCTCTTAAAATTATCTTCAAAATTAGGTCTTCAATAGTCGCATGATACGCGAGTATACACAGTAAATATTGAATTGATTTAGCCGTCTCCAGTTCTCTCTACTTACAGTTTTCTTTAATATTTTCTTCCCCTTTTGCTTTGCTCACTTGCGGAAAATTTCCTGAATTTTTGTTAACATTTTTTTTTAAGCATTTCACCCCAATCAAGGCGGGAAGCCACTAGGACGCATGGGGTTACAGAAAATTTAGAGCAAGATCAGATAGGAGTGATAGAAGAAAGGATGAGGAGGAGGGTAGTGGATAGATCAAGGCAACTGAAGATGTCGATTGACATTACACTTGAATAGCTGGAGATTATAGAAGGGAAACTGGAATAGGGAAGGGAGTTCCACAGGCGATAGATGCGAGACATGAAGCTATTGGAGTAGAAGAGACGGCTAAATTTAGGAGTTTCGACAGTGAAAGGGTGAGAGTGGGATGCCAGCCTCGTAGGGCGCTTGAACTCATGACGTCTGGGAACCAGCGAATGCAGCTCCTCGGAACAATTTCCATGAAAGTATTTGTAGAACAGACAAAGGGAGGCGACGGCGCGTCTGTGAGAAAGTGACAGTAGACGAGATGCCAGAGCAGGGCCAATTACATTACATATCTGCCTCTGGATCTTATCAAGAACTCCGAGGCAAACAGAAGGGGCACCAGACCATATCTGGCAGCAATACTCCATGCAAGGGCGAATTGTTGATTTGTAGATCTGGAGGATCGATTCCGGGGGGAAAACTTTCCTGGCGCGGCACAGGGAGCCAACTTTCCTTGCGGTGGACGAAGCAATTGACTCAATGTATTTGTTCCATCTCAGGTCAGCAGTCAACGTGAGACCGAGCAGCCGCATATCAGCCAACAATGCAGATTACATAATATAAATTAGGTCCTTGTTTTTTGTTATTGCTTTCTTAGAATTACAGTCTGTAAGGCCAATAATGCTATATATGAGTCGTTATTATTTTAAAGACTGACTTCGCAGTCTTCTGATCGTCAGAATGTCACTTTCTACCGTCCAATTTACATGAGCTTAAATAAGAACAGATTACACACTGACTTATCGATAGTTAATGGGTAGGTGCTGAACATCGTATAACAATCCTCTATTTCGGTGAAGCGTAGCAGATCGATGTGGCATCGATTACGCAAGTGTTCGGAAGACCTTTGGAGCGAAGCTGTATCATGACGTCCAGATAGCTGTTTGCAACTCCCCTGATAGTTGTCAATGATGCATCTTATATGCGATTATTGGACCTATCCATCACGTCCTATTAAAAAAAAAACTCAATTGGGTTCATATCGCGTGTACGTCGCGAGCACACCATTCAGTGGAAGACCATCAAATCAATTAGAGGCAAGTTGGTCCCGATTGTACGGTGCATGCCCGGAATATCCCATCGTTGTTGAGATACATGGCGTCCTCGAATGAACACATATTGTTACGAAGCTGTATAACGTAACGGTTACCGATACATGAGGGTGTCTAGACACGGTACCACGTGAACAGAATTTACGCCAATAAGACACGGTCACCACTCTGCATGATGCCTTGTTTAAACAAGAACCCATGACCTCATGGGGTCAGCGGTAAACCTGAACGCTACTTTTGGCTTGAAACAACAGGAATCGTCATTTATCGAACCACCCAACACGTTGCCAGTTCAATTAGCGATGTCACGAGCCCAGGTGAGGTATCGTCAGTTTAACAGGAAGACACACGTGGATCTCCTGATTTTATATCTTATGGAGACTAACAAAAGCTGAATTGACCTGATTGATCGTCATCTGGAACCTTCTCTATCGTGTGGGAATGTGATGTATGACAGTCTTTTTTATTGATTGATTCGTTTTTTTTACGTCTTATCAACCCTTTTTACGTTATTTATAGCCAGAAAATACCTTTTTAGTTTGTACGATTTTTTTTTTTAGATAATAATGATTTAGTGATACAAGTCTTACTAATTAATCCATAGCTTGGGGAGAAGAGGTGAATTCATACCTGCCCCAAGGCTATTTGCAGGTAGGTGCATATAAAGAATCTAACTGGAATTGGAATAGATCTCTCCGATTCAAAATTCGAAGGCATTAATCATTGTACCATCCGTATATCCAAGCTTACAAAACCTGGTATTCCTAAGCGGTCGTTCATCTATATACTGACCAGGCTCAACTTTAGTGAACAATATACACTGAGTAAATTTTCATACATTTATAGAAAACATGTTTGATCACGATAGTTAAGGTCTTTAGTCGACGACTGTGCGGGCCACTTTTTGTCATCCATCAATTATTCCTTTCAAATAGTGAGAAAGAGAAATCGGCAAGCCGAGTTCGAATTCCTACTGAATCTTTGCAAAGTTAAAATTTTGGTTTGTTCTTTTGCATTTTATCAATCTTTTGAATGTTATATTAATAAGAATATATTCTTAGATTATAAGAATTTTTGGAAATAATGATTTTACTGATACAGGTTATGCTAATAAACTGGAAACAGAATAGATTAATCTATGCCTTTCTTATGGAGACTTTCGCGAAAGGGAATATGACGAACCAGGCTAGAATTGGAAGTCGGATCTCTGAGTTTCAATTTGGAGCTTTTATTGAATTCACCAACCGTACATCCAAGCTTTACAGCACCTGTTATTCGAAAGCGCTTACCCATCTAGTTACTAACCAGGCTAGACGTTGCTAAATTTCAGTGATCGTTCGAGAACTGGTGTTTCAAGAATGTAAGCCTGGATCCATCTCTTCTCTCTTGCTTAGTTTTATGGATTAAAAAGCAGAGCAGTCTGGCTTTCACAAAAGCTCAAAATTCAAAACCTTTTGAGCATGGGATTAGCAATTCCAACCCGTAAATACAATTTGTACAAGCAAAATAAAAAATAGCGTTATTATTCAGAATTCTTCTTTTGACTTAAATCTGGATATCTGAGGAATTTTTTTTTTGGGTGGGGGGGATTTTTCAGGCCTTTTCATTTCGTTGAAATATGCATGCCCAAAATCGTAAACTTTTAAAAAATATCTTAATTATGTTATTTGCATTTTTTTTACGCGGCCAAAGTAATGAATATGGAAAACTAACTTAAAAACCGCCCTATCTGGCGGCTATTCAGCTTGCTCCTGCGGAGCGCTCTTGATATGGCCTTCGGCTTGTTCAAGAGTTTGAGAGTCCCTAGGTCTTTGAATATTCTCAGCATTGGAAGATTTCTTTGCCGTTTGATCTGGGTTTTCATTTATACGATAGCTTCTTTTCCTCGCTGCAACCTTGACTTCTTTGATTGCAATGTGGTCCTTTGTTGGCGGGAATTTCTTTTTATGATGTATACTGCTGCCGTATGTGATAAGCAACAATAAAATACAGAAGAACTGAAAATTCATTGCTGTATTTAAGTATTGCATTAATATTTAATCTTAAATTTTAAAAGTTCAACGATGACTCTTCTGCCGCCACTAAATGTAAAGACTATTTGATGTATGTAGGTCCTTACTTTCCGTACAAACAATCATTTTT
Organism: Acanthosepion lycidas; assembly: GCA_963932145.1. Classification (NCBI taxonomy): domain Eukaryota; kingdom Metazoa; phylum Mollusca; class Cephalopoda; order Sepiida; family Sepiidae; genus Acanthosepion; species Acanthosepion lycidas. The sequence continues at coordinate 48,386,496 of OZ010577.1, read as the reverse complement.
ATTTCACGAGTGACTTTCACTGGATTTCGCAGTTAATTTTAATTATTCTCAAGTTATAAAAATTGTTACTGCATAAAAAATTCGTCGCAAAAATCACGGAAAAAAATCGCCGAAAACAATCGTAGTTATGAAAACCTGGGAATCCAGAATTTCAGGAATGCGGGTCTGGATGCGGCCCGAAATATTTTTAATTTGCTCACGAAGTTGGCCTAATTTCAAAATGGTATATGTTGGCCGACGTCTTCGAGGAGTAAAGTTGAAAAGTGTGACTGGTACTCTGTCATTCGGATTTATTTATATAGATTAGTTTTAATGAACTGATATCGGTAAGGACTGGGACCCAATTGTTACCAAGGAAATGGATTTATATCCATTTGTAGTGCACACGGATAAAAAAAAACATGGCCAAAAACACACAGATAAAAAACTCTTTGTGAAAAGTAAATTATCTATAAAATATCTCGATTAAAACAAATTTTGGAACTGTTGCTAAGTTGGTCATTTTTGTGTATATATTTTCTCTTTTTCTTACAATCATTCTCTTAGTCGTTATTAGATTTTTCTTCTTTTTCAATGTCTTTTCACTATATTGTCATTCTAAAAATAGTTTTGACCTGTTGTATAGACTTCAATTCTTACAATGAACCCACTATTTTAATAATGATTGTGCTGTCGGGAGTGATAGCTAAATAAGTCCTTTCAAAGAGCCAATTGGTTCCTTGTGATTCGTCACAGCTTAACTGGCATGGAGCCAATTTGGTGAACCGGTTTTAGTTACTTAGGGTCCAAAAATAACAGACGTCTCGACTATTATCTGTATAAAAAAAGTATCTGTTAGACATTGGCCTATATTGAGTAAGTAACCAGCACCAAATGGAGATGAGTGTGGATGGAGTGCAAACCGGTCGACGGGAATCCCGCAGCGGGAACAAGGTTTTCAGGTGTGAAGAGTAAGTGTTTACACGACTCTGATATGGTGATTGTCGTTGACCAGGAAAGTGCTAGTCGTCGATAACGGTATAAAATTTAACCATTTCCCACAATCTAGCTGCGATTTAGTGCGCAAACAGACCAACTGGCATTGGTCGTGAAGATTTAAGGGTATTGGATACAGATAATCGTGTCAGACCACTTGTACTGTTTCGTTGCAGACTTTGTAGTATGAAAACTACCTTGAATCTATTATGGGGGAGTGTCCCGTACACGTCGTATAAATTTCGCTATGGAAGACTTCGTGGATAGGAGAGAATGAAAGCGAGGTATCTTGGTAAAGCCATGTCTGTCAAAAATCGAAAGAGGAATTTATCGTCACCAAGGAGAGACGCCTAAATTCAGCTTGTGTCATCGAACTTTGATGTTACAAATATCTTCTTTCCGTATAGTTATTTCGATTTCGACAAGGCGCTTTCCCCCGAGTAGCGCTAGAAACTTCCATGTTTCCAAAGTCCTTTAGAGAGAGAAAAGTAGTTTTCCAGCAGAAATAATAATGGGCTAGACGTCAAGAAGAAACAGTAGTCTAATCATATAATCCGTGTCTCAGGTTTTTTTTTAATCAGACTTGAATACACATCTGTTGAACGGCCAAGGAAATCAAGAATCCAGGACTTCACTCTTCTCCGTGTCGGCTGGACTCCGCAGGGAGTAGAATATACGGCGTCAAAGGCGCTTTCAAAGCTTGAATAGTCGCCATTGATATTGACCAATTAAGACTTAGGCGAGTTAATCTCAGTTCTAATATCACAGCTGGTGGAATACTACGAAAGTCGTAATTTATGTCGTTGGCAGGCCTTCCCGTTAACCGACCCATCATCAAGACAACGAAGTTTAGAAAAAAAAACTTGAGCGAGCTGTCGATGTCTTCGACACAAAGCGCGAGCAAAAACGAACCCAGGAGATCACGTTACTAACCGCATGTGATGGAAGATATGTTATTCGCCTGTGAGAAGCGTACGCCAGATGCGCAAGAGTATCCATTTATAGATAAAAGGCAACCTCTTGATGAGTGCCGTGGAAAACGTGCTACATGGAAGGTTCACATGAACACTTTTCGGACTTCAAATACTACATGCACTGAACTGGTCAAAGCACACGACGGATATCTTTCCCGGGTGATTTGCATCTTCCCGGGTGATTTGCTTGTTACCTCCGCTGTGTCTTCACTAGAAACATTTTTTATGTCGAGGAATCGTACGTCACTGCCCTTCTTCCTTAGAGATGCCAGGTTGACGGAAAAGAATAGATCCCGTTCGAACAGTGAGTGGTCTTTGCGCAGAAATAGACTACATAGTCTTGATTGAGATAACCGGAGATACCGTCCTATATAGGTTGATATTAGCTCCTTCAAATGTTTGTGGCTGTTACCACTTATACTTCAAAAAAGCTTGGTGCTAACATGATTTTCTCCTGCTGGGGTATGTGCCTGACATAGGAATGGGTCGGAGTTCTACTTGTGAAGCCGGATGTTTCACCCGTAAAGTTCGCAAAATTTCTTTAGGAAACAGGAGTTTGTTGTCGGGCGCGATGACATGGACTGCGGCAGAAACAGTGCCTTCAACGAGCTTCGCATTAACTCATCTGCGCAGGTGTTTATCCCCGTTTGTGTTTCCAATTAAGAGTTACAGTCAAATTGTGGGCTGTAGATGAGGGTTGAAACCATAGAAAAAACTGATTTCCTTCATTACAGTCGACAGGGATTATGCCGACTTTTTCGTTGTTTCTTTTTCTTTTTTCTTTCTTACCTTTCTTTGTTTCTCTTTACGCTTGACTCTTTTTTTCTTATCCCTTCTTTGCACGTCTTTTTCTTTCCTCTTTCTATTTAGCTTTATTCTCTCTTTGTTTTCTTCATTTCTTTCACTCTCTCTGTTTTTCGCTCTCTTTTTGCATCTCTCTCTCTCTCTCTGTTTTCTTCTTTCTTTTTTTCTGTTTTTTCTTTCACTACCTCTGTATTCTTCTTTCTCTGAATTTTCATTGTCAATAATTTAGATTTTAATTTCTTTTAGTTTTTCTCATCCTTTCTTTACACCATTTCTTTCTATTCTCTCTTTATGCCATCTCTTTTGTTATGGTCCGGTTCCTTGTACCACGGTGATAGTCCAAGGTAGAACTAATAAAGGAGAACTCGAAGGCGGATCTGGAATAACACAGATATATTACAAACAGGAATATATACAGAGAGGTAGAAAAGTGTTAGTACGAACAATTAGGTTTAATAGTAATTGTCTGAACACGACTCTGTTTGGACTGCCCCTGACTCGACTGACTGACTCGCTCGCTCTGACTGACTGACAGACTCCTGACGGACCTCAGTCCAGACTTCAGACGGAATTCTGCTTCCTCTTGAGGCGCAGTATTTATTACGTATGGAATAGGCCATTATGTTATTATGGGTAAGGTCCCATAACATGATTATATATTTATCCCTTTCTCTCTCTCTCTCTCTCTCTCTCTGTTTTCTTTTTCACTCTTTCTCTCTGTTTTATTCTTTCCCTCTCTCTCTGTCTGTTTTATTTTTTCCCTCTCTCTCTGTCTGTTTTCTTCTTTCTCTCTCTCTTTGTTTTCTTCTTTCACTCGTTCTCTCTCTCATTTTCTCTTTTCACCCTCTCTCTCCCCGTCTTTTCTTTCCCACTCTTTTTGTTTTCTTCTTTCTCTCTCTATTTGCTTTCTTCTTTCACTCTCTCTCTCTCTTTCTCTCTCTCTCTCATTTTCTTCTTTCTCTCTTTCTCTCTCTCTTTGTTTCCTTCTTCCAGTCTGTTTTCTTCTTTCTCTCAATGAATTTTCATTGTCGAACATTTCTTCTTACCTTTTTATTTCTTTTTGTTTTTCTCATCCCTTCTTTACACATTTTTCTTTCTTTTCAATTTATGCCCCCGCTCTTTATATTACTTCTCTCACTCTTTCTCTCTCTCTTTCTCTCTCTCTCTCTCTCTCTCTCTGTGTGTTTTATTCATTTTTTTTCTCTCTCTGTTTTATTCTTTCCCTTGTAGAGTCATTCGGTGATCGTACGAGAACCAGTGTTTTAACGTGATATGGCCATAAGGATTCATATTGAGGTTCGTCCCATATATCTGGGCTAGAACTTGTCCGGTGCTCAATTGTCCAGTGTTCAAAACCGTTTACGCTGTCTGGTGGGATAGTATTCATTAGCCACTCTTAAACTTCTTTCTCACAGAGCCATTAACGTTGGGATATCGACAAATATATAGAGAAATGAGGCTTAAGTAAAATGCACAGTTCGACGACCGTCTTCCCCGTCCGTTCTGCGAGGCCCGTTTTGTCACTTCTGGGTTACTTTTTCGTGGGATGGCTAGTTTTATAGAAAACACTTTTTAGTCTTGTCATCTACGTCTATAAAGTAATTAATCTTCCTTTTTCTCTCTTTCTTTTCTTCTCTATGAATTTCTATTGTACATCATTACTTTTTTCTTTCTTTCTTTTTAAAGCCTTGAGAGATATACAAGGTGACCTCAAAATATACTCAGTTGAATATTTATAAACACGCATTTAATTTTTTTTTTATTTAATTTAAATCGTTAATCTTCATAGTAAGTCAATAAACATTTAATGTTTCTTAATTATAACCATTCATCTTATTTGCCAGACATATAAACATGGCATGCATTTTCATTTAATTGACTGTTCCGTTGTTTACGGATTATCACCCATTTACACGTTATTTAAAGCCAGTAACTATTTTTAGTTTGTAAGAATATTTTGGAGTTAATAATTATTTAGTGCTTCAATTAACTACTCGCAGCTGAGTGGAGAAATGTGGATTCACACCTTTCCCAATGGTATTTTCCTGTAAGTGTATATGACGGAGGTAACACGTATCGGAACTCGGCTCTCTGAATAACATTTCCGGGCCATTATCCATTAGACCACCTACACATCCAGACTCACAGCATCTGGTATTTCTAAGCGACCACCTATCTTGGTACTGACCAGGATCGATGTTACTTAACTTCGGTGATTGTAAGGGAACCAATGTTTCAACTTAATATGTCCGTAAGCCTATTATCATTCAAAGAGGGTTTATTTATTTATTTTTTACAGTGAGGTTAACCCCATACAAGTTCCGCAAGCAACTCGTGGTAGAGGGTTACAGAGTAAGGTGTGGAATATAACGGTTAACCCTAGACTTAAACAATTTAAGACTGTAGGAACCAAGAAAACATCCTCTTGGGAGTCGGTTCCACAGAGCAGTGGTTCACAGAAAGAAGAACTTACTTCTCACCAGTGAAAAACGGAGGGAATGACGTTGATTTGCTACAATTTGCGTAACCTGGCGAGTCATAGCCCTGAAGGTTAGAACTGGTAGAACTAAGCAATCTAGTTCCCCTGACATCTCGTCAGTGAGAGAGAGGCCAGAGGGTGGAAAATAATTTGTCACCGACAAAGACTCAGAAAAGCTTTTGAACTCTATCGAAACTGGAACGTGAAGACCGGAATATGACAGCAGTACTCCATATTAGGCCTGATGTGACTCTTGTCGAGGTAGAGGATAACACGAGTTGTCAGGTATTTACTGGAGCATTACAGTGAACCGACCATTTTTTTCTGCATCTTTAGCAAGTGGCCTCCGTGGGGGAACATCCATTCATCGTCAATGGAGGTAGGTCAGGGTCCGATCAGGCGATGAATAAAAATATGCATTAAAATACTGTTAATCCATTGAATGATGTGATCCTCATTTATAAAACTGTTGTCAGATGTTTCTAGTGCATATTTTAAAAGTTAAGCAAGTACTTTTATATATAAAATATATGCTGCCTAATATTATATGTTTATAAAAAAACAATTGATCCCGCAGTACGAAATTCCTGAGAAAAAAAACTACTAAAACATATCACTATATTAATTGAACTAAATACTTAGTTCATGTCATGTTAACTGAAAAACACTTGTAAAAAAAAAAAGAATTCGTGGGTATACCATATTAAAAAATTCATATAAAAATTCTCACTTGAAATTTTGAACTTTAACGTTGCGACTCGCACGCTCCGAGATTGTACAACCGTCAATAAATAGCACATTCTTAAAAAAAACATCTTTTGGTCTACAAACAATTATTATTTTTTTTTTTTAGTTTTTTTAACAAATTAAAATTTATTGAAACAAAACAATTTCAGTTGACCCCTGATGACAATTCCAGAACAACGTAACAATAAACAATTTTTTGCTATCGTCTGCCAGCCGCAATGATGGAGAAAGCATTACCTCGAACAATTATTTCTTCTTCAAGTTTTAACTTTAAAGGAAAAAAATTACAGCCTGATGATGGGGACAGGGATCTTCGAAAGTACTTTAAAAAATATACATTAGGAACACCTGACAACAGTTTTATAGATGAGGATCACATGATTCAATGGATTAACAGTATTTTAATGCATACATTATGTTCGACTATCGAAGTGATTTCGCCATTAATTGTATTAATATTGCTGAATGATTCTATGTATGATTATTTCTTTATATATAAAATATATGCTGCCTAATGTTATGTTTATATACATATATATATATGCTGCCTAATATTATATGTTTATATATACACACACACACACACACATATATATATATATATATATATATATATATAATTTTGGGGGTGAATGAAATGTCAAAACGGAATTGTTTAGCGTGGAACTGGAGAGGGGCACGGGTGGCTGGTGACTTCACCGTAGAATCTTGGTAAATAAGAAGAAGTCAGCCTCCTGTCTATTTTAACATTTAATATGTCCTTTTCTATTTTAATACAGTCTTTCAAATCTTTCTCACTTATTGGTTTGCTTATTAACTTTCACTTTTCCTTTCACAATTCACACCTTCGGGCTTTCATTTTGTAATTACGTTTTGTTCTTTCAATATTACGAATCTTCAACTCGTCCGCCATGCTGATTGTAGACATTTGAAAAGATTGTTCACGCTCCTGAGGGTATGACTTCCTAGAGATAAAATATCATAGAAACAGAAAGACTCGACGTGTTTTGGATTTTTTAAAATAATAAAATATCGCCACCAAGAAATACAACGGCGAAATGGACGATAACAGACAATGAAATACGAAATAAAACCACAATAGAAAAGAAAAATTTCAAAAAACGAATAATTTAAAATGTATTTGTTACACTGCAACGTTTTTTTTTTCTTCGTTTTTATCCAAAGACGTTAACACGAGTTAAGTATTGTTTCTATCAAGTAGAAAGAAAAACGATTAAATTTAATATCTTGTGAATTTTGAGAGTAAAAAAAATATTATTAGCATATTATATTTCTGCTTGTTTCTTTACTTAGTTAGTTACGACTTAGGTTATTCCCTGGTAAAGCTTCTTTCTTTCCTGCCCCCAAAGTCGTGTTATAGACAACGCGGAATGAATATATCACAAATCCTTTTTTATTTAACATCCGGCAAGTTTCATTGTGAAGTGCGTTGAGGGTGGTTACAGGAATCCCTTGATTAGTGCGGCTAATGTGTACATCGGTAACTATTAAAAAAAATCGATTTTCAATTACTGTGGTTAAACGGAAGAATGTTTTATTGCACTTATCGAGTATTATGTATGCACCAATCGAATTTTGGTATAAAAAAATTTAACGCACTAATCAAAAACGCATTAATCGAATACGCATTTATTTATTGAGGGATTTCTGTATATGTTTCTAGAAAGAGGAGGTTTTAATGTTCTCATGTGTTTAATGTCTGCTTCTGTGAAAGAGATAACATTTATACTTAGAATTGGAATATTTTTTTAAAGTTTTAAGCTAAAATATTTAACGATGCAATAGAATTTTGCTTATTCAATCTTTAAGAGTAATGATTCATAAGAATATTAAAATAAGAAAACCGTGTCATTTTCACGGGTAATTTCATATTATTATTATTATTATTATTATTATTATTATTATTATTATTATTATTATTAATGAAAGAACAGCATGTGACTCTAGAGCAAAAATATACAAAACCCAATATGCCCATCATAACAGCATGTCTGAAAAGTGTATATCAGTCACGTGTACCACGGCCCAATTAGTACGATGTGGTGAGTAGTTTTCAGAAAAGCAGCGCCTAAAAGACAATACCTCAGCTTCAATTCTCACCATCCATACAATGTGAAGATGGGATGCTCAATGGATCATATCTCAACTTCAATTCCCACCATCCATACAATCATCTATACAATGTGAAGATGGCATCGTTCGATGCCTACAACACAGGGAAAAAATATAAGTGTCGGCCCACACGCATACCAGCAACAAATGTTCAGCGTCAAACGTACGCTTCAGAATAACAACTACCCAACAAACGTGACAACAGCGTCAGAAGGTAGAAACAGAAGAGTCAAGTAAGATTGCCAAAAATTGTTATGGTCTACATTTAGCTTACGTCTAGGGCTTACTGGAAAAATCTCAGATTTGCGGTCTATACGGCACCAGCACAATTTTCCGTAAACAGATCCACTCTCCAGAGAAAGACCTGCCGATTAAAAAGCCTAACACAAGAAGAATAGAATAAAGAATTGCGTGTATTCGATTCCTTGCTGTTGTAACAGAAAATACTGGTAAAACAAGCCTCCTCCTAAAATTAAGGCTGGCGGAACGTCGAAAAGCCCTAGTGAATACTGAGATAATAAAACCGTGGATGACTGATCATGTATGAAGGAAAGAATCTGATCATCATCACCCCCCACCTGTGGAATGAATGAAAACATTGTACAAGTAAGAACACTGGAGATTTAGACGTCTAAATAAATCAGTGCATATGAGAACTTCCTTAGTGGGGATAACACAGAAGTACATAAAATATGGAAGCCACTAATAAGGAGATAAAGACAAATGATAGCAAGTTTTCAACCACTGCAGCAGCAATCGAAACTAAAGTAAATAAGAACTAGACTATATCCCTAGACATGAAGAGTGGAACGAGAACGGTCTATCCCAGTAGATAAAGTTCGGAATTTTCTCTAGGTTACTCAGATCGATACACACCTAGCTGGAGGGAGGGCACGGCGGCTGCAACGTTGTGTTAAAAAAAGATGAGAATAATAGGCCGTATAGCATAAATAATAAATATATCTAGTCTACAGTAAATATATTAGGTTGGTGCAAAAATAATGACGTAATAATGTCCGAGTGTTTCAACTACGACTGAAATTATTGATGTCCTCATGTGCCACATGTTTGAGATCTTTATTTCAAGAGACTTGTAATTTGATAGTTTTACCAGATTTCCAAAGATACATTACAATCTGCAAGGACTACCATGTCAATAAGAAATCACATTCTGTTCTTGTGGTCTTTGATCACGATATATATATATATATATATATATATATATATATATATATATATATATATATATATAGAAATATAGTCTTAAGGTGTGCTATATTTATGGAATAAAGTGCTCAATATCAGAGATAGAGCGTGTGTAAATATAAAAGTGAACATAGAAGTCAACACTTAGAGGCGACAGTCTGTTTCATGCTATATGCAATCGTCAGGCCACATATGCTGTTATTTTTCTCGGCTATTTATATATATATATACGGGTTAGTGGTGCATTGTGGGTATTCTATTATGGCGGTTATTTTACCGGAAGTCGTTTGTTTATTTATTTGGGTCAAATTATATTGCTTGTTTTTATTTTTTATTTTTTTGTTTCTTATTTTATTTATTTATTAACGTAGTAAAAATTTGTTTATATCACTTATTTAACAGTTTTGTTTTGGTTTGAGAATTTAATTTAAGCTATTTGTTCAATTTCGGGGTTGATTGTTGCAGTTCATTCTAAGTATTATTTTGGCGGGAACAGTTTTTAATTGATTATCTTTATTTGGGGTTGGTTTGTTTATTTATTTACTTGGGTGAATTTAGGTCAATTTATTTTACTTGTATATTTTCTCTTTTCGGTTTTCGATTTTTTAGTAACATAGTATTTATTTTTGTTTTATTTCTATTTTTTATTTTATTTTTTTATTGTTATTTTGTTTATTAGTATATTTATTTGTTTTTATTTTATTTTTCCCGTTTTTCGTTTTTTAGGTTACGTAGTAAAAATTTATTTCCATGTCTGCATTTTGAGATGAGCTCAGATCTTTTGTTTAATAATTTATTTTGGTCGGGGAAAGTAATGATAGCTATTTTTTCCTCCAAGCAAAGTTTGCAAGTTTTTGATTGGTTGTTGTAGGCTGATGATTTTTTCCTCATCTTCCAAGATATTTTTGGTGTGATGTGCGTTTTGTTTTTAATTTCCCAGATATACTTAGAAAGCATTGTACTGTTCGCATATTTACTATTTGTGAAAGATGTTTTGTGTGTATAATTTCTTTGTTTCCAGGGTCCTTCAGTTACTCCCATGTATACTTTTTCTTCATTATCTGTTGATATCGTGGCTTGGTATATTACGTTGTTTTATAAACAATTTCCGTTTAAGGGACATTCGTTCTTTATTCTGCAGTTGCACTTGGGTTTAATTTGTTCGTGTGGTTTGTTGATAATTTTTCCTATTGTGCTTTTTTATTATTTGTGCCATGCTCTCGGTGCAGCTGTAGCTGATTATTACTGTGTTTTCGTTAAATATCTTGTGTAAGGTGCTTGATTCTGGGAAGTGTTTGCGTAAGAGTTTGAAGAATATTTTTTCTACGTTTGTTTTTACGTTCTTGCTGTACGGTGGGTTGAACCATATGATATTTCTTCTCCTGTTGGCCTTTTTTGTATTCTGTGGTGAGTATGTGAGTATTGCTGGGAATCCGCTATCTTTTAGGGCCGTTTCATAGTCTTTCTTAGGTTTGTTAAATAGGGGTTCATTGGAGGAATTGTCAGAGAGCCTGCAGTTAATCGATTTTGGTATCTGTTTGATTATAGAAGGTGGATGGTTTCGCAAGAAGATGGCCATGCTGTAATGGAACATGTCATAAAAAGAAGTGTACCCTTCTTGTTTGTAGCATTTTTTAAGTGTAATGGTTCTCTGATACTTTCTATAATTTTGGCCATTTATTATGCATAGCTTAGAGTTATAATAATAAAATATTAATTAAACCCTTAATCGTCTTGTCCCTTTTTTATAATAAGAATTAGTCAGTAGCTACTTACAGTCAGTCAAAACTAACATGATGAGTAATGTTTTAAATTTACAGTGGTTTTAAACTTATCTGTCGGCTGACTGAAAATTGTGTACTTATCCACATATGAAATTTTTTGTAGTAGCTAGTGGATGGAGACAGCTTATATATATATATATATATATATATATATATATATATATATATATATTGGTGAATATGCATAATATCCAACGCCTATAGTACGACACGGATTTCATGCAGTTCATGCAATCTTAAGGTGCAAATACAATCTCACCGTTATTTCGCGTTCTCTTGGAAATGATTCAACATTTTGTGTATATAAAAAATAATGGTATATACAGAGACGATGGCATAATTCTCCTTCGTAAAGTGAGACCTAGACAAGCAGACTGGATAAGAAAGGACCTAATCAAATTCATTAAGGACTATAAACTAAATATTACCATCAATACCAACACTAAAGTGATCCATTTTCTCGTCGTTATGTTTGACCTGAGTAAGGGCCTGTACAATCCATACACTAAGGATTTACACAACCGCAAGTACGTCGACAGAAGATCTAACCACCATAAAAAGGATACTTGACAATTTACACGAATCCATAAAATATAGGTTATGCACCAACTCCAGTAACAAAGAAATATTCGACGATAATAAAACTAGATATAACAAAGTGCTGGAACACAGCAAGCATAACGTGAAATTGAAGTATGTAGTTAGAAATAACAACAAAGATATAAAAAAAATAAGCGTAACATTATATGGTTCACCCGTCATACCACTGTAACGTCAAAACCAATGTAGGTAGAATTTTCCTGAATTTAATTAACAAACTCTTTGGTCATTCTACAAACACTCTAAAAGATTTTCAATAAAGACAACATTAAGTTAGGCTATAGTTGTACAAAAAATATAAATAATTACATATCCCAACATAACAATAATATATTAAGCAAGTTAACAAACAAAACACTAAAAAATAATACTACTAAAAGTCGATGCAACTGCCGTAAAAAAAAAAAGGAACCTGTCCATAAAACGGCCTGACTGAAAGTATAATATACAGACCTAGGATCAATTCAGATAATGATGTTAGATATTACTTTGGATTTACCGAGAACAGCTTGAAATCACGTTTTTACCACCACAAAATGACACTGAGCTATATCAAATACAAAAACTGCACATCACTTTCAATATATAGTTGGCGATTAAAAAAACAAACACAAGAACCCAACAATTAGCTGTGAAATAATCGCGAAAGCTAAGCCATACAATGGTAAGGAAGACAGATGTAACTTGTGTTTGTTGGAGAAGCTTATATTAAAACACTTAAATAGCTTTAACCTGCTGGATACGAGGTCCGAATTAATGACTATGTATTTGTAAGTCCAAGCATCTGCTAAAACACATCGATCCCGATTAAAAGAGATTACAAAATAGATTTCACGAATATTAATATAATATGTAACAAATTTTAATATTCTCGGAACCCATCACTAGTAACAATTCATATATCTCTATACACATGTATAATTCAATATTACTGTACACGATTAATTTATAACGTGTGTTTACATAATTTAACCATAAAGTACAAGGCTTACTTATAAACACATGTGTTAGATAGCACCAACCCATTATTTTTTTTTATTTTTATCCTTATATTATATATCCATCCTGAGTATTAGTTTTGTTCTTTATTATCACGATGATATTTTTGTAAAAAATGAGAGTTACCCTTTTGATATTTTGTTTACTTTTGAATTCAAATTTAAATTCAAATACGTTTTTTAATTTGTTCCATTTTTTATTCATTCGCCTTACGATCATATGAACTTGAATAGTATGAATTATCATTAGTTAATTCTAATATTTTTGCCAACAATAATTAAATAAACAAGTTTTATCACGAAATTTTGAATCATCACCACAAGAACGCGAAAAAAAACGGTTAGATTGTATTTTTACCTGATGATTGCATGAAGTGAATGAAACTCCGAGTCGTTATATCGACGTTCGATATTATGTATATTCACTAATATATACTTATAGGTCTGTCTTATAAAATTGAACACTGTATATATAACACCTGTGGAAAAATGTATTTATACGTACGTGCAATTTTGCGTGCGTGTATGCATATTTTTTATCTTACACACACACACACACACATATATATATATATATATATATATATATATATATATATATATATTATAATAATATTTTTGTTTAAAAATATGATTCCTTCGCTACATAAGAGTTCTCATGTTTTAAAAACGAGAGCCGAAATCATCCAAATAATTATTAAAATTAAGTTGGATTGTGGTGTTTAGTCCCGTTTCATCTTCAAGCGAAATTTTAGGAAATTTTAGAAAAAGGATTCCTAAAATTTCGCTTGAAGATGAAACACCACAATCCAACTTAATTTTAATAATTATTTGGATGATTTCGGCTCTCGTTTTTAAAACATGAGAACTCTTATGTAGCGAAGGAATCATATTTTTAAACAAAAATATTATTATAATATAAGCTCTACTTCGGTATGGAGCACTGTCTTCTTAAAAATAAAAACAAAATTACTAAGGAACCCCGGATTATGCACCCAACGTGTTCTTTTCTATTTTCTGCATACCTGCACAATGATATATATATATATATATATATATATATATATATATATATATAATGCGAATGTCAGTATGTCACATGTTTTAAATTAAATGAATACTACTCTCTAACTTCCAATAGCCCATTTTCTCTTATATAATAAATGTTACACTTTCTCAATTAAAGTGACACGAAACTCTAACTTTCAATAGCTCATCCTCTTTTAAATTATAAAGGTTTATGTTAGTGTGTCATTGTGTTACGCTTTTTCAATTAAAGGAACAAAACGCTCTAACTTTCAATGGGTCCTCTTTCTCTTCTATATAATAAATGCGAATATCAGTGTTTCACTGTGCCTTTTCTCAATTTTATTCCTAAAGCCTGTAGCCCAACATCCCATACCATTTTGAAATCAGGACGAGTCTGTGAGCAAATTAAAACATTCTTAGTCGGATCCGGAAACTTAATCCTGAATTTCTGGATTCCCGAGTTTTCATTACTGCGATTGCTTTCAGTGATTTTTGTACCTGTTTTTTGCGATGAAATTTGAAAATAAATTTGGGAATAATCGAAGTTAATTGCAAAATCCAGCTAACTTCACCAATAAAATAAAAATAGCAGTTTGAACGGAAATTAAGGACCTGCATACATCAAATTGTCTTTAAATTAAATCGCGACAGAAGGATTATCGCTGAACTTTTAAAAAGTAAGATTAAATATTAATGCAATGCTTAAATTGCTTCCTTAGTTTATTGCTGCCTATCGCATCTACTTCCCCTGCTTACTATGATGAAGGCCTAATGAAGAGCCCCCTGCCTTGGGCAGAGAGGAACCTGGACGAGATCTTGCCGAAGGGCAGAGTTTCGTCCGGGGAGGTAGACAGACCCAAACCCATTTACGTGCTCGGAGAACCCACGTTAAACTCGGCCTTGTGCCGCATATATCCCTCGTGGGTGGGGCTGTTAAATATTAACAATGATATAGACTGAACGCTGGTCAACAGCCACACACTCCCAAGTCGTATAATACTCTTCTATTGTATTTACTGTTCAATACACGATTTATCTGCAACATATTGTTTTATTATTCCTTAACCATTTAATTGGTCCCAACATAGCTTATGAATGTAATTAATATAAGTAAGAGGTTTTTCAGTTAACTCCGCTCGTCAGTGGGGTATCACAAATTGACTCCTTATACTTACGTTTTTTTTTTTTTCTTTTAAAAGATTTCGATTTATGTAAATATCTGAAGTTATAATTGAATTAATAGTTATTTGTGTCTTTCAGAAAATAAATCAACATAATTGCTATGTTTCTTTTTTTTTTTAATTCTAGATGAGGAAATATGATCATTATTGTTACTAATTTCCTCGGATTTACTTCTCGAACCGTCTGAAGATCGCTTTATAGAAGGAAACACTTGAGGTCACTGTGAATTTTTTCCGATTCGGACTTTTTTGAATTGGAATTCAGATTTATTCTACGACACTTTCCTACGAGAGATTATTGAGCAGCTATTAAATTTAAGGTAGGTTCTTTTATGTTTCACTTTTTTTCTTCTTGTACTATCTGAGTCGCGGTTCGTTTTAGGTTGTTTTTTTGTTTGTTTTTGTTTTTCCTTTTGTTGTTTTCAAGGATTCATCTCGCATATATGATCGACGTATTTAACAATTCAGCTCCTAGAACTAATGCACTCGTATACGCGCACTTATGATTTGATTATATCTTTGAAATCTTCGGCACAACTATCTACACATTTTTGAAAGAACCGAATACAGACAACTGGTTTATAAAAAGTCCTCTTTAAGTTTTAAATGCAGAGTTGTCATTTACCTTGATCGTTTGCTAACGAAGGCTAAAGAACCAAAACTGTACTACTACTTAATCCATAGATGAACAGAAAAGGGAAGCATTCATATTTTTTTCCTTAGGTTATTTGCTTCGAACACGCCTAAAAATTCCTCCTTTCGTACAGCTATCCATCCACAAATCTCTCTCTCTCTCTCTCGCCACATATATATATATATATATATATATATATATATATATATATATATATATATATATATATATATATATTGATAATATTAGCGGTCAATACATATATATATATATATATATATATATATATATATATATATATATATTCCCAAGACGATAGAATCCAGGCATAACTCAATGTCCAGGGCAGTGTAAGCATATAATCTAAAAGGCTCTTCCATGGTTATAATTTACTACATTTGAATCGTTATCACGATGCAATTCATCAGACCTACAAATTCAAATTTTTGAACTTGTAGGTCTTATGAATTGAATCGTGATTATGATTCCAATGTAATACATTATAACCACTGAATATTAGTGTTTGAGCCTTATCTATATATATATATATATATATATATATATATATATATATATATATATATATATATAGTGAACTCTCCCGTCGTATTCGACGAATGAGGGTCAGCAACTAAATTCCTAGGAAACGACAGTCAGACACCAGCACATATGATTTGTTTATAGTGGTAAAGGTTTTGTGTAGAACGAACTATACTTTTTGAAGAGCTGAACACAAAGACCAGAGACCTGGGGCACTACGTGCCATAACTTCCCCAAACAGCCTTCGGCAGGATTTGAATTCAGAGTTGTTTTTCTCCTAGATCAATTACCATCCAAGGCTATAGAACCCACACTGTTCAGCTAATTAACCGTACCTGGAGGGAGGAGAAGAGGATTCATACATTTCCCAAAGGTATTAGCACGTAAGTGAATGTAATGGATTCGTTTCGGGTCTTCTAGCTCTAAATCCGAGCCGCAACCCACTACTTCGCCGTATCTATCTATCTATCTATCTACATATATATATATATATATATATATATATATATATATATAGTATATGACTGGTGTAACATCTACGGTCTACTCCACCGGATATATATATATATATATATATATATATATATATATATATATATATATATATATATATATATATTCAAACAAATTAGCATTCGAGGAAAAATAAAAAAAATGACATCCCATGAGGGGAAACCTTGGTAGGTAGTAGCTGGCTCATTAGGATATATATATATATATATATATATATATATATATATATATATATATATATACAATTTTCTGATTAACCTGTCAAACATTGTATCTTAGAAATGATTAAATATATTTTACTGGAATTCTCTGAAGTTTTATAAATTTATTGGGCTCTACTTTGAGCAATAAGCTTAACAGAAGGGTCGTGATGAATTCGATCATAGACGAAAATGACATGTTCATCATTAATTAATCATAGCTAAGGATCGGAAGCACATGAAGTATTAAAATAAATTTCAAATATACATATATATATATATATATATATATATATTAATTCAGGATAATTTTCCAAGTTACTCAAAGTGCTATTCGCTCTCTGTACTCTTTTAACTTTCTGGCCTGAAGGAACAAGGTGTCTGAAACTTTTTACAAATGACAAATTTGAAACCTTTTTCTTTTAACGTGTTTTGTACTTTAGTTCAGCGGTGTGCTATATACAGTAATTTTTATATCATTTTCATCCATATATATATTGTTTTTACTTCTCGGTAATAAGTGCATTTTTCGGATTACATCTCTATTTTCGTTGTCCTCTTATTACTGAGAAGTAAAAGCAAGAACAAAATTTACTTCCATACCTGATGATGTCTATAGGAACAGACGAAAGTTATAAAAAATTAAAAAGACCTTATGCAACTGGAATTTATAAACAGGGATCATATCATTTATATACAGGTTCGGGGTTGATGTATCTTATTTATATTGTTTGCGAAGATGTATTCTCGCCATTTAAATCATTAACCTCTATATTTGTTTTTTGTGTGAATGATTCATGAATTTATAAATTATAATTGCACATTTTAATTGATATATATATATATATATATATATATATATATATATATATTAATGAGAAAATGATATATATATATATGTGTGTGTGTGTGTGTGTGTGTGTGTATGGATGAAAATGATATAAAAATTGCTATATATAACACATTGCTGAACTAAATTACAAAACACGTTAAAAGAAAATGGTTTCCAATTTATCATTAATTTTCCTTAATTTATAAATTATTATTATTAATATCATCATCCTCATTATTATTTTTATCATTTGTGCACGTTATGTTACCTGATTTGTATCCTGTAGAGCGGGGTTCAAACTATGGTCCTTAGCCCTTATAGGAGAATTGCCATTTAATTCACAGCACATTTCTTTGTATATGAGATGTTCCTAGTCGGGTGATCTTTTGAGAAACTTATATGTTGATGTTACTTAGGGCATTC
The DNA here is from genome assembly GCA_963932145.1 of Acanthosepion lycidas. Classification (NCBI taxonomy): domain Eukaryota; kingdom Metazoa; phylum Mollusca; class Cephalopoda; order Sepiida; family Sepiidae; genus Acanthosepion; species Acanthosepion lycidas. Next base: position 48,368,444 of record OZ010577.1, on the reverse strand, counting down.
CTAATGTTACTTGCCCATTCCTTTCCTTACGTAAGCCATATATATATATATACACACACACACACACACACACATATATATATATATATATATATATATATATATATATATATATATATATATATATATATATTAAAGAAAAACAGACCACTTTAAGTTACTATTATAATAATTTATTTCACCAGAGCCCTTTTAAAGGACGCCGGATCATCAGATAACACTTCCAAAAATGAAATGAAACAAAAAATGAAATTAAAATTGATGAGTTGTGTAAATTTTTGTAATTTAACAGAGAGTGTAAAAGCGGTAGTTAAAGAGACAAGGTAAAGTTTAGGGAGGGATTAATTTCATATCTTTCTCAAGCATACTTAGTATTGGCGTAGGAGGAGTCACCAGACCTTGACATATTTAGACAGTTAACTTAATGGAAGAGATATATTGAAATGGGAGGTGAGAAGGGAGAAAGAAAAAGGAAAAAGAAGGAAGAGGGAGAGGGAAGTAAAGAGAAGGAGGCTGTAATTGGGTTTTAGCAATTTATGTAAAGAATAGATTTTAATGTTGACAGTAATTTAGAAGTCTAAAAAAAAAAACGAAGAAATTAATATGATGTTTGCTATCAATTTAAATATTTATTTTTTTAACAAATAGTTTAGGGATTTTATATAAGTTAAATACTATATTTATGAACACATTTATAGAGAACATATTAAAAAATTTAAATTATACCCGACCCGACCAATCGTACTTTTTTAATATTGTAAAAAAAAACAGTTACCGTAACATCTTTATCAGTTAGAATCTAATTTATGAATGTCATTTGTAATTATTTTTATATGGGTAATCTTTTTTACTTAATGTTGTTAAACGATTTTGACAACTTATTTTTACACCCGATATATATATATATATATATATATATATATATATATATATATATATATATATATATATATATATATATAAACGATTTTGGCAATTTATTTCTTACACCCGATATATATATATATATATATATATATATATATAAACGATTTTGGCAATTTATTTGTTACACCCGATATATATATATATATATATATATATATATATATATATATATATATATATATATATATATATCGGGTGTAACAAATAAATTGTCAGAATTGTTTAACAGCATTATTAACCATCCAACAAATTTTTTGATATCTGAAAAACCACTAAACTAATTGAGTTTTTTTTTTACTAGTACTGCCTCAGTCTTCATTTCCTCCATCCAGCTAAACTCGATCTATAGGTCCTTGTATCTGGACAATTTCTCAATAATTTTATCGAGGTCAAATGATACTGCTTTGTCAATGAGCATACATTACTGAATTTCTTGGGGTTTTTTTTATGGTAATATCACGTCTATTGGTTTTTATTTCCCTGTCTGTTTGAAGTGACATGCCCCACAGCATAGTTACATCGTTATTTTGGGTAACTGTGTCTGGTTGATGCTCATACCGTCTCTCAATCTTTTCTTGCTTGTCTTCCAGCGAACATATGTCGCTACCATATACATATATGTTATATGTATATTCATTCTTTACTAGATTATTATTATTATTGTTGTTGTTGTTGTTGTTGTTGTTATTACCTTAATTTATATACATACATACATATATATATATATATATATATATATATATATATATATATATATATATATATATTGAAAGCGGTAACTATCAAGCACAAACATTTGTAATGATTGAATATATGTGGGATGGGAATTGCAATGTGGTGTAATTGGTAACAAGCTTTTCTCCAGAGATCAATTACTATCGAGTAATTACTACGATCTTCCATTCAGAAAGGTATGCATGCATCGTCTTCTCCAGCTATGGGTTAAATAGTAGGACTTGTATCTTAAATAATCATTGTTATTCTTCAAAAACATTGTTAATCGAGTATTCCCTCTCAAAAAAATAAATAGAAACTAAAATGTTTCGTATTTAAATACTCCACAAACGGTTGCTAAGTCGTAAGACAATCACGTCAATCAGTCCGACGATATTTGTAGAATTTGTTTCAAGATATGCTCACTGTTAGGAAAAATTTGATTAAAAGAATTTTCTCCTCAATATGAATGGACTTTATTTTCAATATTGCATTTGCATCTCGTCAAGAGTTCCGCGACCCGAACGGCTTATTTCCTTCCATTGATTTTTGGCGGGAGTATAAGAAAAAAAAATTGTAAAGATTAAAGGAAAATAAATAAAGCGAGAAGCAAAAATTTAAAAAGAAGCTGTAAAACGACTTGCTATGAATGCCGATCAAAATCTATTAATGGACTGATGACTCAGTCACAAGAGTGTCACCCGATTTCCTCTCAACGTCAATCTCTTTGCCCGTTTCCTGATAAAATTTTATAAAATTCAATATCCGCCTTGAAGATGATGTTCGGAACACTAGGATTTATTCCAATAAATTCTTAACATTTTGCGGTGAAGAGAAACATTTTTTTTTTCCCTATTTAACCGAACGCTGACCGACTGGGATAACGGTAGGTATCATAGTCACTCGTCTCTATTATGATACATTGCCATAATTGCTGACTGGATGAAAATTGATTTATCTGCATCCACCTCCTCCACCACCACCTCCTTCGTTTTCTTCTTTGCCTCGAAAATAAAATATAATGAAAAACGAAAGGAAGGACATCTTTGAATAAATAGAATAAGTTAGAAAATTAAATGAAAAACTCCAGAAAAAGAAAGTAGTATCATAAATAGTGAAAATTAAGACTCTTAGATAGAAAGAAAGAAAGAAAGAAAGTAAGAAAAAAAACAGAAAGAAAGAAAGAAAATGTAAAAAGTGAAACGAACCGAAAATAGCATGAAAAACGAAGAAACAGAAGAAGGAAAACAACTGAAAGAAAGAAAATGAGTTGACAGAAAAAAAGAAAGAAATCAAACGAAACGAAACGAAACGAAACGAAAACAACATTAAGAAAGAAATAGAAAAAGAAACAACAGAAAGAAAGTGTAGGATTGCAGCTTAGACCAGGCAGCAGGTTCGTTCTTAGGGTGCAGCTTCTTTCGTTTGTGTTTTAAAAAATAACTCTTTGATCAGACCGTTACCCACGAAATCAAACGATGAGACGGAGTAGGCAAATTTTATTCTTGTTATAACCCTCTGCTTTAGACGAGCAAGTTTTTTTTTTATTTTTAATTTTGATATGGCATATAAGGATTACTTTTAGAAGCATTTACTACAATTTTATTGGTAATTTCATTTTAAAATTTATTTTTTTTAATTGTTTGTCAAGGATTCATTAAAGGCCCGATATATCTAAAATTGCCTCTGTCTGGCTAATGTCAGACGTCTGTTTTCCTAACAAATGAAGGTTTTCGGAAGCCACTTTTCTTCTCTTACACTTCTAGTAGCCTCTTGAATCTTAGTGGTCTCAACGTTTTGCTTGGTGAGAATTGATTAAAAGAAAAAGAAAGTCCATCGCTTGTTCCTTTCTTGCAGTGAATTTCCGCTTTGTGATTAACAACATAAAGGTTTGTTTTGTTTTTCTCTTAGTAGAAATACAGTTCCTTCCTCTGATAAAAGTTCTGTCATTTATTCGTTTAAGCACCAATGAGAATATGGACAGATTTAATCCGCTACAAAGAAATTGTAAAAAAAAAAACATGCTTTGTTATCGACTAAGAATGTTCAATCCTTTTTGATACTTCAAATATTGCCACATACCCAGAAGATTATAGATTCGGCGATTGCTGATATTCCAATATGTGCCAACATTGTTTCAAACGACTGCTTAAAATGGTTGACCGCTTACGAGGATTTGCCGAGGGAACGGTGCTCCAAAACGTTCATTACAGTCAAATTCTCTGCCTCGGCAGAAAGAAACCCAGACGAAGCTTCGGCAAAGTTTCGTCCGAGAAGGTAGACAGGCCATGAACCCGTTTATACGGGTTGGGAGGGAATATTTTGGGCCAATCCTACTGGCTCGGAGAACCCAAAATAAATCAACCTTGTGCTACATACGACCCTCGTGGGTGGGACGTTAAATTTAACGACTGTTTAAAATGGTTGTCCGAAAACATGACCGCTTACTAAGATTTGCCGAAGGAACGGTACTCCAAACCGTTCATTAGTGTCAAACTCTCTGCCTCGGCAGAAAGGAACCCAGACGCGGCTTTGCCGAAGGGCAATGTTTCGTCCGGGGAGGTGGATAGGCTCTGAACCCGTTTAGAACCGACGATAAACTCGGCCTTGTACCACATACGATCACGTGGGGAGGGCCGTTAAATACAACGAGCATTTTCCGACCCTTTTTATTTTTGACAGTAATTTCCAACATGTTTCTTCTTTAAGATATACTAGTCCTCTATACAATTTCAAAAGATGGAGAGAAACGTCAATTGCTTTTGGAGTCAAAGGCGGATTTCCGAACTTGAAATCTAATTATAACTTGCAGCTCCATATTGTATAGGGTTTTGTGGTGGCAATTATTTTTTATTGTGATATCACATATCTTTTTTTCAGATAGCAATCTTCTACATGCCTCTTCTTCTTCTTGAATTACTTTTATTCCAATAAGAGATTTAATCACAATAACTGTTGTCACATTTTTTTACAATTACGCGTACAATAACAAGATTTAAAACTGCAACCTAGCCTTAAGGTTTCAGAGAACCACTTTCTTTATGCAGCTCTAAATCATTATTATGCTACAATTTATTTGTTATAGAAATCAACAGGAAATGCGAGGTGACATCTTTCGTTATTTCAATGCACGTTTCTGTTTCTTGGTCACATTTTCTCTTGTCTGCTAAAACACTTCACAGATAGTTAAAGATATGCACTCCTTTGATTTTGGCATCACAATTTCGTCACTTACATCTCTTGCTCGGTTGTATTTTTTTTTTTTTTACAGCGAGGTTCACTTTTTATAAAGCTTTACTGCTATGTAGATGAGATACGGAGGGAATGTTAGCGGTTTTCTACTATGTAAGGGGCGTGGCATATTCTTGCTATGAAGGTTTGCCTAGGACGGACCAGAGAAAGTCGTTCGTCCGAGCACTTTCCGTGGGAGTAGCAACAGACCTTTGAGAGGCTTGCTACAGCCTGCCTCTGGGAGAAGGGATGAAAGGTGGAGCATACTTCGTCACGCTCAAGGGCTCGAAGACTCTGTCTTTCTTTCTTTTTAATCAAGGCTGGAGAGTGAAGTCTGGGCAGCTCCCAACCCACATATGACAATAGTACTCCATTTTTGACCTGACCTGGCTCTTGTAAAGGTAGAGGAGATCAGAAGGAGCCAGGTACTTATTAGAGCGTTACAGAGAGCTGACCATTTTACCTGTATTCTTAGCAATCGATCGTTCATAGTATTCTCAGTTCAAGGTATTCTCAGAACCGTTCTCTGTCTTTGTCGGCAAATTGTTCAACTTTTATTGATCTATAGGAGGATTTAATTACATAGTAGTTTCTTTGTTTTTTTAAAAAAATTCTTCTGTTTCTTAATATTTTGCTTTTCGAAAACTACTTTTCATGGTTGCTTCTTAACTCAAGGCGAGCAGCGTTCTATGCCTTCTTGGTCTCACGTTTTTCACTGACATGAAGCGGGGCGACTATATCGAATCAGTTGCTATATCTTTCTAGCAATTCCCGCCTGTGGAAATCTTTTTCCTATTTCTTGCTTCCCTACAAATAACAATCTTTAAAAATTTTAATCCAATGTCAGTCGCCATCTTCTGTCTTCTTAAACATTGTTTCATTTTTGTCCTTTTCTCAATCCTCCCCATACGCAGTTTTCACATTGTGTTTCATTTAATTTCCTGTAACCCCCTACGTATCACTGGTATTAACGCCTTCCTTGGAGCGGGGAAACGATTATATATATATATATATATATATATATATATATATATATATATATATATATATATATATATATATATGTCACCATTCTCTTTGCGCTTTGTGATCTTAGCTTTCTTTCCATTGAATACGAAAGTTTCCATGTCAATAAGATTGCCAGATAATTTTCACTGGTTCTTTTAATTGAATCTCAGACTTCTCGCTGACTGTTCTCATGCTTTAAAACTAAAACAAAATATAATACTCGCTTTGAGAGAATCGAGTTCACTAATTAATGAACCAGCGATAAGCATACTGGAAAGAGGTGGGTTTTCGTTTCGGCTCCAGGTGAAAATATGCAATTAAAATCAGCGACCGTTTTTGGTCTTTTCTTCTTTATCTTTCATTTATGTACATGTTTCTCCATATTTCCTTCTTTTTGAGTTGATTCCATTCCATTTTCTTTCTTACTTTCTTTCCTTCAATTTGTGCCGTTTTCAATCTTTTTTCCCCTTCTTCATTTCTTACTTTCCTTTCTTCCTTTTCTTTTATTTCTTTATTTTCCCTTTCATTCCGTTTCTCTTGTTTCTTTTCCTTCTTTCTTTTCAATACTTTTGTCCTGTCTCTTTTTTTTGCCTTTTTTATTTTTTGCATTTTCTCTTTTTCCCTATCTACATTTTTTCTTTATTTATTTAATTTTGTCTCCTTATTAATTCCGTAATTTTTTACTTCCTTTTTTTCCTCTGTTTTCCTTTGTTTATTATTCTTTTTCTTTTTCAATTTCTGCTTTCTTCCCGTTTCCCATTTTCTTTTCTTTCTTTCGATTCCCTACTTTCTCTCTCTTCTCTTTCTTTTCCTTTTTCAATCATGCATCCTCACTCCTTCTTCTTTCTTTCTTTCTTTCTTTCTTTCTTTAAATACCTTTCGTTTCTTTCTTATTCTCCTCTTAATTTATTCTTTATATTTCTTCTTTCTTTCCATTTCTTTTTTCTTTCTTTCTTTCTCTTTCTTTCTTTCTTTCCTTAAATTCATTTGTTTTCTTCTTTATTCACTGATTAATTTCTTTCTTTCTCTCTTTCACTTTTTCTTTCCTTTTCCTATTTATTTCTTCATCTTTTTTTTACTTATTTCCTGCGTATCTATTTTCTTTCTTTTGGATAAAAAAGTGAAAACGGAAAGGTAATTTCGCAAGTTGACAATGAAGGAAATTTAGAATTTGAATTTACGATGAAATTAGATCTGATGGGTTGAATTTTTTACGGCTTATCAACTCTTTGCAGGTTATTCAAAGCCAGGAAACATTTTTCAGATTTTGGGGAGGCATATAATAATTTTTACTGATAAAAGTTTTACTAATTAATCCATAGTTGGGAGAAGTGGTGGATTCATACCCGACTGGAATAACGAGCCGTTGTTCATTGCCCAACCCTCACATCGAAGCTTACACCATCTGCTATTCCCAAGCGGTCACCAAGCCAGGTATGATGAAAGAATGAATTACCTATTTGAAAATAAATTCAACTAATTAATTTCGTTTAATAGAAAACGAAAAACTAAGATGATTGATAATGGAAAATAAAGTAAAAATATAAAAAGGAAATGAAGTAGGTATATTTATGGTCCTGATCTGGCATCTCATTTTTTTTTTCTTTTTTCCTTTTTTTTTTTTTTTTTTTTTACAAGTTCAGTTATGATCCTGAAAAAATATCTGTCGAGATTTTCGAGTTATCAATGTAAGCATGATTCTACAAGAATTCCGTGCGCAATATACCGACTTGACATCTTAATTCTGCAGACATTAAGAAAGTAGAAACTGAGAAAGAAAAAGAATAATAAACAAAGTAAAACAGAGGAAAAAAAGGAAATAAAAAATTACGGAATTTATAACGACACAAAATTAATACCAGTATGAAGTTGTTTTTTTTTGTTTTAGCCGCTGCTACAGTATTTGATAATTCTTTCCGTTGTCCCACTTTCAAATTTAAACGACATCAAGATGGTAATGCCAAAGGTCAATCAGACTTTTAGGTTGTCCTGAGTGATAGTACTTTTATTTTGATCATCATCTCGGCTAGATTATTTTATCCAATTTTCTTGTTACCTGTTCTCTAAATGCTTCGGAAACATAGTTTTCCATCCGAAATATTATCCTAGTATCTATCAAGGCTGACGAAAATAACAGTAAATTTGATACTATCACTCTCCTATCACTCTTCATGGCTCTACAAAACTACCTGTCCTTTGAAAATCTTCGTAATATTCGTCTTTTTAAAATGGCTTTCATGCTATGTTCTATCATCTATCTATATAATATTGTTAAGTACCTGGACCGCTGCTTTACCTTGTTCTTTTTGCCTACTGTATTTCCTGTGAGTGTCAAATTCTCCTAGCCGTATTCCCTCATTATTTTTTAAAATAATTTCATCTCTTTCTTTCTTTCTTTTTTTTTATTTTCCATTTTCTTTAAGAATATTTCGTTGCTTACATGCCCCGAACATAGAATTCTCAGCATCTTTCTGTAGAACTACATTTCTGTTACCTCCATTCTTCTCTTAATCTAAATTGTTCAGCATTTCCTGCCATACAAGAGGATTTACATTACACTAATAGTATTAGGTTGGTGCAAAAATAATGACGTAATAATGTCGTTTTTTGACGTATTTTTTAACGTCAAAAAACGACGTTATTACGTCATTATTTTTGCACCAACCTAATATAACCCATCTTTGACCGGGTCTTTCATTACTGGGAATTTTTGCCGTTCAGTTGAAGCAGTTGAAATTTAAAGTCAGCCCACCCGAAAATCAATATTAGTAACAACAATTGGGTGCAACTGAGCCACATCCCCAAATGGAGGGGTAACAAATTGAATGGGGGGGGCTGAAAAAGAACTGTATAATAATAAATAATATTATTGTAATGATTTAAACTATTTTTATTAAAGTTTTTATGAAAGATATATATCCAAGAACAGATAGTAAATAGTAAAACGTTGCTGAGAGTTATAATGGACAAGAAGTAGTGGAGAGCCATTTTCGCCAACAATTTGGACTCAAAACCGGCACTGAAAATATCAAACAAAAAATCATCAAAATCAGATGAAAACTGTGGGAATGCATAAACAACATCCGATCACACATGCACATACACTTACATACACACACTTTTTGAGAAGTATATAATATATACATATATATATATATATATATATATATATATATATATATATATATATATATATATATATATAACAATTCAGCATTCTCTCTTTGTCTCTAACTACTGTTTCTTCCTACTTTTCTTTTCTGTTGAAATACACATTTTGCGGTTCCAATTGAGGATTTCAATGTTACATTTTCCATTTTCCGTCAAAAATTCTGTGAGTTATATTGCCATCAATTCGTAGTTCGTATTGTGTCTTTGTGTCTTGCTAAACAACCATAGATTCCGTCTTGTTTTTGTTTACAATTGATCTTTATTTCTTTATTTTGACTTCCCTTTACTAATTGTCTAGAAAGACATTCAGATCCTTCCTTCCTTCTGTGTCTGATACCAACACAATGTCATCTGTGTATCTTTCGTTGTTAAGATTACGCCTACGGATAATAAATCCTTGCTGCATCTCCAGCTCCCTTACGATAACCTATAGAGGTGTTGATATGTTGCTAGACAAAAACAACCAACCAACAAACTCGTTAGGATGTGTCCTTAATACGTCCTGGAAATAATAAGTCATATTTTCTCATAATGTTTCCCAGAAAAATGAACTGTATTTTTCCCTTTTAAAGTTTCTTTCTAGTTTCCATTTTTAAGAACATCCTCTATTATGCCCATGGTATTGGCTGCATCCGTGTATTAGAAATTACTTCAGTTCTCTTCTTCATCTATAAGGAAATTACCGAATATTTGCTGTCAAGCAGGAGGATAGATATATGATGGAAAATTTTAAAACTGTTTTCTTTGTAACAGGTAACGAGAGAAATTGCCGGGTGAGTGAAATGTGTACATTGAGTCATAAAAATATTTTCTTTCTAACAGGTAACGAGAGAAATTGCAGGGCGAGTGAAAAGTATATATTTAGTCATAAAAATTAATGTGAAAATGACCAACCATGTCTCACCCGAGATCACAACTAGTTTTTCTAATTATTTTTTTGTATGTTTTTACACAATCTATGCATTTAAAATAAACTTGACATGACAAACTCTTTTGATATATCTTTCTTTACACGCATGGTGGATGTACACTGCTTTTATCGTACTTTTGACTTCATTATATGTCTTCAGGAAGTTTAAATGTGCAGTTCTTTAGGTCAATAGTAGATACAGTTTATATAGGTCAAGCATTTGGACATTAATAAAAATCACTGGCCTAGAAAACGAGATGTTACGTAGAGTCGTCTATTGAGAACAGCGCTAAATGTCAGCTGAAAACATTTGTCAAGTGAAGTAGCTACAAAAAATTATAGACACATTCTATGATAGACGAGTTGAATTTAGTGGTCAATTTCATCTTTCATTCATCATCAGCGGGTAGATAAATCTATTTAACGGTTAAAACCATCTTAATCTTACGCTTTTCGCTAATTGTTCTACCATTATCATGATTAAAGACATTACTTGCTGCGAGTAAAGCTGTGATTACGAATGTCATACATATTGAACTCTATTTTTACACCCCGAAACATGTTAGTAGCTTGGTAGTGAAATTAAGGATTTATCGGTTTTCTGTGAATTGATTTTGACACACATTTTCTCAACTGGTTTGCTCAATATGGCAACAAAATTGCTAGGTTTTCATGATTCTGTGTAACGTCCTTTATTTCTTTTTTTTTATTTCAGATTCACGAAAACCAATTTCTTCTCTGAAGAGAATGTCAGTCGCTTGTTTAATTTGTTAAAAATCGTTTGATTGGAAAACCTCACCTTTTCGTTTGACTTCTTTTTTTATAATATCGCAATTTTAAATAATCTTATGGACAGTTCTTCAAATTTTTCTTACGTTTGTCCTCTAAGTATCTCTCTCTCTCTCTCTCTCTCTCTCTCTCTCTCACACACACACACAGATAGATAGATAGATAGATAGATAGATAGATAGATAGATATACAAAGTGTTTATAAATATAGAGCGTGTAAACATAGGAAGCAATACTGTATGACGACAGTTAAAATGGATGGTCTTTTTCTTCATGTGCTGTGTTCCCTCAGTACGTAGGGGTTCATGGCTCTTCGCAACTTCCTGTCCGTTGTAGCTCTTAATAAATTTTGTCTTTCTTATTTCTCCTTAACACTTCTACACCTTCCATTTACGCAATCAAGCTCAATAAGTATGTTATGTATTGTTTTCCTCTGTCCCTCTTGCCTTCAATCTGTCAGGGTCACAAACTCACATCAATCCAACTAAATATGTTAGCTTTATCACTGATATTGAGCGCTTTCCAATAAGTACCGCGCATATATAATATTGCATATATATATATATATATATGAAGAAAAATATACGGAAAAAACAAACAAAAATCCTTATATGCAATTATGCTGTTTTAATGTTAATATAATGTCAACGTCGGACGTTTCGATCTAATAGACCATCATTAAAAGAGCATAATTGTATATTAGGATTTTTGTTTGTTTTTTCCGTATATTTTTCTTCATACTGTCGGATCTATATCCATATATTTGCTTGCATACATATATATATATATATATATATATATATATATATATATATATATATATATATGTTATAAGGAACATGGTAAACCGAATTGGTAAATCCAAAGAGGATGAAATCCTGAGAGCTCAATGTGAGGACAGAGCTAATATGTAATGAAAAACAAACCACTTTAAGGTACCATTACGATAATTTATTTCACCTAAATCCTTTTTTAAGGACTCGGGATCATCAGGTAAAACTTCCAACAACGAATAGAGAGGAAAATTCGTTGTTGGAAGTTTTACCTGATGATCCTGAGTCCTTAAAAAAAAAGGATTTAGGTGAAATAAATTATCGTAATGGTACCTTAAAGTGGTTTGTTTTTCATTACATATATATATATATATATATATATTTTATTATTTTTAATTCCACGAATTTCGAACTTTTGAATTTGAAGATTGCATCAACTGTATGAAACGCCGATTAGTGTTAACGACGTTGGATATTATGTATATTCACTAATTAATATATATATACATATATATATATATATATATATATATATATATATATATATATATATATACACGATGCATATATGCCATCATATATAAGTAACCATGATGCATATAATTCATTCATATATGCATTTTTTCTTTTTGTCTTACGTTATTTCAATATGATAAATAACACAGGAAACGAATATGGCAAATAGCCACTGGTGAATGTCCAATCAAATATAAACATAGTGTCTTTGAATGGCGTATTCCTACAATAAGAAACAAGCTGATCACACATGTGATTATTTAATAAATTTTATCTATTTTTAGACGACATCACATTAACGTGGAATATTGCTACACACACGCACAGACGCACGCACACATACACACACACACACACACATATATATATATATGACCTTACTTCGTTGTCAAGTTTTGGGAATTCTCGTATATTTTGATTGGTCATTTAACATCTTCACTTTATAAGACACCAGATGTGTTGAATGAAAATGGCTATTTTTGTAGTGATTTTATAATATATATATATCTATCTATCTATCTATCTATCTATCTATATATATATATATATATATATATATATATATATATATATATATATAATGTCACAGTTCTTCAGTGTGGCTCGACATTGATTGGTTCAAGGGGGAATAGAATCCTTACAGAGATTTTAACATTAACTATACGAAATATATGAGTGGACTGGAGAGATCAATTCAGTTGAAGAGCAATGAATTAATAGCAGTAGGAGCCACTGTTTTTAAAACTAACTTTTTCTCAATATGTATGAATAAAAAAAGACAAGAGGCAAACAATACTTAATACATTTGCCTTGCTAAAGTCCATCGGATGACGAAAGGAGTCGGCTAAGACGACGTATAGTTAATCTGTTGTCTCTTTTATTCATTTTGTCTCTACTACAGATGCACCGCATCTGAGAATATTTACGCACACACATATATATATAAGTATAGGATATATATATAAGTATAGGATTGGTACATATGGAATAAATTCCAATAACCAACAAATACTATTCTTAAAAGAGTGCTCAATACAGAGTAGAGCAAATATAATCATATATTCTAAAATTATAACATAAAAATGTTATAAAATCACTAGAAACATAGCCATTTTCTTTCAACACTTCTAGTGTCTTCCCAAGTGAGACATTCAACACCATCTCTTGAGAAGTGTCTGAGTGTCAGAAGTGTTGAAACAATATGGTAATTTGGTCGTGATTTTATAACATTTTTATGTTATAATTTTCAAATAAATGATTATAAATATATATATATATATGTGTGTGTCTGTATATATATATATATATATATGTGTGTGTGTGTGCGTGTGTGTGTAGGCATTTATCATTACAACCTGATGTTCGGGGACAATTATGACGAGATATTCGATAACACTGTATTCGATTTAGCCCACCATCATTTGTCTGGGTAGGAGACGAGTTATTGTTTTTCTCTTTGTTCAATGTAATTGCTATAAAACAACCCGCCAATTATGCGTGTGCATCAGGAATATATAAAAGCCAAGTAAAGTATAGACACAATCTGCAAATGATCCGCAAATCATTAACCCTCTCAACCAGTTGGTGCCATGTTAAAACGTGTTTTTATAGACCATTTCCATTCGTGACATTGAATATCATGCCTCGCCACGGATTCTTTTTTTCATTTATTTATTTCAGTGAATTGTCATGATTTCTCTGAAAACATACTGAAGTGGTTTTCTATTGCCATTCTCCAAGGTGTTGATTTCAGTGTGTTCCTGCTCTTACACTAGTTTTCGTTCAAGGATAGAGATCCCAGTCTACATTAAGGTTTGACGCTGAGATAGAGGGAGAGGTGTGAAATGTACGTTTTTTTTTTTTCGTTTTTTTTTTGTTTTTTTTTTCAATTCTAGTTGGGCGAAAGTGAACACAAGCTACTAACCCAGAATTAGAACCCGGCTCCTCAAATTCGCTTTTCCCGCCGATATTCGTTATATTAACCGCACGAGTTAATATGATTTTCGGCTCGACCTATTTCGCAAAATTGAACCCCATTACCAAAAGCCATGTTTTTTTTATTGTTTTTAAATTCCTCTTTAGTAAGACTGATAACTTTTCCGTGATCACTTTAGAGAAAACGATACAGTTGACCGTTGTAAGAACAAAATATAACAGATGAAATGAAATGTAATACTATACATGGTCACTGGTTTATTTAGCTAGCAATGTTTTGCGACTATAACAGAAAAAATCACATAAATATTACATTACACAGGTAGAGGTTTGTCTCTTGTTTCTTGAGATGCTTTTCCATTAAAATTTTCCATTAAAACGTTCACAACAATTTCAACAAATGTCAACAATAAGTAATATAGACAGACGTTGAAGGCTCGTGTTTCCTGTTTACTATTGTGTTTCCGGTTCCTTCTAAACTCTTCTCACTATTTTCTCTCCCATTAGCCCCTTGCATCTTAGTGGCATTATCGCCTTGCTTGGGGTGAACTGATTAAGAAAAATACAGTTTTTTGAACCAATTGTAATGATAAATGTATTACCCACACTATTAATCATATTTGGCAGTTAAGAATGCAGATGGAGCATACTAACATAACTTAGTTTTTTGGGCTTTTTTTGCACGGGAATTAGCAAAGATGTCAAACACGTCTCAAACTTTTATATGCTGACACTTACAATAGATAGATAGTTAGGAAGCTTTGTGTTTAAGTTCCACATGCTCTTAGCTAAAAGAACAACACATATCGTTGATGAGCAGAAACGGAAATATATTTACGTCAGAACGTAATAAATGCTTCATATCGAAACATACAAATGGCGTCTAAAAAGATACGCTACCCTTCCAACGTAGGGTCTTAAATATTTTATCACCGTTTTTTTAATGCCTTATCCCTTCAGAATGTAGGTGATCATGACTCTCCACAGCCACCTCTGCTTTCTTATCTGTAAATTGTTATGCATTCTTGTGAAAGCTAGTGATGAAGTTGCATTTGCCACGGTTTGGAAGATCGTTTGTTTTCTCATAGACTAGACGACAGTCAAGTCTAAAGAGACAATTATAACCGCGAAAATGGTAAATACTATAGCCTATAGTATTCTGCTGTTCAAATATTTAAAGTATCTAGAAAGTTTAGATCAAATAAAGAATACTCCATTGATCAAGGCAAATGATAATCCGATTGAATCAAATCTCGTTTATATGCTGTGTGAATAAGAATTAATGTTTGGATAAAGATTTACCTGCAGTAATACGGCTTCCGATTTTAATGTTCAGTAAAATGTTGCATTAAAACCGCGAAGGTAATGTCTGTAACGACGTACAGTAACAGTCTCAGCAAGTGTCAACAATACCTAATGCTGTCTGCTTTGATATCCCCCGAAATAGTAATATGGTTGTTGTTGTTGTTGCTGTTAACTAAGTTTTGATGTTGATGATGCTCGTTGATCTGGATGCTCCTATGTTTTGGGGTACTCCGGATTATCGTAGTGGACACGGTTTTCGACTACGAAGAAAATCCTCCATCTAAAAGGTATATTTCAAGTCTGGAGAAGCTGTTCAATGTTTCATGGCTGACGAATTTCCGCAATCGCCAACGATGTCCTGTCTACGTTCCGGTTTATCGTGGCATGAAGAAATAATTCACTCACTTCGAACCCTCTGAGCTTACTTTTCTATTGAGCGTAGACCTGACATCTAATTGATTAAGCAAGACAAGTCTAATTTTAATTCTGACCTTAAGTTCCCCCGACTTTAAATGTCGGAACAGAGGTAACAATTTGTTTTTAAATTTCGTTAAAAATCATTTAATCAACAGTTACTCAACAGAAGAAGTACAATCAAATTACTGATGCATGAAAGCTTTTGTTTAGTGATTTCAATATGTTCTTATTACATTTTTATAAAAATAATAATAATATATATATATATATATATATATATATATATATATATATATATATATATATATATAAAGAGAGAGAGAGAGATAGAATGCGATGGGTAAATTGTGGACTTTGCATATTTAATTTCGCGCCTGCGCATTCTATTTAGATTCATTTTTATTTTATCGACTGCACATTATAGTAGGGTCAGTTACACACCGTCTGTGAGAAAAAGAGTATCATGTCACAATTCACTCCGACAGAAATTTGGAAATGGTATGCTGTCCTGCTTGCCATCCGCGCCGAAATCTCCAATACGACCATTTCGGAGTGGTTGTGAGTCAATCTGAGGACAGTGCAGAGAATTCGAAAAGATTTGGTTGAGTCTAATGGTGAATACGAATGTGTTCGGTGTGATCTTTCGTGATGGCGACGTTATGCCTCTATTCATCTTCTGACAGGGCCTCAGACACAACACTGAGGTCTATATTAAGGACATTGACGAAGTAATGTTGCCATGGGACACGAGGGTTGATGCTAAAAGACCCTATTAAACGGGATTCTGCACCATGTCAAACAAGCAGGAGAACACAGTCATGGCTGTCGGACAATTTCTGCGACCACATAACCCCCTATATGAAAACATCTAGATACAGCCCCCATTATTATTATGTGTGGGGCGTAGTCGAACGAGAGACAAACAAGAATGCTTTGACACCAAAGATGTACTTAAGGCAAGGATTATGGAAGCAATCACCAACTTAAACAAGGAGACTGTCCAGAAGAGTCGTACCCTGCATATATATATATATATATATATATATATATATATATATATATATATGGTGGGCTCTCACGTCGTATTCGACGTATGATGGTCAAGCAGCTCAGTTCCTAGGAACCGACAGCCTGACACAAGCACATATGATTTGATTATAGTGGTGAAGGCTTTGTGCAGGACCAACCACACTTTTTGAGGGGCCAAAAACAGAGAGCTGGTGCATTACGTGCCACAAGTTCCCAAACGGTCCTCTGCAGGTTTTAAATTCAGAGTTGTCCTTCTCCTAGGCCAGATGCCATCCAAGGATATAGAACACAGTCTGTCATGTAATGGATTCGACTGGTATTCGAATTCGGTGGTGGTGTAGTGGATAGCGTCTCGGAATGAGTATATATATATATATATATATATATATATATATATATATATATATATATATATATATAAAGAAATATAGTCTTAAGGTGTGCTATATTTATGGAATAAAGTGCTCAATATCAGAGATAGAGCGTGTGTAAATATAAAAGTGAACATAGAAGTCAACACTTAGAGGCGACAGTCTGTTTCATGCTATATGCAATACCCACAATGCACCACTAACCCGTATATATATAAATAGCCGAGAAAAATAGCAGCATATGTGGCCTGACGATTGCATATAGCATGAAACAGACTGTCGCCTCTAAGTGTTGACTTCTATGTTCACTTTTATATTTATTTAATTTTAAATACAATATATATATATATATATATATATATATATATATGTATAAAGGGAAAAAGAGAAGGAGAGCGAGAGAGATGTTATCGCGTCCAGCTTTTACTCCTAAGTCTTTCATTGTTATATCTTCGATATTTAATATGAAGACTTAATTAAAGAACTCTACATAAATACTTAGTATAATCTGCTGCGAAAATAATTAACCAAAATAGAAATATATATACCAGCATATATATATATATATATATATATGTGTGTGTGTGTGTGTGTGTGTATGTATGTATGTACGTAATTGCACACGCACAAAAGTACGCGCGCATAGACATATATAACTAACAAATAACAAACCGTGATTTTATAAAGATTTGTTCAGCAAAACATGAGGAATAAATCTTGTATTTGTGAGTTTATGATTAGACGTCCTTATCAGCTTCATATTAGAAGGCTTCTTTATAATATCCGTGGTTTTTCTAAGCGCAACATATATTCAAAATTTTCATTAGGGTTTCTGTATGGATTTCTCTCTTCCTATGTATATACCTAAATTAAATTGTTTACATCTAGCTAATATGCCCCGTATCTATCTAAGTATCTATCTGTCTGTAGATCCTTACCCACAGAAAAGAAAAGATTGTATGGAATCAATTGATAGATCTGCTGCTCGGAACTTTGGTTCATATTGTCATGCTAGACCAACTTTATCGCCTGAATCTACCATTCGCCCATGATTTGAACATATTTTTCACATATGGTCTGGAGCTCTAACTCCCCAAGATCGCCTTGATCAACACCATATTTCGTTGAATTAGTTTTCCTTTTCTCTGATGTAAAACTTGTCTCCTCTCACTTCTCCCTTGTAGACACTTTTGCCTTATATAACGCATTTCATCCTTGCTATGTGCTTCTATAGGAAAATTGGTCTTGTGTTTATAATTACATTAATTATTAGTAATATTATTTATAATTAATTAATTAATTAATTAGCTATAATTTGTCATCCTTTCTCATTACTTGTTAACAAATACATGTACAATAAATAGATACATATATAAATATATTTGTTTATACACTTGTAATAAGAAATTATGCCAGATTATGGATAAAAAATCCCTTAATTCTTTTAATATTACTTTGTTTACTTTTTCGAATACGAAAATAAAATTAGTAAATTAGCAGTACTTTGTTTTACCGCGATATCCTACTTGGTTGAGTCAGTATAAATGCATGCGTACCTATACGGTGATTTCATAATGCGGATATAATTTTGCACTGTTCCGAAGAGCACATTTCCTTTATTAAGGACTCTCGAAAAATCTAGGCCGCGAGACGAAAATATACCGTTAAAAAAAAAAAAAAATGTAGACATCGTATCAAAATCATGTAACTATTAAATATAACCTATGTCATGATCAGAAATATCTTATTCGTATATGCACTTTTATTCGTATATAAGATTGCTCTGTTTCAAATAATTGTATGGTAACTTTTAAGCTTTCAAATATATTACAACATTAACAAATGTTCACTACAGGGAAGTTGCAGAGAGAAAAATATATTATATAAGGTAGAAGTAACAAAAATGTAGCGCCGCAGAAGAACTTTTACGTTAAAGTAGGTTAAAAAAAAAGATGTAGAACACCTTTGTTATCATTCAAATACGAAAAAATATAGATAAATAAGACCATGTTTTCAAAATATATATGGAAAGAGAAACACCATTTTTGGAATTGTATGTAAAAATATAATTTAAAACAGATGGAAATTGCAATCAATGGATGAAGGATTAGCTGCTAATTATAAAATTATTTCAAACTGTTGGCAGGCTGTCCCATTCCTTTGAAAAATGAAGAAAATAACAGTATATACCAGGAGATTTCAAAAAAAGCAGGTGACCATTTTAAAAAAATCACTAAGCGTGAAATAGCTATTAATGGATAGATAAATCATATATATATATATATATATATATATATATATATATATATATGAGATAATGATATATAAATTTCTATATATCAAGAACAATTTCTGGGTAAAATGGATGTACGAGAAAGTGGAAAAAGTTTTAGTGTCACGTGTTTCGTTACTTCAGACTAAGTTTCTTTACGTTGACTCGACTACACATGCGCACGAACGAGAGGCGCTGTGAATTTTAATTTAAAGATGTTTTTTTTTTTTTAATATACATATGTTGGGTATATAATCTGGCCGATTTCATTTAGAATCTTTTTTTTGGGGGGGGGATTCCATAGATCTGCCAAGAATGGTGAAATGTAGAACCTGGATACAAATCTATTGTGGATGATCTAGCAATTAAAGCTTTTTTACTAATGATTTTCGTCTTAGTCAATTGTTTTGTCTTTTAATTAGAGTAGCATTTTTATATCAAAATTCTGGTCAGTGTCGTTACGGTAAGCAAGACTTTACGCCAACCGATTATTACCATGTTCGATCGCCGCAAAAATACTTTAATGGGGAAAACTTTCTCTAATGAAAACGACAATTATTTGTCGAAAACTGTTCACATCAGGACCTGCGAGATTCTACTTAAAAGTGGCAACAATTCATTGCAAATAATCAGATGATTGAATTAAATGCCCTTTCTCTTTATTTTTTGATGAATTAATTTAATCAACAAAAAAGGAAGTTATTTATGACTCAACCTAATTATTTTTTTATATCATCGACGCCAAACTTCGCAAATATTTGTATCATATCCTATTGTTACAGCTTATCAAAACAAGGAAATCTGGTTTCGAAGAAATTTATGACCAAAGCCTCGGCGTTCTTTATAGGCTGTTTATCTGAAACTCGACATTAGATTCGTTTTGCAACACTCGGAACAAGAACAAATATGTTGGCAGACAGATCACATTCGCAGAAAAACATGTAAAATGAACGTACGATTACGACTAGTTTCAAAGCGATTTCGAAATACATACGTCAGTGTATTACATGACAAAATCATTAAGAGTGCAAGGTTGATATCTCGAAGCTGGCGGGTCATATGTTTATCAGATTCTATTTCGAAAGAAAAGATGAAAATAGCAAAAGAAATATAAAAATAAAAATGCTTTCTTTTTCCTATCCACCCTCTCCCTCCAACTCTCTCTCTCTCTCTCTCTCTCTCTCTCTCTCTCTCTCTCGCTCGCTCGCTCGCGCGCGCGTGTGCGTTTCTTGAAGGCGACTTCTTTGCAACTTCGGCTCGATGCCTTTTGGAAATCGCCCAATTTATTGAGCAGACAGAAAATAAGAAATGTATTTTCGTGTATGTTATCTGATTTACAATCTGAAACTCATTCCTGCCCATCTCGACACGCAACAACAATAACCAAAGAAGAACTTGCTCGACTAGCTTAATAGTTAGATATATGAACTTAGAGACGAGAGATTTCTTTCTCTTTTTTATCAGTTTGACAGTTTCGTCATGATAACGCACAGATGAATTTTAAAATGTTATTTGAAACAGTTTAACAAAGATTTAAGGCCAACGTTGTAAAACCTCATAATAATTGTCCTTGAAACTACATTTGTTAGTTTTCGCGACCATTACGCTCTGCCAATAACTCATAGATAATGGTTTATTCTGTTTTGAATCACGTGGAAAGAAATGACATACCAGAAACGTTACGGTGTTTCAGAGAAAGAAAGAAAGAAAGAAAGAAAGAAAGAAAGAAAGAAAGAAAGAATGTTTAACGTCTTCTGTCAAGGCCTCATAAATAATGAACTATTCCGTTTTGAATCCCATGGAAAGTAAGGGCATATCAGAAACGCTACTGGGTTTCAGTGAACGAAAGAAGGAATGTTTAACGTCTTCTGCCAGTATCTTATCAATAATGATCTATTCCATTTTGATGAGGTGGAAAGACATATCAAAGACGCTAATAATTTTCAGCATAGAAGAAAGAAAGAAAGAAAGAAAGAAGAAAAGAAAGAAAGAAAAAGAAAGAAAAAAAGAAAGAAAGAAAGGAAGTAAGAAAGAAGAAAGAAAGAAAGGAAGATAGAATTGTTTAAAGTTTCAATTTCTTTTATATGTGTCCATCTTTACTTCTTAAAATAACGACCAACATTATTTATATAATTTATGATTGTTATAAGGTAATTTTTGTTAATGTTGTTAAGCGCAAATATTTACCAATGTGATAAGGGAATTTCTATGGATATTTTATTGTCGTAGAACTCGCGATGAGCCTATAAAATAATCAACTCAAGAATTACGACCCATCAAAAATTCCTGCTAGGAAAACCGTGACATTTTCGCGTTTTAAAACTAGTCTAATTACAAATTAAAAAAAAAAATAATTCCCTCAACGCTAAATTCTACAGCCTTCTTTAGATGTACATTTATTAAAGAATTGAGTCTCTTCCAAAAGCTAAGTAAAGTATTAAGAAACAGGAAATGTTCGTTAGAAACATAGAAAACAGCACTGAACTTTAAAAAAAATATCGGTTCTCCTACACGACAGTTAATACTGGACAACCTCTGCATGGATGAAGATAAAACATGAGGCAATAGAAGTATAGTTCTACCGAAGGACTGTGAGAATGCAGTGGAGTGAACATGTGAACAAAGACGAAGTTTTAGAGAAAATGGAAACAAAAAGGACACGTGTACATAGAATTAGAAAGAGTTGAAATTTATGTAAGGCATTATGTGGATAGATGGTTTGGCAAATTTGATACGAACAAGGAAGATTGAATCCAAAAGAGACAGATCAAAACTGCGAGTAACCTACCTAATTGGCTCGTGTAAGTGATTGGTAGAACAGAGATTAGGAGAGAAAGCAAAAAAAACTTGCTAAGAGATACAAAGAACAGGGAATTGTGGAGAAGCCTGACCATCTGCGTCCTGTACAGACACGTTTTCGATTGACTGATACGTTTTCTACGGCTTGTTTTTTTTTTTTGCAGGTTATTTAAAGCCTGATTTTGGTTATTAAGAATTTTTTTTTTTTTTTTTGTGAGATAATAATTGCTTAGTGATAAATTCTTGCATTTCCCAAAGGCATTTGCTCATAAGTGAAAATAACGGAAGCAACTGTAATTAAAACTCAGCTATCTGATTACCAATTCCGAGTCATTATTCATTACGCAACTCGCATATCCAGGCTGGTATTCCCAAGCGGTCACCCATCTACGTACTGTTCAGGCTCGACGTTACTTAACTTCGGTGATCGTATGGGAACGTA
>OZ010577.1:48310835-48340835 GCA_963932145.1 Acanthosepion lycidas | reverse complement strand
GTGTGTGTGTGTGTGTGTAAAAATATATAGAAAATAGTAAGATGGAACAGAGCTTAGTACTTTAATTCAATTTAATTCAAATAATTATATTGAAAGTTTTCGGCTCTTGTTTTGAAACATGAGAACTCTTATGTCGCATTGGAATCATATTTTTTAATAAATAATTATATATATATATATATATATATATATATATATATATATATATATATATGATAGAGAGAGAGAGAGATCACGATCTGAACCAAACATTGCGAGAAATAGGATAGAAGAAACTTTTCGGAATCCGTCGTGCTAGCGAGTTACAAGTCGGCATGACCGAGGTTTCCTGATTACTGGCTATGTTTAGAAGCCGATCACGCTAGATTACGCACCAGGAACTGTAACAAAGGTCTGATCAACACAGTTACAGAATAAAACCACACGCTGATTCTGTAGGTGTTGAAAAAATAGAAATGTGCCAGAGTAGATGTCTGCAATAGGGATTAACTTGCGAAGTCGAGCAGACAGGTGTACTCGGAAACGAGCAGCCAGCAACTATACAAAAACACACACATGGTCGTTTGAGGAGTTTTATCCTATAGTTGATTTATATTTATAAAGAGATGCTTTTTGATATTATTATAACATGTAAAACGTGACGCCCTGGCAGCGTATGCAGTTTGCCATATCTTTTTAAAGATAATATTTACGAATATTGCTTTACGGGATAGATATTTCTAATATCTACTGGAATTAGTCGATTTCGGGGTAGACTCTATCCCGTAGTTTCTTTGTACCTAAGGAAATTATATATATATATATATATATATATATATATATATATATATATATATATATATGTTTCATGTTACACGCAATCATCAGGCCTGACGATTCCGCCTAGCATGAAACACCCTCTCGCCTTTGAGAGTTGACTTCAATGTTCACTTTTATATTTACATACGCTCTATCTCTGATATGGAGCACTTTATCCCATAAATATAGCACAACTTAAAACTATATTTCTTCATATATATATATATATATATATATATATATATATATATATATATATATATATATATATATAGCAGGCAGTTTTATTTCATGCGGATATTGTTTAATTAACGGATAGGGAAAGACGATTAGTCTTTTTGCATAAATTTTCTTGGTATCGAATTAACCGCCTTGGGTTGTAAATCAGTGAATAAACTACCCAGAGTTGAATTAGTGGGCGTTACCTAGTAGCTTCAAACGTTACGTCGGCCATCATCAGGGATGACGTTGGAAACAAATTTATAATATCAACCGATTAAAACTCAAAATAATTATCGACAAACTTAAATAAAAATCTGAACAGTACAGTTTTCTAAGCCTCCCTAATAGTTACTAGGATTTTCTCCTAATTTTCTAATAGTTCGAATCAAGATAAGAACCGTCTTTTATTGCCTGTTACATTCAACAATGGTCTTATTGTTAATATTCGTTGTTTCCTTATAAGGAAACCTTCGTTATTTATTGACAGTGCAGACATTGCTACCCCTGCTGATATTTATAAATTATTTATATTAAAACCAGACAGATATAAAAAGGGCAGTAAACTGCAACACTGAAATCCGAAGTTGGGTTGCGATAGAGAAAGATGCTTTCCAAATGCTAAGCAAAGTATTAAAAAACAGAAATAAATCTTTAGAAACAAAGAGAAGAATGCTGAGCAGTTATGTAATATCAGTCCTCCTATATGACAGTGAATGCTGGAAAATCTCCTCACAGATGAAAAATAGATTGGAAATGTTCTACAGAAGGATTCTGAGAATACCATGGAACGATAAGGTTTTAGAAAAAATGGAAACAAAAGTATATATATATTTAACATCATAAAGAGACAGTATTTCTAGGGCACATAATGAGAAAATTAGGCTTAGAAAAATTTGATTCTAAAAAGAAAGTTTGAAGTCAAAAGGAAAACAATGACTCGTAAACCTGAGTAAACGGATGATGCAGCAAGGTATTGGGTAGATAACAAAAAGACAAACTATATTAAGAATTATAAAAGACGGGAAATTGTGGAGACCCATAATCGCCAAAGTCCTGAAGTGACACGATACAGAGAAGAAGATATTAAAACAGATATGGTTACAACATGACATTTTTATTGTTTTAATACAGTAAGTATTTTATAGTCCGTGATAATTTCCCCCAAAAAGGTAAGGTTGTGCAGATTATGATGCAGGTTTGGTTGGATCAACCCATTAATCTCGATGCTTAGGATTATCATCTAGAAACATTATTTAATCCCCAATGAAATCTTACTTATTATAAAACGCAGATTGTGTGTGTGTCTGTACGTTTATATATTGGATCGGATTTCCTACATTTTTCAACCGATTTCAACAAAACTTCACAGAACTACGTAAAATTACCTTGTGGTGGTTCTGACAGCGTCAAAAATTGGAAAAACACAATTGTTTTTGCACGAAATAAATTTGAAAACATGATTAAGAGGCATCACGAGAATGAAAGGGGGACAACTCATATCGCGTTATACTTATTATAAAACCCAGGTTGTTTGTGTGTGTGTGTTCGTTTATATATGGGATGGGATTTCCTACATTTTTCAACCGATTTCAACAAAACTTCACATTTTTTTTGGCAGGTAGTGTTTCTTATTGTCTTGCACACCTTTTTCTTTATTTTTACATTCAAAATGCTTTAAAAATTCAATTTACAAGACAATTGTTTATAATAAAATTCCATTCAATCGATAGACTCATACCGATTGAAAACAATGTTTTTGTTTGAGTTTGGGTTTGACTAATTCGTAAAAAAAAAAATAAAACTAATTAAGACATGCGTGTCCGTCAACCTTAAACAATAATCTTTGTCAATTTTATTTTTCAGTCTTTATGATGGTCGATACTTGATCTATCTCTTACTGTTACATCCCCGGGAAACGCCGGGCTCTACTGCTAGTATTTCATAAAATGATCATTGTCTGAAAATAAATTTAATTCAGGTAATCAGACGCTGTCTTTTCTTTTGCTCTGACAATTCATGTGGAACCATTTCTTTTGTGATGTCAACGAATACTCGTTGTCACTTTCGTGTTGCTCGTTGAAATAAAGATTTTGTAATCGCAGATACAACTATAGTAACGCCGTTGAACAATACTGGTGTCAGACGCCTTCGAATAGCACTCGCACTAATAGTACTTGATCGATAATTCTCGCTCAAATAAGAACCCGTATAGTGATCCAAATAGAGAAATAGTATAGTGAATAGAATAGAGAATAGTGGTCCGTATAGTAATAGAGGATAGAGTAGAAATGAGGATCAGAACAGAGAATAATGTAGAGAAGAAATAGCGATCAATTAGACGTCACGCGACATTCTATATATGCGTTTCCTCTATGGTCACGTGGTCTGCTTAATTCAATAATGGGATCGCCAGTGTTTGCTTACTGGCGATCTATGTTCAAACTCAAGTGTCGGCAGAGATACTTCCTTCTTATATAACAATTTCTTTCGCTTTTTTTAATCTTCTCCATACTGTTCACCTATCTGATGTATTTTGCTTATTGATTCCCAGTTTTTCACTTATTGTTTGTGCTGAGCCATCGTCCAGAGTTATCTTGTAAGTCGTTATTTTCAAAATTGTATCGTCTGCCGATGCGTGTTTGTCATCAAATATAGTTGTTGTTTTGCTCTTTTTTAGCCCCCATAAACTAGCCGCAAGACATTTTGCTTCCGACCGAATAATCTTCGTAATCTTGATTAACCATCATGCCGTATGCAGATGTTTCACTTGACTTTAAAAGAAACAATACGCCGCCATTTTTCGTTTGCTTTTGTTTTAGAATTAACGAAGCCGACGAAACATACAAAACCAGTTTTTGAGTATTCAACCTCTTGTTTTTCAAGAACTGTCTGTGGGGAAAACATAACACATAAGGATTAGAAATATACTGCTGACATTACTATGGCACGAAATGAGGAAAGAGCTTGTAAATGTTAACACTCACAAAACATATTGAAGGCAGGATTCGTGTTTTGTTTTTTTTTTTGTCTTTTTTTGTTTTTTGGTGGGGTTATGTTTTTTTTTTTTTTGTTTAGTGGCATATCAACACATCAATGGGCTATTTAATGCCGAAATCTAAATATTTTGTACGCAAATTTATTTTTGTAAATAAT
Source organism: Acanthosepion lycidas (assembly GCA_963932145.1). Classification (NCBI taxonomy): domain Eukaryota; kingdom Metazoa; phylum Mollusca; class Cephalopoda; order Sepiida; family Sepiidae; genus Acanthosepion; species Acanthosepion lycidas. The sequence goes on along the minus strand of OZ010577.1, from coordinate 48,336,662 downwards.
AATCGTGATAATAATTAGCGATAAAATTCTTACTAATTAACCCATAGCTGGGGAGAAAAGGTGGCTTCATACCTTTCCTAAGCATATTTGCGCGTAAATATAACGAACCCAACTGAAATTAGATCTCGAGTCTCCGATTAAAAATTCCGGGTCATACATTACACCACGGTCACAGCCAAGCTTACAGCAGCTGGTATTCCCAAGCGGCCACTTATCTACGTACTGACCAGGATCAACATTGCTTAACTTCAGTGATCATACGGGAAACCGGCTTTTCAACGTGATATTGAAGGAAAGAGGGACAGGGAATAACAGCGCATAAAGTCGCTAACGAGCTTGTGTATATGGTAGACAGAACGGGGTTTTGGAGAGACAGATAAAGATAAAAATTTACTAAGAGCTACAGCTCTTAGTAAATTTTTATCTTTATAAACGATAAGAAATAGTGGAGAGCCATGATCATTAACATCTTGAAGTGGCATGATATAGAAAAGGTTCCGAAAATGAAAGCTATTAAACAACAAATTCTTTACAGTGATTTTAATTCATCTCATACGCAACCTTTTAATTAAGTTTTTATAAATTCCTGAAATGGTTTTTCATCATGAGAAATGATTTGATTTAAAGAATAAGAATAAGAATAAGAAATGTGTGTGCGTTTTTCTCTTTGTGTGTGTGTGTCTGTTTGTGTATTCGTGCTTTTTTGTTTAATTATAGAAGCGTATTTTCTATTTTCTCTCTCTCTCTCTCTCTCTCTCTCTCTCTCTCTCTCTCTCTCTCTCTCTCTCTCTCTCTTTTATTCAATCTAAACATTTTGGGCGCGTTTAAATGCTAATCACACGACAGACAAGTATATCTTTATCTTTACATAGGTGAATACGATTTTTTGCCAGGGAAATTTTCATTAAGTTTTACGTTGAACATAGGTTCTTCTACTGAACTGACTTTCTAGGAAGACCATTATAAATTCTAAACATATTTAATCAATTAATGATCATCATAAAATCCGGTATTAATTACAAAAAATAAAACTCCCATATTTAATTATAGGTTTCTAATAAAATCCAGTATTGATTGTATGTTTCTAACAAAATTTGATATTATTTATGCCTCCATAATAAAATCCAGTAATATTTATAAGTTTCTAATAAAATGCAGTATAATTATAGTTTTTAATAAAATCGAGTATCAGTTATAGATTTCTAATCAAATTCGCGTTTAATTATAGATTTGTAATAAAATCTATTATGAATTATAGGTTTCTAAAAATTCTGTATTAATTATAGGTTTCTAATTAAACCTGCTATTAATTATGGATTTCCAATAAAATTTTGTATTATTTATAGGTTCCTAATAGAATCCGTTATTAATTATAGGTTTCTACCTATAAATTTGATGGTGGGAATTTATAGGATATGTTAAGCTACGCAAGCTGACGAACACACACAAAAATCGCCCACAAAACTTGGGAAACGCAATAGTTTGATTCAGTGCTTCCATACAATAACCATTTTAGCAAAAACTGGATTAGTTATTGAAATTTGTAGATAAGATGGCGTTAACCTGTTGCTAAAACTTATATTTAGTTAATTTTTTACTCGACAATTCAAGAGGCAGAAGACATTAAGGTTTTGCTGTAATTACGTTCTTCATTTTTTCTAAAGACCATTGTCAGCAAGTGTTAGAAAACGTGACGTACTTTTCTGAGAACACTCATTTGTTAACAGACAGAAATATGACAAAGGTTTTTTTTTATCGCTTCGAGGCCTCTTTTGGTAGAAAAAAATGACAAATTAATTTCTGTAAGAAGACTGCCGTACATTTGTTATATAGTTGAGAGTTTGGACAATTCTAAAGGAGCTGGAGACCATTCATTGTCGTTGGCGGAACTCGTTGGCAAGTATTTGGTTGCTCGTCGACATTTTCTTCTGGTTGAATTGAGTCCTATGTTGGACTTGAATTGATGTCCAAAGTCACCGCATAGTAGGGTAGAAGGGTTCAGTGGATGGAGCGCTCTGGCTTTTATTTGGTCTCTTTTTCTCTCTTCTATTTGTCTTCTGGTGTTTCCCAACGATGTCGTTTTTCCTTCGACTGCTTCTTTCCAATTGGTTCTGTCTGCACTTTCCGTCTCCCAATTAACCGGGTCGATTTATATCCTCATAAGTTTGATCCTTGAATCAACGATGTGGGGCTCCACGTGGTCCCTTGCCAGATGCGTGCTCCGAGAAAAGGATTTGTTTGGGTAGGCAGATGTCTGGCATTCGGGCAAGCTGTGCGGCCCATCGAAGTCGGTGGCGAGTCATGATGGTTTCTACGCTCTCCCTCTTTGCGCGCAGGAGAACTTCGTTGTTTGCGATCCGATCCTGCCACGTGTACCACTTGATTTGTCGAAGTTGCATTTGATGGAATATTTAAAATTTCGAGTCGAAATTACAACAGACCATGAGTTGAGGGGTTTATGTTAACCCAGGATTGCCGAACACTCTTTAGTTAGCTTCCGGTATGCTGGGTAGGCAGCCCTGATACGGTTATCGTCCCCTTTTTCAGCCGATGAATTTGATGTTAGTACATTACTGAAGCATGTCAATTGTTCAACAGACCCAGTCCGCTGATGGCGATTTTGACTCCACGTGGAAGGTGATGATATATATATATATATATATATATATATATATATATATATATATATGACCTGAAAATTGCGTTGACGCATGAATCAGACTGTCACGGCTTGGCATTGAAATACCTTCATCTCCACTTTTATATTTTATATTTGCATACGCTCTAGTTCGGATTCTGAGCACATTTACAACATAAATCTAGCATACCTTAAAACTATATTTTATCTTATACAGTGTAACCCGGATTTAAGAGACCCGGATATAAGATAGATTTTCTTTAGTCCCAAATTAGAACCCGTGTTAATGTATAGAAAATAGACCAAATCCAGATATAAGAGAAACCCGGATATAAGAGACGTCTTCTCCGGTCCCGACAACTTTCTTATATCCGGGTTACACTGTATATATAAATAGAGGGATAGAAAGAGAGAGTTTGTATGCCAGAGAGAGAGAGAAAGAAAGATGTTTTTCGATATGTTATGTAAATAATACCGTTCATACGCATGCATGTGTACATGCATTTTATACGTGTGATTCTTCGACTTTGTAATTTAAACTTTCGACAACAACAGTGCAAATTTGCCTACTCTCACCGTTTTGTCGAAGGTTCAAGAATATTTGCTTATTATCAAAGAGAAATGTGCCCTGTAAAATCCGATCTGTGAAGATGTATATTCCATAATTTCTGTATGGAATTGTTTCTTTTCTTTTCTTTTCTTTTATTTTCTTTTATTTTCTTTTATTTTTTTGCCGCTGACAGATAATCGGTATTTCGATCTGGTATTAATTCATTCTTTACTGTACAACTGCTATGCAAAGCTTCATGAACATACACGGGAAAATCGAATAGCATTTCGTTCTTCCTGGCACCACAATTCTTGCTCATTTCAATAACGCTGTTGTTGAGGTTGTTTCAATTCTACTTCAGATATCCACATCTTTTTAATCATTTTTCCCCGGTTTTCTAAAAGTTTTGTCATAATACAGAATTAAATTTTGTGTTGGTTTTATTATCAGTTTGGCGTTTCAGTTAATTCACTCTGCTGCGTAATTCTGAGGTGAAACTTACAAATCTCTCCCGCGTCTAAGCATTAAGCTAGGGAAGAAAAAGAAGAAATGACTATTAAGTTAATTCATAAATAGTTTCCATTTTTGTTAATAAACTCTTTTCTTCAAAAAAACAGAAAATACAATTACATTCTATTCAATTTTATATTCACGATTATTTACTTGTTGCCAAAATTATCAGGGAGCTCTTAAAAAATAAAAAAAGTTTGAATAAAGTTCTGATGGTTTCGCCTTGAAAAAAGTTTTCTAGCAATGTTTAAATCTGGTATTCACTAGACTAATCTCTTTCTAACAAAGCGTTTGATAGAGATCGAAAACATTAATAACCAGTTAGTGCAAGGCTGGTTGAAAATGGCGTTTAGAGTAGAACAGGTCAATCGAATCTCAAATTTATTTTCTTGTGTTATTCTTGCTCTATAAATCTTTGATTTGTCTAGTAGAATAACATTTTTTTGTTGAGATTTTTCGAACAAAGGGCACTTCGATCAAACATTTATAGACACGTTGCAGCTCCTGAACATATAAATGTGCATTTAGTGTTTGATTGCATGTTAAGTACTGTGTATTAATAATACTCCTGCCACACGCACAATATTAACTTTCTTTTATGGAGCTCATAGTTTTGATTGGATAGGAGGGGGTCTTTGTCGTTCCAATGATTTTTCCGTTAAATATTATTGTATTTAACCCATTTTTCATCATCTATTATGATATATTTAAGACAAAAGTCTAATGAGGATCTAGAATGTAATCGAAGCTGACCTGGTATCTCGAATTCGGTCACTTTCTCACCGATCTGACGTGGCTTTCCACTGTCTTTTCTACAAATATTTCCAGGGCATCTGCTCTTTTCAGCTTTTTTCCCTGGTGCACCGACTACACGATGTTAAGCGTGCTACTCGATTGGCAACTAGGTACCACTGTTTTACTGTTGAAATAGCTAAATACAACCGCTACATCTACACTAACAGTTTCTTTCTCGCACTTCCCACTTGCGGAACACTCTTCCGTTCCCTTGTCCCTGATAATAAGCTTTAAAATTTAAATGCAACGTCAATCGCCATTTTCTCTCTTCCCAAAACTTGTTCATTTCTTTTCCTTTAATCCTCCCTATTCTCAGTCTTCTCTCTTTCTCTCATTCACTTTCACTTCCTGTGCGCCCCCCTTGCGTGCCTGTGGCATTACCGACTTGCTTGAGGTAAAAGTATTAAAAAAATGATATATGTGTCATTACAATTGTTTCCCTAAAATCGGAAAATATTTATGAACCAACCTAAGAAAACAAAAAACACGGTTGTCAGCAAAACTGACAGCCCACGGTATTATGAGTTATTACCGGGGACGACCAAATCAAGCAAATGTAAAAATATAACTATTTCTGGGGTGTAGTAGTAATAAGACAGGTTAATTTCTAATTTTATTTAACAAATCAACATTGCACTCAATGCAAAACCTGTAATTTTATGTGCTAAGTACTGACGTCAGAAATTAGTTTCATACCTTTCATTAATTCTTGAGCATTTACTTTTAAAATCCTCTGAAAAAAGTACGTAAATACATAATTTCCATCGGTTTTCTCTTACAATCTGACTTCAAAACATTACTGTTTCAAGAATAAATCCAAATAAAGTTTATATTTTTTGTAGTAGATACATTGAATGGAAAATATATTCAAATCAGAATTCAAATAATGCAAGTTTTTATTGTATTCGATAAGTAAAAATTGTAAATAGATTGTAAAAATTCCTAAAATGGCTATTCAATCAATAAGATTTGTTAGAACATTTGTTAAGTCGTAATTAATAAAAACAAAAGTAGATAAAAGTGTATATAACGCCGTAATACATTTGGGCCACATAATAAGATAATTTATTTTTAAATTTGCTTTGTTTATGGAAACTCACATTAAAACTACTGCACTGTATAACCTATTACATAATATATCTAAATTGTTCAGTCTAATTTCCCTTTCAAGTAAATGAAAATCTTACTTAATGGCGCAAAGATTTAGTAATAAACCGCTTTTTTTGCTTCTTTTTTCTTTTTCTCAATCCTCCCTATTCTCAGTCTTCTCTCTTTCATTCACTTTCACTTCCTGCGCGCCCCACCTTGCTTGAGGTGAAAGTATTTTTAAAAAAATGATATATGTGTCATTACAGTTGTTTCTCCAAAATCGGAAATTATTTATGACCCAAAACAAAAAACACGGTCGTCAGCAAATCAGACAGCTCAGGGTATTAGGGTGGCATAGTGTAGGGACGAGAAGAAAGGTAAATCACCGGGTAAATTACTTAGTGAATTTGTGGGGAAAGCTACTCAGAGCAACAAAAATAAAAATGGAAATGAGAGAAAGAGAGAAGACTGAGAATAGGGGGAATGGGGAAGAAAAAAATGAACAAGTTTCGCGAAGAGAGAAGATGGTAATTGACATTGCATTTAAATTTTTAAAGCATATTCTCCACGTCCTCTTTCCTCAATGAGTGTCCGATAATCTCAGAAGGCTATTTCTGATGACTAGTATGTATATAGTTTATTTCTAGTTCACATTTCCCTTAAAATCTTCTTCATTTCCTTCGTGTTCAGTCGAATCTATTCTGGGCATTCTCCAGATGAACCACTAAGTCTCGTCTTTATCTATGAGATTATCCAAGCTTAACTACTATAAAGAAGATTAAACATTACATAGCAGTTCAGCATTTCTCCATATGTTTTGCTTAGTTTCTAGAAGGCCACTTTCACTATTCCGATGCTTTTCTGCATTCAGTGTCACATCATCCCTCGTCTGTTACTGCACTAGGTAAGTAGATTTTGGATCCATGGTATCACCGCTAACATCTTGAAATAACTTATCACATACTAGAGTTCGCAGAAAAGATCATAGGCCGATCAAGGTATAAACGTTGGTAGACAAAAAGACATACAAGTGTAGCAGAATACAACACCTGGTCATCCTATAATGTTTCCAACGGACCCTCTTAAAAGAAGCCAATAAAAATTTTAATGCACACATACTGGTGCAAAGACACGCATGCACACATATTTATTTAAAACGTTATTATGGTTGATACTTCGCTTTTGAAATATACACCACTCTCCAAAATAGACGTCATACAAACTGTTTAATAAATGAAAACGGCGTTTCTATTTCAAATACGAAACATCCACTAAAATAGCGCTTGAAGTAATAAAAACACATACATCTAGATAGATAAACAAAGGACGTACACAAATATATACATCTGCATATATATATATATATATATATATATATATATATATATATATATATACCATTGAATAATTTGAGGAAAGATAGTTTCGAGAATTTAACACTCACAATACGTACTGAAGGAAAGGGTAGGAGAAACAGTAAGTAACCTATTTGACGTGTTTGGATGAGAGAAACGGACAGTGTCAACATTTCCATGAATAGGCATAAGACATAAAATTGAATGGATGACAGAATATGGACAAAGAGGATAGGTAAAGTGACAAAATTTGCATATAACAACAAAAGACATTGATTTGTGGGAATCTCTGAAAAGATATGGGACATAAAAGAAGATATTGTTAAACTGTGGTTTCTTTTGGGGCCTCGCAACAAATTATGACTCTGATTGGTCGAAAAATGAGAACAAATTAAGATTATCCCTCTGATTGGTGAAAAAATGAGATCGTTCCAGAAAGACGGGAGTAGAATATTTTAACTTGAACAAATTGTATTTTTCAATTGATTTGTGTGATGGAACAAGACAACATATTTTTTTCAATATATTCAGGAGTACCCAAGTCCTGATGATTACAATCGATAGCTGGTGGAAGGGAATGAGGGCGTTATGTTAAGAGGACCTACTTAAATTAACTGGATCGCTCGTTAAAAAAAATTGAAACAATTTTGGGGGGATATTTTCATTCGTTAGGCCGCCCTCTAAGACATTTGTCAGAATCGAAAAATATTGAATTGTCATTTAAAAAGAGAGCTTCTTTTTCATAATAAAAATAGATTGTCAAATTGATTCCTCACTTCTTAAAGTGTTATCTGTACTTTGTTATTACTTAAAAATATCATGTGTGAAACTTTCCCTTAAACATTGCTATCTCGTACAACCGATGACGACCCTTTTCCCAATATGTAATAGTATGAATTGACAGCTTGGGGTATTTGACACTCACAGGAATTATTGAATGCAACTGAGAAAAGGGGAAACAGTCTGTCATCTAATTAGCAAGTTTGCGTAAATGGATAACAAAAGAGAGATCGAGAAAAGCCAAATGTTACTAAGAGCAATAAAAGATAGGAAGTTGCAGATGGCCATGATTTCTCACGTCTTCTATGTACAAGTTTGAGGGGCAAAATTCAGGAGAATTTTTAGTATTTTCCTGTTATGGACACATTTATTTTTTCTTGCTAAAACATTCTTTTTTTTATGCGCTGTGTACCTTCAGGACGCCAACAATCATGGCTCTCCAAAACGTCCTATTCCTTATGGCTCTTAACAATGTTTATCTTTTTACTATCCCCCCCTCCTATTTTTTTGCCATCCAAACTTTTTTGCTAAATTATTATTAAACACAAATTTAAAACAAAATAATTTGTTCGAAGTAAAGTTCATGCGGTTTGTAGTACATCAAATTTATTTAGAAACGGAGAGAAATTTCCTACCAATTAATTTTTTTTTCCCTTTTACAAAAAAAACAAAAAAACAATAAATTAATTGTAGTTATGATTGTGTAGGCCAAAACATGTTGCAAGAAATGGCGCGAATAATCTATCTTCACCACCTGTGAATTCATAAAGGACGTTTTACTGATATTTTTTTATTTCTTTGTGCAAAATTAAAAATAACGAAGATAATGAGCAGTAACTGATGATTGTTCGTTGTTTTTACGTTTTGTAATAAATAATGAGTTTCATTTATTTATTTTTATCAATATATACAGATATATGTGTGTTTGCATATGTGTGTGTGAAAATCAATAATTGTAACAATATACTATGTAAATATACAACGTATGCAAATGTAATTAATTTTTTATGAGCATTTTCAATTTCAAATTTCATTCAAATATTCCGTATCGCACTATTTAAGTGGGAAGAAAAGTACAGAATTTATATAAATTTATTTTTTGTGCTACCTTGCCGATTTATACAACTTTAAGAAATTATTTTTTTTAACATATTCTTCCTAATTCTTCCTAAAACAAAATACTAGGATATCAAGCAATTTTCCCAAAGAGTACTGTTAGTATATAAACTATTCAAATGAAGTCAATAGTTGAATGAATGATCTTTGTTTTAAGAGATTGCGTTTTCTCTATTCTCGAGATCTTATCACTTACGAGAGTTTCGGGGCTTGTTTTTATTTTTTTATTTCTTTATTTTGCTCAAATTTATAGATGTCCACATATATTCTTTATATACTTCGTTGACACTAATTACTTTAATGTTTTCCAGTTAACATCTGCCTTTTTTTATTATTTATGCATGTAAATTGTTTCCATACATATTTCAACGGCTTCGATGATAAACATCTGTCTTCTCACCCTTCGTTGCTTTGTTTCCCTTTATACTTACCATCAAGCTGTTGGCGCCTAAGTTTAGCACAGACAAACTATTCTGTTTTATTCAAACTTTGGAAAAAAAAAAACCTTGACACTGTCTCAGCCCTTTCGTAATGTAGAGCTATAATATTATAATATAATAATATAGAACTGTCAGAAACTCAAGTGGTCAAGTTCCTTTGTGATTTAAATGGATTAAAATTGTTCAATGATATATGTGAACATGTAAAATTGTTTCATCTGACTGCTATCTGGCATTATCAGAGTCACAGTGGTTGTCCACTTCATACATTCACACTATAAAATAGAAGCACTTGACCAATTGCGGTGAGGCTTAATAATAACGTGATAAAAAAATAAGCCAAACGTGCTAGTGTAAGAGAGTTGTTCATTGGAGGAAGCCGTCGAGGGAGGACGTTTTAATAACCAATCAGAAATATCCCCCAGCACGTACATTAGTGAAAACTTAGGCATGTAAATAAAAAAAAAATCCGTTCAGCTGGTTTAATTTTCATCCAAAGCTTGAAAGTGTTCGAATCTGCTATATTGTTTCTAGATCAAGTTTTTTTTTCTAATTTCCTCAAGTATGTGATTCCTTTTAAAATCAGCCACTTTCTCTCAACTCCACCCCTTGAGAAGCTGACTCTAACAGCAAACATACAGCTGACCATCTATTTCTATATACTGCTCACCTTCAGAACGTAGACGATCATGGCTCTCCCTTGCATCCTAATTCTTTTTGGTGCTTTACCAGTATTTCTCCTTTTGTTAAGCCTCGCGTCCTTCGTTCCGTCAGACATTCACACAAGCTCAACAGGTAGGTGGCTCGTTGACTTCCGCTATCTATACTGCCCGCTATATTCCATGTGTGGGTTAAATTTTCCAAGTCGTCCTACCTCATTATGTGTCCAGCAATTTTAACTGTCTCTTCCTGATTCTGGACATAAGCATTACTTTTGCTTTCCTTTTTTTTAAGTCTCTGCTGTTGATTACTCATTCTGATCATAGATTCCTAAGTATCCTTCTGTAAGATCACATTTCTGTTGCCTCCAATTTCGTCTGATTTTGAACTGTGTTCACATTCACTGTTTGGTCTCCGAACCATTTTAACGAATTGCTACTCAGGTATTATCTGTAATTCGACTACTATACCATCTAAGTTATGAGCATGTGTGGAGGTACTCATATATATATATATATATATATATATATATATATATATATATATATATATATATTTGTGTGTGTGAAAATATATAGAAAATAGGAAAGATCTGGTTAGGTAAATAATCCAAAGTTCTTTAGTATTTTTGTTATTATTTTTAAAAAATAGTGCTCGTTACAGAAGTAGAGCATAAATATAATTATTTATTTAAAAACTTAAAATTCCAACACGCTACATAAGAGTTCTGATGTTTCTAAACATGAGAACACTTATGTAGCGTGTTGGAATCATATTTTTAAATAAATAATTATATATATATATATATATATATATATAGAGAGAGAGAGAGAGAGAGATAGATAGATAGATAGATAGATAGATAGATAGATAGATAGATAGATAATATTAGTGGTCAATATATATATATATATATATATATATATATAAATTCCTAAGAGAATAGAATACAGGTAGAACTCAATGTCCAGGATAGAGTAAGAACATAATATAAAAGCTTAAACACTAATATTCCATGGTTATAATTTATTACATTGGAATTGTAATCACGATGCAATTCATCGGACCTCTTGGAATCTTCCTTCGTTTTCGGCTTGTGAGGGTCAAACATTTCAGTTCTGTGAACGAAGAACTAGATTCCCGCATATACCATTTGATTATAGTGGTGAAGTCTTGTGCAGAACCAACCACACCTTTTGGAAGAGCCGAATTCCAAACAGGCGCCACAAGCTCCCCAAAGGACCCACCGTAGATTTTTAATTCAGAGTTGTCCTTCGCCTAGACCATTCGCCACCCCAGGCTATAGGACCCAGGCTGTCCTGTTATTTACCCATTGCTGGAAGAAAAAGAGATGGATTCATATCTTTACACGCGTATTAGTACATAAGTAAAAGTAATTAACTCGACAATTCGAACTCGATTCTCCGATTCCTCAATCCAAGGTGCTATCCATTATATATATATAATATATATATATATATATATATATATATATATAATAGCTGGCCAGTCGTATTCGAAGACACCGGGCTACTAAAGCGTTAGCCAATCCCTATTGCAGACGCCTACTCTGAGGTTTATACTGTTACTATCCTGAGCAGACATTAGTTATAGTTTCTGGGAATGAGCGTGTTATCGAGAATGATCAACAATGTAAACAAGGCCAGCGCGCACACGACCTCGGTCATTGTGACTATGACTACTAACAAGCACGTTTCCATCTATCCAATTTCTCTCACAAAGCTTGGGTCAACTCGTGCTATTGATCGACCTCTCTAGTTCGATAACATCAGGAATTCTCCTTTCTGACAACTGGTGAGCGAACGTTCTAATCACTCGGCCACGTGCCCAATATATATACATACATACATACATACATACATATATATATATATATATATATATATATATATATATATATATATATATATATATACACACATAAATGGATATAAATCCGACAGAATGAAGAAAAATATTTGGAAAAAACAAACAAAAATCCTTAAATGCAATTATGTTGTTTTAATATGAATGAAATGTCAACGTCTGACGTTTCGGTTTAATAAACCTTCTTCAGGACAATATTCATTAAAATACAATTAACATAATCAGTTCAACATGACAAAGACGATGGACATAAAAACAAGACTTATCCAAAACAGATAACTGAAAATTTATATATATATATATATATATATATATATATATATATATATATATATATATATATATAGGGCGGAAATTATTATTTATTTATTATTATTTATACAAGATTAACAATTCAGCCAAAGAAGGTATATTCTGTTCTTCGGATCATATGTGGTACATATCTTGTAATAAATTCTTGAATATTTGAATATATTTTCGGATATTATAAACAATTATCAACGGGTTTGGTTTTTATCTTATGTCAGTTTCTTCATTTTGTGATATCCCTTTTTCGCGTGTTCTTGTCACTCTTCATGGCGTCGTTCTTTGATTTTTTTTTTATTGAATTATATTTAGCTTTATTTCTGAATGTGATGTTATTTTATTTTATTATCTCTCTCCATCTCTCTCTCTCTATATATATATATATATATATATATATTAGGTTGGTGCAAAAATAATGTCGTTTTCTCACATAAAGTTGAACGTCAAAAAACGACATTATTTTTGCACCAACCTAATATATATATATATATATATATATATATATATATATATATATATATATATACTACAATTCAAAGGTTTTCAGCCACCTCGAGAATTAGCCTGTGATGAACTTAACAGGAGTGAAAAAAATGAAAAAGAGATTGAAAAAAAGGAATGGAATCATTTATCAAACTAATACTTTGAGAATATTTTGCACTGAATGTCAAAAATTTGTGCTGCAGTAATAAAGGCTAAAGGAGGATATTTTGACGAGAGTAAAGTTTCTAATAAAAAAAATCATGTCATATGAAAATAAAAATGAGTACAGAGTCTGAACAATGTAAATACTTACAATACCTCAACTCAGAAATATAGACAGATATAAATACATATATATATATATATATTATTTTAAACTTTCTGCTTTTAACATTCGTAGTCCTTTTGTACAGCTTATGTGATAAAGCTATTAGTGAAAATTCTTCGTGTTTTTTCCGGTGTGTACGTTAGTGATTCAAATGAACTGCTATCCGTTAAATGACACGTTAAACTGCATGATAACGTAGTGTCCATAATACCAATGCATACGAGTTGTGATTTTTTATTTTAAAAAAGTAAAATGCCCGTTGCTATTGTAACGGAACTAAAGTATATCAGATTGTAACCGCTTGGCACAGATAGACCATGCTTGAAAGGAAAATGTGGAGCGTTGTCGTCTCATTACACCACAGAGGTTCCGTCAGTGACCCCTTGTGCAGCAGTTTTTAGCTAGGTACAACACTCTTCATGTTCGACAACTACATTATTCCACAGATTTCACCCCTTCCAACGTTTTCCTCTCTCCAAAAAGCAAATCCCAATTGAAAAGAAACACGATTTCAAGACGAGGAAATGCAAGAGAATTCAAACGAGGCAGCTTCTCATTATCTCCAAAAAAAAAAGGAGTTTCAAGAATGCTTCCATTAACGGAAACGACGTTGGACAAAGTGTGTAACTTCAGAATGGGGTTACTTCAAAGCCGATTAAATGCCGCATTGATATGTGCTGCAGTTTTCTTTTTATAGCTGCATTTCCGCTACTTTTTGATGATTCCATGTATTTTGAGTTATTATTATTATTATTATTATTATTATTATTATTATTATTATTATTATTATCATTATTATTATTGAAGGGACATTATCCAAGTGAACATTTGAATTCATACAAGACATTTGGATGATTTTTTGTGATCTTCGTTGTTTTTTTTTTTAATTTTTTTGTAATAAATAATGGGATTCATTTATTTATTTTTATCAATATATACATATATATATGTGTGTGTGTGTGTATGCGTTTGTGCGTGTGAAAGTCAATAATTGTAACAATATACAACGTAAATATACAAGGTATGCAAATGTAGTTAATTTTTTATAAGCATTTTCTTTTTCAAATCTCATTTAAATATTCCTTATTGCGCTATTTCGTTGGGGAGAAAAGAGACTCAGCACATAGCGAACGATTCACGGTTTTACTTTGCCAAACACATATCAGAAAACATGTTTTGGAATATGTTTTCTTTTTTGTTTCTTTTTTCTCGCCAGTCTGTAGGTAATTTAAACCTATTCATACACCGTGAAAAGATTCATTCTCTTGGATTCTTGGAGCTGGAATATCTCCAAATTTACAAAGAATGAAAACAATTTTTATATTTCTAGTGAGAAAAACTGATGCTTCAGTAAAAAGAAAGATTTCTGAAAAAGGAACTGTACCATAATACAACTTTGGTTTCATAATTTCATCTGATTTTTTGTTCCTTAAACAATTGTATTTTGCAAACATTGACATATGATACCAGTTTGGAATTTGTGAATTTCTATTTGGTTTACCTTTCACTATCGCTCCTATTAAATGCTAATGTTTACTGCAAAATCAATTGCATTACAAATGGAGAAATGGCATAATAATGGCTGTAGTTGCAATAAAATAGCATATTAGACATTGACATATTTGCTGCAGGAACAACAATATAATATTCGAGAAAATGAAGTAATATTTCCTGCAAAAACAATAAAATTACATGTATAAAATGGCAATAATTACTGAAAAAAACAATAAGCAGGCATACGAGAAAATGACATAATACTGACTACAGAAGCAACGTAATGACATATGAGGAAATAATATATTATTGGCTAGAATAGCATTAAAATAACATACGTAAAAATGACATATTAACTACAGAAGTAATAAAACGACATGAGAAAGTGACATAATATTTGCTGTAGAAGCAATAAAATGACATATGAGAAAATTAAATAATATTTGATACAGTAGTAATGAAATCAGTGATATAAAAACGCAATATGAATGAATAAAATGAAATATGCGAAAATGAAATAATATTTACGACGGGATAAAATCAGTTATTTTATTACAATGCTAATAAAATCAGTTATGTAAAAATTGGCTGCAGATGAATAAAATCACATTTTAAAAATGACGTAATATTTCTCACAGAAGCAATAAAATGACATATGAGAAAACTAAACCATATAATGACCAACCATTTTCATTGTATTGCTAATATTACCTAAGCATTTTTAATATGTTTTATTAGATAAATACATTTTTAACAGATTATAACGCTGAGTCAAATCAATTAAATTCCACAAAATCATAGGAGAATATTTACCTGATTGCCTTATATTCTAATAGTTTGCTTAGCCGTTTCCTGCGTAACTAGTTCTACTTCTGGTTGGAATTTATAAAATCTTTCTATAAAAATAATTTTTAAAGACATTCCGTTTCTCAAATTCACTGTTATCGATTTGTACAGTACTGATGTGGTCATCATTCTTAATCATTTGTTTTAGGTACGGTGGAAACTCAACATCTTGTTTATCCATTTAATTTTCTCTTCGAGCTACATGTACTATCCATTTTAGTTGTTGCTGTCTTTGAAAGTCCTCAAGTGATGTGGTTTCTGCCATTTGGTACAGTCCTTTGTTTGTAATTCCGTTGCGACATGACAAGAATTTCGCAATGGGATTCTCCTGGCCAGGCCCTACCTGAAGTAAAGGTCGAAATATTTAAAAATGTCTCGACTCTATATTTCATAATTTCTCAAATCTCTTCTCCTGTATAACAATTATTCAAGCCGTTAAATCAATTGATATTACCACACTTCTCTAAGAAAGAAAGCATTAATTCTACCGAACAGTTTCTTGAAATACTGCACTCAAATTAACTTGATAACAGTAATTTGAAAACGGTTAGATGTTGAAAGTATTTTTACCGAAGTCCTTTTTAGAACTGAGATATAGTAAGCATTGTTCGTATAGCATTTTTTATTTCGTGAGATAGATAGATAGATAGATAGATAGATAGATAGATAGATTTGGAGAGAATGAAATAGATAGATATGTAGATAACTAAATAGATATGAAGCAAATGAGATAGATAGATAGATAGATAGATAGATAGATAATGAACAAATTGAAATAGATAGATAGATAGATAATGAACAAATTGAAATAGATAGATAGATAGATAGATAGATAGATAGATAGATAATGAACAAATTGAAATAGATAGATAGATAGATAGATAGATAATGAACAAATTGAAATAGATAGATAGATAGATAATGAACAAATTGAGATAGATAGATAGATAGATAGATAGATAATGAACAAATTGAAATAGATAGATAGATAGATAGATAGATAATGAACAAATTGAAATAGATAGATAGATAGATAGATAATGAACAAATTGAAATAGATAGATAGATAGATAGATAATGAACCAATTGAAATAGATAGATAGATAGATAGATAATGAACAAATTGAAATAGATAGATAGATAGATAGATAGATAGATAATGAACAAATTGAAATAGATAGATAGATAGATAGATAGATAGATAGATAATGAACAAATTGAAATAGATAGATAGATAGATAGATAGATAATGAACAAATTGAAATAGATAGATAGATAGATAGATAGATAATGAACAAATTGAAATAGATAGATAGATAGATAGATAGATAGATAGATAGATAGATAATGAACAAATTGAAATAGATAGATAGATAGATAATGAACAAATTGAAATAGATAGATAGATAGATAGATAGATAGATGGATAGATAATGAACAAATTGAAATAGATAGATAGATAATGAACAAATTGAAATAGATAGATAGATAGACAATGAACAAATTGAAATAGATAGATAGATAGATAATGAACAAATTGAAATAGATAGATAGATAGATAGATAGATAGATAATGAACAAATTGAAATAGGTAGATAGATAGATAGATAGATAGATAATGAACAAATTGAAATAGATAGATAGATAGATAGATAGATAATGAACAAATTGAAATAGATAGATAGATAGATAGATAGATAGATAATGAACAAATTGAAATAGATAGATAGATAGATAGATAGATAGATAATGAACAAATTGAAATAGATAGATAGATAGATAGATAGATAATGAACAAATTGAAATAGATAGATAGATAGATAGATAGATAATGAACAAATTGAAATAGATAGATAGATAGATAATGAACAAATTGAAATAGATAGATAGATAGATAGATAGATAGATAGATAATGAACAAATTGAAATAGATAGATAGATAGATAATGAACAAATTGAAATAGATAGATAGATAGATAGATAGATAGATAGATAGATAGATAGATAGATAATGAACAAATTGAAATAGATAGATAGATAGACAATGAACAAATTGAAATAGATAGATAGATAATGAACAAATTGAAATAGATAGATAGATAGATAGATAGATAATGAACAAAGTGAGATAAATTTCAAATCCTATCGAATTTTGAATTTACTATTTACTAATTTTAAAATTAATAGACAAGGTTATTTTTCACTTAATTTTCTTCAGTAATCTACAAAGACCAAATTTCTCTACTTGTTTTGTTGCACTAAATACGAATAAATTAACTCGTGAATATTAACCTTAAAGCAACGAAGTTTTACTACATTATCAGTCATTCGAATCAAATAAATGTAAAGGCCATTTTGATATTTACCGTTTGATTTGATTCTGAAACAGACGTTGATCAAGTAAACAATTTTCAGAGATTAATAAAATTATTAAAAATTATATATAATTCTTCTATTCATTTTAATTAAATCTTTACTATATTTATTACAAAGCTTTAAATATTTAAAAAATCACACTGTTTCATGATAGATGTTATTTTAATATATGAATTATATATGTAAATAAAGCAGCTCTTATAGACTTATTTTAAAAAGTGTTGTATATTTTAATAATTTGTTTTAAATGTGTCATGCAAATTGACTGATACTGACTAACTGCTTCGTCTTCTGTGTGCCATGTCTCTTCAGGACGTTGGCGATCATGGTTCTCCACAATCTCTAGTCCTTTGTAGTTCTTAATAAATGTTGTCTTTTTGCTATTTCTCCCAAACCATGTTTCGTCATTCATTCACTCACTCTTGCTGGGTAGGTTAAGCGTTGTTTTCTTCTGTCCTTCTTGTCTTTAAACTGTTTCTTTCTTTTTCTTTTCAGTGTCTCTAGAATTAGGTCCTTACACATAAATTCGGTCCATGGTATATTCAGTATCCTTCAGTAGAACCAAATTTCTGTTTCAAGTGAAGAGATTGTCCAGCATTTGCTGCCATATAGGACGACGGATAATACAGTGCTGTTCGATAAAAGTGACTCAGCTGATTTTTTATTTTTTACTAAATCTTCTCTTCGATGAAACGCAAGTTGAGCTAAATTTAAAGGATAAGCGATCTAAAATCTGAAGAAGAAACTTTGAAAGCTCTTTGAATTTAGCAGTAAGTACTGTCAAGCATACTGACCTCAACCCCATAGAAAACTTATGGAGCATTGTAAGGTACAGGCCCTCGAGAAAGCAGTTGAGCAACATGCTCCATAAGTTTTCTATGTGGTTGAAGTCAGGAGATTGGGGCGGCCATGTCATAACACTCACCTGCTTCTCATCAAAGTATTCCTTTTGATTTGTGACAGGGAACATTATCCTGCATAAAAATGAGCTTGGTGGGGTCGATTTGCACCCTTTCAGCAGAAGGGAGCAGATAAGACTCTAAAATTCTCTTGTACTGTTCGCTCCTGAGGGTCTTTTCAATAGGTTTTAAGAAACCAATTCCATGAAAAGAAAAGCATCCCCAGAACATTATACTGAACGGATGCTTGACAGTACTTACTGCTAAATTCAAAGAGTTTTCAAAGCTTCTTCGGATTTTAGATCGCTTATCCTTTGAATTTAGCTCAACTTTCGTTTCATCGAAGAAGAGAACATTTAGTAAAAACAATCAGATGAGTCACTTTTATTGAACGGCACTGTACATAGCAGCTCCGTACTCTTTAGGTTTATAACAAAATTTTTCTGTTTCTTAATAATTTGCTCAGCTTTAGGAAGGCATCCCAATGCATCTTCGAATTTCTGTGTAGCACTTTCCATCCTCTTTTAAACGCTTCGCAGATATTTCAATTGTTGTACTTGTTTGCTTTTCGTATCTCCAATTCGTAACTTGTTTTCTGGGTTGTGATTGCTAACAACCAGTCATTGTCTTCTTGCAACTGATGATTAGTGCTATCTTCGTGCTAGTAATAGCAATTACAACTGTTTTTATTTGTTTAGCTTTGATTGTATTTAACGGCATTTTTTATGCGATTGTAAAGATTTGTGTTAAGAATTGTTGTCGGCATGCGTACATAAAACAGATATCTTGGAGAAAACCCATTTCCAAAAATCTGACCCAGTGTCCAAGAATCAAAAATGTATTTGTTCCTTTATATATTTTTAAAGAGCTTTTGGTTTGGGTCTCGAAGTTTTCAGGGTTTTCTGGGTTTTTCGTACATGCAGAAGATAATATTTATTATCATATTCTTTTTTTCTTCATTTATTTTTGAAAAAAAATCAACATATTTTACACTATTTACATTATTCGGAGTATTGTCCTCATCTTTCTTGCCATTTTTATCACAACGTTTCGGCCGTTGTAAGCTCCGGCCTTCTTCAGGTGGTTGGAATGTCGAACTGAAACCTTTATTACGCTCACTGGGGTAGACTATTCTAGTTCCACGTTCCATGGATGTCAGTTATCAGTTATCTCCTGCTAATTTTCCCTCTGAAAGTTCTCCACTGCCTTAACCGGGTATTGAACACACACTCTTTGGGTCCTGTCACTGGATCTAACTAACACCTTTATCCACTGTGCCATGTGTCCTTGAGGACATCTGTGTATAAATTTCTGGGTATTATAAACCTAATGTCATCAGCACTATTGTTTTACCAGTGCTCATATTGCAATTTATACTGTTATCATTTCATATTTTTACCAGAGCTCATATTGCAATTTTTGTTATTATCGCTTTTCTCTAACACTCCTTATTACTGTTACACATATTATATTCATTTCTATGCTTGGTCGGCTCAGGAGATTTATTTTAATTCACTGTCTTTTTAAGATCAAGAAGACATGCATCTCTCTATCCAGATATTTTCTTTATTATCTTCCTGTAAAAGATCATGGCGTGATCTCCCTTGCCTTCACCATTGTTTAAAATTCACTTGTCTTTCTCCTATACTTACTGACAACCAAGGCTAGAGAACACACTGGATCCTAATACTTATGCATTGTTGATCATTTTTTATATATAAATATGAATCCAATCTCCTGATCAGAGACCTTGCTTCTGGAATTAGTTCATACCGATGATTCTATCTCAACGTTATAAGATATAAAATATGTATTTACCCCTATACTTCACTGTTTTCTCAGTGTAACGCGTGTTGTTTCGCCTACCTGTACAACTGCTTACAAATTGTCCTTGAAGAAAATGCAGCTTCACCATAGTTTCATGGCTGAATTTCTTCTTCTTCCACACATCTGCATCCAATAGTTCATGAACTTTGAACAAAGTAATCTTTATTGTTATGGTCCAGGTTAGGACCAAGGAAGAACAACACGAACCCAAGAGTAGAAATAACGAAAGTACATTAAACGAAATAATAATACAAGATGTGGAAGGTGTTAGTATGACTGTCAGTCTGGCTTGGAGTGAACTACTATCGGCTCGACTCGATTCGGTATCTAGTCACCCCATCACGAGGGTTGCATGTGGCACAAGGCCGAGTTTAACGTGGGTTTCCCGAGCCCATAGGCTCGGAAAAAAAAATGCCCGTAGAACCCGTATAAACGGGATCGGGTTGGTCAACCTCCCCGAACGAGACTCTGCCCTTCGGCGGAGCCTCGTCCGGGTTCCTCTCTCTTCAGAGGCAGAGAGTTCAACCGTCAAGCTGAGAAGCTCGGCTTGATTCCACCATCTCACTTGAGAGGCGTAATATACATAGTGTTAGGAAGAGTTCATTCTGTAGTTATTGGTAAGGGCCCATAATATTTACATATATATATATATATATATATATATATATATATATATATATATATATATATGTTGTTTAATAAAACAAGGGCAATCGAATGGGTGTCAATATGATCACTGCAAAAAATAATTTATTTAAATATTAATTATTAACCACAAAACGTTTTGTCTTGTGATTATACTTATTGACAGCCAAGGTTAAAGAATGCACTGGATCCTACTATTTAACCCATAGGTGAGGAGAGAATACAGGTGAAATGAGAGTGAATCCAAATGAGTAGGTTGGAATATTAAAACAGCTTCCCATTTTAACTCTGCACGGAGATAAACACTAATCAGTCAGATGGCATTCTAATAATAAAAAAAAAGTATTTCCTGTTCCAATGTGTTGACGTTTCACACTACTTCAAACAAAAGATTAAGAATGTAGCAAAACGTAATGCTGGAAAGAGCCATAACAGTTACTTGACTTAAGTAACGTACTTTTTTTAAAAAGAGTTCATAAATTCCGGCACTAGTTACTCCCTCAATGAATATTGAATGTTTTCACGAAAGGAAACGGCTAAACAAATTATTTCTATATAAGCAACCAAGGAAATATTCTACAATCATTTTAATTAATAATTACATATATAATAAATATTTTTCGTACTAATCACATTGGTATCTTTTCGTTTGCCCTTGTTTTATTAACCAACCTAACAATTTTACATACTATAAGAAACACACGTGGACTCTTCCTTCTAATTACACACACACACACACACACATATATATATATATATATATATATATATATATATATGTCTGTGTATGTGTGTGCATATACAGGGTGGGATGGATAAATTGTCGCCATTTAATATTTTTCATTTCGCGCAATATACATGTGTGTGTGTATGTGTATACAGTGTGTGATTGGTAAATTGTCGCCATTTTATTTTATAATTTCGTGCAATATATATGTGTATGTGTGTGAGAAAATATAAATTGTGCGATGGGTAAATTGTCGCCATTTTATATTTTTCTTTTTACGCATTCGCGTTGTTTGTTTTTGAATTTGAACGCCGTCTGAGTAAAAAAGCGGCACCATGACGCAATTCAGTCATCGAGAAATTTGAAAACAAATCGTCAGAAGCTGCAATACGAACATTTCAAAGAGTTTGGATGTGACATTACAGAGGATTCCGAAAGAGTTAGAGGATATATCCAGTCAACATCATGGAGGGGTCACTAGGGAGGGCAACGTTATGCCTCCATCTATCTCCCCACGGCACCTCAAACTCAGAGGCCTACATCAAGTTACCTTGAGGAGGTAGTGCTTTACTGGGCGAAGAGGGTGGCTACTAGAAGAACAGAAGAATGTCTGGCAACAGGACTCTACACCATGCAACACAAGCAGGAGAACGCAGTCATGGCTGTCAGACAATTTCTGCAACCATATCACTTACATCTGGCCACCTTTCTCCCCAGATTTTAATCCCCTTGATTATTATGTTTGGGGTGCAGTTGAGCGAGAGACCAACAAAGCTCCATTATGAACAAAGACGATCTGAACGCAAAGATTATAGCAGCATTCACAAACTTAAACAAGGAGACCATCCATAAGAAATGCAGGAGATTCCAAAGTTGTCTGGAGGCCGTGGTTGAAGTCAATGGCGATTTTATCAAATAAATATACTCTTCAGTATTTTGTGATATTTTTGTGTAATTTTGGTAAATATATCTGTTATGCATCAGTGTTACTTTCAATTTTGCGGAATTTAGACAAAAATGTTTCCATCGCCACCCCCCACCAATATATATATATATATATATATATATATATATTTCATGATGTTATATTTATTTCATTAGGGTAGTAAAAACGACCCCAATTCATCAGACCTTCAAATCTTTAAAAAGTATGAAAAGTTTGAAGGTCTAATGAATTGGGGCCGTTTTTACGACCCTAATGAAATAAATATAAGATCATGAAATTTTAGTGTTTGTGCCTTTTATAATAATAATATAATTATTGGTCAGTTTCTGACATAGAGCTCTGCGTGGATTTATATCCATTTTGAAATATCCATGCTGATAACTAATATTATCTATCTATATATATCTCTCACTCACTCTCTCACTCTCTCACTCACTCACTCTCTCTCTCTCTCTCTCTCTCTCTCTATATATATATATATATATATATATATATATATAGCAAGGGCTTTATGCCGCTAAAAAAAATAAAAGTGAATATGAATACGTTAAAAAGAAAAGATTATTATTCCCTTCAAACTTAGCCTTCCTTTCTTGGACATCGATGTTTTGAAAATAAGCTATTTTCCGTTACATCCCAGAAAAATTCAGCGCTGAGTTGCTGCACAAGGAGAATTTTACAGAACTTTCTTGAAGTTTCAAGAACTTTCGGGAAATTTCTAGAAGTTTTAAAAATTTCTAGAAGGTTCTGGGAACATAGGGTATAAATACAAAGAACGTAAGCTCAATAATAGAGTTGACAGGCGAGCATTTCTAACCGTATATACTGAACATTCAACGCCGCAACCAAGGAACTTATAAGTAAAACATGATGGGAGAGTATATTTGGGGGCTGATCCGTGAAAGTAATTTACATTATAAACCTAAATCCTGAAAAAATACTCATTTTTTGTGGTCTCTTGTGTGTAATCCTAGAATAAATAAATGCTACTTTTGAATCATACGTCGTTTTGTTCCTACTTTACGTTAACGAAAATGGTCCCATTCGCCAGTTTTCCTAATGGGAATAGGTAACTTTCAGAAATATCATTGTCTTTGTCACAAAAGTAAAATTTGAAGCAAATATTAGCCATTTTTCATGGCTTCTAAGCTTTAACCAAATAGGAAATAACAGTAACTAATAAAAAAGAAAAATGGCGCTACACATTTTAATCAGTGTTTTGAAACCTCAGGAGGATTTCTGAAATGGCGATTCTTGAATTTTCGACTTCCTTAGCGATTGCTTCCTGGCTTACATTCTTAGCCGTCGTCATTATCTTCGGTGTAGTTCCTATGGTATGATTTGAAGCGAGAAAATAACGTTGTGATTCGTTGTAAGAATGTTTAGTATACGTAAAAAAATCTCCTGCGAGAAAATATGCCAAGAATTTTTTTCACAACTGCACCAAAAAGACAAAACAAAAATAATCAAGTGGCCGAAAAAAATTTTCCCAGCCACTTTGCTGTCTGTTTTGCATCTGACCTTCTCAATCTGAATCACTACTATATATTATTATATATAAGAAAATAACTCCAACATGATTAATATTTAATTTATAGATATTATAGATATAATATTTAATTTATAGAAAGATATCAATAAGAGCTGGGAAATATTATAAAGTTACAACAATTTAAAGGAACTGAAGATTGTGTACGATAATATATATATATATATATATATATATATATATATATATGAAAATTCCTCAGAGTTAACCTGTAGAAAGACAATATTTATAAATATAAATGACAAGAGGAAAACTGTAGTAGTTGCTGATGCGTTTCTACAGTTGACCTCTTCCAGCTAAACTGTCGAACTCTCTGCCTTCGTGTGGAGAGGAACCCGGACGAGGTTCCGCCGAAGAGCAGAGTCTCGTTCGGGAAGGTTGACTGCCCCTGAACCCGTCTATGCGGGTTCAAAGAGAGATTATGTTTGGCCGAACCTATAGGCTCGGAGATCCCACGTTAAACCGGCCTTGTGCCACATGTAACCCTCGTGGCGGGTAACTAAATATCGCTGACGCGTTTCGTCCAATGTGGACTTTCTCAAAGCAAAAAACGAGAAAGTCCACACTGGACGAAACGCGTCAGCAACTACTAGTTTTCCTATTGTCATTCATATATATATATATATATATATATATATATATATATATATATATATATATATATATATAAACACTCTATCTACCTAAGATACGTCTCTGATACATTTATATTAGTCAAGTATATCGTCGAAATACATCAAATCTAATTCACAAATAATTCTGTCCTTAAATTTATATACGAACGTAATAATAGTAATAAAATCTCTTCTCTGGATATATTGATAAACACTATTCATACCTAATCACTATCTTCCCATATAAAAATACACCAGCATACATTAGTACACCCTTACCTATAATTATGAACGTACCAATTATAATAAAATACCTAATGAAGCGTGCAAAAACAATTCTTCCACAAAACATATCTTCTACGGCGAACTACAAACATAAAAGAAACTCTAGTAATAACTTTTCTATTAGGTTGGTGCAAAAAAAATGACGTAATAATGTCGTTTTTGACGTTATAAAAATACGGCAGAAAACGACATTATTACGTCATTATTTTTGCACTAACCTAATAATTATATTGTTGATCAATAAAAAAAAAATGCATAATCGCTAATGCTAATATAAAGAAAATTGAATATAAAACTAATTCAACTAACTCCAAGCATATTACTCTTCTATATAGCATATCCTAAAAATATTAATAAATGACAACATATCCACCAGAAATGCTATTAAAAAAAAATTATTAATTATCTACTACCCTAAATCCAGTATATTCCATTGAACCATTCGTAACGACTCTTCCGCACCAACCAATGTGTTGCAGAAAAACAACATTGTATATAAATTTAAATGTATCCCCAACGGAAAAAATAATATTTATGTTGGCCATACTACAACTACGTTATCTAGGCGTTTGAGTTTTTCATTTGAATAACATCTCTAAAGATTTTAAACACCATGTTTTTCCACATTCGCAATTTAAAAAATAATCGTGTCAAAAATACATAGATACTTTTTCATGAAAAT
>OZ010577.1:48285835-48305835 GCA_963932145.1 Acanthosepion lycidas | reverse complement strand
AGAAATAGATAGATAGATAGATAGAATGTGTAATTTTTTGTCATAATGTACATTTGTTTACTTAATGAGGTTCCTTGCCTTTATTATTGGGTGTGGGTTTCAAATTCATCCGAAATTTCAACTAAAACACACACACTCACACACACAGGCAGATATACATGTGCGTGTGTGTTTAAACTATCCACAGCTAATACTAGAAAAGTGATCGGGTCCTTGTGCCTGTACAGAAAGTATCTCCCTCCTGCTGCTATGCCCTAACTACATTTTGGTTTGATCTGACTGCAAGAGTCTGATCAGACAAAAAAATGTATTATTATTGCCATATCTGTGCTGGAGCCCCTCAGTCCTCGCATTTCAGCCGTAAAAGAGTTCAAAGGCGTTTATGCAACACTGTAGGCGATTAATTGTATTCACCCTAACAACCCCTTTTCCACGGACAAAACGTCGCTAGCCTATCGCTAATCCATATAGATTTCAATGGAAAATGTTCAAACGAGATTCACTCCTTTTCTCCATCAGCACAAACCTTTATACCTAGGTCTCACCATGCCAAATACACAGTAAATTTCATCCTAATATAATTCGTATTCCACTGATGAGAAGGAAGTTATACGCAAAGTTTGTTTTTTTTCCCAAGAACGACAACTTTGTTGAATAGACTATGTAGAGAATGTTTTCTGATCACAACACTCTAAAACTCTTAAGTCTAGGGTCTTACAAATCCTGAACTTACTCCCTCCTCTTAGAGTACATACAACAACCATATTATTAAAACTCTACCGTG
Organism: Acanthosepion lycidas; assembly: GCA_963932145.1. Taxonomy (NCBI): domain Eukaryota; kingdom Metazoa; phylum Mollusca; class Cephalopoda; order Sepiida; family Sepiidae; genus Acanthosepion; species Acanthosepion lycidas. The sequence continues at coordinate 48,305,051 of OZ010577.1, read as the reverse complement.
AGTGACATTTGAGCTTTGGTTAGGTGAACATTTAGAAAAAGATAGATCGATACATAGATAAAAACATTAGATAGATAGATAGATAGATAGATAGATAGATAGATAGATAGATAGATAGATAGATAGATGCAAATAAGATAGCAGGACTCAAAAATCCAGAAATAAGACAAAATCTATTTAAAATATACGTACACTATGTCTGGGAAATTTTGTTTGACAGACAGAAAACAGAATTTCAATTGCAAGTGTAAGCTTAAAAAGAAACAATAAAAGCTGCTCTCATGAAAAAATACAAATAAAAAAAAAGAAGTTAATTTTTTTTACAGATGCCTATCGGACATGTACTCGACACATACGAAAATAACCAAGCGAATGATGGAGTTGATATAATATTTTTGCACGCTGGTAATTACTGTGATTCTATTGAAAGTGTTTTGCGTTTCGAAGCGATTAGAAGCCTCTAAAAATCACTGGTTTGGAATTTAATACGTTATAAATCCATTTTAGATCAATATCTCGAAAACCGGAGAGTGAATATCTTATCTGGTCAGAAGAGGATCGACGTCGAAGACATTTTCATATGTAAATATCTCAATGGTTCTTTTCTGTGTTTCTATCAAATGCGAGAACACTACAAACAATTTTACTTCTAACAAAAAGAAAATAATAAATACAGCAAAAAATGAAATTTAATATTTCAGTAAAAAGTAAAATATTTTAAAATATCGATTATGTTCAGTGTGTGAGTGAACAGTCTCGTAGGTTAAAATATTGCTTCGTGAATGGCGTTGTATTTGTGGGTTCAGTCCTTTAGCCGGGTTGTATAGATTTAAAAATAGTGGAAGCAGAGCCTGTGATAAACGAGCAGTAATAAATGCAACCAAGACGGGATATGCCTTGATATAGACGGAATGGAAATAGTCTAACCCGTAGATTAAATAAAGTGTTTAGTTCTAGATTCCTTCGTAGTTCCATAGTTTGGTGAGGAATTGATGATGACCAGATTGCACGATGATCGAAACGTTTTGATTTTAGCAACAAATATAAGCACAATATTGCGTGTGTAAAAATATTCTTCGTATTGTATTTGCCTTGTCCATTCAGCGTTTTGGGGACTATGGCTCGCCACGATTTCCTGTATTTGTGACGCTGAATAATTTTTGTCTTTTTGTTATCTCTCCTAAAACCTTTCTACCATCCATTTACTAAAGTTCACTAGAAATGTTATGGGTTTTTTTCCTTTGTCCCTCTTGCTTTCGACATGTCCTGTGAGTATCAGATTTTCCAAGTCCTCTTTCCTCATTATGTCTCCTATAAATTTCAATTCTCTCCTTCTGACGTTAATATATGTGCCCATGTTGTTACGGACGTCTGAAAGTAAAACTTCAATGTCGTCTTGTTATGTGCATTTGTATGCATGTCTGCGCGTAAAATAATGCGTTGACAGAGAAAGTCATCTGTATGCATATATGATAAAGAAAAGTGTTTTTAGTGGCAGAGGTACATTATGGAATTCCTGGAGTGAGTGACGATTTTTTTTTTTTGTTGTTCAGTTGGATTTCCATTGCAAATTTCGATTGAATATTTTTTTTAGAAACGAAGCCTTCAGGGACGATTTTGATTGGGTGAAAAATACTAGACGTTAACCTATGACTTTAATATATAATTCAATCGGAAGTAATGAATACTGATTGTTTTGGGGTTTGTTTTTTTTGTTTTGTTTTTTTTTGGGGGGTGGGTGATCATTTTGACTCCCACCCTGGCAGCTTCCAAATCTGGTGTAGGCACTGATGGAATTCACAGCATAGTGATTCCTAATTATTAGAAGATTCAGTGTCATCAAAATCCACATTAGTCCCGTGAAATATGTGGTTGTAGTTTCACTGAGTATCTGTTTAAAAAAAAAAAAAACATAATGTTTAGTTTTTCTAATGGTATTACAGTTTTCTTTTTGGAAGTGAATATGATTCGCAATGATTATTGTTACAAGATTTGTTAAAGTTTTCCCATGTCTGTATTATCAGGAAGGCACCTTATAATACGAACATGGAAAAACACACCTCTTGGAAATGCCTAAGGATTTAGTCAATAAACATTAACGGGAAGTTTCTGCATTCTCACAAATCCTTCCAAAAATAAAAACTGTAAGAACAAAAAAAAAATAATAAAAGATTTTTTTTCTTTTTTATTATATAAAAGTCACCATGATTAAAAGAACGCAAATGCACAATATCTGTCTATAAAATTTACTTAGATCGACAAAAGACAGGAAATTGTGAAGAGCCATGATTGCTTACGTCCGGCGGAGGCACGGCATATAGAGAAGAAAAAGAAAAATTATATTATTTTTCAATTAATTTTACACTTGCATTGAACTACAGTATTCGTGATCGTAACTCCTGACAACAACCGCAGTATTAAGCTAACTACTATTGATCGATACAAGACGCTATAGTTGAATGTTTGTACTATAGATATCAATCTAGTTGTATTGGTCTATTGATGCTTGCCTAGCTATGCAAACGGGCAGATGCAGCCCGTTCTACGTTTTCTAACATTAACTCTTACTCCTCGAGACGACTAAATTCTTTTTTATTTTTTTCTGGATCCGCCCCCTTGACCTTCTGACTAGTTCAACATGTCAAAACGGACATCTTCAAAATGGCTAATGAATTGACCGAAAGCGCTTGGGTCAATAAACATTACTGACAGATTCTTCCCTCTTTCTAGTCCTTCCCAAAACAAACATTTAAGAACACTGTAAAAAAAAAAACTAAGATTTTCCTTGTTTCTTATATCCAGTGCGATATGTTAAAAAGAAAGTTTGCTGCCCAAATACAAAATCTCTCTCTCTCTCTCTCTCTCTCTCTCTCTTTCTCTCTGTGTATATATAAACATATATACCTTTTCATTATCTGTCTCTCTTTCTCTCTCTCTCTCTCTCTCTCTCTCTATATATATATATATATATATGTGTGTGTGTGTGTGTGTGTGTGTATTTATTATCTAGCTATCCCTATCTATCTATCTATCTATATATATATATATATATATATATATATATATATATATATATATATATATATATATCTGTACATCTGTGTCTTTTAATTATCGCTCGGTCTCTTTCTCTCTCTGTCTCTCTTTCTCTCTATATATATTTTATTCTGTAACTATCCTTCTCTATCTTTACATACAATGAATATATATATATATATATATATATATATATATATATATATATATATATATATATAACGTATATTTTATTCTAACGTATTAATAACTAATATATATATATATTTATATATATATATATATATATATATATATATATATTCATTGCTTGAGAATACGTTTATGAATCAGCATTTTCACTGTCGTTCGTTGATATCCGGTAAGAACTCTGGTATTCCCTGCTTGACTGATACGCAGTGATTGCCAAAAAGGGATATGTCAGTCAGTTAACATGATAACTACTCTCTAGCGGACATCTTTAATTCTGTTTTCAATCCAGCATTTCCGCCTGCAGGCGGAATCTTTTCATTAAGTTTTAAAGACTTTATGAGATTTCTTTTCTCATGTTAATCCTCAACGGTTTTCGCTTTTGTGGAAATGTTTCTTAAATAAGTTATAGCATTTTTCTTCTACTCTGTTTTATCTTCTTTTTTTTTCTTTTTTTTCTGGTTCGGTTAATTCTTAATTTGACAGTCGGAGTTTTGTTTATCTTTTTTCCCCCAAATGGTTTATAATATTTTTGATATTTTCTTAGTATGTCATCGATCTATCTATCTATCTATCTATCTATCTATCTATCTATCTATCTATCTATCTATCTATCTATCTATCTATCTATCTATCTTACTTTGTTCATTATTTATCTATCAATATCTCACATTGTTCATTATCTATCTTAATTTTTTCATTATCTATCTATCGTTGCCCATTTTCTATCTATCTATATATATATAAATATATATATATATCATTTTGTTCATTATACACACACACACACACACATATATATAGGTAGATAGACATAAATATATAGATATAAAAATATATATATTGAAATTTTTATCAAAATCTATATATATATATATATCTGTACATATATATATATATATATATATATATATTCATTGCTTGAGAATAAATGTAAAATATGTATATGTAATGAATAAATATGTATATGTAAATGTAAAAATATGTATATGTAATGAATAAATATATATATATATATATAGAGAGATAGATAGATAGATAGATAGATAGATAGATAGATAGATAGATAGATAGATAGATAGATAGATTGTATGTATTCTATTTTAATCTATGTATCTGTCTCAGTCTGTTCATATCTATCGATCCGACTGCTCATATGTATGCACACGCCTTTGGCTGTGTGTTTCTCTTTCTCACCGGCTCTCTATCCCCCCCACATATATATATATATATATATATATATATATATCTTTCAAACACACACACGAAAATATATATTCATCAAAACGCCCTGTAGGACTACTCGATTTATCCAAAAAGCGCTAAAGAGCTAGAAAAACAGAACTACTCAATTTGACTTCTTATATGTGCTGCGTGCATTCGGGACTTGGGCGATCATGTCTCTCCACAACTTCCTATTTCTTGCAGCTCTTAATAACTTTTGTTTAATCTACCAGTATTTATTACTGGTGCGCACAATTTTAACCACGCACGATCCGCAGATGAGACAGACTTCATAGCAGACACAGACTGCAAACTGCAGGAACTTCTAGGAAAAGTTAATGAGGAAAGCGGGAAGAAAGGATTAATATCAAATATAAGAAGTGAGCGCGTATGGTCGTTGCCAAGAGGGACTGTCAATATATGAACCGGAAATGTCAAAATAATGAAAGTACTGAAATTTAATTGTCTGGGAAGTGTTTTTACCAGACGAAGGAAAATGTGACAGAAATACAGAAGCCCGTTGAAATACCGAAAAATGGCTTCTAAAAGCTGAACATGAAAAGGAAGAAAATTTGAATGTAAAAGCGTTATGTAATATTCCTTTTATAAAACAGTGGCTACTGCAATGTATATATGGTTCTACAGGGGGATACTGAGAATACCAGAGTCTGGACATGTGAACAACGAGTCAGTTTAAGAAAAATGAAAACAAAAAAGACACTTGTGCTTAGAATGAGAAAGAGGCTGAAATTTCTCGGACACACAATGAGGAAACAGGGTTTGAAGAATATGAAACTAACAGGTCAAATTCAAAGCAATAGGGAAAGAGGGAAACAGCGAGTAACCTAACAAATGACTTTGTTTAAATAGATAGCATAATATAGACTAGCAAATAAAGTAAGAGCGATAAATATTGCTTACAAATAGGTTATATAGGAATAAAGTGTCGCTGCCGAAACTTGAGTTTGAACATAGATCGCCAGTAAGCAAACACGGGCGATCCCATTATTGAATTAAGTAAACCACGTGACCATAGAGGAGCTGTACATATAGGAGGTACGGTGTGTCTAATTGACCGCATTTCTATTCTATCCTCTATTACTACTCGGATCGTTATTTCTAGTCCATCCTCTATTACTACTCGGATCGTTATTTCTAGTCTATCCTCTATTACTAAACGGACCGCAATTCTCTACTTCATTCACTATACTATTCCTCTATCCAGATCATTATACAGATTACTGTTCGAGCGAGTATTATCGAGAAAATGCTATTAGTGCGAGTGATATCCGAAGGCGTCTGACACCAGCATTGTTCAACGGCGTACTATAGTTGTATCTGCCATTACAAAGTCTCTACTACAACGAGCGTTACGAAAGAAACAATGAGTATTCGTTGGCATTTCAAAGTGACAACGACTGTTTGTTGACATCACTAAAAAATGATAGGAAATTGTGGAGAACCATGAAAGTTACGGCACATAAAATAATATTACTATCTGATCCTCTTTTGTTATAAATATTTACCCTGTCCAAGATATACTTATGATAATATGTGCCATCGAGCATGTGTCTAACATTCTCAAACCTTAATGATAATAGCAATGGTACCCGTTTCCTCATACACGAATTTTCTTTACTCCATGGTCATCAAACTGAGACCAAAGTATAGTATCTGTTTTCATGTCATGATAACGGTAATACTAAGCGTTTCCTGGCAGTAAAATATTTGGCATTCATTGTCCATTCACAGCCAGTGCTACTCGAGTTATACTTTTCTTTCTGACCATATGACTGAGATCAAAATGTAGTATCTGTTCTCATCTCTCATGATAATGACTAACCGTTTCCTTATAACGAAACATTCGGTATCTATTGACTACGGGGCTATTGAAACTCAAGTTGCGTTTTCTTCATTCTTTGGCCATCGAGATAGAATCACAGTCCAGCATCTGTTCTTATCTCTCATCATATAAAAGGTAACAGTAGCCATTTTCTGACAAGAAAACATTAGGCATTTATTGAGCTAGCAGACACAGCTACTTGTTTTATACATTTAAATACTCATTGGGGTTAGAATTTTATCTGTTGTTGTTTTTATTCTCCCTACCCCCTAGAGACAAATTGTACATACAAAGGTTATTTAGTACTTCGATGAAATTGTGGTATTATGGAGACTGTAGTAAGAATGATTAGTAAAAATGTATTGATTTGGTGTAAGGGAAATTAGAGTATGTCTGGATCAGTGATTGTGCCTAGTTATTTTGGACTTGTGTCATATTTTCTGTATATAAAGAAAAAATATCGCCACTAGTGTCACTTCAGTGGTGCTTTCTTTGACTTCCTGGCCTACGAACAGGGATCAAACTGTAGTATGAGTTCTAATCTCTTAGGATACTGATAATATTAATCGTTTCCTCATAGGAAACTTTCGGAATTCATTGAGGTAGCTAAAAAATACACCCTTTAACTTCGAAAAAGGATCATTATCATTTTAAGTGCTGTTCAGAATAACAGCCTGCGTTGAAATTCTTATATTGTTAGTTTTGGGCCGATTTTTTTCTATAGCTTTCTTCAGGTTTATACTCAATAGAGAAACATCGGGAAGTCCTTTTCTTTTTCACAAAAGATATCTTAATGTCATATAGGAATAAATACTAATATTCATACTGGAAATGTGCTCGGAAAATGTGGCCTTGAATCAGTGGTAATTTGCACATTGTCTTCATGTTGGAAAATATATTAAGATGTATACCTGTTTTTCACGGTATCTTCTAACATAACTTGGTTTTGAGTTAAATAAATTAACATATATTATAAGATTATGAGACAGAATCTGTGTAACTTAAGAATATTCATAAAATGGTGATTCATAGAATCATGCATAATGTCTTCCACCCTTTTGTGTGTGACCATCCCAAGATATTATTGTATGACTTAGTTGGGCTTTAAAGGAATATGGCTTTGTAAAGCCACGCATTTTAAACGAATATGGGCCTTGAAGCCCACATGTACGCACACACACACACACACACACATAAATATATATATATATATATATATATATATATATATATATATATATATATATATATATACAGAGAAAGTGAGAGAGGAAAGAAAGAGAGAGATATGTATACAGGGTGCATTGGATGAATTATCGTTGAAATTACGCAAAAATAAATAAAAAAAATAAAACTGCTATTTTAACAGATATATTTACCAAATTTACACAAAAATATCTTGAAATTCTAAAAAGTAAATTTATTCTATAAAATCGCCATTGACTTCCACCACGGCTCCGAGACGACTTCGTAATCTTTTACAAACTCTTCTAGACAGTCTACTTGTTTAAGTTATGCCATAATCCTTGCCTTCTGTTCATATTTGGTGTTGCAACGGGCATTGTTGATCTTTTGCTCAACTGAGTCCCACACATAATAATAAAGTAGGGGTTGCAGTTTTGGGGAATTAGATGACCAGGTGTAAGACGGAATATAGTCACAGAAATTGCCTGACAACCATGACAGCATTCTACTTTTTATTGGGCATGGTACCGAATCCTGTTGCCAGACATAGGATCTTCCAGCATCTATCCACTTGACCGAGGGTAGCACTACTTCCTCAAGGCACGATGTCTTGAGTCTGAGGCCCTGTGAGAAGATGAATAAAGGCATAAACTCGCCATTACACGTTGAAGATACACAAAGTGAAACAGCTTTGTTAGTTTATACCATCAGGATATATCATTTGTAGCCACAATCTTAACAACATGATACGCAGACGATACGGTGCTGATAGCACACACGAAAAGAAACAACAAAACCTCCTACATAGCGAAGGAGAAGCTGTTACTCACAAGGCAAATAGAGGGAAAGAGAGACAATGGAAAGCAATGCGTGACATACTGAATGAATGGCAGAACAGTGCCTGGGAGAAGTAGCAAAAGGTCAAAACACACACACACACACACACACACACATATATATATATATATATATATATATATATATAAATAAGCTTTTCGCTTGAGGATGAAACAGAGCTTGATATTTTAATTAAATTTAATTTTAATAATTATATTGAGGTTTCGGTTCTTGTTTTGAAACCTGAGAACTCTTATGTAGCGAAGGAATCATATTTTTTTTAAATAATTATATATATATATATATATATATATATATATATAGGGGAAAAATAAAGAGCTATGGTCGCCTACACCCTGAAGGGATGAGGTACATAAAACAAAATTCCCAAGGAGAAAAAAAAAAAAAACTAATTTAACATTCTCCGCTTTCCATATTTACACTCGAGTAAATAGATGGTGAAGTACTGTTCAGCAGAAATTACGTAAAGGCGAAATTTATTTAGAGTAACAGGGGAGGGGAAATTATGGGGAGCCATGATCGCCTGCGTCCTGAGGGGTCACGGCATATAAAGCATAAAAAAAGAAACATGTTTTTCAATAGATTTTACACTTACGTTGTAACTATTATTCAATATGTCTGATCATAACTACTGACAGCAACCGAAGTATTTAGCTAACCACTATTGGTCGATCCATGACGATGTCGTAGAATGTTTGTATTATAGATATTAATCCTCTCGTATCGGTTTTTTATGCTTGCCTATCTATGCAAAACGGAGAGATGCCACTCGCTCCAGGTATCTATTACTGAGACTTGCTCCCCTAACTGACTAAAGTTTTGACTGGCTCCTCCCCATTGGCCTTCTGACTGGTCCAGCCACACCGTCTAACTGGCGCATCGTTTTCTATCGATAAATCCAAATAAAATTTTTCATGAATTCCCCAGGTGATTCTAAGTTTAGCTTCGCATTTTATTAACTTATTTCACTTGGCGATCTTCGCTTTTGTCAAACCTCCGTGCGCCGACAAGTTTATGTACTCTTCCTAATAACAACAATAGTCGAATGATCTTGCTCAAACAAATGCCATTTTAACTTTATTCTCAGAAATTTCTGAACGTTTCACGTCTATGTTTAATGACCTCTAAGGTGAAAACTAAAAGTTACACGTTATTATTTCCTTTTAGGCGTGTTTGGCGAGTATATCATCACAAATGATGAAAAACAGTGATCTTTTTTCCTGCCGGAAATGAGGGCGCTATGCTGGTGATATAGGTGTTCATAGTTGTTAAGATGGTGGCAACCAATAATGACTCCTGGTAGGACTTAAAATATCCAGTCATATGGAAAAAATCAAGCTTTGTTTGGTGCCAGAAATAAAGACACAAAGAGAAGAATTGAGTTAAACAAATATATTGACATAAATAGTTATACAAACATGTACAAACGAGAGCGTTAAAACGAGAATGTTAAAAGGCAGTAACTGCTCCTATTTATAGTTGGGACAGTCCATACGCGCGTGGGTAAATTACTATAATAGATAGACAGATAGATAGATTATAATATGAAAGGAATGTGATAGATAGACAGATAGTGTTGTGGCCTTGTTAAGGCCAGAAGTAAAGACACAAAAAAGAGGAATTGAGTTAAACAAATATTAACAGAAACAGTAATACAAACATATACAAACGAGAGTGTTGCAGCAAGAATGTTCAGTACGATTATCAGAGCTGACTGTCGGAAACTTCCCTCTCTTAAAAGGCAATACCTGCTCCTATTTATAGTTAGGAGAGTCCATACGTGCGTGGGTAAATTACCATAATAGAAAGATAGATAGATTGTATTATGAAAGGAATGTGAAAGGCCAGAAGTAAAGACACAAAAAAGAGGAATTGAGTTAAACAAATATATTAACAGAAACAGTAATACAAACATATAGAAACGAGAGTGTTACAGCAAGAATGTTCGGTCCGACTCTCAGAGCTGACTGCTGGAAACTTCCCTCTCTAAAAGGCAGTACCTGCTCCTATTTATAGCTGGGATAGTCCATACGTGTGTTGGTAAATTACCATAACATTAGTTTGTATAGTAATTATTTTGAACAAAGGATTAACACACTATACCAAGCATTCCAAGAATGAAAACTTCAGAAAAACAGTTCTAACTCAGGAACTATGGCAACTACACTGCCAACTACTTTTTCCATATGACTGGATATGTTAAGTCCTATCAGGATTCATTATTTGTTGCCACCATCTTAACAACATCCCACATGTAGATGACATAGTGTTGAGTGCTGACACAGAAAGCAAACTACAAAAATTCTTTATAGAAGTTAGTGATGGAAAGGGAGGAGAAAGGACAGTTGCAAGAAGACAGAGATCATGGTTGTTACCAAAAGGGACTATTCAATATACAAATTTAACCTAACAAAATCAAGAAAATACAACAATTTAAATATCTGGGAAATATTTTAACGGAGGACGGAAAGTGCGACACTGAAATCCGATAGCAAACGTCGCCTTCCAAAAGCTAAGCAAAGTATTAAGAAACATATAAAGTTCGTTATCAACAACGAAAAAAGTACTGAAATGTTATGTAATATATGCCCTCCAAATATGGCAGTGAATGCTGGACAATCTCTTCACAGATGATGGTGAGACTTGAAGCAATGGACATGTGGTTCTACAGAAGGATGCCATGCCCAGACAAGGATGCACCGACGAAGTTTGAGAGACGATGGAAAACAAACGGACACTTATACTTAATATCAGGAAGAGATACTTGAACTTTCTTGAGCTCATAATAAAGAGAGCTTAGAAATCTTGATATTGACAGGATAGATTGAAAGCAAGAGTGGGGATGAAAACAACGCCTATCCTACTTAGCGAGCTTGAGTAAATGCATAGTGGTACAAGGTTTAGGAGAGATAGCAAAAAGACAAAATTTATTAAGAGATATCAATGACTGGAAATAGAGAAGAGCCATGATTCCTGAGGAAGAAGTGTTGCGGGTTCGGTTTTTCACTTGAAGATCCTGAAAACCTTTTTTTTTCTTTTGTAGACGATAAAGGTCTCTTTTCAAGAAAAAGGATTTTCTTTAGTGCTAAAAACTAACAGCCTAAACTAAAGCTACGTTAAAAACTAGCAGTAATACCCGTCTTCGACCGGGTGTTTCATTACTGGGAATTTTTCCGTTCACTTAGAGCAGTTTAAATTTAAAGTCAGCCCACCCGAAAATCAATATTAGCAACAACAATTGGGTGCAACTGAGGCATATCCCAACATTAGGGGTTAACAATTTGAATGGGGGGAGTGGCTCTGAAAAGGGTCGTTTTTGCGTTGTCATTCTTGCAAGGAAGAAACCTCTTCCATGGACCGTCATAATAATAATATACGATAATTTTTATTCATAAAATCATTTTTTCATTATTCTAATAATCTTTTGTGTTAGATTTCAACTCTTTAAATTGATTGTACGCAGTTTTTTAAATCTATAAAATTTTGCCTTTGATTGTTGCGCAAAGTGTAAAAAATCAGTTTTTTTCGATTTTTCACATTAAAGGTTGCAATTTTTCCAGCCAAGTTGGACTCAAAACCGTCACTGAAGAATTATCTATTAAAATAAAACATTTCATCGAAATCGGATGAAAACTGTGGAAGCAAATAAACAACATCCGATCACGCACAAACACCCATAATGCACACACACATTTTGAGAATTACAGATATAGATAGAGGGTTATTTTTTTTAAAAAAAAGGGAAGATTACGAAAATTTAATAAAAAGAAATGCTAAGAGACAGAAATAGATTCAATAGGAAAATATTAAAAGAAATGAAAACAATTTTCAGTCTTCTTTAAATGCTTCTTTTTGTTGCTTTGTTTTAGATTTTGTATAAATTTAAATTGTTATAATTTATGAAAAAGAGGAGTTTGATCATCGTCTGTGGCTTCCCAGGCCACCAGATAATATCCAATGCGATTTTATTTGTGGTGATATATAAAATAAAGAGTTTTTGTTCCATCTATGACTTCTACCCTTGAAGATTTTAGATATAGATTTGTTGATGATGCGAAGTCAATACCCACAGATCAATTGATTCAGGTATGACAAAAAGTGGAAAACAGTTTCGGGGTTTGTCCCGCAACACGTGGGGCTCATGTAGAGTGCTTATAAATTGATCAACATTAAAATAATAAATATTTAACCGGTTCTCATCCAGTAATACGTCGAATGTTTCTGCCACTTAGTATTTGCTTTTATTAAATTTTTCTAAAACTTTTCTTTGTTTTTCAATAACCCAGTATATCTTTCGTAAGTCTTAGTGGTGACAGGTAAAGGCCCTTGTTCATGCTACACTTACTTTTATATCATTAAAAAGATATTTAAATGACAAAGGTTATTTGTGATTGAAGTTTCTTCTTAACATTGTGTTGTGGATTCCGGGTTGAAATCCGGTACCAATAAATAACAAACGCCAGGAATGAATATATCAAAATAATGTATTAACGTAATAATACAAACTGGTAAAGCAGGTTAGTAGTTCCAGGAATACGTGTTAGTAGCAAAATATCTATACAGTCTTTGATATTGAAGTATCGCTGTCTTACTGAGTGTACGTGCTCGCTCACTTGTGACTCCTACAAGGCTGTTACCTCACCCTCACTCTTCCGGTTACCTACAACCTTTTACATTCTCACCCTGAACTCGACACGACACTTCGGTCTTTCTCCCGGGTCTTCACGGAGCCGTAGTATATGTATATACTGGATGAGTCCATTTGTGTAAAAAGGGGAGAACCGCACAGCACATTGTTTATTATGGCAGATGTATATGTTTGCATTAGAGTGTATTCAATACATAATGCAGAAGACTTCGAAATAGCCAGTTGAGAAGCATTTGAAAGGATGTCTTTCACTTCAGCTAAAATATTGCCACTGACGCACATGACGAATGCGTCACTGCATCAATAGGAAAAAAATACGTTTTTTAATCGAATTTAGCCCAAACAAGACATTAAAGCCACTAAGATACAAATGGTTAGTGGATGTGCAAGAATAGAAAAACAGAAACATTACTAAAGAGTGAGAACGATAGGAGAGTAATCAGGGAGACAGTAAATGACGATTGACATTGCATTTAAACTTTTGATCACCAAAGTTAACTGGAAAGCATGGCGCCGGAAGAGAATTCCAGAAAGATTTTCTCGTCTGAGTCCATCCTTCAAATCTATAAATCAACCATCCGTCCTTGCATGGAATATTATTGTAATATATGGTCTGGTGCTCCAGCTGTACCTCTCAACTTTCTTGACAAAATCCAAAGGCGAATATGCAAGATGATAGGTCCAGATCTGGCATCTAGTCTATAATCGCTATCCTACAGACGTGCCGTGGCCTCCCTCTGTCTCTTCTACAAATATTTTAACAGCAACTGTTCAGACGAGCTACCAGGCCGGCATCTCGGTCCCACCCTTTCACTGTCAAAACGGTTAAATGTAACCGTCTCTTCTACTCAAATAGCTTTTCTCCCTCGTCTGTGGAACTCCCTTCCCTTTACTTGCTTCCCCGATGAGTATAATCTTCAAATATTCAAGTGTGATGCCAATCGACATCTGATACCCTGAGCTTGTTCATTGTCCTTCTCTCTATCCTTTCCTCAAACACGCCTCTTGTTCTCAATCCTCTGTAACCCCATGCGTGCTAGTGGCATTCCTGCCTTGCTTAGGGTGAAATGCTATAAAAAATGAAAAAAAAAACAAGCAAGAAGTAAAAAGAAGGAAACGATTAGCATAGAATTTACGCTTCCATCTAGCCAGTTCAACTGTGAATTGACGAGACCTAATTTCTAATCTAGTACTGCGCTTAAATTCATAAAATCTATGTACCATGGCGAGGAGATCATCGGAAGAATTACCATTGTATTTTTCGAAGAAATATAAAAATGCTTATTTTCAAGAAAGGATGTTCGTCGACCAAAACCACTCTACTTAACGGCTTGGCGCAACACAATCATCCTGTCATTTCCTATTAACAATTGACCTTGTATCATACAAAGGTAAACTTAGTAAGAATCAGAATTTGAAAGAATTCAGTATGACATCATACACGATTCAAAATCACCGTTGAGTTTGTTGCTTTTGAGGCGCCGGCCGATATTGAGTAGTAAGTAAAAAGTTGTTTTTTTATGGAGATATTCGATACATTGATATGTAAGACGATTGATAAAATCACATTTTAGATAATAAAAAAAGCAGTTACTTCCGTCGAACGGCGAGAAATCGATAGAAATATTCGAATCAACTTCAGCCCAGACAAGCCCTAGATTGTTCGTTCTATTTATATACAAAATCACAACTCTAAAAAGTGAGACGAGCATTAATAGGCAAAATGGACGAGAGAAACAGAAATAAGAGTAATTCTTTCCGTTAAAAAATACTCCCATAATGTCAGTAATTTTCTTCATCATTCTGAAATTTAAAATAGATTTTAACTTCTAACACTGAGAACAAAACTTTAAAAAAGTTACCTTAAATAATCTCTGTCTCTCTCTCTCTCTCTCTCTCTCTCTATATATATATATATATATATATATATATATATATATATATGAAAAAATATAGTTTTAAGGGGTGTTATATTTATGGGATAAATTGCTCAATATCAGAGATAGAGCGTATGTAAATATAAATATAAATCTGAACATTGAAGTCAACACTCAAAGGCGACAGGCTGTTTCATACTGGCCGCAATTGTCAGGCCACGAATGCTGGATTTATCCCCGCCTATTTATATATATAGATCAGTGATGCGTTGTGGGTAATCTATCTTTAATAAAGAGTTCATTTCCAACCACCTGAAGAAGGCCGGAGCTCACAACGGCCAAAACGTTGTAATAAATATGGCGACAAAGATGAGGACAACAGTTCGAATAATGTAAATAATGTAATCTTTATTTATTCCGTAAGAGCAGTATGAAAGGTTAACTAATGTGGACAATATTGGGAGTTGTTAGGGGAAATTTCCAAATCCATATAAAAACAAATATTGGATATCATACTGAATTTTTTAAAGATTTTCAAGTTGATTTCATTGTTTTTTTTTAATTGAATGACAAAGAAAATAATTTTTATCTTTTGATGTCGTTATGTGTATGTAGATTTTGCACGTCTGTGGTTTATTTGATATTTTGATATTATTATTGCGTATTTGATATTTTTAAACAGCTCTATATATTTGATTTTTAAACGGTATTTAGTATTTAAATATTTGTGGACGTAAATTCTTTTTAAGCGATGTTATGGA
The DNA here is from genome assembly GCA_963932145.1 of Acanthosepion lycidas. Lineage (NCBI taxonomy): Eukaryota > Metazoa > Mollusca > Cephalopoda > Sepiida > Sepiidae > Acanthosepion > Acanthosepion lycidas. The sequence continues at coordinate 48,289,430 of OZ010577.1, read as the reverse complement.
CCTGAAAAATGATTTGATGAAGACTTTTACAAATGACATTCAAATCTAAATTACTGAATGTGTATTCTTCTTGCTCTTCTACTGAAAGGAAACTGGAGGTGTAATTAAATAAGTGTTCAAACCGTATTTATTTTATGCCATGGACTCTTATGACAATCCATAAAAAGCATATGAATTATTCTGACCTAATAGATTTTTCGCTCTATAATTTTCAAACGGCGATTATTAATATGGTGTAAAAGTGTACTGAAAATTTTTCACACTTTTATAGAAATCTTATGCGACGTTTTATTTCTTGGGCAATCATTAATTCTTAATACATTGTTTAGAAAATTTAATTTGAAACACCTGGAATATAAATTTCTTATGATCTTTCGAAACTAATATCGGTTTGTGTTTAAATATTTATTTTACTCTTATTAAGATTCTTGATACTGGCTGATATTGAAATGCTATCTTTTATTGCGATTTCCGCCATCTTGTACAAATACTGACCTCACAGGGCTATAATAAGCAATTGGCGCGTTTGAATGATTCTTTCAAAGTTAATAGTAGAATGGCGTCGTGATGTCATCAATTTAAAGTTGAGTTGGCTAGATGTAGTCATAAATTCTAGGCTGTTTCTTTTCATTCATTTCTCGTTTTGAGAAACTCTCTTCCGGTTCATACTTTCCAGCCACTTTTAATCTTCAAAATTTTAAATGCAGTGTCAATCGCTATCTACTGTCCTCCTAACTTACTATTTTCTCTTCCTACTCATTATTGATTCTTATTCTTCTACACCCAATAACACCTTGTGTTTTAGTGAATTTACTGCCTTGCATGTTGTGAAATCGATTTAAAAAAAAAAATTAAAGACTTAACAAAAAAGAAAGCCAGGGTGTAATTTTCAAGCTCAACAACGCCTTCCTTTAAGTAACAAATGCGATTACAGCAAACGGTCATGGATTATGGAAGTAAGTTTATTACTTATCCGAGAGATTATCGTAACTATTCCTTTAATACTATCAGTTATTTTATATCGGGCAATAGTTCTTGTTTGGGCTGTGTTTCAAAGCTTTCGTCAAATACAAAACTAGAATCATTAATTTATAACGAAATTTACCATTTCTCCTAAAAGTCCTAACCAGCGAATAATTATGCATAATTCTGAATAATGATGTTGTATATTCGTAGAATGAAATTTTTTTTTTCGAAAAATGCCGGAAACCTTTGCATCAAGCTCCGTTTCTTATAAATCTAATTTAAAATCGCTTCATTGATTTCATACCGAAGTCTGCCGTCGACTATTTCCTTATTTTAGAACTGTCTTAACTCGATTATTAGTAAATTAATCACAGATATCAACCCTTCAATGTTCGAACTTCATAATCCTCCCCATCACTTTTGCTTTGTACCAGACTTAGAAAAGCCTATGTTTGCTTTGACTCACGTTCTTGTATACATGAATAAAAGTTAACATTTCAATAAGATAGACTATAAACTATCAAACTAAACAGTTTTTTTTAAAACCTTCCTTCTTGAAAGATAGAATTATCTGTAGACCAATGGAAAGCAGTGTGAGTCATTTTACCGACATTTATATTAATCAATGGAAATGCAAAGAAAAAGTAAAGACAATATACAACTCAAGTCTTGTCATATTTGATTACAGTTCTCTGCTATATTTTCTCCACTCAGACCCCCTACATCATGATTTATTTCTTCTGAAGAGACCGGGGACTATTCACTAATACGTGTTAGGAGGGTTAATGTCAGCAACAATTCCCAGTATTCGTCTACGGTCAAGAAATATTTGTCTGCTTACAAGATGAGATTGCATCATTTAGGAAGCAGGGAGAGAGAAAAAAAAATGGAAGTTAAATAGTTTTCGCTTTGTTTTGTTTTAAGCTCCGTAAGACTGTGAAGCATAAATGTAATATATTTTATCGGCTTGATGATTTGAAACGATAACTGAATAGTTATATGATAAAATACTTTTTAATCTCGCCTGCCATAACCCATATTTTCAGCATTTTTATTCTTCAAATAATTTCAGTTTACATTGTTTATTTGTATGCGTTGCTCATGCAGGTGAGATTTGATATGAATATTTACAAAGACTATAACTTCACATACATGTACGACTAGGCAATCGAATGTTTAAAGCCAGGCTTTTAAAATACATGGCTTATTAAACAAAACGAAGGTCATTTTTCCAAGTTTTGAATTATATTTTTCAACATAGATATATGTTTGCCAGTGAGTCAGTATAAAGATATTTAATATATAAATTCTTTACTTTCTGTCAGTAGAAAAGTTCTGATGAGCATTTCCTCAGGTGCCTCGACTGTTACTTAAGCGTGCTACTAGATTAGCAACTAGTTTTCACCATTTTACCGTTAAATTCGCTAGATGCAAGCGCAATTTCTATTCTACCAGTATCTTTTCTTGGACTTCTCAGCAATGAAACTCCCTTTCGATTTCTTGCTTCCCGGCTAACTACAATCTTCAAAAAATAAAAAGCAACGTCAATCGCCATCTTCTGTCTTTTTAAACCTTGACTTTTAGTGTCATTATCCCCCCTGCTTTGAATTAAACAATTAAAAAAAAATATTGCTAGAGTTGGAGACGTCAAACCCATGCAGCCAGATAGTAGCTTTTGATACTATAGCATCCCCTTTAATCCTGTTCTGTCACCCATTCAAACAAAGGCGTTAAATATGTTTAATCAATGATTCTTCCTGTTTCTCTTACTTTTAATATACCTTATGATTAAATTTTCTAAACCCTCTTTTCTCATAAGTCTTCCATAAATGCCAGCTTCTTTTTTGCCTAATTTTATGTATAACGCTTGTTTTATTTTTAAATAATCTACGAAAGTTGACAATGTTTTATTAGTGATTGTTCACATAGGTAGGCGTCAATATGAATATTGACTGCCTACATCTTCAAATACATTTACAACTGGTGAAGCAAATTTATAAGGCCCGGATTTTACAATTAATGACTTATTAGATAAAAATACTAATTTTTTCGCGACTTGAATTATTTTTTTCAATGTAAACATATACTGATGATCTTTGTCATTGACTAAAATACAAAAACATTTAAGATATAAATCCTGTCTGCTGTCGATAAAAGATAGTTCTATATGTGAGTTACATAATAGGAACTTCAAAAGCAAGTATAATTAAATAGTAAATTGTAATGCTATACCATCTCTTTTGTTCCTTTTCAGCCATCCATTCACACAAAGCCGTTAAAATGTAGCTTCATTCCGTTTTTTTTTTCTATAAATACTTTCATGGTAACTGTTTGGATGCAATCTTCACCACGGTACCCAAACTTAAGCGCAGTAGTCTGTAGAAGGAGGAGACACGGTTGTGTAATTGATAGCATCTGGGATTGAGGAATCGGAGAGCCGAGTTCGAATTCCATTACATTCATTTATGTGCTAATGTCCCTGGGAAAGGTATGAATCATCTTTTTCTCCACCCATCTATGGCTAAATAGCAGAACAGACCCGCTTCTATGGCAACTGGACTATTGCAGAAAGGAATGCCTACCTACTTCAAGAAAAAAATCTGCCTCGTCAGTCATGTATCGAAAGATA
>OZ010577.1:48240835-48280835 GCA_963932145.1 Acanthosepion lycidas | reverse complement strand
GGCTAACAATTTCATCTCGTAAAATAATATTTACTACGGAAAACAAAGTAACAACCAGTGGCATCTTCGAAACTGGAATTGTGGCGTCTTCAAAACTGGAATTGTGGCGTCTTCGAAACTGAAGTGAGTAAGCATAATAAAGCGTCAATTAAAAATTAGTCAAAATAAGATATAAAAAACAATATGTATCTGTCTATATTTCTGAGATGAGGTGTTATGTACCCTATTTACATTATTCGGACTATTATCCTCATCTTTGTTGCCATACGTTCCAACCACCTGAAGAAGTCCGGAGCGTACAACGGCCGAAACTTTGTGGTAAATATGGCAACAAACATGAGGACAATAGTCCGAATAATGTAAATAGTGTAAAAACAATAACCTAATGTCATAAACCTAATTCTATACAAGAATTCCAGATATAAATTGAATGCCAAAAATACTGACATTTTTTGATTTTATCCTTCCCCCACTCCACTTGAGAAAAGAACACAGTCGGTTTACATGTGTGTAACGTAATAGGCAAAGTGATAGTGTTGCTGTGGCAGCAAAGAAACCGCATTGTTATTTAACACTGTGTGTGAATGTGAAAGGGTTATTGGGGCGAGAATGACGAGTCACACTTTCTCTCCCAGGTTACATCTTCTCGGGGATTTTCTCAAAGAAGGGTACACCAGAAAGATGCTAATTATGAACTGATAGCGGAAGGGGGTTAAAATGCAGGCACTAACAGGTGATGAACTACCAGCAGCTGAAAAGGATGGTAACCACACAATGTCGTAAATTAACATCAACAGCAAAAATCACGAATGAAACTTGATCCGTAGGAGAGTAGGCTGAAGACCATGCTTTTTTCAAAACCTTAACAGGGTCACAGAGAAACTAATAAAACACTTTATATAATCCAGACACTAAGAATAGTCTGTCCACTGAGAAAACAGATTTCCACCACACATACTGTCAATTATATATATATATATATATATATATATATATATATATATATATATATATATATATATATATATATATATATGTGTGTGTGTGTGTGTAATAAGAGACTTTTCTTATGTTTATACGTTCGTTTTATAAATAAAAATACTTAAGTAAATGCTCTCTTTATTATAAGCAGTATTAACCACATTTACCGGCCTGAATGTCCGAGAAATTTTCATAGAAAATATGCGTCCTCCGACAGGAATCGAACATGTAGACTATATGGAACCGTCATATAGCCTGACGTGCTTTTATCGATTTATCGGTTAGCAAGGTCGATTTTACTGTTTTTGAACTACAATTCTCTAACAGTAAAATCGACCTTGCTAACTGAAATGCTCGTCTGTGGCTCAATCGGAAAAAGCACGTCAGGCTATATGACGCCTCGATTGTCTTCTTCATTAAGGAAATCGTCCGATATTCGCTGCCGTAAAGAAGGACAGATGTCACGTATTAGCTCAGTATTATTTTCTTCGTTACCAAAGAAATCCTCCTGTCTCGCAATATTCTGCCCAGCTTTTGGAATGTGTCCTTGGCCATCCCAATACGCCTACGCATTTACTGTTCTCAACTTGACTCTACTGTTCCCTGCAAAAAGCATTTCGGGCTCATCCTTTTACTGATGACCATGCATTCTGCTTTCTTGTAGTTTCTACTTAGTCCCTTCTTCACACTCTCCGTTGCTACCCATCTGTAGGAAATTTTGTTTTCTTTTTTGTGTCTGCTATCAGTAATGTGTCTTCTGCGTGTCTTATATTGTTAAGATTGTGGCCGCCAATGTTAAATCCCGTTAGGGTTTCCGATTTTCTCAGAAATGCCTCGCTGTATATGTTGAACAGGTTGGGTGAGAAGACGCATCCTTGCCTTACGCCTCTTTCTATTTTTATATATTCACTGAACTCGTTCTATATGCGTATGCTTGCTGTTTGCTGCCAGTATAGCTTCTTGATTATTCTGATATCTTCCCCTAATATATCAAGGTTGCTGAGCAATTCCAGCAGATCCTTGTGGCGTACTTTTTTGAAGGCCTTTGCGTAGTCTATGGAAATAAGCGATAGTAAAGAAAAGGAATCTGTGGAGAGTCATGAACGCCAACGTCTTGAAAGTACACGGCAATTTTAAAAATAAATTAATAACGGTTATATTCATTCGAAAAATGTTCGTAAGAATATTATGTTGTAAATCTTCCCGAATATCGCATATCGCGTGAGAATTTTTGTTGCAATTTTAGAAGAATTTATTTTATTAATTGTGTTCTTAGCGCTTGCCAAAATTTTCTCTTTCATACTTTTCGACTGTGGAACTCTCCTCCGAGTTCATGCTCCCCGTTCAACTACGTCGGTTAAAATTGTAATTGCAATGTCAATCGTAATCTTTTATCTTCTTTGAAATCTCTTTTATTTTCCACAGTCATCAACAAACGTTTCTTCGTTTATTTTCATTTTAGCAAGCCCTCGTGTCTTAGCGAATTTATCGCTTGCCTTGGGATGAAATGATTTTTTTAAAGTAATAGATCTGTCTATTTTGGATAATGTGCATTTTTCACTTATAAGCTATTGTAGTATAGTTTCACATTTTAATATAATGCCTTTAAGAGCGCCCCGTTACGCCTGCTTGGTCTCACACTGTCCACTGACATGAGGTGGAATAAATACATTGAATCAATAGCTTCATCTACTGCAAGGACATTTGGATCTCTGTGTCGTGCCAAAAAGTTTTTCTCGTCTGATTCCGTCCTTCAAATCTATAAATCAACCATCCGTCCTTGCATGGAATATTGCAGTCGTATATGGTTTTGGACTCACGCTGTACATCTCGATGTCCTCGACAAATTCAGAGACGAATATACAAGATGACAGGTCCTGATCTGGCATCTAATCTACAATCACTATCCCACAAACGTGCTGTTGCTTCCCTCTGTCTCTTCTACGAATATTTTCACGGCAAGTGTTCCGAGGAGCTACTGTCGCTGGTTACCGGACTGCATGAATTTAAACGTGCTTACCAGGCTGGCATCTCGGTCCCACCCTTTCACTGTCAAAACGGTTAAATGTAACCGTCTCTTCTTCTCAAACATCTTCTTCTACCGCACTCCCCGTCTGTAGAACTCCCTTCACCTTACTTGCTTCCCCGATGACTATAATCTTCAAATAATCAAGTGTAATGTCAATCGACATCTGACACCCTGAGCTTGTTCCTCGACCTTCTCTGTATTCATTCCTCAACCACTCCTCTTTACTCTTGTTTTCAATCCTCTGTAACCCCTTGCGTGCTAGTGGCACTCCCGCTTTGCTTGAGGGTGAATTGCCTTATATATATATATATATATATATATATATATATATATATATATATATACATATAAAGGTATAGATTTGGATAAATCAACTGATCAGAAATAAGCAACCGTATACGAGCAAATAAATAATCAACAACTGTATTCATGAGGTGTAAACATAACAATGCTTGACGTCGTAAGACAGACCAAAGATATATATTAATAAAAAATACATATACAAATACCTACGTTTAGGTGTGTGACTTAAGTTTCGCTGGTTTTCCAGCTCATCGGGCACATAGTATATCTTATGTTTTTAGGAAAAATACACAGATGACACATGGGAAGAATGCTGTTTCATTGAACAAAAATGACCTGGCTTCTCGACTTCAGTCACATTCTCACAGACGTGATGTTGCTTCATTTTGACTTTTCTAGAAATATTTTCATGGTAACTGCTCTAATGACTGGTGCCCTAACTGCATGAATTTAAGCGTGCTACTAGGTTGGCGTCTAGGTCCCACCCTTACACTGCCAAAACAGTTAAATGTAGCCGCGTCTTCTATTCCAAAAGCTTCTACTCTCGCACTTCCCGACAATGGAACTCCCTTCCTCTTACTTCCTTCCCTGATAAATATAATCTTCACAAATTTAAATGTAATGTCAATGGACACCTTCTGATGCCTTGATTTTTATCCGCGTCTTTCTCTTTATTTTTCCTCAAAAAACCCTCTTTACTCTTACTTTCACTCTCTGCAACCCCTCTCTCTTTACTCTTACTTTCACTCTCTGTAACCTCTAAATCTTTGCTCTTACTTTAACTCTCTGTAACCCCTCTCTCTTTACTCTTACTTTCACTCTCTGTAATTCCTCTCTCTTTACTCTTATTTCACTCTCTGTAACCCGTCTCTCTTTACTCTTACTTTCATTCTCTGTAACCCCTTGCGTGTTAGTGGCACTCCCGCTTTGCTTCGGGTGAAATGCTTAAAAAAATACACTAAAGTGCACCCCTATAGTGACAACAATGGTATGTCAGTTTAGAGTTCAGTTGACTGTGTGTTCTATACTAGCAGTTTCTTCTCTCACACTTCCCGCCCATGAAACTCCCTTCCGGCTCCATGTTTTCCAGCCAACTTTGATCTTCAAAAATTTAAATATAAATCATTATCTAACGTTTTTCTGATTATTGTTCTGCTGTTCTAGTTCCTTAATAAAGGTTCTCTTTTTTATTTATTTCACATTCGATGTGAAATGAATAAGTAAAAAGAGTGTCTTCGTGGATTTGCTGTTTTACTAGAGGTGAAATTATTAAAATATTTATGTGCATACTATATATATATATATATATATATATATATATATATATATATATATATACATATATATATTGTGATTATTTAGTCAGCATCTTTTCATTCATACACGTTTCATTAAATAATGTAGACAAGTGTTGTCTATTTTATGTAATTTTTTTTTTCGTAACATCTGATAAGTTTAATAACATTATCGTTGAACGACGAAAAAAATTTACAATAGTGATCCATATTTTTTTAATACAATCTAAGCTTTCGGCTTACTTAAGCCATTATCAAAGATGTCAATTACAACATATTAAACAATATACGGACAAGACAGTGATGATAGTCTGTCAATGTTTACATAGATGTGACGTCATGAGATGCGGTGCGCTTCTAGCGTCTTATACACGCGTGTTTATCGTTGCTTAGAAATCATCATTGGAAGCATCCGTTTTTGAAGGCGCAGTGGCCGAGTTGTCTACATCAAAGGAGGACGCTTGTTCGAACCCTGCTGGCTGGTACTTCGTCTATATATCTCTGGATTCACGATAAAATCCAAAGAAGTGTCTCTAATGTTATCCGTCCTAGCATCTCGACTTTGGTCACATTCCTACTGTCATGACATGGCTTCCCTCTGTCTGTTCTATAAATATTTTCGTGGCAGTTGCTTTAATGAACCGACCACTTTGGCATCTCAACCGGTGAATTTAAGCATTCTACTAGATTAGCAAGTAGATGTCATCGTTTTACTGCTGAAATAGCTAGATATTACCGTAAAATATATTCTGATTCGACACTTTTTGTCCGCGGAAAAATCTTCCGATTTTTGCTTCCCTACCCGCTACAATCTTCAAACATTTAAGTTCAATATCTGTTTTAGCCTACCTATGGACGATAATGGGTATGTCCCCATTCACATAAATACAGTAGATGGAGATTCGTCTTCAGCTATGCTGGTAAAGAGGATCCCCCAGACGAGATTATGTCGAAGGGCAGAGTCTCAGGAAACAACTACCTGTCCCAGGTTTATACGGTATCTACGGAGATTTTTTGGCCGAGACTACAGGCTCGGATTCCCCACATTAAATTCGGCTTTGTGCCACACCTTACCGCGCGAAGTGGTTGATAGATATCCTGCAGTTGGAGATAAGTCTTAAGCTATGCTGGTTAAACTCCCCGCCTCCGGACAGAGAGGATCCCCAGACAAGGTTATATCGAAGGGCAGAGTCAGGTCTCGGGGAAACAGCTAACAGACCCCGTTTTTATAGGGTCAACGGAGAATTTTTGGCCGAGACTACAGGCTCGGATACCCCACATTAAATTCGGCTTTGTGCCACACCTGACCGCGCGAAGTGGTTGATAGATATCCTGCAGTTGGAGATAAGTCTTAAGCTATGCTGGTCAAACTCCCTGCCTCCGGACAGAGAGGATCCCCAGACAAGGTTATATCGAAGGGCAGAGTCAGGTCTCGGGGAAACAGCTAACAGACCCCGTTTTTTATAGGGTCAACGGGGAATTTTTGGCCGAGACTATGGGCTCGGATACCCCGCATTAAATTCAGCCTTGTGCCACATCTGACCGCGTGGTGCGGTTGGTAGATATGCAGTTAGAGATTCATTGTGGAATTCACTTGACTCATTTCTAGCAGTTGACTACTTCTACGCGCCGCTGGCGAATCTTATATGTGTTGCTCTTGTCTTAAATATTATCCTTCATTACCAACATTCGTGTAGTTATTCTATTCAATAGCCTTCCCTAGGTTACAACCATATCAATCGCCGTTTTCTGTCTCCCAGAAACTTATTCTTTTATTTTACATCTCCCTAATATAGTTTTCTCATTCTATTCCAATTTCCAATAATCCCTTGTGTCTTAGTGGAATTATCACCTTGCTTTGGGTAAAGGATTAGACAACAGAAAAGTGTTTCGAGTTTGCAATAACGTTACATACGTAATACACGCCGTTGAAAATTAAAACTGTGTGTCCATTTCAAACACCGGTATCCACTAATAATAATGTTTGAAATAATAAAAATATCGTGTAAAAATCCGACAGAAAATAAGTAGCTGAAACATCTAGGAATTTATATAACGTATATGAAGAGAAAGTGGAACATTAAGAAATCTCAATGCTTTGGTTGTTTATCTTAATCAGAACATAATTTTAACTAAAAGAATGTAATTTTTTTTACTTATAAGGGGAAGTAATTTATGTAGACAAAATTGTATAAAACGTACGCACATTTCTGTATTTTCCCTGGTAAGTTAGTATATTGGTTTATACAACATAACATCGTTCCTAACGAAACCATTGCTATGGTAATTATGAACAACACTAATAAAAACTAAAACAAAAGTGGTAGAAATTTTAATGTTTGCAGGTAGATACAACGGTAAAAAAAAATAAGATTAAAATTAAAATTAACCGTTTTTGTATCTTCAGAGTAATTGTAACCGGCGTTTGTTACATTTCGTTCCCTCTCCTATATATATATATAATTCCATTGATAAAACATTATTTATGTTGTGGATTCCGGGTTGAAATCCGGTACCAATAAATAACAAATGCCAAGAATGAATATAGGAAAATAATCTATTAACGTAATAATACAAACTGATAATGCAGGTTAGTAGTTCGAGGAATACGGGTTAGTAGCAAAGTATATATACACTCTTTGGTATTGAAGTAAAGATTTTCCAAGCGTAGCATCCAGTGAGGATCGAACTCACTTTTCAGTAGTAACTGACATAGCAAGACAAGCTTGCTAACCATTACACCACGCCAAGGTGCCCCTCTGGTATTGAAGTATCGCTGTATGACTTCTTACTGAGTCTACGTTCTCGCTCACTGTGACTCCTACAACGCTGTTACCTTACCCTCACTCTTCTGGTTACCTACAACCTTTTACTCTGTCACTCTGGACTCGACTCTTCAGTCTCGCCCTCAGGTATTCACTGGCAGTAGTATAAGTATACACTGGGTGAGTCCATTTGTATAAAAAGTGGTGGACCCCTCAACAATTTAATCTGAAGAAGTTCTTTTAGAGGACGAAATACATAACAAAGAATGTTGAGGTGTTGCTGCGTTCACTAATTCTGAAAAGATTAAATCTAAAGGGGGATTGAAAAGTAACTCCATATTTTACATCTGATAGACTCTCCTGTCTAGCTATACTTTTTACAAGACGGAAGAGTCCATTATACATAAAATAAGGATTTACATTTCAATCACCCAGTATTTCATTTTTGGGCGATATATGTATATGTTACGTCACCCTGTGCCTCTGCTCCCGTGCTATTCTGTGACGACCAATGTGACTTGGTATTGGTCGCGGCGCCAAATGTGACGTTCTAACCCTTGGCTGATTCGGATGGAAATCTGATTAGATTCGGTATCAGCTTTGTCGTTCCCAGCTCGCCTCCAACGTCTGGTTACCGAAGTAACTGCTTTGATTTCAAGTCTAACCTACCCACGTTGTGATTTGATCTTAGGTAGACGAAATCAATCAGTCGCCCAGCCGCAATGCAAGCCGAATTCGAGCAAAGGTGACACCGCACAAGTATATGTAAAAGAAAATAAAGTAATAACTCGAAAGATTCAAATGTGTTAAAAAATGAATAACAAGTATTTTTATATCTGGTTTCTGAATACAGGACTGCGTCTTTCTCCCAAACCGCTTCTATGGATACGTGACACTTTCCGTTTGTTAGGCGAGTCTTAATATCTTTATTTGTTTTTCAATAAACTGGGTTTTGGTATCTTCAGGCGATATTCGTAAAACTTGTTTTGGTGGTGTGAGTCTAAGTCGTTCTTCGAAAAAATTGTTTTTGTTTAGAAGTTTAAGTCAGAATGCGTGGAATCTTTCAGTCAGCTCCTGCGAGGCTGCTCTCCGAGCTCACAGCTCAACTCTGTCTGCGTCTCCCCAACTGCTACCGTCTGCCTGCTGTCCGCTACTGTCCGCTACTACCTGCTCTGGGGACGTTCGTTTATATGGACGCCGACCAGAACCGGGTGGGGGCCTGTCGTGGTTTGGGTTCCTCGATAATTCCAAATCCGCAATAAGGATTTTCTTTCTTTTCTGACAGGAAAATTTATCACTTCCCATTTTTGGAAGTCAATAACTTTCTGCTTTAGAGGGGTTCTTAAGGGAATCGTCCTTCCAAATTCTTCCTTCCTCATATTGGTATCTCACACTAATCCTCTCAGAGGGCGTCAACAGATTCTCCTTCTTTCTCATATGTTTAACTTCGCCCATCGCTCACGCCACCATTCAGCCAATGAATGCTCGGCAGTGCGGGTATGGCTAGACTAGCCTCAGTTTACAATTATCGCTCAAAGAAAAAAATTATCCTCCTTTTTCTTTTCTTTCTTTTCCCGACTGGAACCCCCACGACGCGTAGTGTGGTCCTTAATCTCTATCTTAGCTGAATGTCATCTGGAATTCATCAACGAGATTTTTGCCAAGTGATTAACTGGGTGGTCAACTGAACGCCTTCGCAGCTTGTCACCAACAGTCTGTCCAGTTAACAACTTTTATCGTGGCAAGGTCTGGACATAAAACAGGTGGTTCCCTTCCAAAACCAAATGATATCTCTGAAAGATAGTTAATGTTTTATTGTTTTCCTTTTCTCTTCTTCCTTCCTTTTTCTTTGTGGTGGTCTCAGCTGATCCTTTTTGCGGTTGCATGCTCGACCCAAATTCTAATTACCTTCTAGCATTCCGCTTTGTAAGCCACTTGACCAATTTGAAATTTTCAGTATTGCCATGGGCAGATTGCTATCTTTTATTCGTACTCTGCCGTTACTCGCCGCGTCATCGCATAAATTAATTCTGACAGATTCGAGATCTTACGAACTTCCTATCTTCCGCGAGAAAAGATACTTTTCTTCGCAAATGAAAATAAAATCTTTACCACTTTTTTTTTTGTTAAAAAAAAATAATATCGCTCAGTATGTCTTTCGTGATAGCTTCTTCTCGCCTTAAGAATTTCTCGCTTTTAATTTTCAAGCTTAATTAATTAGCCAAACGGTAAATAGTGTCATATATATATTTATATATATATATATATGTGTGTGTGTGTGTGTGTGTGTGTGTGTGTGTCCGTGCGCGCGTGCGCCTTATTATAGGAGATCTGTGAAAATCAAGCAATTTTGCTTTCATATTTAAATTAATGGCAATTGTCTTGTCGCTTTGTAACTTTCCCGATAGCAAATTAGTGTAAATATAACATTTGAAATACAGGGAATTTCTTGCTTTATCCGATTAATGCTAACAAAAAAACAGCTATAAATTTTAAAAATTAAATTAAAACATATTAGTTATACAGGATGGTCCGAAAGTCTTGTCACCCCTGCATAATACAATTTTCTATTTCAACGCTCTGTTGGGGTATTATCAAGGAGACAGTTTCGCATGCACGTTACCAGAATACCCATCTGTTGAAGGGCGCCGTCCGGAGAGCCTTTGCAACAAACAAGAAAGCACAACTTCGTAAAATATCACACAGGACATGGCGCCGAATCATTTTGTGCCACGAAAATGACGGTGTTTATACAGACGACCTCGATGTGTGACAGCGACAATGAAAGTGAATAAACTGAATCCAGTACATATGCTTTGTATTACTTGTTTTTCTATTGTTTTATATTTATTCATTTGTTTATTTTTGGTAGAGGGTGACAGGATTTTCGGACCTCCCTCTAGGTTAATAAAAACACGGTATTGCTTCTATGTTTTTTATCTGTAAGTCATTAATTCCTACCATTTTAAGGCGATAGCGTTTAATGTCTTAAGTTTGAAACAGCCTTTTAGAAACATGCCTCGGCATTTGATAGATACGAAAAAATAAACGATCAAATCTTTCTGATGTAAATATAAGCAAATAAACTCATGAAATATATCAGATAACAATAAAAAAAAATATGAAATTATATATACAAGGAATAGAAGTAGTGACTATATTTTCAACCTGTAAATAAATCGCCTTTACATAATACAGCGTTCACCGAATTTTTCTAATCCCTCTCATACACCGATGTATTCGTTCGTCTCTTCCCAATATTTCTTTTTGTGAAGGCTCGAGTATATTTCGCACGCATATGGGATGTTTTAAGAATCCAGTGCTATCCAACACGTGGTACAGGTGTCGCATGGGAGTCGTGACCAAGACCAACTCGAAATGACATCGGGCTCTTCTTCTAGACCACTGGTCTAAAATTTAGACAACTCGGTGTACACCAGCCTCGAAAGTTTCTTCTAGAAAATCCTGAAGATACTTGACAGCACTTACACTTACGAAAAATAATTTTAAAAAGGTATACATGTAAAAATGAAAGGAAATAGATTTAATATATTTTAGAATGAACGAATGCATTTAATAAAAAAAAAAATTAAAAATCACCCTGAAAAATTTCCGCTTTTTTTTTTGTTTGTTTTTCATTTTCTTACCTTTGTGTGTCAAATAGACGGTCCGGAATGGTTATAGCGATTTACTAAGCGTAGCATAAGACCGAAAGTATAGTGCACACAGTGAGAATCGAACTCATTATTCAATCATAACTGATCTAGCAAAACAAGCTGGCTAAGCATTACATCATGTTGAAGTTCCCAAGTGTCGATTATAGATTTGCAGAGAAAAAAAATTCACCGAGAACAGCATAGCTTACGACCAAATCACGTTGAAACACCGATTTTCGTTCGATCACTGACATTAAGCAACATCGAGCCTGGTCGGAACTTGTGGATACAAAGTGTTGTAAGCGGATGTTTTAAAGGATCATGGCTCGGAATTCCTCTCGGGTTTTTTATATTCAGTAACGCGCAAATACCCTTGGTAAAGGCATGAATCTACTTCTCCCTCACCAGATATGGATTAATTAATAAAACTTGTATCATTAAAATAATTATTATTTCCAAAAACTACCAAACCAAACGGAACATTTTCTGTTTATTATGTATTCAAATCAAATGCCTTTATATTCGTAGCCTAAATTAATTTCTTGAATATTTAATAAAAAAACTGAAATCCTATATTCTCTTTCGCTGATTATCATGACTACCAAAACCTGCCTACTTGGAAAATTAGTGAAACGCTATCGTGTTTTTGCTATTTTCTCCGCCATTGGGTGTTGGACCACATTACGAACGCTAGTCTTAGCGTGTATCAAAAAGAAAATTTTGTAAAAGAATGAAAGAAGATATCTACTGAAGTGAAAGAAGAAAGAAGAACGAAATATACAGTCGTGATTTCAAATTCGTTGCTTATTGACGCAAGTGTCGGCGGCTTCTTTTCTGTTTGGGATCAACCGGAAACTGCAACCCTGTGAAATCACCGAGGCAGGAGATGATGCTAAAGAGGAACTGACAAAGAAAAATGTAAACGAAGAAGGAGGGCTGAAGTGAAACGGGGGCAAGATTAAATAGGCGGGCGATCCTTTTCAAATTGTCGCAGCGAAAGATTTCGCAACGGCTTCCTTTCCGATAGAAATTGAATGGTCAATTTATAAGGTCGCACCCACCAGGGAATTAGATGTGGCAGCATGGGTTATCTGCAAAAGGAGATCTTTTGATGTTCTTCATTAATTCTTTATTGTATCGTTACTAAACTACGAGAAACATTATCATATGTTTGTTCATGTAAATGGAATTGCATGTAGGACACACATGCACACACCCGCACACACACACAAACACACACACACATATATATATATATATATATATATATATATATATATATATATATATATATTTAAGTACGAAGAACTTGGTAAACCGTATGGGTAATTCCAAGGAGGATGAAATCCTGAGAGCTCAATGTGAATCCAGAGCTAATATTTAATGAAATATATATATATATATATATATATATATATATATATATATACACACACTGGGTGTAACAGCAAAATTGTTCAATTGTTAGATTAAGTTCTGAACCGTTGTATCTTAGAAATGATTAAAGATATTTTACTGGAAATCTTCGAGGTTTTTTTTTATAACACTATTGAATTGTAATTTGAACAATAAGAATGTATAATTACTTTCTAACTTTGACAGAAGTATCGTGATAAAATCGATCATAAACGAAAATGATATGTTCATCATTAATTATTCATAACAAAGAATCGGAAGCTCATGATGTATTGAAATAAAGTTCAAATATATATATATATATATATATATATATATATAATTTCAGAATAATTTTACAACGTATCTTCGCCCTCTCTAACCTTCTAACTTTCTAACCTGGAGCAACCAGGTGGATCACAGTTTCCACGTACCATTTAATTTTCAAGTCTTTTTTCACTGCTCTTTGGACTGTCATAGCTGAAACTCCTCTCTCTCGTATCAAACGTCTTGTGAATTCATTTGGATCTCTTCTATTTAATCTCTTTAGCACTAATTTGAAATGATGATCCCACTTCCTGTTGTGACCTCTCGATCCAATTTTCCTCTCTACTGTTCCCTCTTTTTTTAAACTTATTTACCCTTCTCTTAATGATTCATGAATGAACATTGAATATGGACGCAAGAGCATGAATGTTGCTAGCATTACTGAAAGCCTGAATGATCTTTTTCTTCTCACCATTGTTCATTTGGGAAGACAGTGGGTTTTACACAAAACATTTTAACCGGTTCTTTTTTCATCTGAACAACATAAATTTTTCAATGATTCTTATGAAATATGGTGTCAATATGGCTAAACGTCTTATCTGAAAACATTAAAAAAGAAAGTCAATTAGTTTAGTGTTTTTTTTTTAGATATTAAACATTTTGTGTGATCAACAATTATGCTGTCACAGGATTTGGACAATTTTGCAGTTCGAATTCCAGTCGTGACCATTACATTCCGTTACGTGCTAATACCCGTTATGAAATGTAGGAATCCTCTTTTTCCTCCCCCACCAGCTATGAGTAATTAGTAAGACAGACCGGATTCTTTAGCCTTGAATGGCAACTGGTCCACCACAGTAATTAATCTGTCTTGTGAGTCATGTATCGAAAGATACTTGATCATGGCACATAACTGACTACCTGGAATTAGTGGGTAAAAATGGAAAATATCTGGAATGTAGCTTATAGAAATAAAAATGGCCTGAACATTGTTTCTAAACATGAAACACACTAACAACGATCGATATTATCCTCTTTTATATATATATATATTAGGTTGGTGCAAAAATAATGTCGTTTTCTCACATATGTTACTATGCGAGAAAACGACATTATTTTTGCACCAACCTAACATATATATATATATATATATATATATATATATATATATATATATATATATATATATAAATATATATATTAATTTAAATAAAAACAGACCACTTTAAGACCTTAAAGTGGTCTGCTTTTATTTAAATTGTTTGCTCTGGATTTACATTGAGCTCTCTGAATTTTATCCTCCTTGGGTCTACCCATACGGATTACTTTTCATAAACTATATATATATATATATATATATATATATATATATATATATATATATATATATATATATATATATTTGTGTGTGCATGTGTGTGTTGACTGGACTTAGATTTCCATAGTCAGAATGAAGTAGACTTTTGATGTACCAGTACTCTCGAATCCAGAATAAAACGAGGGATTAAATGGGTATTTTGGGAGAAATTCTAAAATATAAGAATTTGGATTGGAAGAGTATGGGGGTGGAATAAATGCTAAAATATAAGTGAGGGAGCAATTGTTTCGGTTGTGAGCCCCCATAGTGAAAGCTATATATGATATTAGATTGTTGCAAAAATAATGTCGCTTTGTCACATATGTTACTATGTGAGAAAACGACATTATTTTTGCATCAACCTAATAATAAAAAAAAATTGTTTTCCGGAGTTTTCAGAGGATACACCCATCTATAGAATATATGTTAGGATTTCATTATATAAATAAATAAAATATTACAATCTAAAAATATTTTCCGCCTTTAAATTACCCCTAATGAAGGCCGGTAGATACAACTACAACAACAAAATTGTCTGCATGTAAATAATGGTAAATCCTAATCCAAGAAATTCACACACACACACAAAAAACAACAAAAAAAAACAAAAAAAAAAAACAAAAAAAAAACAGATACACTAAAATACTCAGTCACAATGATTTATTACTTCGTGCTGGTTTCCTGTATTCACTTTCATCGACAAGGCTTGATTCAATCGGTGTTATGTTTTCATTTACTTCTCGCTTGGATTGTCTCCACAGGTTTACATCATTAAGAAGTCGCTTTCTTGATTACTTGACTATAACGAGATTCGAACCAGTGTGTCATGGTTAGCTCCCTAACCACTCGTCCAGTCGCCTAGAACTCGGTAACGCGCCTGAGGTATGCAGTGATTAATCATAGCAAGTTGTACTCAGATTTTTTTTCTAATCAACTGACAACTCCGCTAAGAGTTTATTATTAGAAGAGTTTAAGAGTTTATTATTAGAAGTAAACCATTGCATGGTATCGACATGCAAAGTATCAAAAACAAGGTACACCCCTGGTCAAAATCTTAAGACCAGATACAAAAGGATTCCAAATCCATTGTTTTCTCTCCTTAATAGTAGTTTTTTTTCTCATATACTCAGTAAACCTTCGAATTTTAGCGGCTTTATTGCCTAACTTTGGGTATGGAGTATTGCTGCCATATATGGTCTGGAGCCCCTTCTGTTTGCCTCGGAGTTCTTGATAGGCTCCAGAGGCGGATATGCAATATAATTGGCCCTGTTCTGGCATCTCGTCTACAGTCACTCTCTCACAGACGCGCCATAGCCTCTCTCTGTCTTTTTTACAAATACTTTTATAGTAATTGCTCCGAGGAGCTGCATTCGCTGGTTCCCTGACTTCATGAATTCAAGCGCCCTACGATGCCGGAATCCCGCTCTCACCCTTTCACTGTCGAAACTCCTAAATGTAGTCGTCTCTTCTACTTCGATAGCTTCATGTCTTGCACCTCTCGCCTGTGGAACTCCCTTCCCTATTACTGTTTCCCTGAGAGCTATAATCTCCAGCTATTCAAGTGTAATGTCAATCGACATCTGCAATTGCTCTGGTCTATTCACTATCTTTCACCTCATCCTTTTTTTCTATCACACTTATCTGATCTTGCTCCAAATTTTCTGTAGCCCCTTGCGTCCTAGTGGCTTCTAGCCTTGCTTGGGGTGAAACGCTTAAAAAGAATGATAAAGAAAACTAACTTTCATCGTCCCATCAATTAATAAACGATCTGGTGCAGAAAATACCAAGCAGGAAATGAACTAAAGATTATTACAAACATAACGGTTAAATCTGCCATAATCGTTAAAGAAGATTATTGGACACCTGCATATTTCCACATTCTTCGGAAATGCTTTTTTGATGTATCGATCTACCTTAATTAATTACATCTTATTGTGGGGCTTGATTGTAATTCGTAACTGCACGATTTAATTAAAATTGTCTTATTTAAATATTTCTTTTAGGCAATTGTTTGAACTTTTCGTCTTAGAATGTATCGGGAAAACATTAACTCTTTAATCAATAAATATCACTTACTAGTTGCTAGGTAGGTCTGGTTTTATTTCTAAATCTATATTTTAAGAACAGGGTAGACATAATTTGCGGTTATCTGTCAGTGATTAATTGGATGTACCCGTATTAGTGCAATTATACACCCGAAGAGTGAGATGTCGATTTCAAATTCCTGAATGGATTCATAGTATATATTTAATGTTTCATTTCCAACCTGAGAACTACTTGCAAGACAAGAGAAAAAAAGTTCAAGAGGCGAATTACAAAATGTGGACATCAGAACAAAACATGGACAGTAGATTAAATACCCAGGAAGTGTTCCAACGGAGAAGGAAAACTTCGACACCGAAAACCGAACTTAAGTTGGAATAACAATATATTCACTTCAAAGGATCGGCAAATTACTATCAGAAAACAAGAAACAGGAAACGCAAAATTTTTTTTAGAAAATTTTTTCCTAATTTTCACCGAATACAAGCTGGAAGGGTCACTCAAGATTGTTAATGTGTGTAGGTGCATTAGCGCAAGAAAGGGCAAGTGGTGAAGTTCTTGGGGCTATGAATAAAAGGTAACAGCTCATTCTAGACATGAGATTTAATTAGCTAATAAAATTTCAGAGTTTAGACGGAGACGTTAGAAGTATAAAGTTGTAGACTTTAGAAGGAACTGGAAATCCAATCCTAAACAGGGAACAAGGGATAAGCCCCTAGTCCTGTTCAAAAGACATTAGAACTGTGTGAACTGGACAACAGTCAAAACTGAAGTAAAGAGTACTAAACTATTATGATGCATCAATCCTCGTATAGTGATTTTTCATGCACAGCTTAGATGTGGCACAAGGCCGAATATTTGGGACACCCAGTGAGGTTCGAACTCACTACTCGGTCATAATTGTTCTAGAATGACAAGCTTGCTAACCATTATATCGCCTTGATGTCTCCACATCAATCCTCGTATATGGGTTTGAATACTGGATAATTTTCTCACAGATTAGGAGAAAACAGGAGGCAATGTAGAAGTGGTTCTACAGAAGGATGCTAAGAATATCATGAACGCCGCACGTAAGCAACGAAAATATTTTATGGAAAATGAAACAAAAAAGACACTTAGAATCAGAAATCCACAGTTTAGATTTATTTGACAGAAAGAGGAAAGAGGGCTTCGAGAATTTGACACTCTCTCGACATATCTAAAGCAAATGGAATAACAAGTGCTAGACATCAGCCTAATTGACGGGTTTGGGTGAATGGACCTTAGTGTGTTCGGTATTAAAAAGACAAAAGTTACTAAGAGCTACAGTGGATAGGACGTCGTGGAGAGCCATATAATCCACGTTTTAAAGGAAATGTGCACGTACAAGAAAAAGATGACAACGAAGAAGAAGAAAAGGAAGACGACGGCGAAGAAGAAGAAGAAGAAGAAGAAGAAGACGATGAAGAAGAAAGCATTTTTGAAATGAATGTAGCACATAAATACCAGTCATGTAAGGACATTTCTTGCTTTTTCAGACGATTTGTTGCATGCCATTGACAACTAATTTTAAAAGAATTATTAGCTTCTCTACAACATTCACTAAAACTCTTCAGGTACTTAATACTAGTGCCGCCAATTAGACAACTGTACCATGGAAAAAACTGAACTTGTTTTAAGTGCTGCCACTTTTGTCTGAACAAATCTAATGCACACATCGATTCAAAGGCTTTGAATAAATGAAAACGCCTTGTAAGCGAACAACGATTTTGATTAAAGTAGGAGTTTAATATACCTTCTAATTGGGATTGCGATTACAATTTTATTTCCTCGAAATTATCAGTAGTAATTGCAACGTTTAAATGAAGAAGCACCGCGAATTTAAGTGGTTTTCAAATACAATTTGATATCCAACTCGGTGAAGTTGGGCATTACGTCATTCAAAAGAGCATAATTTGGGGCTGGAAAGCTTTTGCGGCCAATCAACGTTCTGCACGTCTATTTATATAAAAAAAAAAACGAAATGACCATATTTACTGAAGCCCTTTTGTTGAGCACGTGCATCTGCAAACTACTGTATAAAAGAATGAAAGTTCTGTGAATATTTTCATTTTTTTTATTTTATTTATTTATTTATTTATTTATTTATTTATTTATTTTTGGCAAACGTGAAATCCGTTCTAACAACGGAAAAATACCTCAGCTTTTGAAATTCCTTTAACTGAAACATCAAAATGCGAGCAGAGAAAAATACCGTTAAAGGTATGATGGCTACAAGTTAAAAAGAAAAAAAGATTGCCAGATACGATATCCTCGTCGTCTTTTTCTTCTTTCTGTGTCGTGTCCCATCAGGACGTTGGCGATCATGGCTTTACACAATTTCTTGTGCTTTTTAGCCCTCAGTAAACTTTGCCTTTTTGCTACTTATCCTAAAGTTAGTTCTGGCATCTGTTTACATAAGTCCGTTAGCCAGGTTACGTGTTGTTTTCTTCTGTCACTATGCCTTCAGCTTGTCCTGTGATTGTCAAACTTTTCAACTGCTTTTCCTCGTTATGTACCTGAGAAATATCAACTATCGTTCTCTAATGTTGAGTATAAGTGTACTTTTTGGTTCCATTTTCTCTAAACCTTCGTCGTTGCTCACATTTTCAGTCCATAATATTCTCGCTATCCTTGTACAGAACCACATTTCTATCGTCTCAGAATTCTTCGTCATTGGTGCAAAGATGGTTCAGCATTCACTGTCATATAGGAGGACTCATATTTCATAACAGTTCAGTACTCTTTCCTTTCTTTCTAACGAAATTTTCTGGTTGCTTAATACTTTGCTTAGCTTTTGAAGGCGCTTTCGCTATCCCAACGTGCCATCGAATTTTAATGTCGCACTTTCCGTCCGCTGTTAAAACATTACCCAAATATTTAAACTGTTGCACTTGCTTGATTTTGATACTTCAGTTTTAATTTGCATGTTGGACTCTTCCTTTTGCTAATATTAGGTTGGTGCAAAAACAATGACATAATAATGTCGTTTGTTGACGTATTTTTTAACGTCAAAAAACGACATTGTTACGTCATTATTTTTGCACCAACCTAATAACTATGTCTTCTTCAAAATGGTGTTCCGTCCTTCTATTTCCTTTACTAAATTCTATAGGAGTTACTCTGGCTTCCTTTCTGTGTTTGCTTTTTTTGTCATCTGCGTATCATATGTTGTTAAGATTGTGGCCGCCAATATTGAATCCTTGCGGGACTTCGAATTATCTCCGAATTGCCTCTCTGGATAGGTAAGAATATACATCCTTTCTATTTTTGTATATTTACTGAATTCATTTGTCTCCGTATGCACGCGGTTTGAACCCAATACAGATTGTAGATTATTCTAATGACATTACCCAAAAATTTCAAAGGTCACCTCGTAGTTATTTCAGCAGTTCATTGTGACGTAGAGTATTCCAGAGTAATAACGGTTTATGCGGATACGTAAGATAACTTTTAACCATAGACTTGTACACTTTTAATGTTCGGGAGAACATCCTCTTTGGAGTTGGTTTCATAGAGCAGTGGCTCACGGGAAGAAGCTACTCAAGTGGAACTTACTACCCACCATTGAAATACGGAGAGAATGAGAGTGGTCTGCTAAAATTTGCGTAGCATGTCGGCTCCTAAGCGTGAAGGTTAGAACTGGTGGAACTAAGGAATATATTTAAATTATTGTACTTGCTTGAGTTTGGTATCTCCTATTTGTAATTTACATGTTAGTCTGTCCCTTTTGTTAACAAGCATGTCTTATGACTTCTCGCAATTGATGTTTAGTTCTTTTTTTCTCGCTTAACATCACCAGAACGTCCTATAGTTTACTTTTTGTGACTGCTATCATCACTGTGTCATCTGTATATCTTAAGTTTTTAAGATTGTGGCCGCCAAAATTGAAATCTTGCGGGACTTCTAATTATCTCCGAATTGCCTCTCTGGATAGGTTGTATAAATTCGATGAGAATATACATCCTTTCTATTTTTGTATATTTACTCAATTCATTTTCTCTCTGCCTGTCAATGATGGGGATATTTACAAATCAAAAATGTTCCTGCTTTATTAAAATCTTCAAAAGTAATTTGACATATCGGAATATTTAAGTTTTTAAACATTCACAAGACTCGTAACACGTGAAGGGCTTGTATAGCCCCAATGATTATGCCTAGGGAAACATAGACTGAAAGAGTCCATCCCTTTCCAGGCTTGTTTTCAATTTAGAGTTTTCCTTCTCTCACCCTAGGCTACAGAGCCCTGTCTACCCTGCTATTTAATGAACAGCTGTCGGGAGAATAAACGGATTCATGCTTTTCTCAAATGCATTTTTGAATGTAACAAGCCGAACCAGAATTTCAACTCGACGCCGGAAACACCTTCCACATAGATACCATGTTTACACAACCTCACCATACCTCACTAACCTTCAGGTAGATTTTGTGAGCTCTCACATAGGGGGTCTTATAGGGGGTCTTCTCTTAGTATAAGTAGCGAGACGATATCCCTTACTGCTTAACTAGGTCCGTCGCGTGACTTACAATACACGGTATTCTCCAGTGGTCAGCCATCTGCATAGTGACCAGGCTTAAAGTTGTTTAACTTTTGGAACTGGCGCTTCAACATGAAATAGTTATACTATTCTGAAATAGATGTAGTATACGTAAATTAAATATGTGTTACGTTGCAGCTCGGACTATACACTAGGTTCATTGATAGGGTGCAGCTTCTTCCAGTCATACGCTTGTGGCTTAAAGATTACCCTTCGGCGAGACCATCAGCTGATTAAAAACATGACAATTTTAAGCAGTTGGGTTTTAACCTACTGCTATGAGTGAGTGAAGTTGAGATAGGGCGTAAGTGATGAGGGAATTGAACAATCTAACGGGTGTCTTCCCTTTCCGTTCTCGGAGGTACGCTTCATCTCTTTCTCTATGTGTCTCTTTTCGCGGTACTGGTCAGTTTTATAGCTAACATGTTTCTTTGGAAAGTCGTCTCCTGAAAAAGCAATTTATCTTCATTTAGCAACTTCCCTTTGTCTGAGCCGCTCGTTGAAGCCCATTTCGCGATACTGATAACCATCAATCGAAAATTAAATGTTTCGAATCCGTTTTTGCGACATGATCAGCTATTTCCAATTTAACAAGACCTCAGTTGATTGAAAAGTATAGATTATCGGCATCCATTCGAGTATCCTTTCAGTTGTTTATACTTAATGTTTTTACAATGATTTTTCTCAATACAAGGCCAGAGAGCCACTCGTTGCAATGAGTTAGATAAGTGGCAGAGTTTATGAAGATACGTGTAGAAAATAACGGTTAATCTTATAAGAGATTATGATTATAGCGATCGGGGAAGCATCCACTTGGGAGTCATTTCCGCAATGCAGCGTTTGATAGGAAGAATCTCCTCAAGAAGAACTTACATATCTCCAATGGAATACAAAGGCAATGACGACTGTTCGCTACAATTTTAGAGGCATGGTGGTTCTTAGTCGTGAAGGTCAGAACTGGTGTAACTAAAGAATACATTTCGTCTAAACAATTTCCATGGAAATAGCGATAGAGCAGTGAGAGGCTTGCGACATTTCGTTTGTGGGAAAGGGGATGTTTTGTGGAATATAATTCATCACCCGCAAGGATACGGAGTCGCTTTTGGTCTCTATCGAGAGTAAAAAGTAAAAACTGGGTAGTTCTTTCACATATATAGCAGCTTAGCTCGTGTAAATGTAGAGATTAGCAGGCGGAGTCAGGTACTTGCTAGGGCGGTACAGTGAACCAAAAAGAATTTTCAGCATCTTTAGTGATAGATCCTATGTACGAATTTCACTCGAAGTCTGGATTGAATTTAAGTCCTAACTGGCACTAAAGGCATGGGCATTCTCTGTGGAAACACCCGTGCATCGCGATAGGTGAAACTTTATGGTGCGAATTTCAATAGCGTTATTTATAATTATTTTAACATATATGTCTGTTTAGATTGATACTGGGTTTGTTCATAAAATATACTCAGTTTCTTAAGGCTTCTAATACATATGCAGTATCCGCTCCCTTTTACCAACTGAGTAGCTGTATCAGCTTAGGTGAAACAATCAAGCACCTCGCGTCTCCTGTTCGCTATGGTACTCGCAATTCACACGGTCGACCTTTTAGAGAATGACTGACAGTTAAAATTTTCATATGTTAAAAGGGATTTTTGCGAATGTCTATCCGACTCCGAGAGTATAAAGAATCTTACGATATGAAAGCTGTTCTTAACAGAATCTGCTTGGATTCATTTGGCAACAACTCAGGATGAAAGTCAGAACTGATAGAAAGCGTTTGATATCGAAAGATTTCAATGAAAGTTGGGTGATTGTGGCGAGCCTCTTTTAAATCACCTAAGGCGATTTCCTGTGAACCTATCTGATATAATGGAATATGCATACACCTGTGTTCCCCCCTCACTGGAATATGATTGGCTGGTGTCCGTCATAAATACCGACGGACGTGTAGGTACGAGAGCCAGAAGAGCCATAGTCTGAGACCTATGTCTGTAACGATGCCCATTGGACTACGCCATTGATCTACACTTCTTACCTGAGAAAACGACGCGCACCAGTCGATTACTGCTACCGTATTCTACTTCGTTATAATAGCCAAAACCACTTAGCTACTTCGATTAAATATATCATTTTCTGGGACATAACACTATCCTAGTTAAGTTAGGTATTATTTGTTTTCCTAGTTAATGTGAATAAGTGTTGTTCCTGGTCTGTGCCCAGCACTCTCTTTTCTTAATATCCATATCGAAATTTCCAACCTCCCCAGTTTGTTTTTGTCCCCTTTTTGTCTTGGCTGGGTATCACTCCGTCATTTCTTTTTCCTTCCTGCTCCATTGGTGAGTGTTCTTTTCTATTCTGTCAAACAGCAGAATACAGCGGCCACGCTTATTATTTTGAGGGTTGGGCGGATCCTATCAACATCTGTTTTGTTTTAGTTTGTTTTGCTTGAATTCTTTAGTTTTATTTTGGGTTTATTCGTTTCCCATAAATTTCATAACTCATGAAATGTTTATATAATCTTATAAAAAAAACAAAAACAAAAGGAGTCTTTTTGAACATTTATTAGATGTTTATATCATGGATGTTTTATACCCCCGTGAATATATGTAGTATTGTGGTATATGTACCATTGAGACATGATGGATGAATAGATCGTGATTGTGATTAACTAGGACTAGGATAATTAGGGAAAACCAGCCGTACCCCACTTCCCCTTTCGCATTGTGCCACAACATTTGTAATTTATAAAAATAAATACACTATCTGTCTCCGAAATCAACCTGTTTTAAATGTACGTCTGATGAAGACTCCATTTTCGTTATGGGAAGATTTTACATGCGAGACACGTGCGAATACGTTTTCGTGCCGGAGGTAAGCCATTTTTTTCTTGTGTTACATAAACCTATATCGATAGGAATTAAAATGAATTAATTTCAGCTCCGACCCTGTCAGAATGTTTCAGTTTTTTTTTTTTTCCTAGACGTTAAAATAGTAATTTCATTACTTTAATCAAAACCAAACTAATCCACAAATGTGAGAGAATTTATAAATTTAAATACAAAATTTCGATATTTCTTCAATCTTACAATCATTTACATTGAATGAAAGAAAAAGTCACTGATCGAAATTAGATACGGGAAAGTGATAGGCGTAGATTTTCATTTCGCTTACTTTATTTCCGTCTGTGATTGATTCCAAAGTAAAGATGAAAATTCGATGATAGCCTTCTTGCGATTCGGCTTTGTTTCCTGTAACTGTTTTCTTTTTGCCTTCACGTGATTTATGTGTTTGAAAATGCTTTCTAACTTAAATATTGATCTCTTTTCCGCTGTAACTTGACGCGGGACTAAAAGCGTGGCACTAATTTAAACGTGTGCACGATTCAAAATTTTAAAATGAAAAAGGAATTCACAATAAGAATATGAAAATGAATTATATTTTCACATTTTAAAGACGCCATTAACTTCAGGCCTAATTCAAAAAGTGTACTTTAAATCGCATACGTATAAACAGTGATTTACCAAGCGTAACTTAGTTGTGGCACAAGGCCGAAAGTATGGGGTGACCAAGGAGGAAAGCACTAACCCCTCCGTGATCTAGCGAGACAAAATAAAATTCGACCACAACTATCATCAAAAATTTCACATTCATCAAAAGAGAAAGTAGTTTACTCAGAAGGAAAATTCTCGAGAGAGACATCAAAATCTTACCAATATAGAAATCTACCCCCCACTGATTTTTCTGAGTCTCACCTTCCCTGAAAAAATTAATACTTTCCCAAGCCAACTTACAGGGACACAAATATTGTTGAAAAATCAAAAGAAAACGGTTAAATACATATTTTTGAATATGTATAGCATATGCGTCCATCTCATACCATAATTTAATCACAATCTAAAGAATATTCATTTAAAAAAATTTCTTGAATATTACTCGCATACTTTTTTGCCAGACTGTGAATTCTGATAGTTTGTGTCTTCTGCATGCTTTGTCCGACCTTTCAACCGTCTGATGAACATTCATGAACGTTCTTAAAAAACATTGATAGACCAATGACATCCTCGCTTTTTTATATAAACACGCGCAACAAAATAAATCCTACATTGCAATGATAAAGTCCCGCGGAGTACGAAACACGTAGGCTAGGAATAGTTTGCCTCATGTCCTTTTATATAAATATCACGTTACATCAACTTAAAACTGCCCGAAAAAGTGTGTAAAAACTATATGGAAATTTAAAACATTTTTTCACCCTTGGAAGCGCGGTCTGATGAACCAGGTAAAAATCATATACTTTGGGAAATAAATTATAACCAATGGACCCCTAAGGTTGTCTGTTTTCTACTTAAATTGAATATATATATATATATATATATATATATATATATATATATATATATATATATATATATATATTGAATTATATATATATATATATATATATATATTGAATTATATATATATATATATATATATATATTGAATTATATATATATATATATATATATATATATTGAATTATATATATATATATATATTGAATTATATATATATATATATATATATATATTGAATTATATATATATATATATACATATATATTGAATTATATATATATATATATATATATATATTGAATTATATATATATATATTGAATTTTATATATATATATATATTGAATTATATATATATATATATATATATATATATATATATATATATATTGAATTATATATATATATATATATATATGAAGAAATATAGTCTTAAGATGTGCTATATTTATGGAATAAAGTGCTCAATATCAGAGATAGAGCGTGTGTAAATATAAAAGTGAACATAGAAGTCAACACTTAGAGGCGACAGTCTGTTTCATGCTAGAAGCAATCGTAAGGTCACGAGGCCAGGATTGCATCTAGCATGAAACAGACTGTCGCCTCTAAGTGTTGACTTCTATGTTCACTTTTATATATATATATATATATATATATATATATATATATATATATATATAATCAGAAAACTGATTTTTAGTACCATACCAAGAAAAAATGTTTTAAAGCAGAAATAATAATTTAATATTTAACGATTAAAATCGAAAAAATAATTATAACCTCATGCGCCTTTCGACCGACACTTCATCAGAAGTCAATCGTCGGTATTAAAATACTACTGAAGGGATGGTTTCTTTGAATACGATGTTAAAAGCAGACAAGAGGGGAGAAAAAAATGATCATTATTGTCATCAAATCGAATAAATGTCTCCCCAAACAGTTCCAATTTGTGTGTGAGCTCTTTCTGTCTACACAGTCAGGACGCTGTCTGTTAATCACAGCTTCTAAGATATTCGGGTGGTATTTGGTCCGGGCTCTGTGTAGAACAGAAAAGAACTCTTCTCTCTGAATAATTGTTACTACAAGCATCTGTATATAACATGAGTTCACCAATAGCAAGACTCGTGAGTCTGAATGCCCGGATGATGTTATTTGTATATAATTACGAATAGGACTGAGCGCATGTTTAGCAATCCTCACCTCTAGCCGCTGAATGATTTTCCGACATAGTCAACATCACATTGACATTTATAGTGATAAATAACTTTTGTTGGAGGATAGGCAAAATGTCTTTACGGACAGAGGGCAAGGCACTTCTAGTAAAGAAGATGGTACATAGTACAACAGAATTAAAGTGCATTATAGATGACTAGATCCTACTGGCAGAAGATTGACAACAAGATCCAATCCATGGTAGTTTGATATAAACATGACATTTAGGAGAACGAAAGGCTTTAATATCATTTCACTTAAAAATTTTAAGTTTAATGTTACTTAGAATAACACTTTCAGGATAGCTATTTGCGTGGTAAATGTCGGTGTTTTGCCGAAGTTTAGCTTCCAATTTACATTTTGAGCATATCATTAATGCACGGTGGGTAAGAATTTTGATAAGGTTAATCTTATTGGATTTGGGGGAAAAGGAATATATATATTCCTGTAAAAGTGGGTTTTCTGTATACGCTATTGACGAAACATTTTCTCGACTAACACGTCTAAGAAAAAGCAACATCGTTTCTCCTTCCATCGTAAATTTTAAGGAGGGGTGGAGATTGTTCAAATGTTGAGAAATCTATTCGCTTCGCTATGTGATATAAAAGACGCAAAAGTATCATCGTCATATTCTTTAATTATCGTATATACGTAGGTTACCAAATGTAGGTTACCAAACGCTGGTAACCTACATTTCCCATCATTCCCA
Source organism: Acanthosepion lycidas (assembly GCA_963932145.1). Lineage (NCBI taxonomy): Eukaryota > Metazoa > Mollusca > Cephalopoda > Sepiida > Sepiidae > Acanthosepion > Acanthosepion lycidas. The sequence continues at coordinate 48,253,940 of OZ010577.1, read as the reverse complement.
GTGAATAACACACAGCCTCCGCTTCTGTGGAGACAGCAGCTCAAACACAAATTGGAACTGTTTGGAGAGTCTTTGAATCGATCAGTATGACAATAATGATTTTTTCTCACCACATGTCTCCTTTTAAGATCCTATTAAAATAACACCTCTTGAATATTATTGTAATACCCACGATTGACTTCTGACTATGTCGGCAAAACCATTCAGCAACTAGAAGTGAGGAACGCTCAACATGTGCCTAGTCCTAAGCATATACTAATAACATCATCCGGACATTCAGACACACAAGTCTGCCATTAGTGAACACTTGTTAAATACAGATGCTTGTAGGAACAATTATTCAGAAGAGTTCTTCTCTGTTCTACACAGATCCCGGACCAAATACCACCCGAATATCTTAGAAGTTGTAATTAACAAACAGCGTCCGACTCTGTGTAGACAGAAGGGGCGCAAACACAAATTGGAACTGGCTGGAGAATCATTGATTCGATTTGGATGACATTAATGATCATTTTTTCCAGCCCTCTTGTCTTCTTTTAAGATCGTATTTAAAGAAACCATTCCTTCAGTAGAATTTTAATACCGACGATTGACTTCTAACGAATTGTCGGTCGAAAGGCGCCTTAAGTTATATTTATTTTATTCGAGTTTAATGGAGTTTATATTTAGTTATGAACCATTACAGGTTATTTAATGGCAAGAATGTTTTCAGATTGTAAGAATTTTTGTAAGATAATAATGCTTTAGTGACACACGTTCTACTAAAATAAAGCAATACACGAAAGTAGAAATGGTGTATTCATACATTTTCCAATGGTATTTGCATTTAGGCAGAAATAATGAATCCGATTGGGACTCGGTTCTCCGATTGCCAATTCCGAGCAATTACCAACAGATCCAAGATTAAAACTCCTGGTACTCCCAGACGGTCACCATGTCTAAATACTGGCCAGGCTCGATGCTGTTTAATTTCGGTTATCGAATGAGAAAATGTGTTTCGATGTGATATGGCCGTAAGCCAAAATAAAACACAATTCGAAGGCAACTTCAAATAGACAAAGACGCCTTCCAACAGCTAAACAATGTATAAAGAAGCAGGAAATTTTCGTTAGAAACAAAGAGAGTGCTAAAACGCTATGCGCATTAGTTCCCAAATATGGATGCTGGATATACCAGACGAAAAGGAGACGTTAAGAGATGTAGTTCTACAGAAAACTGCTGAGATTGCCAGAAACGAGAAAGTATTATTAAAATTACAATAAAAAGAAACATTTGGATGAGATTAGAAAGTGAAACCTGAAATTTCTGGGACATATAATGAGGAAAGAGGGTTTTGAAAATTTAACCTTCAAAGAGTATACTGAAGACAAGTCGAGTAGTCGGAAGAAGAGAGTAATGTCTTATAATAATTGTTCCTGTTACCAACTTCTTTAGTTCTTTGCTTCTACCGTTACACTCTATCAATAACTCATAAATAATGAAATATTCCGTTTTGGTCGCTTGGAAATGCAAAGACCATACCAGAGACGCTACTTGGTTTCCATGAAAAAAAGACAGACAGTCAGAAAGAAAAATAAGAGTTTAACGTCTCCTGCTAATACCACATAAATAATGGACTATTCCGTTTTGATCTTGTGGTTAAACAAAAGACATCAAATACACTACTTGATTTCAGTGAGAAAATGAAAGAAAGGATTTGTTTAACGTCTGTTTCAGTGAAATAGAAAAAAAAAAGTTTTCAATTTCAAATCTTTGTATTTGTACTTTTTTTTTTCTTTAAATAACGACCAGCATTCATTTTATGGTTGTTATTGCAATATTTTGTTAAAGTTGTTAAGCTCAAATATTTAACGATACGATGGGAGCATTTCTACGGATATTTTATTGTCGTAGAATAGACCATGACCTTTTTCTATCATTAACTTAAGACTCAGAAAGAGCAAATAGGAAAACCGTGAATTTCTCACGAATTTCTCATTGGAAGAAGACCGATGGTTAAGAGTTAAAATTTGACTATATCAACATAAAATAAGAAGTTGTGGAGAGCTATGATAGCCCATGTCTTGAATAGACATAGTATATATACAAAAAAAAGAATATAAAAAGAAATTGACATGATTCTGTTGTCATTAACCTCAATGATCGGATAAAATTTCATTGCTTTTCAATATTAGATGAATACAAGCAATTAAAGGAGCAGAAAACACCAGCGAATAGAAAGCGCAAATACGAATTTGACCTTGAACTTTCTTCCCATGTATTGCCGTGAATTTTGCTGCCATTAATACGCTTCAAACAAGGTGAAATAAAAAAATAAAAAAAAAACGAAAATATCGTGTAAGTATCGATCTCCCCCGCAACCCAAAAAAGAAAGCGAAATCTAATCCCTCGCGAGCTCAAGTGAAAGAAAACGTAAAATGGCGAGAAAGTGGGGTGGGATACCTGTACTCCTCTAGCCTGTAAAGATGCTGCAAAGTATCTGATACCCGTTGGGTGTTTACTGTTTGCTTTTATTCTAGTAATTCCACAAAGAAATTTTTGCATTTTTTTTTTTTTTTTAATATTACTGCTTACGCTATGCGTTGAATGGGTCGGTGCCAGTAAGTGGGTTTCTTCAAAATTATCTTCAGAGAACAAACAGAAACAAATTTCTCCAAGATGTATAAGTACACATTTAAGAATTATTCTTTTCTGAGCTTTCACTGAATGTTGGTGTTTTTGTTTTATTTTTTATTTTTTATAATTTTCGGAATTTATATTTGTTTTTATTTTAAAAACAAAATAAAAAAAAACACATAGAAAATACGCATTACCGCATTATTGCAGCAACTAGATATATTTCACTGTACTTAAATTATGCAATGGTCAATCTTACCTCAGCGCATTGAGATTGGCTTGTGTATAAAACTCCGAGCCGCACAACCAGTGAAGTAAAATCAAATATACATATATATATATATATATATATATATTATATTTGTTTTTTTTTAGTTTAACTTAAAATACAAAGTTTCTTTCCATTATCAATTTGTATTTTGAGTTTAATTTTTATGATTGAATTTGAATTGAAGTTTCAGTTTTGAAACATGGGAATTTCGGTGTTGCGATGATTATATAATTTAAAAAACTGTTACAATATTATGCTCTGTGGTCGTATCGAGAACTGTTTTTTAAAAAGAAAAATAAATGCTAAAAACTCATAGTTCTTACCTATTATTTTAATATATATATATATATATATATACATAATGGTGAATTTGAGCAGCAATCATTCTTTTATACAAGTTTCGTTAAAGATGACGATGACTGGCAAGGTACTGTCTTTAATCATTTTATTTTCCTTGTGTTAGTATAAGAAATTTTTCCGGACATAAATTGCATAAAAATTGTACGAATGTTCTGTATATTGCGGTGTTTTCAGTTATTCTTTAACTCTTATGAAGAATGCGTCTATGTATGAATCTAGAGTTATGGGAATGTTTTCTTTATTTTCCGAACACGGTCAGGACATTGTGACCGTGTTCATAGTTTATTGAGTGATGGATTTTTCGTTTTTATTATCAATATTTCCAAGATTTAAACTTAAGACAGCTTAAAAATACTAGAGTTGGAACACACACACATATATATATATATATATATATATATATATATATATATATATATATATATATATATATATATATATATATACAACTTTCGTTAAAGACAACTTACAAGGTAATGCAATTAACCTTTGAATGCCTACTTAGATGTAAAATAGTAATTCTTTTATTAAACAACTCAGTTATGCGAAACAGACGTTAGTTAACAATGGTTTTCCTGAGTACCTCATCGACCACCAGATTAGACAATTTCTTTGTAAAATTCCTAATAGCGATAGTGAACATACAGATAAAAACAATAACATTAACATCTTCTATAAAAGCCAAATAAATGTTAGCTATAAGCAAAACAAATTTTCTCTTAGACATCTAAAGAAATACACAACACCAGTCGATCAGAACAAGAAAATTAAATTATCTACTGCAAAAATTTTTACACGGACAACATTATCATCAATCATAAAAAAAAATTCAAAATTTAAATTATAGTGCTGCAATATATCATGAGTTCAAATAACTCTTAAGGATCTGTGTTGATGAGCAAACCAAACACATAAATAATTTATATTGGTCATACAACTACACGCCTACCTAGACGACTCACGTTACAACTAAACGACCATAGCGCAATGAGGACTAACCTACACACTCACGGAAACCTACCAAATTCCATCCGCAACATACTAATACAAAATAATAATAGTCTCATCCACATGTAAAATAAGATTAAATATAATGGAAGCACTAATAATAAAAAAGGAAAAACTAACACTCAATAACATTATCTATGAAGACGGCTAACAACGTGCTGATGACTTTGTAAAATAAATCATTACTATAAGTTCCTATACATACATAAAAATCCACACATTCAGTTAAAAATAAAAATTATCCTTAATAAAGGTTAAAAGAATAGCCGATAGCGCTCGGGTATACAAAACATTTGGGCAGCTTTTACACACTTAAAACTAATTCCAAAGCTTAACCGCAGTACCCTGTCAGCCATTTTTAACGAAACTTCTATAAAAGAGGGATTACTGCATATATATATATATATATATATATATATATAATTTTTGTATTTAGGCAGCAAATTCTCTTTTACGCATGTTTGATTGAATAAATTACAGACATTACTTATGCTAATTTTTAATAACATCCGTTCATACTCACGAATAACGTTCCGTGTATTGATGTTAAATGACAAGAGAAATGTGCGATAGCAGTTTAAGTTGCTTTTATTTTCATTTCACATGTACTTTCGATCTTCTTATAAGATCATCTTCATGATTGAAAGTGGTACAAATCTATATGTGGTTTATTAGTATACATATATATATATATATATATATATATATATATATATATATATATATATATATATATATATATTCGAGGGTAGACAGAGAATTTCAGAGTCACCCTATGAATTTTTCAATCCACCCTGATATATGTGTGTGTATATATGTATGTATATGTATATGTAAACTTTTTCATATGTATGTATGTATATATATATATATATATATATGTCTGTATATATGTATGTATGTATATATATTTGTGTGTATGTGTATATATATGTATGTACATTTATATATATATTTGTATATGTATATATATTTATGTATGTATGGATTTTAGAGTGGCACTCTACGAGTGATTGCGCTACACGAGTATATATATATATATATATATATATATATATATATATATATATATATATGATATAAAGTTAGTTGGGTTATCCGTATTGATAATTCCTGGGAAGAAATAAATTCCGAGAGTTCAATTTAATAACAGCGCAGATTTTAATTAATTAATAAATAGGAGATTTCAGCAAACCATGGTAATATTTTATTTCGCAAAATCGAGAAATTAGATTTTGCTTCGTCACACCTGGCAGCTTCCAAAGAAATATTCTTGAAGGAATCGAAAACCGAAAAGCGAAACAATATTTAAGGGAAGTTGTGTTTCAAAAAAGTTCTATTAGTGAAATAATGAACCAGTTTTTTCGGAAGAATTCTTGAAGAATTTTTGAATCCGCCAGGTCTGACGAAGCGAATTCTCGAAAATATTACCGCAGCTTTCTTACGTCTTCAATTTATTCACACACACACACACACACACACACACACACACACACACACACACACACACACACACACACACATATATATATATATATATATATATATATTACCACTTTTAACTTTATTTTTAGTAGATAGACGCTCCTTGTGCATGTATATCTTTGGTAATATTTATCGAATATTCACGTGATTTCCTTTTTTGAGAGACCAAATTACAATGTACCAAACTATTTTGCTCTATCTGTGTATCGCAAAAAGTAACTGGCATGATACACGAGGTACATGATGAAATAAGTTTTTATAATCTATCTATATTTCTGACTATATTTCTAAAATCAGGTATTATGTACAGTATTTACATTATGCGGACCATTGTCCTCATCTTTGTCGCCATATTTGTCACAACGATTCGGAGTGTACAACGGCCGAATCGTTGTGACAAATATGGCGACAAAGATGAGGACAATGGTCCGCAGAATGTAAATACTGTACATAATACCTCATCTCAGAAATATAGACAGACTCTGAAGGATCGGTACGGACCCGATATACCAAAAATATGGAGAAAAATTGAGAAATCCTACCAGAAACTGGCACGAATATCGAACCATCTGACATTCCTACACCGATGCAGAGACCTACAATTCATCCTTTCGGGCTTGGCACCAAGACTTCCCATCAATTCAAGGAGAGCACGTCGGGTCGCAGAGAAAGCGGGACACGCCCTTGTCCGAGAGAGAATCCAGTACAACCGTTGGATAAAACATCGACTACAAGCTCATATCTCCCAGACGCTCGAGGATTTCTTCAACAGAATTACTAATGAACATATATCTCTCTCGAGTGAGACCCCCCATACAGGAGAACATGACTAAAGACTGTGTGTACGCTATCCTGTGCAGCTGCGGAAAGGAATATAAAGGAGAGACAGGCCGCCCCCTCAAGGTAGGGCTTCAAGAACACCAGAAAGCTGTAACGCGAGGAGAAGTAGAAAAATCAGGCGTGGCTGACCACATATGGAGAGAGAAGGGAGATCACCGCCCCCTGCGGGATCATGTTGAGATCATAGATAGGGAACACCATTGGAAAATTCCTAAACTTAAGGAATCAGCACATATGCTAGGCCAGAAAAATCTCCTGAGCCGACCAAGCATAGAAATAAATACAATATGGGAACCAGTAATAAGGAGTGCCAGAGAAAAGCAATGATAACAAAGTTGCAATATGAGCTCTGGTAAAAACATGCCAAATTTGCAATATGAGCTCTGGTAAAAACATGCAATGATAACAGCAAAATTGCAATATGAGCACTGGTAAAAATGGTTGCTGAAAACATTAGGTTTATAATACTCAGAAATTCATACACAGATGTCCTCAAGGCACAGTGGATAAAGGCGTTGCTTAGATCCAGTGACAAACCCAAAGAGTGTGAGTTCAATACCCGGTTAAGGCAGTGGAGAACTTTCAGAGGGAAAATTAGCAGGAGATAACTGATAACTGACATCCATCAAACATGGCACGTGGAACTAGAACAGTCTACCCCAGGGATCGAAATAAAGGGTTCAGTTCGAAATTCCAACCACCTGAAGAAGGCCGGAGCGTACAACGGCCGAAATGTTGTGACAAATATGGCGACAAAGATGAGGACAATGGTCCGCATAATGTAAATAAAGTTTTTATAAGTGAATATTTGCGGGTCTCACGATACGCGAGATCGCGCGTTACATGAGTATATACGATAATTAAAGAATAATACGTATTATTTTTATGCGCGTGCCTAGACATTATACGAGATGTATACGGCACCATATTTTTTGCTTCATGATATTATGCAGGTCGTGTGCATTGTCTTTACTGTCAAAGTCTTTTTATACGCCTTTCCTATATTTATAGGTTCATAAAGAAAACTTTAAAAAAAACTGTTCATATGATCGATTCTTTACATACAATGGGTCGTTACCAAACAATATGTGGTTGTTATCTTGCTGTGGGTGCATCTTTGTGTCTAAGTGCGCGGGCCTATCTGTGTGTGTGTGTTGCTGTTTGCGTGCACAAGAAAAGAGAAAGAGGAGAGTGACAGAAATTTGAATTCCTGCTCAATTAGCCTGGCGTATGAGTCGGCGTGGTGAGGTAACAGTCCTTTGATGATGTCGCATCAAACGATTTTGTTACAACCGACAAAAGAACAGCAAGAAAATCGAATAGAACAACAAGAACAACAACAACAATAATAATAATAATAATAACAATAATCATAATAATAAACGGAAATCCAGACTCCATTTTTACACGTTACATTTTCTTTGATGCAGGTTCCTCATTTTCGTCCGTTCGCTTAATTCTTCATAATATGCAGTAACACTGTGAAAACGATTGCTATATCATCAGCAAGCAGAAAAATCCTCGATGTATATGCAAGTTATTAAAGAATATAAGACAATGCAAAGAGCTTATACGTCAGAACAGATTGTTTGGTAGTTTGGTATATTATTTATGGCGTATCAACTGTTTGTGGGTTATTTAAAGCTGAAAAATATTTTTGATTATATGAATAATTCTTGTTTTTCTGCGAGTGAATATTGCAGTAACTATTTTTTAAGAATAACAATTATTTTTCCAGATACAACAAATACTATTTAAACTATATGGAGGTACACCTTTACTATTGGTGTTTATGCATAAGGGGATGTAGCAAACCAGAGTAGAATTAGAACAAGGCTCTCATTGTTTAATGTAAAATTTAAAAGTGGTCACAACTTAATCGTAAAGTTGAAATCCTTAGCATGACAATATATATATATATATATATATATATGTGTGTGTGTGTGTGTGTGTGTGTGTGTGTGTGTGTGTATTTACCTTGTGATAAGAGCGTCCCGATATATATATATATATATATATATATATATATATATATATATGCAGAAATATAGTTTTAAAGTGTGCTATATTTATGGGATAATGTGCTCATTATCAGAGATAGAGTGTATGTAAATATCAATATTGAAGTAAACACTCAGTGGCGACAGGCTGTTTCATGCTCGACGGAATCTAGCCAATTCAACTGCAAAAAGATGAGTCTTTGTTGCTAATTTAGTACTGCGCTTAAATCCATAAAATCTAGGTACTATAGTTGGAAGATTATCCAAACAATTACAATGAAAGTATTTTTAGAAAGACAAAGGAAAGATACGTTGCAGCGATGGGAAATTGACGAAAGCCGAGATGGAAGGTCAGGATCAATAACATTGCGGATTCATCTTTAGATTTTCTCAAGAATCACTAAATGTATAGAAAGAGCACTGGAGCATATGTTGCAGCAGTATTCAAAGCATGGACGAATGGTAGATCTATGAGGATGTTAGATCGATTCTGCAGGGAAAAATCGTTTGGGGCGACACAACATTAATTCCAATTTACCACTGTAATAAAACTTTTAACTATAAATTAAATCCTAATGATAACCTTCAATCCAGTATCAAATTTCCTGCCGTTGCATATACATCCGCGACCAACTCGTTCAGAAATGTTAAAACTATCCGCTAAAATACGATTATTTCCAGGTCAATAATTTAAAATGATGCAAGCGAATGAATCTATTAAGTCTTAAAGAAGACAACACTTACTCAGCTGTTAAGGACAATGTGCTACAGAATCACAAAGATCTTTACCAACAAACAAAGACCACATCACCCGAAAACTTCCAACAGCAACAACAGCGAAAGTGGATAACACATGTTACTCGAAGAAAAGTTATATAATCAAAATGCTGACCTTCAACACTACCCTAAACAAAAGGTTAGAAATAAACACACATCAACATTAGAAAGAACATCAGTTAGTTGACTGACTAAGCCTATTGCAATTACTATTACCATATATATACGAAATTAAATTTAATATTTCTTGCGTTATTTTCTATCTAGTATTAGTAAACGTTTAGTACTGCTAATTATTACAAACTTGTTTTAACTTGGTTGTCCATACTTACGGATACGTGTCAATCTATACTAATCCCACTAAGTGCCATCTCATATATAAACTGAAACTAAGCAGCGTCTTTCCCTCTCTTCTACACGATCAAAACGGAATAGACCATTATTTATGAGGTATTGGCGGGAGACGTTAAATACTTCTATCATCCCTTCTTTCTTTCTTTCTTTCTTTCTTTTCTTTTCCTCATTGAAACTGAGTTGTGTCATCGCATTAGTAAATATTTAAGCTAAACGACTTTAACAAGGTCTTCTAATAATAATCATAAATATGAACGCTGGTCATTATTTTAAGAAGTAAGGGGATACAAAGATTTGAAATTGAAAACTTTTTCCATTTCACTGAAACAGCCGTTAAATTCTTCTTCTATTCTTTCTTTCTTTCAGTCATTTTCTAACTGAAACCAAGTAGTGTCTTCCCCCTCTTTTCCAGAGATCAAAACGGAATAGTCCGTTATTTATGAGTTATTGGTAAGGCGTAACCGTCGTGCAAACTAAAGAAGAGTGTAACAAGACGATTATAATAGTATTCTTAAAACAATTATTTTAGATGAGATTTTAATAACTTAATTGTACATACTGAATTACACCTTTTTTAACTTTAAAAAATAGATTTTCAGGTTCAGACTGGATTTTCTGATGTAAAAGACTTCGAAATGCGTTGTGGTGTCCTTCCTCTAAAAAGTCTACTTTGGACTCTTCCCCCATTATAAGATTAGTAGGAGAGAAGGCTTTGGGAGAACAGTCGAACAGTTCAGGTCACCTCGAGGCGGTGTAATGGTTAGTAAGCTAGAACAATTGCGACTGAGTTGTGAGTTTGATCCTCACTGGGTGCCCCACACGTTCGGCCTTGTGTCACATCTAAACTACGCTTGGAATATCTCTGAGTCTTAGAACAGTCACATAGATTGTCCAACTGTCGAACTCTCTGCCTCAAGCAGAGAGGAAACCGAACGAGGCTTTGCTGTAGGGCAAAGATTCGTCCAGGAATATAGACAGGTCCTGAACCCGTTTACGCGGGTTCTAAGGGAATCTTTTTGCCCAGAGTACCCAAGGTAAACTCGGCCTTGTGCCATATGCATCCCTCGTGGGGCGTGGGGAGCTGTTAAATATAACAGTTGAATAGATTGTTCAACCTAGGCTGTGACTTTTCGCAGCTGCTGAGGAAGCCGGAAGAGGATTTGCCAAAAAGCAAAGTTTCGTTCGGGGAGGCAGATATGCCCTAAACCCTTTTATGCGGGTTCTAAGGGAATAGTTTTGCCCGAGCCTACGGGCTCGGAGAACGCACGGTATACTCAGTCTTGAGCCACATACATCCCTCGGTGGCGGTGGGCTGTTAAATATTAACAGACGAATAGATTGAACGCTGGGTCAACCAACATACACTCACAAGTCTTGTAATACTTTTCTGTTGTACTTACTCTTTAATATATGATATATCAGCAACAATTGTTTTGTTATTTCTTTAACGATTTACTTGGTCACAACAGAATGAAAATGAACTTTGCTTTAATTTCCAATGCTATTCACTGAATATTGAATATTCATTTCTTTCGGAAATTTTTAATCCTGAAGAAAAAATGATAGGCTATATAGCAGTGGCTATCAAGTTTTTAAAATGAGACCAAGCGCCACGATATTGTTTACAATCTACTTCATGAAATTCATTGTGTGTATTTATCTGTAAATTTCATCTCAAGTTTTATATTGGAAAAGTAAGTTAAATCCACTTTGCTAGGAAATTTACGTGTGGTTATTTTCATAATCAAAACAAATAAAATATTTATGTTTATATAGAAAAAATAATTCCCCAGCTAAATATTTGGTTATTTTCGTAATTTACAGAAATAAAGTATTTATCTTTATATAGAAAATAATTCCCTAGCTAAATATTTGGTTATTTTCATAATTTATACAAATAAAGTATTTATCTTTATATAGAAAAAATAATTCCCCAACTAAATATTTGGTTATTTTCATAATTATACAAATAAAGTATTTATCTTTATATAGAAAAATAATTCCCCAGCTAAATATTTGGTTCTTTTCATAATCTATACAAATAAACTATTTATCTTTATATAGAAAAATAATTCCCCAGCTAAATATAATGTTTAATTAAACCGTTCCTTTCCTACTGCGTTTCTTAGACTGCAGTTTTATTTGCTCATGACTTTCTTGTAAGGTACTCAGACGCTGTTGACTATTCATTGATCATTTGACTTCAATTTGGCCATGAGATAGACTGTCATTGACGTCTGTATCGTTCTATTCGTAATCATTTTATATCGAGAGGTGTTTTCATTTCTAGTCACTTTTATATGAATCACAATTTTAACATGAGAATTTATTCAGCAAAACGAGATTTATATAATGCTGAGATTGAAGCTGAATCGTGAATAACATTCACCATTTAAAAAGTATCACTTGAACGGTTTAATTAGATGGTTCATTGAACATTACTTTATTTTTGAATTCTGGTTTGTTTGTTTAGTTTATATTAACTTCTTATGGGTCATTTAATGTCGAAATTTCATTTTCTTAGGAGTATTAGTAATTTTTTTTTCCGAAAATATATTGCTGGTAATTTTTTCCAAAAATCTATTGCTGGTAATTTTTTCCAAAAATCTATTGCTGGTAATATTGTTTTTACCAAAAATATATTGCCGTTAATATTTTTTCAAAAATATATTGCTGGTATCTTTAGTATAAAATGTATTTCTATACTTTCATAGTGTTTTGACCTCAGTTTGGGGGTTCACTATTTGACCATAGTTAGGACTCTAACAAGTGCTACCACTCCAGCTCAAGGGGGAACTTCGAACAACAGCAATTAAGAGGTGGTTCTACGCTCCTTAAAACTTCCTGATCAGCGGCCTTGGTGTCGGATGTAGTTTATCGTCATAAACTGCTTTAATCCACCATTGAATCTCAATACATTTTCCAAAATATTTATTTCATTGTATCACAATAGTAAAACAATTGCTATACTTTTTGACTCCACGAGTTCACTAGTATTTCTATAGAACCAATCGGGACATTGACTTTGTGTCACGTAAATATGGTTGCATAAGAAATGTAAAATCCATTTGGAATATATGCAGATATGAAAACTCTTAAAATAGTAAAAGAAGAATTTTAAAATAGGCAAATTCCTTTTACTGCCGATATAATTTCGCAATGTATAAAAATCATTTTCCCGTCCTGTGTAAGGCGATAAACTACATTCGACAGTAAGGCCTCTAATCAGGGGGTTTGAGGAGCGTGGAACCACCTCTTAATTGCTGATGTTCCCAGGTCCACTGTGACCCGACATGGCAGCATCTGTTAGGATTCCAGCTATGGGCAAATATTTACATCCCACCTCCCACAAATGGCGCCAAAACACTAAGAAAGTATAAAAATAGGTTTTAAT
>OZ010577.1:48210835-48235835 GCA_963932145.1 Acanthosepion lycidas | reverse complement strand
GGGAAGACACAGCGGGGCTGACACGAAATAATTTTAACCTTCTCGCTTTTTAGCTGAATAACTCAAACAGTTTTTAAATTATTCTTACGCAAATGCCGTCAGGATGGCTAAACGTCTTATCTGAAAATCTGGGGAAAAAGACACCCAATTACTTTTCTGTTTTTTTAGAATATTAAACATGTATAATGGATAATTATGCTGTTACACGATTTGGACAATTTTGCTGTTACACATGCAAAACCGCCCATATATATATATATATATATATATATATATATATATATATATATATATATATAAGGTTGGTGCAAAAATAATGACGTAATAATGTCGTTTTTGACGTATTTTTTAAACGTCAAAAAACGACATTACTACGTCATTATTTTTGCACCAACCTAATATATATATATATATATATATATATATATATATATATATATATATATATATATTAATAAATGCACATATACATAAGTTTGGTGTGCGAGTAATGATTTGTTGTGCCTGACGAGTTGGGTAACCAACAAAACTTAAGTCGCACATCAAACGTAGTTATATGTATATTTATTAACATATATTTCTTCGCCCTGTCTAATCACATTGAGCGCTATTATGGCTACCCCGCTTGTCTAAATTTGGCAATTATTTATTTGCTTACCAACATATGTACTCCAGCACGCGCGTATACGGTCGCTAATATCTAGTTATTTCATTTACCTAACCCTACACACACACAAACATATATTAGGTTGGTGCAAAATGTTGTTTTTCTTTTGAAGTTGAAAGTCAAAAAACGAAATTATTTTTGCACCAACCTAATATATATATATATATATACGCACTTACACGCACATGCACACTCACACACACAAAAGACTGTTTCAAGAATTAAGGTCAAAACATTCGTTATTGTTTTTGCTCGTCTTTGGGGAACACGTTCAGTCCGAGATATGTTAGATCGCATCGGAAAACCTGTTTAGGTAGACCATTAAGTTTGGGTATTTCAATGTAATATTCAATCAATTCTGACCATCTTTTGTCCTCATTATTAATTAACTTTCTAATTCATTTGTTGTATTTTCGGGGCTCTCGGAAATTATTTCATACACATTGAATTTTTCATAAACGTATGTGTCACTGATTAAAATATTTACCTTTTCGTTGTTATCCTGAATGACAATACCCACAATCCCACATCTTTTGTATTGGGAACTGATGGAAATGTCCGAACCTTTTTGGTTTCATTTTCTGCTGCTTTTATGTGACTTTGTAATAACGTCAGTTTATTGTCCGCTTTTAATGCACCAGTGGTTATTGCCTGTGTGAAACCTCTGTTGAAATCCGTATCATTATCGACCTAAAATATCAGGGATTGGAAGTACTCCCCAGAGACTAGTGAAAACTATAGTAAATATATATAAAAGAAAGAGGGAGAGAGTGGGATGAATAAAATTACGCCAGTATTTGAGAACATATATTTAGCGGGTCATGTATGGTAGACAAAATATGGTAATGTTACGCGCCAATCGGCAGATTTTTACATTCTCATTTGTCTTTCAAACCTATCGAGTGGCTTAACATGGCTAACACTGACCTGATATACGTAATGAAAATATACACCATACTTATGCCATCATCCAGTCACAACAAATCAAATTTAATTTAATCAAATTTCTGAAAAGGAAGGAAATGTGTGAAAAACAGCAACGTGATTCCGATTGATTGATCCCCTTTCTACAGCTTATCAACAGCTTATCTACAGCAGGTCTACGCTTTGTGGGCTATTTAAAGTCAGAAAATATTCTTTGAATTTAAGAATGGTTTTATTTGTGGGAGATACTATGTTGGCATCTCAGTGCCACCCTTTCACTGTCGAAACGGCTAAACGTAGCCGTCTCTTCTATTCCAATAGCTTCATGTCTCGCACTTCCCGCCTGTGGAACTCCCTTCCTCTTCCTTGCTTCCCTGATAGATATAATCTCCAAATATTCAAATGCAATGTCTATCGACATCTTCTAATGCCCTGATCTCTTACCCGTCCTTTTCTTCATCCTTTCCTCTATCACGCCTCTTTACTCTTGCTCCCACTCTCTGTAACCCCTTGAGTGCTACTGGCACTCCCGCCTTGCTTGAGGTGAAATGCCTAAAAAAAAAATAATAATAATGATTTACTGTTACGAGTTTTAATAATTAACCTGTAATTTGGGGGGAATAGGTGGATTCATGCCTTTCGCAAGAGCAGCGTAAGAAAATATAACGAATCCAACTGGAGTTGGAACTTGGCTCCCCGATCCACAATTCCGTGCCCTTATCCATTACAGCACCGGGACATCCGACACCTTGTATTCTCAAGTTGTCACCCACCTATGTAATGACCAAGCTCGACGTTACTTAACTTCGAGAACTAGCGTTTCAGAGTAAGCCTATATTGGCTAGAGTAGTAATGACCAGTAAAACTGGTTTCTTAACTGCTACTCCACGGGCTAGGGATTTTATATGACACTAGTTGGGTCACTGACGTTTCAAGTTATAAAAATTTGAAGTTGATTTCAACATTCCATTGAAATGAATGTTAATTTTATTATGATTCAGTTACATATTGCACTCGACATTCCGATTAAAAATTACGAGCTGTAATCTGTTACACCAACCGCATATCCAAGCTGACAAAACTTAGTATTTTCAAGTGGTCACACATCTAGATAATGACCAGGCTGGGCGTTGCCTAGGGGAAAAGGAAGAAGGTATTGAGTTGTCGAATTTCTCAGAAGATGCTTTGTCAGTATTAATTTTTAACGAGCCATTTTTTCTTCTTTGTCACCCTTCTGTACGCCTAGAATTAATAAATTATAGTACGGTATGAACCTAATTGATTAGAAGTAGCATATTCACATTTACTATTTTAAAATTAGTTTGGAAACTAGATATCACGATAGATGAAAAATGAAACCCCGAACTCCGAAATCGGATTGGGAAAGCAAAAGATGCCTTCCGAAAGCTTAACGAAGTATCAAGAAACATGAAATTTTCGTTTGAAACAAAGAATAGAGCACTGGACATGACACTTGTGCTCAGGATTTAAAACAGTTGCAATTTCTTGTATATTTTGTTTTTTAATCATTTCACTCCAAGCAAGGTAGTAATACCACTAAAACGCAGGGGATTACAAAGAGCGAAAGTGAAAAAAATAAGTAGACTGAGCAGGTGAAGGTTTGAGGAAAGAACAAAAAGGAACAGGATTCAACAAGACAGAGGCATATGGTTACTTTTAACTTTTTGAAGATTGTAGCTACCAGGGAAGCAAGAAATCGGAAGGGAATTCAACGGCTGGGAAGAGCGAGAAAATAAACTCTTCAAGAAGAAGTGGCGGTTGCATCTAGCTATGTCAATAGTAAAATGCCTGTCTAGTCGAACGCTTAAATTCATGTACTCGAGGCGCCATGAAAAAAAAACCTCATCAAAGCAGTTGTCATGAAGGTATTTGTAGAAAAGACAGAGGGAAGCCTCATCATCTTGGAGAGAAAATGACTGTAATCGAGATGCCTGGTCGGGATCGATTACCTTCTTTGTATTTTGTCAAGAATCTCTAGATGTACAGCAGGAGCGCAAGTCCAGGTTTCAATTTACGGACGTTAGATTTATAAATGTGCAAGATGGATTCTGACGAGAAGAATCTTTTAAAAGAGGCCTTGGAGAACTTGACACTGACAGTACATATCGAAAGCAAGCGGGTCTTCACAACTTCTTAGGACTTAGATCTGTCACCTACTTCTTTCCTCATATGTTCAGAAAATGCCATATCAATCCTCCTATATGTTAGTTAATGCTTGTTAAATTCAACACAACAGAATCCTGGAAATAAAATAAATATGGTTCTACAGAAGCATGCCAAGAATACAATTGACGGAGCTCGTAAGTATTAAGGAAAATATAAATATAAAAGACCCTTACCATCAGAATTAAAGATAGTTGAAATTTCTTGGGCATATAATGAGAACAGAGGGCTTGGACAAGTTGACACACACGAGACATATCGTAGGGAAAAGAGAAAAAGTCCACCTGCCCGACCAGCTTGTTAGCAGAAAGAGTGTTAGAAAGATAACAAAAAAGGGTATTAAGGTAGGAAGCTGTGGAGATCCATGTTTGTCTAGGTCCTAAAGAAACATGCACATAGAAGAATAATATCAGGATGGAAACTTATGCTTCATAGATTACGCAAGTGGTTTTTATAGTGATTTTCCAAGCGTAGCTTCACTGTGGCACAAGGCCGAAAGTAAGGGGCACCCAGTGAGAATTGAACTCACTACTCACTCGTAATTGTTGTAGCGAGACAAGCTTGCTAACCATTACACCACCTCGAGGTGCCCCAAGTGATTTTTTATAAGTTACAGCACAAGGATGTTTCAACAACTAGGAAAAAAATTGATCAAATTCGGAAGGATGTTAGAAAAATCCAGAACGTATACAGGAAGGAACCACCTGCAAATGGACAGAAATATAAGGGTAAAAAATAGAAATGGGCTTAAGACAAGGCTATGACTTCTCGCCGGATTTTATTTAATCTGCAGGGGTAGGCTGTTCTCGTTCCACTGCTCATATCTGGGTATATCGTCTAGTTCTTATTTTATTTAGTGCTCGCCTGTTTCCACTGAGTACATCTACCCATTCCTGACTCAGAGATTGAATTCACAACCACTATATCACGAAATCTTCAAAACAATGCTTTTCCCCATCAGGCCAATGTCTCGTACAAAGATGAGGACAATAATCTGAATATAATTAGTGTAAATACTGCTAACTCCTCATACCAGAAATTCAGACAAGAATTGTTTTATTAAGAGAGAGAAATGCTACACCGAAATCCGAATGCGCATAGAAGAAATATAAGATGCCTTCCAAAAATTAAAGAAGGTATTAAGAAACAAGAAAATTTCATTCAATTAAAAATGTCATTAAACTCACCATAGGGATAGAAAATGAATAACATAGGTATACAAAAATAGAAAGGGGTTTAAGATAATGATGTGTCTTCTCGCTGGATTTGTTCAGTCTCTGTCACGTGGTTTATTTTGAAGAAGCCGGATATCTAACCAGCCTAAAAAAAAATCATGTTTTGATGTGACAATAATTTTCTTAAACTAGGGAAATTTATTTTTGTTCAATAAAAGTTAACAAATAAAAAAAGGATTTTACTTTTGCCGCAGCCTGCCTATTAAAGTGAAGAATTAATTTTTAAAAAATGCTTTTTTAACTTATCCAATGTTTAGCTGATTTTTCTGGAGGGTAAATAAGAAACGGACATGTCAAGAATCCACTTGACAAAATCAGAATTCTGATATCTGTTTTTTTTTTTTTTCCCCCCGAACCAAGGATGAAAGCGTGTCATTAACCTCGTGTTTAATGAAATTGTTTCAATGTTAAAACGTCCTTAATAGATTTTTTTTAAAAAAAGATTCTTTGGATGGAAGAAATGCAAATTACATGTTTAATATTATGAGGAAGCTTCTGCCGCAAAAAATAGTAAAATATAAAAACGTTATTTTCACATTGTAATTTTTAACAGAACTAATTTAATCTTAATTTTAGTGTTGCTTTATTGAAAATTATCAAACTTTAATTAAAAGTCCGTGAGCGAACTGTCAAGATTTGAAATTAAGGGGCTTCCTGGTGAGACTCAGTTTTGCAGTCCGTCTCTCTTTGTCTCTTTTAGTAGGGCAGTCTACATATGATTACTGTTTTACTGATAAAGACACGTGGAGAAAACAGTCACAAAGCTCACTCCAAATCACGCGAATTCAAGATAAAAATAAATCTTTTTGTTTCTCCTCCTTTTTTTCTTCTTCTGTGTACCCTGTCCCTTCATTGGCAATCATGGCTTTCCAAAATTTCCTGTCATTTGTAGCACTTGATATATTGTTTTGTTTTTTTTGTTTTTTTTTTGTTTTTTTTCTCTCCTAAACCTTGCTCTGCCATGAATTTACCCAAGCTCGTTAGATAAGGCTATGGATTGATTTTCTCTGTCCCTCTTGCCTTCCGTCTATCCTGTAAATATCATTTTTTTTTCTTTCTTCATTAAGTACCCTAGAAGTTTCAATTGTTTTTTCCTTTTCAACTTTTCAAAATGAGTATTAATTGAAATTTCTTCATCTAAAAATTCTAATACTATTACATATAATTCTTCTTCTTCTTTTTCTTCTTTTTATTCTTCTTCTTATTGTTCTTCTTCTTTTTCTTCTTCTTTTCTTCTTCTTTTTCTTCTTCTTTTCTTCTTCTCCTGCTTCTTTTTCTTATTTTATTCTTATTATTGTTCTTCTTTTTTTCTTCTTTTATTTCTTCTTTTCCTTCTTCTTTTCGTCTTCTTTTTCTTTTTCTTTGCTTCTTCTCCTTCTTTTTCTTCTTCTTTTTCTTCTTCTTTTTTCTTCTTATTATTGTCCTTCTTTTTCTTTTTCTTTTCCTTCTTCTTTTACTTCTTTTCTTCATCTTTTTCTTCTTCTTCTTCTTTTCTTCTTCTTCTTCTTTTCTTTTACTTCTTCTTTTCTTCTTGTTATTATTGTTCTTCTTCTTCTTCTTCTTTTACTTCTTCTTTTCTTCTTCTTGTTCTTCTTTTACTTCTTCTTTTCTTCTTCTTTTTCTTCTTCTTCTTCTTCTTTTACTTCTTCTTTTCTTCTTCTTCTTCTGCTTCTTTTTCTTCTTTTTATTCTCCTCAAAAATAGAAAGGGGTCTTTTCTTCTTTTTTTTCCTTCTTTGATTTCTTCTTTTCTTCTTCTTTTTCTTCTTCTTTTCGTCTTCTTCTTCTTTTTCTTCTTCTTATTATTTCCTTCTTCTTTTTCTTCTTCTTCTTCTTTTACTTCTTCTCCTTTTACTTCTTCTTTTCTTCATCTTTTTCTTCTTTTTCTTCTTATTATTGTCCTTCTTCTTCTTTTTCTTCTTCTTCTTTTACTTCTTCTTTTCTTCATCTTTTTCTTCTTATTATTATTGTCCTTCTTCTTCTTTTTCTTCTTCTTCTTCTTCTTTTACTTCTTCTTTTTTTCATCTTTTTCTTCTTCTTCTTTTACTTCTTCTTCCTCTTCTTTTACTTCTTTTCTTCCTCTTCTTCTTCTTTTACTTCTTCTTTTCTTCTTCTTTTTCTTCTTCTTCTTTTACTTCTTTTTCTTCTTCTTTTCTTTTACTTCTATTTTTTCTTCTTC
The DNA here is from genome assembly GCA_963932145.1 of Acanthosepion lycidas. Taxonomy (NCBI): domain Eukaryota; kingdom Metazoa; phylum Mollusca; class Cephalopoda; order Sepiida; family Sepiidae; genus Acanthosepion; species Acanthosepion lycidas. The sequence continues at coordinate 48,228,648 of OZ010577.1, read as the reverse complement.
TTTTCTTCTTCTACTTCTTCTCCTTTCTACCATGTCTACTTAGGATGTTAGCGATCATGATTCTTCACAATTTTCTGTCCTTTGTAGCACTTAATAAATTCTGTTTGTTTTTTTTATCTCTCCTAAACCTTGCTCCGCCATCAATTTACTCAAGCTGACCAGATAATTTATGCGTTGTTTTTCTCTCTTCCCCTTGCCTTCAATCTGTCCTATGAGTAACAAATTTTCCAAGCCCCCTTCCTTCATTTTGTGCCCTAGAAATTTCAATTGTCTCGACCTGATGTTAAGAATTAGTGTCCCTTCCTATTTGTTTCCATTTTTGCCAAACATTAGTGGAACAAAAGGAAACATATGTGGTTGAAGAAATCTATGTACATGTATCGAATTATTATCTGTGAAATGCACTTGCAAATTGCTATGAATGTTTTTCCGACGCGGTATTATTTACTTAAATTAATTGGTTGGTTAATGTAATATCGAATTAATCCTTGTTTGGTTACATAACGTTTAAGCGGCAGAAATGCCAGTTAATTTATAGACATGTAAACATATACCAGGCTCATATTGCAAGTTTCCACTCTGAAGGAGGCCATTTTGGCAGAAGGGGATCTTACATAACCCACTAAGTAGAATGGTGGCGGCCTCTTATAGCCAATTCAAAAAGAGCAATTGTGATTTTATTAAAAAATAACCTGAATCCTGTAACACTGTTGCATTGGGCAAAATTTCGCTCTCGAAATACTTTCTACTTTGTAATCAATACTGTATACCCATTTTTGGTATCAATGAAGAAGAGCTTATGCGCCACGATCGGAATTTTGTTTGTCACCGACATCCATATCGTTTTTGCTGAAATGTAATTTCTTTCGCCTATTTCCACAATTTCGACTGTTTGGTCTCCGTGAACGTTATTCGGAAACAAAAAAAGTGCATCATGGGAACAAAATAAAACATTAATTAGATAATACAAAATATCCTTTATACTGAAAATGAACACCTGAAGATAGAATGTATCCAGCCGAAGTTTTGTCGATAAAAACACATCCAACAATATAATTTTTCGGGTTAATCACAATATATATATATATATATATATATATATATATATATATATATATATATATAATTTATTTTAAGATATTAAAAAACATGTTAAAAATCGCAACACAATGGCAATTCTGTTCCAACATTACAATTGTTTCTCCTCGGACGATGGTAAACTAGGCCAGTAGTTTACAATTACCCGAGGAGACACATCAAGATTGTGTTTAGCTCTAAGTTGAAATGATTATCCCTCTTCTTGTTGGGACATCCTGATCCATTTTTCTTCTCTAATGTTGCCCCCTTTTTAAACTTATTGACCTTCTCTTGATGGTTCTTCAATGAATTTGATTCTATTCCTGAAGGCCTGAATGACCTTTTTTCCTTCACCATTGTTCAGTTGAGAAGACATAGTGGGGCTGAAACAAAACGATTTTAACCTCTTCTTTTACTAGCTACATAACTCAAAGGTTTTTTTTTTCAGTTATACTTATGACAAATTAGTTTAGTGGATTTTTACATCTTAAACATTTTGTGAGACGGACAACTATCCTATTCGGACAATTTAGTCGTTATACCCGGTATATATACATATATATATATATATATATATATATATATATATATATATATATATAAACCTAGTGAGCCAGAAAAACCTAACCAGGTTTCACCTAAGCGGATCGTCATGGAAAGCTGGCTTTCCATGACGATCCGCTTAGGTGAAACCTGGGTAGGTTTGTCTGGCTCACTAGGTTTATCTAGATGTGATCTACGGTTGTATCGAGCTCTTTAGTTAGTTAATTGTTTACTCGCGTCGGGTTTTTTTTCTTTGGGCTTTAAACCTGTATCTGTGCGATTTTTTTCGACAGACTTTCATGTTTCTAGCTCTTTCTTTTTTTAAAACCAATTTTTTCTTGATTTGATTATTGGAAAATCAAAAATTCGAAGGCTTTTCGAGATGAGTATAGTTACCTATATATATATATATATATATATATATATATATATATATATAGTTAAAGACGACTGACAAGATAAGATACTGTGATTAAGCTTTTTTATTTAATATTAGGTTGGTGCAAAAATAATGACGTAATAATGTCGTTTTTTGACGTTGTCAAAAAACGACATTATTACGTCATTATTTTTGCACCAACCTAATATTTCTTGTGTCCGTAGAAGTGTTTACTTTTCTGGACATAGATAAAAATAATAAGCTTAACATCTAAAACGACAAATGCATGTCGGCTATAAGCAAGACGAATTTTCTCTTAGAAATATCATAAAGAAATACACTACTCCGGTCGACATGGACAAGGAAATTAAATTATCTATTAAAAAATTTAAAGCATCTAACCTTATCATCAAAAATATCAACACACCTGCAAAAACAAAACTACAAAGAACAACATTATTTAGGAGTTCAAATAATCCTTAAGGAACTGTGTTCCTGATAAAACCAAACTCATGATTACAAGTCTTTCTAGACGACCTACGTTAGACCTACTCGGCCATAGTTCTATTAGGACTCATTAAAACGCACACAAAACATACCAGACTGCATCCGAAACATACTAATAGAAAATATAAGCATAATAACCCCATCCACATGTAAAAAATGGTTAAAACATATGGAAGCACGAAAAGCCAACACTCAGTAAGATTAACTCTGAACATGGCCACAATGTGCTGACTGTGTTGAGAAAATAAAATGTTTCTATAACTTTACACATACACACATAAAAAACACATATTTGGGTAAAAATAAAAAATAAATAAATTCGCCCTTGATAATAGCTAAAAGGATAGCCGAAAGCGCTGGGATATGCAGAGTCTTTGAATAGTTCTTACACACTTTGTGTCCAGAAAAAGTAAATAAAAACTTGAACTTGTCAATCGTTATGTATAAAAGAGGGTTTGCTGTGTAAATACACAATATATATATATATATATATATATATATATATATATATATATATATATATATATATATATATATATATATTAATCTCTTTTACTTTCTGCAAGTAAATATATGCATGTACAGCATGAGATTCTACGAAGCTGTGATGTATTATTGAATTTCATCAAGCGGAAAAAAATTGCTTTCATGTTAGACTCCATTTCTCCAGGATAATGTCATGGTTTATTTGGCACTGGAATTCAACCTCTCCGGCTAAACAACTCACATCTGCCTCTGACATCGTGGGTCAGTAAATGTATCATAGCTAAACTCCACTAAACTGAGTCATTCTTTCAAAGATACTACGACATTTGCTTATGCTTAGCGAACTAGTCTGGTAAACATTGCTACTGTGTAACGGGTTCAATTCTCACCGCACCACAGTTGTCGGTTTGTAAGCTAATCTTAGTAAATAGCAATAATTCCCGTTAAATCGACAACGAAACATACACCGACTGTATCAAAACATCCTGCAACAATAATCACAAGAGACTGCATGACAGATACTACTGAGTGAGTGCAAGCCTCACTGGGTATTCCATAGTTGGGGGTTTGTAACAATACAATGTTAAACCCAGTTCGATTCTCAGACGCTGCCCTATTTGCAGGCTTGTGCCAAACTAAGTTAAACTTCTGTCTGAATTTCTGAGATGAGTGGTCATATATATATATATATATATATATATATATATATATGAATAATGGTATAATCAAGGCGGGTCCTATTAACACAACATATAATTTGTAATATGTTAAAACTGACTCACAAAAGAGCATTCTGTGTTTATTTTCAATAACCAGAGCAAATTTACTTTACAATTGGAACTAAGATACGTTTAGTAAGTGACCATTTTCGACTACGAATTTTAATTTTAAAATTCGCAATATTTTAAACAGTAATAAACAGTACACTACAAACTGATACCAGAAACAGCTTAAAAAATCCTGCGAAAATTAAAATTAAAATTCGTAGGTGAAAATGGTCATTTTGTAAAGGTTTCTTAATTACAATTGTAAAGAATATATATATATATATATAAGGCTCAAACACTAATATTCATTGGTTATAATTTATTACACTGGAATCATAATCACGATCCAATTTATCAGACCTAGAAATTATATATATATATATATATATATATATATATATATATATATATATCTGTGTGTGTAGAGAGAGAGAAAGAGAGATTTTTCGCTATTTATATTTGGACAATTGTCCTAATCTTTATAACAATAATATACAATACAAGAATGAGCAATAACAACAAATCTTCAATGCAGTAGAATTCAAATTGTAAACAAGCAGCATTATGAATGTCCAACATGCAGTTTAGGTTTAAGTCTCCAAGTTCACTACGGTAAATTATACTACAGTGGATTAAATCATCGGTTTGGGAATTTGGTAATATATTAATTTTGATTCAATCCCTGGATCGGGCAGTGTGTCCTTGCATTCAATTGAAACGGGTGAGCAATAACTGAGCAGTACTAAAAATAAAAACTAGACGATATCCCTAGGTATCTGCAGTTGAACGAAAACAGTCTCCCCAGATAAAATAAATAAAGGGTTCTGTTCAGAATTCCCTCTATTTTACTTAGATCAATATAAACCTGAAGAAGGTCGTAAATAACATGGGGAAAATGAATATAATAGATGATAGCATTAGTTCGCATGAAATGCCAAGTAAAACCAGGAACATATGCGGCCTGCAAACGCCGTTTCCCCAACCAGCCACAAAGTTAGATTCACCGGAATGATTTCTTCCACCATCACGAAGTATTCACTGTTTTCGTGAATGTGTAACATCTGTGGGAGCCATGCAGGCCACCATTCAAGTTACCTATTTCACTTTGCGTACACTTACCTATCGATTTCTTTCTTCCCATTTCTAATCGATATTCTTAACTATTCAAACCGTCTCTCCCACAGCTGGTATCTAGTTCTATGCCTCTTTACTTTAGTCTGTTCGTACTCACATGTGTTTGTGTTGGGCGTAGAAATAGACATTAAGTACAACTCTGAATGGAACATGAAGAAAAAGTCAAAAATTATCCACACTCTTGTTATCTTATGTCTTATGGCGAAAGTATGGATATTTTTTTTTTACTCATAGTGCTAGAGCTTACTAAAGCTACAGCCATGGGTCATCGGGTAATACCTGTATCATATTTGCTAGACTGAGTCATTTTTTACGACTTGCAGGTTATTCAAATCCAGGAAATATTTTTAGTTTGTTACAATTCTTTGGTGGATAATAATAATTTACTGATACAGGTCCTAGTAATTAGAGGGCTAAGATATATATCTACCCCAAGAATATTTGCGCGTGAGTGTATATAACGAACTCAACTGGAAATGGAACTCAGCTCCCCGATCCACAATTCCGTGCCCTTATCCATTACACCACCGGGACATCGGACACCTTTTATTCTCAAGTTGTCACCCACCTATGTAATGAACAAGGTTCGACGTTACTTAACTTCGAGAACTAGCGTTTCAGAGTAAGCCTATATTTGCTAGAGTAGTAATGACTATTAAAACTGGTTACTTAACTGCTACTGCACGGGCTAGGGATTTTATAAGACATTAGACTACCTGACAATTGCGTTTAAACATGAAAGAAATTGTCAATTCTGGGTGTTGACCCCAATGTCCACATTTATATTTACACATGCTGTATTCTTAATATTGAGCACTTTATCCCATAAATGCTACATACCTTAAAACTATATATGAGTGTGTGTGTGTATGTGTGTGTTTGTGTGTATGTGTGTGTGTAGAGAAAGAGAGATTATGAACAAACTGTGATAGATTATGAAAATACTGAGATAGATAGATTATGAACATAGATAATGAATATACTGATAGATAGATAGATAATGAATATACTGATAGATAGATAGATAGATAGATAATGAATATACTGATAGATATATAGATAGATAGATAGATAATGAATATACTGATAGATATATAGATAGATAGATAATGAATATACTGATAGATAGATACATAGATAGATAGATAGATAGATAATGAATATACTAACAGATAGATAATGAATATACTGATAGATAAATAGATAGATAGATAGATAGTTAATGAATATACTAATAGATAGATAGATAGATAATTAATATACTAATAGATAGATAGATAGATAGATAATGAATATACTGATAGATATAGATAATGAATATACTGATAGATAGATAATGAATATACTGATAGATATAGATAATGAATATACTGATAGATAGATAGACAGATAGATAGATAGATAGATAGATAGATAATGAATATACTAATAGATAGATAGATAGATAGATAGATAATGAATATACTAATAGATAGATAGATAGATAGATAGATAATGAATATACTAATAGATAGATAGATAGATAATGAATATACTAATAGATAGATAGATAGATAGATAATGAATATACTAATAGATAGATAGATAGATAATGAATATACTAATAGATAGATAGATAATGAATATACTGATAGATAGATAGATAGATAATGAATATACTGATAGATAGATAGATAGATAATGAATATACTAATAGATAGATAGATAATGAATATACTAATAGATAGATAGATAGATAGATAATGAATATACTGATAGATATAGATAATGAATATACTGATAGATAGATAGATAGATAATGAATATACTGATAGATAGATAGATAATGAATATACTGATAGATAGATAGACAGATAGATAGATAGATAATGAATATATAGATAGATAGATAGATAATGAATATACTGATATATAGATAGATAGATAGATAATGAATAAATAGATAGATAGATAGATAATGAATATACTGATAGATAGATAAATAGATAGATAGATAGATAATGAATATATAGATAGATAGATAGATAATGAATATACTGATAGATAGATAAATAGATAGATAGATAGATAATGAATATACTGATAAATAGATAAATAGATAGATAGATAGATAATGAATATATATATAGATAGATAGATAATGAATATACTGATAGATAAATAGATAGATAGATAGATTGATCATCCCATCGTATATGTCTATGTATATATCTATTTGTGAATTGTAAAAATTGTCCGTTGCGTGCGAGAGAGTGTGTGATTAAAGCCCAGATGTGGTGGCGTAAAGGTATCCAAGCGGATTAATGTATCCAAACTGAACTGTCCTGAAAAGCTTGAACAATATCAAGAAGCAATCAACCTTAATAGATCCATCTGTAAGTTTTAGTCAGATACTATGAGGCAGCTTCCTCTTCGCTGCTTTTTCTAAAAAGAAGACAATAAGGTTTGATTTGAAGAGAATGGATGCACACTTTTAAAATGTATTGAATGGAAAGAAAGTGGCGATTAACAAGTTCCTTTCTTGTTCAGTATGTGAACGTGAGCTTGAGAAAGATTCCAAAGCGTGTAAAGCCAAGGGTCAGCGGGAGATGTGAACAGTCAAGGACACGTAGTGGCGCCTAAAAGCCCATAAGATTCAGGCATCTGCTGACAATTCTTTGTACTTTCAACTACATGTTGTCCATGGGCCATCATTTTCTGTCTTTGCCCCTTTGCGTGCATTATGGCCCGATCGTGATACTTCAGTGATACTTTGAACCGGAAGTAATCCCCGCTGTTTGTCGTACGGTTCCCAAAGACACCTGTAATTATTCAGCTTGTCGATCCGCCCACTCAAGATGAAATAATGGCCGCTATAAAGCAGATGAATACCGGAAAAGCCCCTGGAAACGATGAAAATGTGGAATTTCTTTTAGATCACTTGCAAGACTTATGAGCCATTTAAGACGTCATAAAGAAATCGGAAATCATACATGAAATGTTCGTTGGGAGTTACGGGTCCTGAGGGTGGTCTCACTCGGTTACGAGATTTCAACAATGTATATAAGGTACATTTAATAACATTTTGCGGAAATGAGTCGGAACGAGAATTTGCCATTTTTATAGTCTATATGTCTGTACATAATAAGTAGTTATACCAATATATTTACATCCTTTTAAGGAGCAAAGTATTTATTTTATACAGTAAATATTTATTTTTCAATATAATCTGCATCCTTGTCAAAGCACTTAATTCAATAGTGAATATTAGTAACATAGAACGAACATTATACGGTATAAATTTCAAATCAAAATTTGCTTATTATTTCTCAATTGAAACAGCCTCACGTATCCATATATATAATGTCGTTTTTGACGTATTTTTTAACGCTAAAAAACGACATTATTACGTCATTATTTTTGCACCAACCTAATATATATATATATATATATATATATATATATATATATATATATATATATATATATATATAATTGTGTATTTGGCTAGCAATCTCTCTTTTATACAGGTTTCATTGAAAATCAGAAAAAGGATTAAGTTGATTATTTATTATAAAACATTTAAAACGGGCAACAGTCATCGTAAACGATAAGAATAAAATTATCCCAAACTGACGTAAACTTCTGTCTGACTTTCTGTAATGTGGAGTTATCATTATTTACACTATTTGTATTCGGACTATTGTCCTCATTTTTGTTGTTGCTATAATAATGATATACGATACAATATGGGAGCCAATGAGAAAAAAAGAAAGAAAGGAAGAAAGAAAGATATGTGACAGCAAATCTTCAACAGCAGCAGCAGCAGTCAAAATATGATCAAAACTGAATAGTACCAATATTATATATTTATATGTCCCATATGAAACTGATTTTCTGATAAGAAATTCATAAATAATAATTATATTGGACATACAACTACGTGCCTATCAAGGAAACCTACTTTGCATCTTGCGTATCATAGCTGCATTTGGACCCATCTAAATTAACACGGAAACCTACTAACCTCTATCCGCAACCTACTTGTAGAAAACACTAACATAACACACTCATAGGAATGCAGAAAACGATTAAAAATAAACGAAGATTTAACTATAAAAAAAAATAATGTAACTGAATAACAACTATAAACACGGTCAAAACGTGCTGACTGGTGTGGTTTTCGGAGATTAAATCATTCCTATTCCTCTGCCTAGATTTCTGAGATGAAGTATTGCAACTATTTACATCACTGCTGGTATTTTTACGACAAAAATATATTTTTATATTTTCAAGGTGCTTGGCCTTAGTTTGGTGTGTTAAAGTGGACTTGGGAGCAACAGCAATTAAGAGTTGGTTCCACAATCCTCAAACCCTCCAGATCAGAGGCCTTGCTGCCAGATGTAGTTTAACGTCTGTTATGGGGTGGTTTCACAGTGGAGGCTTGTATTTGTACTGAGTCGGTTCTAAAATAGGTTCGACGTACAAAACGTTAGGAACTTGATATAATAGGTAATGACGCAGATAAATCTACTTGTGGTCGCTGATACTTTAGTATCCGACTAACGGTCGTCCGGCATCGACTGACTCACCCACCCACTGAGTCACTCCCTCTACTTACTGCTCCTACTTATTATAGGTGGGAGAGTATATTAACTATAGAATAGGTGTGTTCCACTATAACAACATCATACCCAGAACACTTTCTCTTTGAGATTGCATTTATTTCTATTCAGCCTACGTCTTTCCATACCGAACTAACGTTATTTCTCTTCCCGTATACTTTCGAAATTCTACTTTTCTACAAGACCAGCAACTGCATTCTCATCGTGGAATAAATCCTGAATCACAGTAAAATTCTTTATTTGTATTCCATGATTCAGTTACCTGCAAAAGCCAGGCTTCAATTCCTCGTTTCCAATTTTTATCTATCGTCGTTCGCAGCGCAGTTTTGGTCTCGGTAATAAAATTATCTGAAGAAAATCTGTTTTCAATATGGTTTCATATGTACCGGGAAAATAAAAAAAAATACTTATTCGTCATACCAAAATAAAAAGCCCTTTTCGCTAACCGATCAATGTTGATTATGCATAAAAATCATTGCGTTATCTATTGCGTAGCAAATGAAAGAATTTAAAGAACATATGTTGCAATGTTTATCGTGACAATTAACCATTGGATTGGTTAATTGTTAATATTTCTCCTCGTGCTTTCTTTTCTCTGCAAGATTAACAAAGCACAGATATTAATTCAATCGAACAGAAATATTAAAAGATGACTTCGTTGAATTTAGGGTAAATTCAATAAGTGTGAACAAAATGCATAAAAGTATATGCACAAATTTCTCAGAATTAACCTGTAGAAAAGACAATATGTATAAAGAAAAAAGACAATAGGAAAACTGGAGTTTTAGCTGACGCGTTTCGTGTAATGTGGACTTTTTCAAGGCAAAAAATGAAATGAATTTATTGAAACAAATATCTATAAACCCCCAACCTGAGAGGATGTGGTATTATGGTGTATGGAGGATTGATTGACGACGGATGTGTTTTTTTTATGGTGAATGAGGATATTATAACGAGTGAATGGGTCGTGAATCCGATTAGCTAGGTATGAGATATTAGGTTGGTGCAAAAATATTGTCGTTTTTTGACGATTTTTTTTGATTATCGTTCACCCATTTATCCAACTTTTTTGACTTCCCTATTTGCTTTAAATAGCGAACGACTGTTGAGTGGTCGACCTCGAGTTCAACGGCAACTTCTCGTGTGGTTTTGCGAGGATTGGCTTCAATTAAGGCTTTCAAATGTTCGTTATCAACCGCAGTCGGCCGGCCGCGACCGTCTTCATCTTCGAGGCTCTCGTCACCATTGCGAAATTTCTAGAACCACCGTTGTGCCACACGTTCGTTAGTGGTTCCTGGGCGAAACGCATCATTGATATCACGAGCTGTCTCGGCAGCTTTTCGGCCTAGTTTGAACTGGAAGAAAATTGTGCGGATTTGAATTTTGTCCATGCTGTCGAAAAGCCTGAAAAAAAATGAATGAAGAGATTGAGAACGGTAACGAATAACACGATTGGATAAAGCGAAAAACGCGCTTCAAAATGATATATGACATGGCTATATATATCAATGAATTAATTCGGAAATCATATATAAAAGTAACATATATGAGAAAATGACATTATTTTTGCACCAACCTAATAGTTAGTGAAGACCAGCCTCAACCCATTTCTCCCTTTTCGGCCGTGTGCATAATTGTATTAATTTCCAATAAATCTCAACAAATATCTATAAACGACAAACAAAATTTTGTTAGCAACTAGAAGAATTTAGAAACGCTATTGTAATATTCATATCGTCAACTGAAAAAATACGTCATTTACTTTGTTTGAAGTCCAGCAAGTACAAAATGATAAATATCTTAGAAGTGTTTTCACAGAAGACGGAAAATGAGAAAATAAAGTTCGAAGTTGCGTTGACATAACAAAAGATAAACACAGTATTAAGAAACAGGAACATTACGTTGCGAACAATGAAAACAGCGATGAACACTTAAAAAATATAGGCCTTCCTATAAGGACTAATGCAGGTTAAACTTCACCACAGATGAAGAAAAGGCTTCAGACAACAGTAATGATGTTCTACAGAAGTATGGTTAGAATACCATGGCTCTAGCATGTAAGCAATGAGGAACTCTGAAGGAAAATGTAAAGAAAAAGCACAATTATATAAAAAAAAAATCAGAAAGGAATATTTTTATTTTAATGAGAGAAGAAATTCTGGCAAATTTGATACTCACAAAAATACTGAAGGCGAAAGAATCAGAGGAAAGCAGTCACAACTCCACGAGAGCAACTTTTTGCGACTGATTGGTCACACACTGTCCGCTGACCTGAGATGGAACAATTACATTGAATCAGAAACTTCATCCACCGTAAGGAAAATGGGTTCCCTGTGTCGCGCCAAAAATCTTTTTCTCCCCCGAGTCCATCTTTCAAATCTATAAATCAACTATTCATCCTCTGCTTGGGATACCGCTGCCATATATGGTCTTGTGCCCACGCTGTTCGTCTGAAGGTCCTCGACAATATCCAGAGACGGATAAGCAATGTGATTGGCACTGGTCAGGCATCACGTCTACAGTCGCTCTCTCACAGACGTGTCGTCGCCTCCTTCTGTCTTTTCTACAAATACTTTCATGATAACTGCTCCGACGAGCTACTTTCGCTAGTTCCCAGACAGCATGAATTTAAACGTGCAACTAGGCTGGCATCTGGAGCCCACACTTTCACTGTCGAAACGGTTAAATGTAGCCGTCTCTTCTACTCCAACAGCTTCATGTCTCGCACCTCTCACCTGTGGAATTCCTTTCCTATTACTTGTTTCCCTGGTAGCTATAATCTCCAACTATTCAAATGTAATGTTAATCGACATCTCCAGATGCTTTGATCTATTCCCTGTCCTTCTCTTCATCTTTTCCTCTATCACGCCTCTTTACTCTTGCTCCCATTCTCTGTAACCCCTTGCGTGCTAGTGGCTCTCCCGCCTTGCTTGGGGTGAAATGCTTAAAAAAAGTAACCTACATAATGAGCTTTTATGAACAGAACAGGAAATGACTAGCGATATTATAATGGCAAACATTGTTAAGATCTACGAAATATGGTAAATTGTGGAGAGCTTTGACTGTCCGCATCCTGAAAAAACACGACTCACAAAAGAATAAGTAATTTCATAATATCGTATATGTGACGATTCATACTATTTACATTGATCGGGCAGTTGTCCTCATCTTCGTTGCGACAGTGATGACGTTTTGACCATTGTACGCTCCAGCCTTCTTCAGGTGAATGGAATTCGAACTGTACCCTTTATTCCGTCTATTTTCGTTTATTATAACCCTACCTGCTATGCTTCTAACGGATGCCTCAGTATCAGTTATCTCCCTTTAATTAAACTCTCCAAGTTTTTGTTTACCTCTGTTGTAGACAGGTATCGAACTCACAACTCTTTAGGTCAAGTCACTGGATTCAAACAACGCTCTTATCCTTGAGAACATATAGTCCAGTGAAGAAGACCGGTGATTAAAAAGACCGAAACCTCGTGAATATGGCAATGAAGATGAGGACAACAGTCCGAATAATATAGTGTAAATATTACAATACCTTATCTCAGAAATATAGGCAGATATCGTATATGTGGCACTGATGGAACAAGTGCATCAACTCTGATGGTGACTGCAAGGGAAAAAGCATCATATTCGTGCCTGTAATTTGCACAATGATTTAGTTGTAAAGTAAGGAAATATATTGAGTTATTATATATTTATACCGGAGCCGTTAGACATATATACAGTGTGGCGCATATCCGGAGTTTTTACACGCCAACTGCGCAGTGACGTCACAGAATAGGAGGTTTGGAGGGCGTCATTAGAAAGTACACCTCAGTAGCTACTAGTCATTGATGCACAAGATGCATATTAATCGACATATCTTCAGAATATGATCGCCGGGCCGATGCTGTAGAAAGACTTCGCACCGGTCACAAATCTAAGGAAATCATTGAATGGTTGTAATACCCTGAAACCATTGTCTACGACTTTGCAAAAGCATATGGGGCTTTCACGATAAGGACAATTTCAGGTCAGAATGCAAGACTGATAAGAAGAACTCTAACGCCACCAAGACGCCTGAGTTCGTCGCTGACATTGCAGAGGTCATCAAGAAAAACCCCAGCAATGGCATGAAGAAATTCACCAAAGAAATGAGCACCAGCAGGCGAACAGTCAGGATTATTTTCAAGAAGTAATATGATTATAAATCTTATGTGCACAAGATGTGTCACTTGCTCACCGTACCACTAGTTACCCGACATATGGTTGCCCTCATCGCCAGACTAAAATCCACTCGACTATTTTGTGCCGGGCGTCTTTCACGTAAATAACAAGACCTACAACATTAAGAATACTCTCAGGGCAGCAATCAGAGACGCTAATGGGCAATATGGACAGGGTAGCCATTGCGAAGGCCTGCTCCAGCTTCCGGTTAAACCTATGGAATACCAGGACAGACTGGGTTCTATAGCCTTGGATGACAACTGGTCTAGGAGAAGGACAACTCTGAATTCAAAACCTGCGGAGGGTCGTTTGGGAACCTTGTGGCATTCGGTGCACCAGGTCTCTGTATTCATCCCTCCAAAAAGTGTGGATGGTCCTGCACGAGGCCTTCACCACTATAATCAAATCTCATGTGCCGGTGTCGGGCTGTCGGTTTCCTGGAAACTGATCTGCTTGACCCTCATACGTCGAATCTCGACGGGAGAGTTGATCATATATATATATATATATATATATATATTACACCGACAAACTTTTCTGTCTACTTGGTGGCGGCAATATTTCCGGAGATCCCAGAAAACCATGGAAATGACCTTCGATACTGCACCGATGGGTGCCTCTTCAACATAGCTCGCCTACGGACCACAACTCGAGTCACAGATCTTCAATACGCCGATGCCAACTGCACCCTGGTCTCAGCCGACAACTTCCTCAGCGCGTACAATTGCGACGAACTCACCATCAACGTAGCAAAGACATATACATGTTTTCTGGGAAATTGAGAAATGGGTTGAGCTGAGAACATTTCAATGCGTCTTTGTAAATAATTGTCTGTATACGTACATATGTAAAATAATTTCGTTTTTTTTTATTTGTGAGTCAGACGTTGGAAGCAAAACATTTCTCCTTTCCTTTTAGCAAGTCGGCCATAGCATTTGTTAATTAGGCTTTCAGACATTTCTGAGAATTAATGATAGAAGTGAAAAATGAAAGCGGCCAATATATATATATATATATATATATATATATATATATATATATATGATGCGATGGATAAATTGTCGTCATTTTATATTTAAATTTCGCGCATGCGTATTATTTGTTTTTGGTTTTGTCGACTGTACAGTATAGTAAGGTCAGCTGGACACCGTCTGTGAGAATAAGACCACCATGCCGCAATTCACTCCAGCAGGACTTTGGAAACGGCATGCTGTATTGCTTGACATTCACACCAGAATGACCAATGGAAACATTTCAAAGTGCTTAGGTGTCAATCTGAGGACAGTGCAGAGGATTCGGAAAGAGTTGAATACATCTAATGGTGTTTACGAAGGTACGGCAGCTCGGAAAACTCACTCTGATCGTTCTATGAGAAGATCTCTCGAATTTGTTTTTCAGGACTACAGACACAAGAGGAATACCTACATCAAGTGCTTGAGGAGGTAATGTTGACCTGCGTCAAGAGGCTGGCTACTGGAAGAGCCTATATCTGATAACAGGAGTCTGCATCATGCCACACACGGAGGAGAACGCAGTCATGGCTATCAGACAATTTCTGCGACCATATCACCCCTTAGATCTGGTGATCTATCTTCTTAGACTGGAACCCCCTTGGTTATTATGTGCGGAGTGTAGTTGAGCAAAAGACCAACAAAGAAAACCGACCAGAAGAGATCGAGGAGATTACGAAGTCATGTGGAGGCTCTGGTTGAAGCCAATGGCGATTTTATTGAATCAATTTACTCATTAGTATTTCAAGATATGTTTGTGTAATTTTGGTAAATATATCTCGGAAAATGAGATGACAGCATTATTTCCATTTTTGCATAATTTACACGACAGTTTATCTATTGCACCCATATATATATATATATATATATATATATATATGTATAATATATACTTAAAATATATATATAATATATATATATATATAATATATATATACAATATATATATATATATAATATATATATATATATGCATGTTTCATTAAAAACGACAGACAAGGTACTACGGTTAAGCTTTTTATTTAATTTTTCTTGTGTTTTGACAAGAGCTTTCTTTTCTGGACAAAGGGTGTGTAAGAACTGTCCAAATGTTTTATATTTCCGAGCGCTTTCGGCTATACCTTTAGCCATTATCAAGGATGATTCGATTTTCAGCTGAATTGAGTGAGTGCGTTCTGTGTATGTATTAATGTGTGGTAGGGATAAAAAGCTTAACCGTAGTACCTTGTCTATCGTTTTTAATGAAACATGAATAAAGGAATGATTGCTGCCTAAATATACAATATATATATATATAATATATATATATATAATATATATATATATATATATATATATATATATATATATATATATTATATATATATTATATATATATATTTATATTATATATATATATATTATATATATATATAAAGAGATAAGATAGAATATATGACGGAAGATAGAGGGGGCGTTTATCCAGAATTTCTGGGACAAATTAACTCTCAGTTCTGTATATTACAAGACCAAATATTTACACCTTTGAAGGGAATCAGTGGACAATCTTGCATATTGTGATAAAATCCGTTTTCACGGTACGTTCGAATTGTACACGAGCGTAGTTGACTGTCGACCCAGTTCCACAACAAGCTGCAATGTTTAATACCCAAGAAATTTGGTTGCTCTGCCGTTTCTGATGTTGTTGGGAATGTTCTTAATTTGTCTTGCTACCAGTTGTCTGCGACTGAAAGTACAATACTGGGTCACGGATTGGACTTCCCTATTCCACCAGTTGTTATTAGGCGTGAAAAAAATATTTTCGGAATTTGAAATGCTTAATGCCCAAAATACAGAGACTTAAGCCTGTTTCTGGCAATAAAGTTAGGGACCTCAAAGCCTGTCTTAATGGTCTTGCCGATTGTTATGCCAAAATACTTATTTCATACTCTCAAATCGAATGGCACAGAGAAGACTACTCGGTAATTAAATCACTGCGTCAGAATAAATCATTAGTAATCACAAGACATGACAAAGGTTCAGGAGTTGTTGTACTCAATGTAATTACGTTGATAAAATGATGACAATTTTGAATAATTCATTATGGATAGATAGATAAATAATTTCAATTAAAGGTGCAATTATAATTTATAAATTCATGAAACATTCATACAAAAACAAATATAGAGGTAAATGATTTAAATGGCGAGAATACATCTTCGCAAACAATATAAATAAGATACACCAACCCAAAACCTGTATATGAATGATATGATTCCTGTTTACAAATTCCAGTTGCATAAGGTCTTTTTTAATTTTTTACAAGCTTTCGTCTATTCCTACAGACATACTCAGGTATGGAAATAGATTTTGTTCTTGTTTTTACTTCTCTGTAATAAGAGGACAACGAAAATAGAGATGTAATACGAAAAAATGCGATGAGAAATGTGTTATTGTTTTGGAACGTGCGGTCGCAAAGCTGAGTTTGAATTTAAATTTTAAGGTTGTACGTTTTTGTACAAATATAGCAATAAGAGAATTCTTTTTTACTGGTAGGTTTATTAGTAGGTTTTGATAAATAATTGTTTACCTTAGCCAATTCTGATACAAGTCATTCGCACGGTCAGATTTTCTGACTCAATGTCAGTGGTCTGACTTGTTAATTAGTCCTAACGTTTATAATCTTACTTATTTTTGAAAATGCACACATTCATATGTACACACACGTGCCTACACACAGGCACACATATATACTTTTACAAACTTTGGGGCGGGTTCTTCACACCAAAACAAGGACAACAGTCCATATGTCCGCAAATCCTTCGTTTTTGAGTTATTAATTTTAATGTTTCTGGTAGACGGTGTTAAATGTACAATCCAAGATAAAATAGCAAGGATATTCATAACGTGAAAAGGTACATTTAAGTTTACATACGGCCACGTGAATGGTAATTGATAAGGGGCTGCATCACATTGCGTTTCCAGACCGAAGGCAGCCGAGTCATCCAACCTTTACTGCTGTTTATCGTCAAGATGCTGAGACATGTGACTGTGACACCACAAATTATGGATCGAGGAAGACCGAAATCCGCTCATACACCTAACTACGAAGAAC